>JANPWX010000011.1:4164828-4231226 GCA_024734555.1 Trochalopteron elliotii
TCACCTGAGGCGTTGACCCCCCTCCCCCTCCCTCTCCCTCTCCCTCTCCCTCTCCCTCTTCCTCTCTCTTCTTCTTCTCTTTTCTTTTTCTTCTTCTTTTCTTCCTCATACCAGAGGCTGTCCCTTACAGCCACTGACTTCACCTCAGCTTGAGCAAGATCTCAAGTCAACTTTTGATGGAAATGTGTGAAACCTTCTGAAAATCTTCCAGGGAATTTGAGTGTGTGTGAAGGACAAAATGTTCACATCATTGAAGTTTTTGCCATGCATGTATGCCACAGAAGATGGTTTATGGTGGGAGGAGATCAAGCCTTTGGGTAACTTAGTTAAGTTTTATAAAAATGCTAAAACATTTCACAGATGAGCACAAACATTTTAGGAACCGATAGTGTGTGGGAAGACAGACCTCACAGTCCTTGACTTGTGTAACTTACAAATATTGTGTAATGGTTCAGATGCCATTGGATTCCTATGCACAAGACAGTTGATCTATAAAACATATGGCATTTTAAAATATTGATCTCTTCTGTGCCAGTGAGTAAGAGATATTAGTGTAGCATGGGATTCTGTTTGTAACGCTGGGATTAAAGGCAGGGAAGTGGAAAATTGGAATAGACCTGAATTCATGCGAAGTGGAAAGTACAGCTGGCAGTATTGCTAAAGCAGGAGAATAACAAATAAAAGCATGTGTTTTTTATAATCATATTTAAAAATCACGTAACAGCTACTGAAGTAACAGAGTGGATAGCCAAATGAATGTTTTATATTAGTTTACTTTTAATTCTACTGGTAATGTAAAATCATGATATAGTAACAAACACCAGAGTGGGACAAAATAAAGAGTAATACCAAACAAAAAAACAAAGAAACATTTTCTCTGCAATGTAAAGAATCATCTGTATTTTAAAGTACCACTTGATCTAAGTATGTAATCTGTGCCATGAAATATATATTTCTGAAATAAAGAAAACAAAGCAACCAACCCCCAACCTTTGCTCAATTCCTGCAGATTGTTGCCTTGGTCCTCAGCTGATGAACTGATTTAAAGTGGGACTTTATTCCCCTCTCTTTTCTTTTTTGGATCCCTCTCTCTATCTTCCTCTGTGTTCTTGGTTGGAAATGTGGTACAATTGGGAAGAAATTCCAGAAAATAGAAGTTTCAAGTGTTTCTAGTGTTCTTCATAGCAAAACCAATTTTTTTTCTTTCTCTTTTCTTTCTTTTCCTATTTAGCCTGTTAATGAGACTGGTTAGTTTTTTTCATCATCATGCCAATTTTAGGACAACAACTTCAGTCCTTGTTTGAAGCTATTAATACCTAATCAGAACATTTCATTAAAACAAACCAAAACAGAATTCACAAAAAAGCAACAGAAAACCTCAAAACCCAATAAGCCAGAAGCTTTATTTCTATCAAGGTTTTACCTGGCGCGATGTGCAGCCAGTGGTTCTTGTGCTTTTCTGTGATAGATTGAGTCCTTTATTACATGGCATTTTCTCTCTGTGAAGGCACTACCATAGTGCAATTAAGTAACTATTGATCTTTTTTGATGAACAGATTGAGCTCTTTAAGTCTTTTATTATGAGCATTTTTCAGCCCTAAAATCACTTTAATTTTTAAAAGTGATCAAAGGTTAGCTGAACCCTGGTAAAAAGTCATATATCTCTTCAGCTCACAGTACTTTCTTCCTTTAGTTCCATAATAGTGCAAAATGAAGTGCTTTTAGTGTTTTTATGCCATTATCATTAACATGACATAAAATGACACATTGACACAATAGATGATGTAGTTTTTACATCGAGTTTAATGTTGTTCTATTGAAATTAATGGAAATCTTACCAACTGTTTCAATGGCAGCAGAATTAAACCAATATTGAGTAGTTCTGAAACCCTCAATTCAGCTGTATTAGTGTCCTAAGGTTCTAGGGGAAATGTGGCAGATCAGAGGCAGTTTCATAGCAACTTGTGCAAAGTATTGACATTTTAATGGCAATCATTTTATTGGAAACCTCAGACAACATGATCTTCTATGCCCTCTCTATCTCTGTCTCCTGACTCAAATGTCATTATAATAATGAAAAATATTTCTGAGATTTTACCTGGGTTTGTATCTGACCCTGATCTTGAGAATTAAGTGCTTGGAGAATCAAACAGACCACAAAGGACTTGGTATCTTAGGTGGCCTCTAATGCACCCTGTGGGTAAACAGGCATATATAACCAGGGATATCAGAATTCAGTCTCTTTGCTGTTAACAGCATTGGGGAAGTCAACAGAGGTGCTCCAATTATTTTGAATAGGCTCGTGTCTGAGCCCTACAGGTTTTCACTTTTAACAACCATCTTACTTAAAGGTTTTAGTGGAGGAGTTGTTTTAAGTAAAAAGTAAACTAATCTAGATACCTCATCCCAATTCCTGAAAATAACACACAGAGAGGGGTTTTCTTTTTAGAGAATGGATGTCAAAGAAGGTGGAACACACATTTGGGCAGTGTGTGTGGGACAGTTCCATGTGTCTGGGTCTCTGCTGAGCCTGGAGAAAGACTCATCCCCTTGTCTGTGATCAGTGGTGTCAGCTCTTCAATGGCCACCGGCTGGGTGCAGCACCATTCTCCACCACCCAGCCAGTTTTTAACCCAGGGAAGGGTGTACCTTTTTGTGCTAGCAAGGTTTTAAAGTTTATAAGTGTTGGTGTCTCTATCCCTGTTTTAATGGCTTTTGGAAATTTAGTGACAGCTTTAGCAGATACAGACACATATAGAATGTGGGAGCCTACAGTGCTTGTTAAAGGTTATAAATACTCTTAAAACTAAAAGTGCAGCAAGCACTTTATAAACAGTTTTAATTTATAAGTAATTTAAATAGTTTATGATAAGTATTTGAGTTAAGAATACATTTGACTGTGACTGTGGGAAGTGCTCTGTAAACTGTTGACTGCTTGGAGCTCTTGCTTTAGGCATTTGTTTTGGATTTCAAATCCTATTTTTCTTGATTTTAGATACAATTGTTTTCCTGCTTTTTGATTAAACCATCTCCTCCCTAAAAAGAATTGCCATAAGCTTTTTATCCCTCTCCTCAACCTTTCAAGAACTTGAAAGCCGAAAATATTTCATGCTTCAGCTATAAATGGTTTTGGTCAATCTGTATATCTGTACGTTCCATTATTTGCCCACATTTTCTTTTAAATTGGACTCAGAATAGTGTAAGTAGTAAACACACACGAGGAAGCAGTTGCACTTGTTATTATGGTGAAATAAACACTGACATTTCCTTTGTCTGCCTGTGGTAACACGGAGGAAGAGATTTAGTTTACATAATTTATGTACTTAATATTTAAATGTGACTGAAAACAAGGTATGAGGGCCAAACACCTAAGAATCTCTGGAAATTCCCTCCAAGCAGAAGAATTAGTAGTCACAGTGAAAACCCCCACATAATAAACTGAATCAAAAACATCAGAAGTCCCATTTAAATAATTTCCAGTAAGATATTGATCACATAATTTCCCTTTTTCTAGTGTTTCTAATGTAAAATAATGTAAAAAACCCTTTATCCAGAAGCACTGCACTTCAAGTTTTACTAGTTAGAGAGAGAAGAGATAGCGAGCATTAGAGAAAGCACACCTTAATCTTTTGTCTTCAATAGAATTTTTGCCTCTGGTACCAGGTGGAGCTTTCAGGGATGGTACTTTCAGCACCTGTACTTCACAGTGAAGAATCTTCAATCTCTTCAACCTGCAGAATCAAGTATGGGGAGGTAGTGAAGAAATCCCCTTGTTTGTTCCTGTTCTCTCTTCTCACAGGCTATAGAGGATTAGCCCTGGTGATGTCTGTGGGGTGTAATGTGAGCAGCATGTTCCTTTGTGACTAATGGGTTGCACTGAAGTTAAATCACTCATCCCATGGAGTTTTCATTTCTACTGCACTGTGGTGATAATTATCTAAATAACTAATAAATGAGGTGCTTCTGCTGGTGTGACTGGGCTCAGATTGCTCACTTTAGTGCAGTGCTGTAAGATTTGTGTTTCCATGACATCCAAGGTGAGCAGTAATAAATGTTATTTGTGTGGGATTCCTGAACAACATTTTCTACAGCCCTCACCTCACCACTGAGCAGCAATCGCAGACACTGGAGGGGCAGGAGCATTGTGAACTGCAAATAGAAGTACTTAGGAGGAAAGAAGATGTTTTCTCTCAGCATAAGACGAAGAGAAATACGTTAGTTTTGGTACCTCACTCTGTAATCACCAGTTACAGAAAGCATCTCAGTCTCCTTTGAAAAGGCACACAGCAGGAAATGAAAGAAAGACTTCAAGAGAACAGAGAAAAGAAGGTTTCTTTTCATGTAGAAGGGGGACTTTTACTGTATTCAGATGTGGCAAAGGAAAACCAGGCTGGAGGAGCAGGGATTGAAGTACTAGTTTCAAGAAATTAGTTGGACATGATTTTTTTCCCCCTCTAAACAGATTTAAACATTTTATCTTGTGCATCTACACTATGGAGCCGCCATCTGGGTTTTGTTCTGGGGCTGTAAGACACGCACTGATCAGACTGACGAATCTAAAGGAGTTTCAGTAAGTTGACAGAAAGTTACTGTCAGGGGCATGAGTAGAGCAGCTGAGACCTGAAAGGTGGAAGAACATGATATTTGTGCTAACATCAGTTCAAGCTTTTCATTCTATTTAAGATATATTTTTTATAATTTTAGTATGACAGGAGACTGGGTGAAGGACAAGTAAGTGAAGAGTCAGCAGAACTTATTCCAAGATCACTCTGGTCTATTCCCATCTTAAAATTGCTCCTAAAATTTTTGAAACTAAACTTCATTAGAGGCCATTCCAAAATGTATTGAAGCTCATGGAATGGATGCCTTTCACTTTGTTGTCATGGTTGCATGAATATTCTCCTAAACAAAATTACCACAAAGGTATCGGAGTTTTTGGAGAAGTTACTGCCTGAGATTTTGTAAAAGCCACATGGCATATGGAAACAGCATATGGAAACTTGTTAACACTGAAAGGTAAGGGGAAAAGTGGCAGTGAGTGATGAACTACTTGGAAATGTTTAAAAAGCTGAATCACTGTCATCTGCAGAATTCCTGATGGAGCACATTGAGATTGAGATGAAGTCAAGAGTTTTCCATCACCTGAATGATAGCAAAGGGCTAGACACTAACCATATGTCAACTGCTCATTGCAGAAAGATCTTCTGCCTCCTGAGAAAAAGAGGGTGTGAAGTCATTAGCACAGCCCAGAAATGTGGAAAGTGAGGGATTCTCATGTAACCACACAAAGAAAACTACCGATAAAGATTATATCAGCTAATGAGTTTTTCACACTGCTGCCTAAAACAGGAGAAAGTTTCTGCATTTTTTATCTCAAATAGAATCAGAGGACTAGTTGAAAAAACATCTGTAACATCAGCAGGGGTGAATTTAGCACCTCTGTGTGGAGAAGATACTTCTACTCGAGCAATTTATCATGCAATGGCAGATCTGAATCCAATAGTAATTAGAGCTTAATTGACTTTACTGGCACATTCAATGCTTTGTACCTTCTCTAATTATGGAATATCCTATGTGTATATGCATTTTCATCAAAGTTGATTTTTGCAAGAATATTGTCTGTATTAGAATGGCTTGAGGTCCTATGTTAAAAGTGATGGACTAGTTTAAGAGTTGGCCTGGCATTGTCACTCACAAGATAATAAACAAACAATAACCTCTTTCATCTTAGTAAATCCCAAAGCTCTGTACAAAGTAAATAATAATTAAACAGATGAACATTTACTGAAAATATATACATCAAAGAAGATGCATATCACATTAAAAATATATTTAGCTTCAAAACATCCCCACCATCTAGCCATTGCTTATCAGGTTTAACTGCATCCAGGGATGAAAGAGTTGTCTGATTTCACAGCTCTTGTAATTAGTGATTCTCTTCCAATTACCCTCAAATTTGGCAGCCTGTGTTACTACTATCCTGACAGTGTCTCTTTCTGGGATGTTGTGCTGCAGTTGCACTCCACTTTTCTGTCCATTAGGGAGGTAGCTTGTCTCTTGAGGCTGATTGAATCCAACCGGAACCTTTCCAGTTCCTTCACCAGGTGCTGGATCAAGATTACCCTAAATTCCAGCTCGTTTCTTTACATTTGCTTCATTTGCCTGAGTACCTGGGGCCAGGCCAGTACACTCTCTCCTCCAGAGTAGTGTTTGGTGTCTAGTCACTTCTAGTTGCAGGATGGATGGAGCCAAAGAGGCAGATTCTTGCATGAGCCAGTAAAAATGTCAGTCTTCAGCATTGTCTGGAATAACGAGAAACAACTGCTTTTGCATGAGAATTCACAATCTGCCAACAGACAGGGCAATATGTGGAAAAGGGACTGACTCAGACAGTTGTGGTGAAAAACTGGTTCTCCTCTGTGCATTTTTCCATGCTTATTTTCAATTGTTCATATAGTTTCTGAATTTTTAATGACGCAATGATTTTATCATCACACTGGAACATGAAATCTGTGGGTGTCAGTCCTGTAGGGACTGGTAAAATTTGTTATTATTCCTTTGGCCTAAGCTGCTTTGTACATAAGGTTAGGAAATCTCACTTCCTATTTATTTTTCTGTTTCGTTCCCCCCCTCCCTCATTTTCTCCATGAAATAACTTATTCTTGCATGCATGGATGGTCTCTGTTGTTGGGTCTAGCAAAGAGCATGGTAGTGAGAGGAAACCTTTTTTCCATTGTTAGAGTCTCAAAACCTGTCTACATTGCTGTTTGTGCACGTATCTACATATTCTTTTGTCTAGAAAATACTGTGTAAAACAAGTACTGATCAGAAATTTGGAATTATATGTGAACAACTGCACCAGCTCCCCCTGACACTCAGAAAGAATCAATACCTTTAGTTACAGACAGATCTGCCAGAGACAGTAAGGGCATTGAAAACACCTATTCTTTCTGAAGGAATGGATTCAATTTCTAGGCAATTGCCAAGAAATCAATTCAGGCAAATCAGAATGCAACTGCTAATTATGCCTTTTAATTTTGGAAGTGGTGTGAATTTGTGCCAGAAAATGAGGGGACAATCATTGCAGGTAGAGCCAGGGGGAAAATCACTGAAAGTTGTTGAAAGTCCCTTCTTTCAACTTGAACTTGGAACAACAAATCAGAAAAGTTTTTGGAAACTTTAGATTTCTGTAAGTATTCTTTTGTCCTGAATAAATTTTTGCACTCTTTCAGAGACAGATCTTTGCAACCTCAGCAAATTTTAGCCCCTTACTTGCAGATTGCTGTTCCTAATAGTAGTAAATGGAACTGAAGTTCACATGACTTTAAGGTGAAGTCCCAGCTATTACTCAGGCATAATTAAAGGCCCACTTTGGCTGCAGGCTTTCTCCCCACCTACCTGCTCAGCAGGGGATGACAGTCTTCAGGAGGTGGTATTTTAGGAAAAGGCCAAACTGTTCTGAGAGACAGAGAAAGCATCATCACTTATTTCCCTCTCTCTGTCCAGGCTTGTCTCTCTAAGCTGCCTGCACCAAGCCTAGTTTATTAATGCTCAGCAAACAGTTTTACCAGCACTCACTGTCTGGCTCTGCAAAGCCTTTGCTCACTATGCTGACCTATCCTAAAGCTGTGCTGTTGTATTGGCCTCACAGAAACCCCCAGGAGTGAAGTAGCTGTAATTAAAGGTTTTCAGCTACAGGGCTGTCAAATCCTTTTGTGTATCTGTTTTGGCAAGTGCTTCAAACCCTACAGCCATATTAAATAGACCATCTGTTAGCCTTCATTAGGCTCTCACTCATCAACAGGGCTATTAAATATAACTGAGGATGCTAAAGGAAACCTTGACATCTTGGCTTTCAATTGGAATAGTGATCAATATTGATAACAAAAGTATTTCACACAAATTTATTATTAATAGAAAGTTAAATACAGCATAAATATGGATGCTTTGCACTACAACACAGCTTTCATATAACTAATCTAAATGATATAGTGAAACCAAACTTTATTAGTATCACTATCTGCAATGAAGAGCTCCATGCCAATGCACTGTCCTTAAAACATGTGAAGGACTGGTCATCACTTTGATGTTTGCTAAATGACAGAGCAGCTAGGACCATGCTAAACACAGGGGATATTATAGAAAAAGACCTGCAATTACAAAATATGCTTGGCTTATTCTCTTCTTCTCTGTAACAAATTCTCAGATATTTAAGGATAAGGTATAGTAGCTTCCTCAGTTGTCTCTTGTCTACATTAAAAACCACCAAAAGCACTCCCTGGAGAAAATGTTTTCTATACCATTTTAAACTTCTCGCTGTTCTCCTTTAGACTCCATCCACTTACTCCATGCCTGTGCTTAAAAGATAGGAATATTCACAACTTCCTTGATATTCCAGCTAAGGGTTATTGGACAAATTCTTATGTATGAGCATCTTGACCTGTTGATACAGAATCCAGTTGTGATTGTATGAAATCCTGAAAGCAATGCTTTTGAAATTTTCAGATGACTTGTTTGTGACTTTGATTTTCTCCCTTAAGGAGACATAATTAGGGCAAACTCAGGGTGACACACTTGAAGTACAATCTACTTGAGATTGGAACACCCTTTATAAAAAAGTAAAATGATACTCAGGCAGTCTGAGGAGGTGGCACCAGCACATTTCTATTTGGAGGTGGTTTTCGGTCGTGTTTTGCAGTGTCAGTCACTTGCTGGAATTTTATATTCATGCTACTGTACCAAGATGTAGCAAAAAAATTATATCCCAGAATATCACTATGACTGAGACAAGTTTTTCCTCTGTGTTGAACTGATCATATTGAAGAAAACCCCAAATATTTGTTCCATTTTTGCATAATAAACTGTGGTCAGTGAGATGTGACTCGGATTTGTTAGTTTACATTAATGCAGTTTGAGCAGGGACATTTGTCAGAGTTTTAGTATGAATGGCCAGATGCTCAGCTGAATCCCATACACCACACGTCAGCTGGCCTGCGTTTTGTCTGATTTCCTTAATATTGAAAGCAAACAAAATGAAGAGAGTTCTCTTCAACTGCTGCTTTCCCCAATTCTTTCTGAAAGCTCTCCAGACATAATTTGTATCCTTATACTTCAGTGATTATTTGGTTTATATTTTATGGCAATTTAACCTTCCATGACTAAAATTTCTGATTTTGTCCCATATGAATCACAAGTTATTAATTAAATACCATAGTGAGAGCCTTATGCTCAGGTAAATATTCATGTACTTATTTCAGCAGTTCGTGCAGTACATCACAATATACCATAAAACAAGCAGGTGTAGCTTTCACTGATAGTGGGTTCACAGATGTAATAACCCTGAACCCTTGGAGTAGAAAGCGTTAGATGGACATTGAAATGATATATTCCCATTGACAGAAATTAAAATGATGTATTCTCATTGACAGAAATCTCTTCCAAAGAAATGGAGCAGCTGGTTTTGCTGCAGAGACGTGGGAATACAGCAAACTAGTCAAAAGGAAGATAAATTCAGTTAAAAGAAGACAAATTGTGGTGTGTCAGAAACAGAGTCATAGCTATGGTTGAGGAATGGGTAGCATGTAGAGGCAGTGAAAACTGGTTAAGTCCTGCACTATGATGTTCCTTGAAAATTACATAAATGTCAGTTCTTAGTGAAAGGGAGGACACTTCTCCCTCTCCAGTGACACACATGCTTTTCCGCTGGTCTGTCTGTGCTGACAAAATGATTTTGTGGCACATGATAGGTCAGATCAAAGACTGATGTGTCTGAAAGGTTGAACAATAACCCTCTGCACCAGTAAAGGCTGGGGGCTGAGCTGCTGAAAAGCAGCTCTGTGAAGAAGGACCCTGGGGTTCTGATGTTGTCCATGGACCAGCAGTGTGTCCTGCTACCTGTATCCTGAGGTGTATGAGGAGGAACATTGCCAGTTTGAGGGAAGTGATGCTGAGCCTCTACTCAGCCCTGGTGAGGCCACACCTGGAGTGCTGTGCACAATTCTGGGCTCCTGAGTACAAAAGAGACACAGAACTCCTGGAGCAGGTCCAGAAGAAATGGGACCAGAGCATCTCACTTAGAAGGACAGGCTTAGAGAGTTGGGCCTGTTCAGCCTCAAGAAGAGATGGCTGAGAGGGAACCTCATCAATATCTATGAATATCTGAAGGGAGTGTGTAAGAGGATGGATCAGCCTCCTCTTGGTGGTGCTGGGCAACAGGACAAGAGGCAATGGGCAGAGACTGATGCACAGGAAATGCCACCTGAATATGAGAAAGAACTTATTTACTCTGCAGGTGATCGAGCACTGGAACAGGCTGCCCAAGAAGTGTAGTATCCCTCACTGGAAATATTCCATAGCTTTCTGGACACAATCCTGTGCCATGTGCTCTGGGATGACCCTACCTGAGCAGGGAGATTGGACCAAATGACCCACTATGGTCCCTCATAGCCTTACCTCTTCCATTTTTCTGTAATTCTGTGAAAGTTAACTTTATTTTCAGCAAGTCAGTGTCGGGATCTATTTTCTGGATCGCTGAATGACTTTACAGATGCTGATGTCTTCACAAGACCAAGAATAAACAGCAAGACTTGGCAACATGGAAACAATGTCAGAGTAAAATGACCTTTATCTGCAGTCAAACTCAATGAATCTGCTTTTGTGACACAAGGTAATTTGGCTGCATGCCATGCTGACAGGAACTCTTGCCCTGAGGTAGGTAGATTACTTCAGTTAGTGCAGTTGTAATTTTACTCCTTTTTATTCCGTGACCAATGGCACTCTTGTAAAGAAATGTCACCCTCTATTTACAACTGTTGTTTTAAGATTGTTCTTGTCACTGTTTACATACTTTAAGAGTAATATATGTAGGCAAAAATGTTTTAATTTCACTCTTGTAATTTTTGGGAGAAAAAGAGCAACTGTTCCATTTAGAAGGAAGTCTCTCAAGTTCTAGTAAAAGAGGGGTATCATATATTGGAAGTCACTCAGGAATCTCATTTCTGCTGAGACTTTCTGAGTTCTGTATATTTGCTTTGAGAGATTTCAACATTTCTTAATAACTGAAACCAAACAAAAGAGTGTCTGAATGTAATTAAATCAGCTCTAATTGTTTATATAGCATTTACAGTTTTCATGGCCCCAACATATAAACAAGTTCTGGAGCATATATTTATGCAGCACTGACCTTCACACAATGTTGTGTGTGGCTTGGCATACGCAGTGAAGGTTGTGATTTTCCCATACTTACCTGCTTCCTGCATTGCATTAATGAAATAAAAACTACAGGGGGTAAGACACTGAGAGAAACAGCAAACAGCTCATGGGAAGATGTTTAAAGGAGTTGCTGTCTGGGAGAAATGGCAGGGGCTGCAATGGCTTCCTAGGCTACAACCTGTCAATGAAGCCACAGTAACTGAGAGTTGTGCGTTCTTGGTCCACCAGAACTGGAAACCAAGAGCAAATTATTCCTGTGCCTTTTACTTTTCGATGGGACAGATCAAAAACATGCACATCACTATTTCCTGTCGATCAAATGACCTGTGGTAACTCCTCTATCTGTTGCATATTTGAGTGCCCAGTTCAGTTGTGCAGCTACAAAGCATGTACAAAACAAACTATCCATGTAAAGAGTTTATAAGCAATGAGCTTGTGGAGAGTTTCACAGCGTTGTGTAAGAGCAATCTCAGCCGGTGATAATAGCAAGAGTAAGGAGGAGGAAATTCAGCTGGAGAGAGACAGAAATAGCCATTTTTAGTGATATCTCTTAGTCCAAGTGAATTATAGATATGGGTAAATAGCAGAAATAAAATGAAGCGAAGGATGGCTGACAAATGGCACATAAGGGGGATTTTTTTCTAGCATGGAATGTGGCTGAGGCAGGATTAGTCTCAGAGAAAATGAGGAAGTGACTGAGAAAATGAGAGGGTGAAAGGTGTGTGCAAGGGAACAGGGAAGTAGAGCAAAGGAGATGGAGGGTAGATAACAGTCAGTTCATCATCAAGTCCAAAATTAATCCTCTGGAAAACCATGTGCTTACACAATAGGAGATGGTCCTTCCCTCAGCAGCACATAATGAAGCAGTTTTGAAACACAGTCTTTGGTTTTAACATGTGTCCAGGAGCAGAAAATTCTTCCTCTGATTGCTGCTATTGCTCAAATGACACGGTGTGTCTCCTCAGTTTGCATTCCCTGATGTGGATGAAGCTGGGTCATCTCTGGTTAATTCTCTGACCTAGATGAATGCTTGAAGTATAGTGGAGTGTCTATTAATTCTTCTGTAATGCTGTGTACCTTCTATGCATTCCTCCTCTCCAGAGCAACGTTTGGAGTTTTCTGTGGGCATTTTTTCTTTAGGAGTGGAGTATCAATTTAAAATCCCTAAAATGGAAGGATATCCCCTGGCAATAATTGCTGCGAAAGTCTGTAGTGTGCAGATTCATGTTTTTCACCTGTAATGGGAAAGTTAAAAGTAATGATGGAGTTCTGATTTTGTTCATCTAATCACTGAATTCCAAACTAACAGATTCTCTTGGGCTTGAAAAACTGGGCCAGAATTATCACACGAATAGATTGCCTCTTGGTATTCCTGAATGGAACAAGGGCATGTTAATAATAGCAAAAATGAAAAATAATTAAAAATAGAAGGTCTGATTCTCCCTGCATCAGGATTTTTTTTTTTTTGCTGTTTTGCTGAAAAGGGGAAGGCTTCTTTTTATAACAAACAAGATCCAACTTCTCTGTGGTATCTTGTGCTATTTAAAAATATTATTTTAAGTAATTTCTAACTCTTAACAAAGTCTTTCTTTATTTTTTCCTGAGTTTTCCTTTTCTTATTTGCTGGAAGATTCTAACTGAAAAAGTTTGTAATGGCTAGGTGATTAGTTGTCTGAGGCTGTGCTTGTAGCTACGGATGTGGGAATTAAATGACCCTGTCGTTCTCTTGTGTCTTCACTTTGTGATTGTTCTGAGCCTGTGCAATGTTTCTATGACCTTCACTAGAGGATTAATGGGAGTTATTTCCTCTATTGGTGCAAAGCAATTATGCATGCCATCCTGCTCTGAGATGGTTTAAATGAAAGTTGCCAATAGAAATGTTAACCTTCACCTGTCATAATGCTATTATGTTATCTCGGGCTAATGGTGAAAAGAAGTCATGATTTCATTTTATTTAAATTTCAGCTGGGTATTTGACCATAAAATTATTTCTAAAAGGAAACATAATAAAGACGATAGATCAAGAGTTCAGCAGTGAAAAAGAAAAGTGTTGTGCTATTGTCTGGAATGTAATTATAGAAAAAGCTTCAGAGTAAACCAGAACAGATGAGGTTTAGGTGCTCAAAAGATTCTGTACGTGTGAAGGGACTGACTTCATCAATGTCCTTTGAAAATCCCAGTATTTGACTATTTTATTACAGTGATGTTAGTAAATGCTCATGAAAATGGCTGACACAAGACCACAGTTAAAGTTTCTGATCTAAATATCCATCCTCAAATTGAAAATAGGGGCTAGTCTAAAACTGAAGATTGCCCAGAGGACAATTTTTGGTTTTTATTTTGTTTTCTTATGTCCTTGATAAGCACAGTTTGGTGAAGATGAATGCTAGGTAGTGTGGATTCTGCAAGAGCAGCACAGGATGCAGGATAATAATGGTACATCTGGTCATTTAGATTCTGTGTGATTGTATGACAGAAGTGTGAAAAACAGAGTAAGGAAATCAGTCAGAGAAAAAGGGGACTGAAGTGAAAATACACTGTCATATGAATATATATACACGTGTCCTATAGGTTCTATAGGTTGTCTGGGACTAAAAAAAAAAAATTACAATTGTTTGAATATAAATGAATAATACAATATTATTTCTGCAGATAATAACCAAAGCACGTTTAAAAGAACAGCATTATGTGACTGGTGAACATATCCCTGATTTAAATCACTAAAGCACTCTGTGTTCTAGAATAGGTTGCTTCTCTTCTCAGGATGTGAGAAAATTTCCTAACAATTATAAAATCATATCCTTGTGGGAAGCTAATAGGAAGAAATTAATTTTTGTGAATCAACATTTTTCATCAGAAAAAGGTCTCCCAGAAATTTCTGTCCAAAAAGATGAACAACAGGCTTGACACTGGTTCTTAAAACCCTAAACTCTTGTAAATTGCCCTTGCTCTGTGAAAGTACTTGAATAAAACTTGCTCTTTTTCAAAAGGTAGGATAAAATTCTTTGTGTCAGAATTTGGTTTATAGGAATATATAAACCATCACTAAAATTCCATCTGAATTCTGGATAATCTCCACTGACTATAGTTTACATTTACTGATTGTTTTCCTTTGGCTTACTTGTTTTATTTGATATTTTCAAAGTTATCACTATTAGAGTAGGGTGCAATGGTGTTTGTCCTATTCTTGTATTATAGAACCTATTAATTTGGAAGCACAGGGTGATCAATGTATAGAAACACAAAACTGAATCCAACTGCTCTGGCAATAGGAGGATTGCACCCTGAAGAACTTGTTCCGTTATTGCTGACCCTAGAAATTGTGCCAATTTACTGCATCATGTTGGGAAATCTGCATGAACACACACCTGCAGCCAAGAAAAGCATGAGGGGATAAAGATTTTAGTGATAGAACTGGACCTTGTTTTAAGCCTTTGCACTGATAATCCACTCATTCTTAATTTTTGCAGTCTTAGATGGCACCAAAAATGAAGTCATGTTTGTTTGCCTCTCCTTTACTGTCGGGATAGGGACAGTGGGATCCTAGAAAATGCATCAGTGAGACGTCCCATTGCATATCTATTAATCACCATACAGTACTTGGGTCAAATGCAAGTTACAGTCTGACTGGGAAAGATGGAGACAGTTAAATTGCATCTTGGCATCTATGTGGAATATCTTGTACTGCTATAATTACATTATCAAGGTGAAAGATAGGCAAATATGAAACAGTCATTGAAATTGATAGCATGAAGTGTAGCATTTACAAAGGAATATATTATTTTCTTGGTATCCTTTAATATCTTCCATTTGTAAAGATTCTTTTTTTTTAATGTCATCACAGCAGGAATTTAGCAAACATGTAGCTACCTTTTTTAATGAGGTCATTTAATGAAGATAGTTTTTTTCTTACTCTGATTTTCATCCCATATTTCCTTCCCTGATATTTCTTTCTGTATGTTCATGAGCTTTTAGAGAGTACAATTCTGTAAGCCTTCTCACCTTTTCACATCTAATCTTTACGTAGTTTGAAGTTGCAGCATTAGAATATAAGTACTTAAAAATCAAATTCATGGTATCATTAATGTGGAGAGTACACTTTTCCAGTGAGCTCTTCTGCAGTTATATTGCAGATATGATGATGCCATAATATGGCTATTTGCCAAGTCTGTAACAAGAGCAATGGAGACATTTATCAGTTCTGTAAGTTGTATTCCAAATTGCAGTAAGAAGTGGGAAAGAGGTTGGGCTTTGTTCATACTCCTGAGCTGAACAAGGACCAGTGCAAATGAAATACAATTTGTTTGCCTCAAAGACCTTATTGCTTAAAATGGCAACATAGACAAAGGGAATACTACTCATGTTTTAATGCAGAAGATAAAACTGCAGATTTGACAGATCAAATGTGTTGCCTTGGGTCAAGCAGAGAGATTGCTGAGGACCAGGACTTGACCTGGAAGCCAGTGTCCTTGGACACCCTATTGCAAATCTACCTGGCCTGTTCACCTGCCATCTGGACCCATAAACTCAGTTTCCGACGTGTATTCTCTGTGTGAAGAGACTGAAATGAAATAAAATGGGTCAGCCTTGTGTCTTCTGAAACAGCGTGAAAACTCCATGGTTTCACTCATGTTTTGCATTAAAAAGAGTCATGAACTCTGTACAGCTCACAAAGTTCAATCCTTCATGGATGAAACGAAGATGAAAAGACATGTGAAGGATTCTTTACATGTGGCTGGGTTTGATATTACTCAGGGAAGGTAGCATTTGACACCATTAAGGATGGTAACTGAACTGGGATGGAGGGACTGAAGAATAGGGCCTTCAACTAAATTTATCTGCTCTGATTTTGAATCACAGTGTATTTTTCTACTCAAATAAAGATCTTTAACCTAATGAGCAATTCCAGTTCACAGGAGCAAAATATATGAACAGATAAGGAAGGACTTAGAAACTAATATATGCATTGAGGGGTGTAGTGCTGACTACTTCTGTGGTATTAGATAGAATTAAAGAGACTTAAAGAAGCCATGTGATGGAAAAAGAAAATTAAAAGATTAATTACTTCATGGGAAGCAATTTCTTGGAGCATTTTTCCTGGTTCATCATGTTCAGAATTATGAGGCAGGTAATTACCAGTTCTTTTCCATTTCTCACACTGTGTGGAGACCAGATCAATACAACTCTTTCTACAGTCACCCTGGTACTTATCTATTCTACACTGGAGAAAAATATCTCTCTCCTTTGATTCAAGAAGAAAGGATGGGTGCAAGATGTGCAGACACTTGACTTGTACTCTGTCAGTGTCTCTCCTTTGGACTGCCTGCCTGACAAGATGAAAGAAAATTTTATGTTCAGGGCTTTTCTAGAGGGAAGGAAAAAACCCCTCCAGCCTGTGATGCATGATGAGCTACTCTTTATAAAGACTTTCTCCTGAAAAGCATTCTGGGGGGGGGGTCCTTCAGAGCTACCACATCACAAATAACAAAGGACAATGCTTATTGTTTAGTTAAGCTGCAACCAGCTGATCCATCGACTTCCCACTCCTTGTGCTGCTCTGACACTAATGGCTACCTTAGAGCCCACAGCCTGCACATTCCTGGGGGACTGCTTGAAAGAGTCAGACAGTGTATGCAAGAGCAGATAATTTTTTTTTATCATCCTGGTTCCTGCCTTATCTCAATAAATTTTTCCACTGTAGGTGCATGCTACGTACAGAGAGATGGACTCCTGCTAAATGCACTTACCCATGACGTGCTGGTGTCTTGCCCCTCAAACACTGAAAAAGTAACTGGAATTAATATTAGGAAGGGGGACCAGTATGAGGTGACACCAATTTATTTATGTCCTGGATTCAGTTGGGATAGAGTTAATTTTCTTCCTAGCAGCTGGTACAGTGGTGTGTGTTGGATTTTGTATGAGAATAATGTTGATAACATACTGATGTTTTAGCTGTTGCTAAGCAGTGCTTAGACTAAGTCAAGGATTTTTCAGTTTCCCATGCTCTGCCAAGTTGCAGGTGCACAAGAAGCTGGGAGGGTTATTCCATGCCACATAACATCATTCTCAGTGTATAAGATGGGAGGATTGGCTGTGAGGGATCAATCCCTGCTCAGGGACATGCTGGGCATCAGTCAGCAGGGGGTGAGCAATTACATTGTGTATCACTTGTCTTTCTTGGGTTTTATTCTTCTCTATTTTATTTTATTTTATTTTATTTTATTTTATTTTATTTTATTTTATTTTATTTTATTTTATTTTATTTATTTCTTCCTCTCTTTCTATTTCTCCCTTTTTCATTTTTATATTGTTACTATATTTTATTTCAATTATTGAGCTGTTTTTATCTTGACCCAGGAGCTTGACACTTTTTTTAGCTCAATTCTGCTCCCCACTCCACCCTCTGGAGCAGATAGTGAGAGACTGGCTGCATGGTACTTAGTTGCTGTCTGGGTTTGAACCTGCACTCAACCCAAACACAGCTTCAGTTGGAGCAGGAGGCATTCAGGTCAGCTTGCAGGAGGACCCTTTTTATGAGAAGGAAATAGAAGTTCAGATTGCCAGAGGAATGTGCCAAGACCTCGGCTCTGGGTCCTTTTGAAGAGGTAGATGCACTTCTGTCAGGAATAATTTAGATGCAGTTTTTCTTGCTTCAAGAACAGATACGGAGAATGTGCCTTCTGGAGATATCCTTCAAATCAATTTGTCTAGTCTGCTACTTATTCTTCTGTCCAGGCTGGAAGATGAAGCCCTCCCAGGCTGGAGATGCCTCAGGAAAGCTGGAATGCAGATCAGATAGGCAGTATCTGATTCAGCCTGTCTTAAGGGATTCATGCTTTAATGACTGAGGTTTAAGGAGTTCTTGCAGGCATTTTATCAATATTGCCCGGCTCCAGAGGCAGGACAGGGTCATGGGATGCAAAAGACCTGTGCTCCTGACAGAGCAGTGTGGTTAAGAACAAATCTTTATGAAATGGAGAACCTGGGGAAAAATACATAAATTAAAGCATTAACTTTTTTATTTTAAAGTTTAAACATGTAGAATGGAATTAAAAGCAATTTCAGAGAGTCATTTCAGATGTGTTTAATACTGAACTACACATATTTGATCATCATGAGCACTAGTTAATTACTAAGACCATACACTGACACAGAATGACTCATTTTCCACTTCTGGGTGTATCCTGCAAATTCTGTCTTGTTTATTTAAATTCTGTCTTGACACAAGTTTATTGTGTCACCCCACAGAAAAATAAACAACCAACATACAAGCAAGAACTATGAGATCCCTCAAAAACCAAGAGAAATAAACAGATTAAAGAGTAAACAGATAAAATATTGTTAAAGAAACAACAAGCAGATGATAATGACCTTTAATTATGTAGTTAGACTACAGTAAAGATGCTCATTTCATCCTTTATCTTTCTTTCTTAAGTGGATGCTTCATAACATTAGACTGTATTTACTTCCTCCTCACACTGATGGCTTTTTGTAATACAACTTCAAACACTTTTAAAAAATGCCAAAATTTTAGCCAAAATTATAGTAGAAAGTGATCAGAAACTTGTGTTTCAGTGACAATTTTACAAAAAAAATAGTTCAAAAGTTTAGTAAATATGGCAGACAACATAAAAAAAGCTAATTTGTATCATGATTCTTAGAAATTCTTGCCTCCTTTGAATTACTGGATCAGGTTTGTCATAGCACAAAATTAAATTTGAAGGGGCCCACAGAGTTAATTTTCCTGAAATAATACCTCAAAGTAACAGCTACATTGATTCAGACACATTGTATCTGCACATTTGCATATTAAATAAAGGTCTTTCTTCCCCCAAGATGTTAGCATAGCCTTTTTAATAAATTCCCAATTAATTTTATCAAACATCTTTGAATAAATAAAAGATGAACAGAGAGATGAGGTGGAACTCTGCCCTCTAATGTAGAAAGCAAGCAGAAACAAAGGTGTTTTTTTTCATTTTTTGGTTAATTAACTTTTCCTTCTGGGAATGAGTCTTCAATTTAAAAGACGCAACAAAGAACAAAAATGCATATAAATAAAGAATCTCAAAGAATGAAAGGGAAGCCTAAAAGGAAGCACACTTTTTAAAAGATAGCTATCATATATTACCTAATTTTATTAAAATTATAGTTAAGGCTGAGATCTATTTTAGAATGCTTACAAACTACCACTTCTAAAGAACAAATGAAAAGCTAAGGCAAAATATTTTTATAGAAGACCCATTCCATGTCAGCTTACTGCAGAGTAACATTCATCTCTTTTTGAGGATTTCATTACTGATCATCATCCTCATACTGGACTACAGGTTTGAGTCATCAGAGACATTCCTGTCTTCCCATTGGTCAAATGCACTGTCCACAGGGAGAAGCAAACTTCAGACAGATGAAGAATATTCTGGTGATTTACTTCAGTTAACATGGAGTAAAAAAACCCAAACCAATTGTTCTACTCCTGCAGTACATTTGAAAACCTTCAACTTGACTTTATGTGGAATATAAATACAGAGATGATATGAGTATGAAGCTTGAAGAATACATACATGTAAATGCTTTTTCCAACTTGATTTTATTTTCTTGACTGTATTCTATACAAAAAAACCTCTTCAGAGTGAGGCCATAAAAAGTTCATCTGATAGAACTGGCTGAGGCTTATTACAAATGTGGCTTGTTGCACACAGAAAACACTGCTCAGAGCATAAATCAGATCAATACATCTCCCTGCAACTGTTTATTTAGATGTTCCCTCAAGGCTAGCTCAGTGTACAATTACTGCCACTAATGAAATAAGGGAAGAGGGCCATATGGTAAATGACTGGGTGTTCTCTCTTTATAAAATAACAGAATGGAAGAGAAATAATACCAGAATACCTCAATCCTCAAAGTACCAGGCAAACTAAGGTTTGCTGGACAGGGGCATTTACAAAACTGTCCTCAAGTCAAGCTTATACAATCAGAGTTTACCTAACAGTCCTCTAATATATTCCCAGGGCTCGTCTTCTGTGTATCTCCTCTTTTCTGTCATTTCCCAATAGCTGTGCTCTCTGAGCCTCTGAGAATTGGGGCTTCCATCCAAGGTGGGTCACTATGCTACTCACAGAAAACACCTCCATTTCTCTCTCTCTTTTTCACTCCCTCTGGAGCCTTTTCACACTGAGAAAATTCTCTTACATTTTTATTGCATAGTATGTGATTATTTCTTGGTTCTCCAGGCTTGCAGATATAATAAAAGGTGAAAATAGCTGGACATTAAAATGGAACCTACTGCAAACCTACCCATGACTTTTTTCAACCCCCCATTTAAAAGTTTTAAATTAAATTTATGTTTCAGATTTCACAGATGGGGATGATGAGGTGCTGCAGAGAGCATCTTAATAAAGTTGGCATTGTATTAATTGTCATTCTTTTCCAGCTAAATATTCACTAATGATAATGACTCATTTTGTCTCATTATTTTTCTAGTTAAGGGCTTTATATTGTCAATCTTCCTTCTTTGCCTAGGTTTCTAATCCACCAAGGTCTTTCTCTTCACCCTTCCTCCCTTACTCAAAGCCAGGAAAGTTTTCACTACCCTTGTTCTCTTAGGAACAAGCTATTTGTGGTTTAGCCCAGCATTTTTGTGTTCAATCATCTTTTCTCTGTTGTCAACCCTTTAAAGATGTTCGTCTTGCTTTTCTGTAATTTATAGCTTCTCAAAAAGTCTAATCAATTTATACCTTCCCCACAGGTTCAGATCCGGCTTACAGTGCTGGCTGTTTGAAATTCACAGTAATAGGTGTTGCATTTTTGATAACACATTTACTGGTGTGTTAGCCAGGATGATTTATAAAGGGTGCGTGGGAGGGTTTGATTTTTTGCCATCCTTAACACAGATGAATTAGGTGAAATATTTCTCAATCAAAAGCTGCCACACAAAGCTTGACTTTCAACCACAGCATAAGCTCATTCAAATGGGATCTCAGAGCTTGAGGCATGCCACAAAACACAGCACTACAGCAGACGGATCCTCCCAAGGCAGCCTGTAGACATGCAGTGGGAAAAGGCTTTTCAGACTACTGGAAACTGCTAAAACATTAAGCTGTCCACAATGAGGGCAAGAAATCTATGCTACTCTCAGGAGACATTGATTTGCTTAGGTTAGTTCCTACATGCAGGGTTTGTGGGCAAACCATTTTCTCATTTAGCTCTAGCTGGAGTAAAAACTCCTCCAAGCAATATCAATCAGTCAGCCCTTGATTTTTGGGCATGAAGGCACACTTTCTGCCAGCAGCCCTTCTAAGACACGAATCAGAAAGGGTTATTCACTGAAACAAATTGATAGGCATATTCAGTTTCTCCGTCTAATGAAGGATTCCCTTGACATGAGCTGTTAAGGTCAGTGCCTCAGTACCCACAAACTTAGTGATGCTTCAAGTTGGCCCAGAGATGCTGTTTCACTGCTCTGGTGCTTCCACCTGCTCCCTCACACTGAACTCCAACATTTCCTTTCCCTGTGTTTACAGGAGCATTTGGCCTTTGAGCTGGTGGTAATTATCAACACTCTAAGGTAACAGTAAGAGAATAAGGTCTTCTTCCTCTTCATTTCCAGTATCTGTTCTAGGACCCTGGGAGATGCAGACAGGGAGAGGTGAGAACAGAGGAGCAGGAGCAGTAGTGAAGATGAATTTCCAGCAGAGATCATGAGAACTCCCACATCTTCTGTGATCTTTCATTAGAGAGAAAAGACTATAAGGTCTTTCAGAATCAGTGCTAGCTAACATTGCTTCTGAAATCAGAAATCAGAGAGGCCTGAAATAAAAATCTTTATCCCTACCAATAAGCACTTATACAGAAACACCAGTGACTTTTTAACCTGCATATTTTAATAGTCAGAGACATATTTTATTGCCAGGGCTCTGCCTCCCCAAGAAGTCCCGTCACTTAGGATGTAGACTGGCACCAGAGCCCTAAATCAGATGAAAAAACCCCAAAGTCCTTTAGCCTGTAGTCAACAATATACACTCTTAGCACAAGTTTCACCACCCAATGACCTTTGCTAAACTTGGCCAGCCCATTTATAAATGATTATTTCTGAGTTTTTTCCTTCTACTCCTGCTCTGAAGGCAGAAAACCCAAACACAGGTGTTACTATTTCAACTAGTGTCTGAGCCAAAGTGTGTCTTGGTATTTTCAAGCTTCTACAGCTGGAAACTGATATCCTATTCCAGGTAGTTGTCGGTCTGCAGCCAACTCACATAAGATATCTGATTGTTTTATACTTCATTATTTGGAAAACTATCCATGAGAGTCTCTTTCCACAACATTGCCAACACTAACAAACACTTACTGAATGGAATAAATTTCTTTTTATTATGTGACAGTGTAATAATTGATTAGCTGTTAATGTGAAGGTGCATGAGATGAATGATTTTATTTTGCAAAAATGTATGCTATTCTCTCCTCTTAATTGGCTTTATTTCTTCACCTCATCTCACAGAGCACCTCAGTGAAATGATTGCAACAACCCACTTTTAACAAGTCTGAAGTTATCCATCCTTGAATGTGGGGAACTAGCTACACTCTGAAATTCTTTGGCCTTGAGGATCTGTTTTAAGTTACCATTTATTAGAATGAGCATAATCACTTCTACTGTAGCACCTGGAGCTACTCAAATGCAGGAAGTCTAATACAACCCCCAAGGAAAAGACACTGCATGTGCACACAATCAGAAAACCTCAGTATTGTCTGGGATTTTTGGATAGAAATATAAGAATCATATTGGGAGCCCTAAGGGAAATTAAGGCAGTACAGTCTCAGACAGAAGACTCACTGCTCCTTTCTAGAGGTAATTGATATTTCATTAAAAAAAAAAAATTTAGAAACTTCTGTCAAGAGAAAATCCCCTCATAATTATCAGTTATCAGTAAAACACAGTAAATTTCTGGACATAAAAAGAGTTGCCCCTACGGTCCCCTTTCTAGGGGGCTGCCATAAACTCCCTCTTGGAGCAGATCTCTCAGACAATGAATCTGGAAGAGAACTTTAAAATTAAAGGTAATGAAAGGCCTGAGATCCCCAGGTTTGCAAAGAAACTTGTTCAACAATTCTGGAAGCTGAGATTCTGATAAAATCTGTTGCCCAGGAATAAGAACATGGTAAATTTTACATTTTATATCTCCATAGTGTTTACATGATAGAATACTCTCCATCACTGAGGTCAGGCTTCTCAGCTGGCTAAGGACACCGGGGTGGCAGGAAAGTACCTAAGTGTAGGAGCCATACCCAAACTTTGTGACAGCTTTGGCAAAACAAGTCATTCTTTGTCACATATACTTGCAAATAAACATGCATGGGACTGAAATGTAAACATTTCTTAATAAAGCTAGTACTCCTAATTGCCTGGCTGAAAAAGCCCCTAATAAATAGCTTTCCAAAGGCCAGACAAAATGCTTTTCAAGAATTCAGTGCATCATCCAAGAACCACCCTCACAAAAGTTACCTTTCCTTTCAGCTTTACCTCTCTGAAGCCTTACTGGGACATAAGAAGAAAATATGAATGCAGCCAGGAATATCTGAATGTAACATCTGTTAATATTACAAATATTAATATCAACAAAGTTCCACAGTTATTCCTTAACAAATTAGAGAGCTTTCATCTGCTTTCAAGAAGCTTCCTGCCTGGTTGATTACATTTATTTTCACTTCCATCCCAAGTACAAATGTCAACACTACTGATAACCAGTAATCACTGGTCACTGCTCCTACCATGGTTTACTTAGGTGTGTTAGAATTAATGTCTCTCTGGTAATTAGTTTTAAATCATATTAATTCATATTCATATAAAATTCATTAAAAATCGTCTACATAATGGGAATAATTCTTCCCTCTCTTTTTCCCCCAGAGTTCTTAATTATGCGTCATATTTTCTGGTGAACAGCCACTAGAGAGGAGATAAAGCATCCATTACAGTTTTTGGAACTGAGAATAATTATTCAGTGAAACTAAGTGAGTAAGAGATAGAGAAATGGTTTAATGGTCTGCTTGTTAAGGAGTGACAAAAGTTGATAGCCTCAGAGAAATTGCCCAAAATTGATCCTAAGAATTATGGCAAAAGATGGTTGCAGGTGAAAGTTGCAGATGCCAGAGGATTTCAGTCTCCTGGGCTATGTGTGCATGTGTAGGTGCTCAGTGAGTACTTGAAAACATACATGTTCAAATCAAAGAGAAAGATGTTTTTCAATATGCATATATATATATTTCTTGATATTGGCTCAAGGGCAAGAACACCCTTTAACTTACTCTCTTCTCTCCTTATGAGATATTGTTGGGGTGAATTTTGAGATTTCTCCTGTAAGCTTCAAGTGAGATAAAGTGTTGAGAAAATTCTTATGGAATAGATGTTCTTTAGGCAAATTTTAACTAGCCACTCTTAACAAGTGTCATTGTTTCATAATCCCAATCCCCTAGAAACAAGGGCTACCCTCAAAGCTTGGAAAGCCCCTGGCAAGGTACAGATGCTCTCCTAAAGAAACAAGAGGCCACTGGATGCAATGAAGGCATAATATAGGGTGTTTTTTTTTTTTTTTCTGATTCAGTATTTTTCTACCTAAGGAAATGAGAGAGAAAGAAGAATTATTCAGTAAAGCAAAAAGAGTGAAATCACAAAATGTCTTGTAGCACCACCCTATGTATCTTGTCAGGAGCATGACTTTACTTTAAATGATAGCTAAAATATATTGTTTGTCGTGCCCCTTGATTTGTTAAACCATAATCATGAAATTGAATTACAGGACGGGAACGATAATAATAGATGAAACTATTATGTGTCATAGAGAGGCAATTATGCTGTAGCTAATGATCTTTACTAATGGGATAAGATATACTGCCACATGTGCCTTGAAGACCATCATCAGATAAAGCAGAGTAATCCATCAAGCAAACCTTTAAGGCAGTGTTTAATTTGAGAGGTGAAAGAAATAAAATTGGACTTTGGAGGACATTGTGAATTCCATCCATGTAAGGAGATAGAATATTGATCTAATGAACTACATGAAGTCTAGACTGTATCATTTACCTGGAGCCTGGAGCAATTGGATGCACACACATGCATAACCAAAAGGTTGGTGGAGTATAAATTAACTTTTCTCACTCAAAGGCAGTATGGTGTCCCGTATAAACTGGAATATGATTACGTCCTGGCTGCAGATGATACATCACACATTAATAGCAGGATTTCCACTGAATGCTGTATGGCTTAATTGAGGAACCTGGGCAGTGGTGCCCTGCATTTGTCCTTGCCAGCAACTTTACAATATGGAAAAAAGGGAAAAAAATTAGAGGCTTTTTGTCATTACTGTGTTTCCCTTCACTAGGTAATTTCCCTATTATTAACTGCATCCATTCTTCATTCTCCACCATGCTCCTTGTGAAGTCATTCTTTGGGCAGCTCTGTCCAACAGCAGCATAGTTCACTCTTGGGCCACTCACACCAGTCTGGTTACAACTGATAGCAAAGAGTTGACTGGATAATTTTCATGATTAATATCCCCGTGCACCAAGACAAGAGGGTATTTAATTTGGTATCCAAAAGAGAAATGCCTATGCCTAATTTTGTGTGGGATATATGTAGATATTTATTCCTAAGTCTTATTCCTTATTCCTAAAGTCTCTGAATGGCATCTAAAACAATTGAATTTCATTTGCAGCAGCTTGAGAGAAGAAAATGCCAATAGACAGAAGTGACATTTATAAATACTGACTGAACAAACAATGTAAAAACAGAATAACCCCCAAATCCCCATGTCCCCCTTCTCCTTCTCAAAAGGACTCCTGCACTTCCTTCAACCTTTAAAAGGAAGATAGCAAAACCAAGTGGGAATAATCTACTCTTGAAATTTTAACTAACTGTATTATTGAGTTTTCTGCATGACAGGTGTTGACCTATATTTAGGACCTGTGTATGAATCTGAGCAAAAAGTGCTAATAATAACTGTGTGTTGTGTGTGTGTGCTTTGTTTGCCATCCCCATCACACCATGGGTTCTATGTATTCTGAGTATTGATGAAAACTGTATTGATTGAGGAGCTTTAAGAAGCAGGCTTTCATTCTTAGAATAATTTTAAGTCTTATATAGGCCCTCTGCAAATTTCAGAGGATTTGCATGAGACTGAGCCAATTATCAAAGTTTCAGCCAGCAGAATGTCAGGAAAAGCCAATCTGAGTTAATACAGACAGTTCAGTTTTGAGTCAGAGACTGCAGAGCCTCAGAGAGGTAGGAACATAATTCTGCCTCTGATTAAACACAATGTGATGTGCCAGGAAATTCAAGACAAATTACTGAATCAGTCAAGGAACTGCAGATATTGTAGCAGTCCTGTTTTCCTTCTGCATTTTGGCCTTGTTTTCTCTCCCATGTAGCAAACACAGTATTAATCTAAAGAAAATCCTTAATTTGTTATGGATTTCCACTTTAAGTCTGCTATCTAGCATAAGTGTTATCTTAAACCGATTATGTCTTACACTGGGATTTAATGTAGTAAAAACCACACGAGATAATTCTACCAATTACTTCTTGCAACTTTTAGTTGTATGTGTGAGAAAAAGAGCAACATGGGCAGGTGGCTATTTTAAATGTTTGTAAAATTCAGTTCATTCTGGTAGCGGAATCTGTGAAATTTCATTCTCAGCAGACTTTAAATGCTCCTGTCTTCTCTGTCAATCTGGTGCTGTAATATGAATAAATGTTTAGCCATAGTAAATGAAAATAGAAAACTCTTGAATGGAAAGAAGTACATAGTTGGTAACATGGACAAAAATATGAGGTTTAAACCAAGGGCAGGTGCTTCAGACAATAAGCAATCTGGATATAAAATTAGCTCTGCTGGAGCCA
The DNA here is from genome assembly GCA_024734555.1 of Trochalopteron elliotii. Taxonomy (NCBI): domain Eukaryota; kingdom Metazoa; phylum Chordata; class Aves; order Passeriformes; family Leiothrichidae; genus Trochalopteron; species Trochalopteron elliotii. The sequence continues at coordinate 4,191,923 of JANPWX010000011.1, forward strand.
ATATTCATAGGTATTTTAGAGAAACTGAGCCGTCTACATAAAATAATAGAAAAAAATTGCAGCAGGGAATCTGCCCCACAGAGAAAGTTAGAAAAGTGAAATGTCAGATCTGCAATTCCCATGAGATGCCTTGGCAGCATATCTAAAACTCACTTCTCATAATAAAAAACAATAACTGAAAAACCCCCAAAAACCTGGAAGAAACACTTTCTGTCTAAAAAAAACCCAAAAAGGCAGAAAGACTTAATAAATTTTTTCGACCAGTCTGATTTTCATTCTCAACTACATAAGCAGTACCCAGATGCTTGTTTTTTTAGGACCAAAACAGCATTAATTAAGTTATTGGGAAATACCCATAACAGACATACTGATAACACATTTTACTAGGAAGCACCAGGGAATTTGGATGCCTTGTTTCATTTAAGTCCAACCAATTGAGGTAGCACAGACATTTTAAGGTTTCATTTAAGCTATTAAACTCTACTATGTGTGTATCTTCCATGTAAAAACAGTGCCAATAGCAACATGCTGACCATGCTTAACGAAACCTCATTACTTTCTCCTTTTTTTGGATACTGTAAGAATAATTTCCTTTCCTAAAAACAGTCTTAAAGAGGATAATTTCAGACTGTGGTGGCCAGATCTGAGTTATTGTCAGATCCCCTAAGAAGTGAATGTTTCATCTTGCTGACATTCCTGGCCTTGGAATATTTTTCACTATCTACCATGGATCAAAACTCTTCTCTTCATGGAGAGGATGTGTGACAAACTGACTGCTTCAAAATTGTGGGTCAAAATAGAAAACTGTATTGCAAATAAATTTAGGAGTTTAACGAAAAGCTTAGTTATGGTTGAGTGTATTCATAGCAATTGAATCTCTGGAGAAGGCAAAGAGATGCATTTTGTTCCGGCAGCTGCTTGGGCAATCCTCTCCAAAATCAGCCACACCCAGTCAGTGCAATCTGGTCTGGAGCGCCCCTGGTACAGGACAGAGATACAAAGAAACTCTTTTCTCCAAGTGTTCCATAGTACTGCACTGCTTTGGGACATCCAAAACTTTGGGACTTTCAGCCTTGCCCTAAGAAATTTTTTTTTGAGTCACGTGATTTTAGAATAAAATTTGGCATGATTTAAAAATATTTCACTATGAAAAATTCCCTTAAATAAAAAACTACATTTTGCATAATTTTGTCATCTTCCTGCATTTTCCCATTCAGACATATTGAACATATAACTTCAAGAGTCTCAAAATTTATAAAATTATTCTATTTAGTCCTTTGGTTTCATTCTACCTTTTTCCTTAGGTCAGGATTGTTATGATAAAACTCTATGGGCAGCCTGATGTACCATTTAGAAACCTTGTCAGAAACTCTGCTATGGCAAGCTGAATAATACACGACAAGATCAATCCATGTAAAACAATTCTGCAAGTTGTTAAGACTGCAAATCAATGCATGAGGGACAGGAGTCCTTCTAAAGAAATTTTGCCCCATGGGGGAGATCTGTGAAAGCCTCCTCATATGAATGAAACATTCTGTTTGTTCCTCTGTGAAGGGGACATCTAATTAGTGTGCTGCCACGAAGAGTATCAGAGGTTACACTCTCTCCTCAGGGAGATCCTCTATGATTAAATACAAGCTCTCATTTAGGTTGCTTCAGTCAAGGGGTCAGGAAGGCAAAAGGAAAAATTCATTCACCCACAGCATTTGCATGTTAATTGTCAAGCTTCTTAGTAGTTCAGATGTGAGCACTCGACCTACTGATTTGTGGGAAAGGAATGTGAAGTCTTTGAGTGGAATTCTTTCTTTTTTTTAAGGTAATATAAGACCATTGTGGTATTATTGAGCATGGGAGAGCTGCTGCAGAATTGCAGTGAAGAGGAATATGGCCTCTCAGGCAAGCTATGAGCCAACAAGCCATCAAAATGGCAAAATTAGCTTCTGCTTATTTTTCCACTTGCTGACAATATCTTTGGGCATCTAGGAGATAAAATATCATTAGAAAAGCTGCAAGAAATAGATTTCCTCAACATGTAATCAAATCCCCTCTCTACTGCAAATATTTCTTAAGGCTGACTTGGAGCTTTTCAGCTCTGTAGCTGATTTACAGGGTGTGTACACCCACACTAAGTTTAGTCACTAGGATCCTATATGAGAAGCTAAAAGTCGTTTGCTGGCTGAAAATTTTCCACAAAGCAGAAAACAACAGAAAATTCATCAAACATCTCTCATAAGGACACAAATTGCTTAAAGGTGACTTTCCAGTCATTTTGGAAACATTAAGAATGTTGCTCTTTCTTTTCCCTGCATAAAAAAGTGCTTAAACACATTGATCTGAGTGCAAGAGGCAAACCCATTTCTCTTCCCACTTGCTTTTACTTTAAAATAGTAGGCATGTGAAAAAATATCCTCTTTCAGATACTTGGGATATTATTCAGCCTATGACACTTCAAGTAAGTGTTTGAAAGAATTAAATCTTTCAACCCTGCTATGGAAAGGTTTTATACCATTAGAGATGCAGTTTATACAAACCAACAAAAACTCTAGCATCCAGCTGAGTGCCTCATGGCACTTGGACAATTTTACAATAAGTGCAGATTTTTCCAGAGTAGGGCATGATTAACATCTCTGTTTAGCCTGCTGCATTTTCAGGTGGTTCTAGTGTGCCTCTTTCCATACTCAAGTGTGATGACTGCCAAATTTGATGGATTAAGATGAGGATTGTCAGTGGTTTTCAGACTGCAGTGGTTTTGAGGGCATGGGTAATTTTTACTGGGATTTCTGAACCAAGGGAGTGGGGGAAAGGAAGGGGGAAACTGGGATACAAAGTCCCAGGTACCATAATTATTCACCTGAAATCTGACTTTGGGAAGCCCATGGAAGATATGTTGCATACACCACTGCAAATACCAGGCCATAAAACATTTCCTAGTATTTGAGTCTGAGACTGAAAGAAAAGCATCGCAAGAATTCTGAGTGGTGGTGGTGAAGAATAAGTGAGAGCACAACTCTTGGTAGTTTCTACAGCCTCTTGTGCAGTAATGGATTAGCAGAGTGAAACTGCCATAGATTCAACAAAACAAATGTGATTTCACACTGCAGAACAAAGGACAGAAAAGGCCCGGGGTTTCTTACTAATATTAGTTTTCTATAAATTTCCCCCTTTAGAGTTTTGAAAGAATGGGAACATGAAGAACTGATGGCTCTGACTCAACTTGAATGTGTGGAAAAGTTCCAAGACTTTCACATTCTCAGTGGTATATCTTGGTTTTTTTCCATTTCATTTTTTTCTCCTTTAAAAAAAAGTCACTGCATTTGGTTAGCTATTTAGTATATCTACTTTTTACAGTAGAACTATTTTACAGTATATCCATTAATAAAAGGATATGAACATAAAAGAACAGAAAAAGAACATCTGATTTTTTTCACTAGCTCTACAGAAGAGTTTGATTAAGATACTTCTCTAAGGGTAAAAGTAGGATCAGTTCTCAATTCTTCTTTTCTGCAGAACATCATCTGTGTCTCCATGGGACGTTTATTTTACACAGGGACTTCAAGGCACACCAGCATAGAGTAACTAATTAATGTGTAAACAGCTGATATTTAAAGGGGGAATGGAAACTTGCACTCACACAGTTTGGTGGGAGATTCTGTCCGTGTAGGAATCTCACAACATCAACAACCAAAATAAAATTAAATAAATGTAACAGAAAACCACGTAAAAAGGAACCAAGGACAGGCAGGCCAGAGAAAGTGTCCAAGCAGCCAGGGATCAGATCCTGAAGGAATCCCAGAGGTTCTACCCCCATTGCTCATGGACTCAGCCTTGGGCAGCACTGGCTCTGTCAGACACAAGGGAAGCTTCTGGCAGCTTCTCACAAAATCCACTCCTGCAGCCCCTTGCTACCAAAACCTGGCCACATGAACACAGGGCAAATTTACTGGCTGTGTTTTATAAAGCAGACCATTGCTACACACTGTATAATAACAGCAAAGCCAAACACTGGCTTCCCACATATCTCTTTTCCCAGTTAGGCTGCTAACTGAGATAGTTCAGCTTGTTCAGCTTTTAGCCACGTCCAACACAGGTCACAGGAGTAGGTTTCTACAGTTTCCCACTGTAAAGAAAGGCCTGCTATGGTGAAGTTGCCCATCTGCCATTTGAACCACCTCACTGTGGGATCATCACTGTTGCTAAAATTGTCAAGTGTTAGGTGAAATTAAAAATATCATGGCATTTAGGACAAAAAATACCCCAGAAAACAAGAAAACCCAAAACAATGCTGAATAACTAAAGGTCTACTAGAAAAAAATCAGCAATTTTTAGACATGCACAGATGTGTGAAATGAAAATTAAATTAGCCAAGTGCAAAGTTTATGTTGAGAAAACAGAGAACTTAAGACTTAAACAACATATATATAGACACAGTTGAAACTGAGTAGAGTGTCCCTCTAGGCTTCAGTGCAAATTGAATAGACATTGATGGATTTGTTTTCCTTTCAGATTAAATTGAACTTTTGATTTGGAAGTAGTTTACCTGCTCCTGTACTTGAAAGCTACATTTTTTAAAACTAATTTTCTCTTGTTAAGGCACTTTAGTTTTATAGTAGTTTATAGTGGTTTACAAATTGACACTGTAATCATCTGGAAGGAGCAGGGAAAGAAAATCATATAAATTATACTTTTCTGTATTGCTTTACCCCCACGGTGGCCTGTTCTGTTTTTAAGAAGCCCATTTTGTGCTGTTATGCTCTTAAATACACTTGAACTGATTTCTAAAGTCAGATATCACAGTTTGCACAAAGAATTAACCTTTCTGACCATTTTTAAGATGCTACTGCAGTACATAATAATGTAAATAACATAAGTAATTGTTATAGTCTCAAAAGGGGTTGGTATTCACTATCAGCCTAGACCTTCTGGCTGTGCAAATTTTAAAATACAGCCTTTACACTTTTCACTCTTTTAGCCCTTGTAGAGGTCTCAGACCCATTCTTACATCTGTTCTGCCTACTCTGGGGCTTGGGCATCTCTCCTTCCCAGCTCTGGATCACCTTACTCAGCATGATTCAGGCAAACATGCTGCTCTACCCTGAATGTTAGATCAGACTCAAGATCATGTCCTGCCTTGTGGGAATGTGCTGTAATGCCCTGTGGTTGGGCTCAATGTTTAACATATCCCACCCATTCTGTGACAGCCTCATGTGATTAAACTGGCAGTCAGGAGTGAGTTTTTCCAACCTCGGTGTTACTTACCCAAAGGGCAGAGGGGTCTCCAAATGTTTCCAGTGCCACCTCTGTGTGTGGAGAGCAATCTCTGGAGGTGGATGGCCTTCTGTCTAGCCTGATACTGCCTAGTTTAGGCTGGCCAGCTGAAAACCATACTGCATCCCAGGAAATACAAGCTTTGAAAAGAGAAAATTTTGTGCTTGTTTTGTCATTATTACCTTGAGAAGGGTGACATCAAGGAATTCCAGCCAGGACTGAGACGCTGTTTAGACACACAGTGACCTATATTCCTTTCTAGAAAAACCAAACCCACCCAAACCAAACCAAAAACTGTCCTCCAATCTAAATTTATGAGTAGAGAAATAATTATTATATCATACTGGCATGAAGAGAAACAAGCACAGAGAGCTCGTTTGGCCTCACTGTAATCATACATTGGGCCTGTGGGAGAGCAGAAGGTCAGATTTTCCAACCCCATTTTAGTTGTCATACCACAGATATTAAGCATCAGTATTATCAATCTAAATATTAAGGCCCCACTTGTTCAGGCTACTCTGTCACTAAATTCCACAGGAATATTCACATACAGGAAACTGAGGTTTAAACTCCAGTCCAACAAAATAACAACTATAGCTCTGCTGAGTAGTTTTGTAACTGACTGTGCTGACAATATGGTCCTAACTTACAGGTGATTGGACCATATATAGACTGGTTGGACCAACATTCAGGAGCAGAATGAACTGTAATTGTATCTTAACCTTTCAGTAAGGGCACCAGATTGCCTTTGTTTTGCACAGGGATTTTCTTTGCTGCGTGGCATTTAGAACATCTGTTCCAGGGAAATATCAGTCAGTGGGTTTTCTGCTTCATGCACAGATTAATCCCTTAACATCAAAAATTAATGACTTATGTTCCATGTAAAGGGAAAAAAATTTCTTCATTTACCAGAGCATCCTGCCATGTCTTTCTTTCCAGGTGTTTTCCTCAGGATAGAGGGAAGTGAAGGTAGAGAGACAATCCTGAGGCAACCCACTGTGGACTTCTGAAGTATTAAAAATATGCTTAAAAAACAAAGTGAGATAGGAGCTATGGATGTAAGAGAATTGTTTGCTGTTTCTTGTCTGTCTGCTAAGTAGTATCACAAACAGAGACAGAAATTTTCGTTCCCCTTGTTGTGTTACTGAGCACCTTAAAAAGTTACAGATTGTGCCCACAAAATTCAGGGTTCTGCTAGAAATCTCCCTTTGCTTATTTAATTTTCATATACACCGAAATAAAGAAGACAGGAGCATAAACTGTTTCTTCAGATATGAATTACAAAGTAAATTATTTCCTGCTGCATCAGATGCCCAGGAGCCAGATATTCAGTCAAGGTGAAATAGGTGCTTGTACTGTCCGCACTTGAGCTCTGATAGTTAAGACAAACCAAGAATTTTTCACTGTGCATGACATTCTCTCACAGAAAAGGATGTCTCCTTGTATAGATGAAAAGGCAACTAGAGCTTGAGAGATACATGGAACAGAATCCTTAAGGATGATTGGATTATCATGGTCTTTTCAGACTGAGGGTTGCTGCAGAAGCATCTATCTCCAGTGGCAGGATTTAGGCAGATATTTGTTCCCAAATCTATCCTTGCTACTCAAGCCACCAAATCATTTTCAGTTGGTAGCAATTTTTTGGATTTAACTAAAGGTCAGAAGGTGACTGTAAGAGTCTAAGTTAGACTTTACAAATAATTCAACATCTACACGGCAGTGTAGAAATTATTACAAGTCAAAGCCGCAGCAGGCAGAGATGGGAAGTTTTAGTGGTATTTGGCTGCATTTGCAGGATGAAAATTATAGCCAAAGTTGGTATCCTTATCAGAAGGAGTTCAGTTTTACATCCAAAGCATTAGATTGAAAACTATCTCAGCTTATGGTCTTCCATGACATAGAAGAAGTCTTGTTTTCCTCTGTTCGAAAGAAATGTGAGGTGTGGAACACTGGTGGGCCTTAAGTCTCTTTCTGGTGCTTGAACTTTAACTTATATTTAACCACTTGAATAATCCAGCCAAAGGAAAATACTTGCAAAAAAGACTCTTGTAGAAAATCAGGGTTGTGTAGTTTATCCCATTCTCAGATCTATCTACCTGACCCTGGGCTCCTCATCTTTGAGGTACAAACAAATATTCAGAAAGACAGCTGTTCCCTGCCTAAAAAGAGCAGGTGGGAAAACTCAGGTCAACATTTTCTGGAAGAAAAATTAGTACATCTTCATCTGAGCTGGATAGGATCTAAATGGTGGAGAATGCGAAAATATACCTTCAGTTTTCAGTATCTGTTTTGGTTCAGTTTTAATTTTGTTTGAGATATGATTTAAGGTTTCAATAGCAGCAGCAGTCTTCTCTCTTCCCAGACAGCTAACTCACCTCTAGTTGTTTCCCTGTTCTAATATGAAAGAAATTAGTTTACTGGAAGAATCACTGAGTGCCAGGCTGTGTTTCCCATGACAACCCCCAGAGTTTATTCAGCACTCTTAATTTCTGCCATAAGTTTTTGCACAACGTCCTTTTTTCTTTCCTTGTGGCTTCTCCTTCCAGTAGCTCTGGGGAAGGATGCACAAACACTGAGCACCAACAGTGACTCAGATTCTTTCCTGTGGGGGGTGTGGTGCTGCACAAATTATTAGAGTTGTATCAGGAATTAATGTGGCCATTTATGTGAGCAAGGGAATTGGAAAGTGTTGACTGCATATGCAGGCCCTTCAAAATGTGCTTTTGTGATCCAAATTCAGGAGTGTGCAGAGTGAACCAAACTTTTTAAATTTCTGTTTGAGAGGGTGTCTTGTAGAATCATAGTATTGTATAATATGATGAATCATATCCCATAATATAAAAGAGAAAGATAAACCTTTTTATTTAAAACCTGTGACAATGACCAGTGTTGTTGTTGACTGAATTCCAATTACCTGGGAAGCATTCAGCACATCACATTTCAACATGTCATCTCTCCTAAGTGGAACCAATTGCATTAAAGCAGTCATGAAGCGCCAGGTCCCCACACTTCAGTAAAAATGTAATCATAAAAATTTAAAATGCATATATTCATTTTCCCCCTTCTGCAACAATGTCAGGCAAATACACCTCATTGGGATTCACCACAGGCACAATTATCAATGCTCTGTCTGCAGAATTGTTAATGGAAAAATTACATACACAGACTCTTGATAAACTGTGCATCTGATTTCACTGTTTGTGAAGCACAGAGATATTAATTATTGGTGCTGTCACTCTTCTGCTAAGAAATGGCGAAAGTTTTCTTTAGGCACTTTTCAGTCTTTCTTAAGCATATTGTACCTTGATCTAAGAGGCAAACACCAAAACATCAGTGGCGTGGCTGCACCAACTGGTGGCTAACTGGAAAACCCACAGAAAATTCTAGTGCCACATTGTTTGTTTTTAGCTAAGGCTGAAAGTGCTCCAGAAACTCTCACTTTACACCTCTCTGGACTCCATTTTTCTCTAACATTTTGACAATTGTTTATGAATAGGAACAACAGATAGGCCAGCAAAAAAAAATCAAACCAAACCAAACCAAATTTTTCTTAACATTTTGTTTTGCCTCTGCAGAGTAGCCTGTCAAATGTGAAGTTCAGATAACAAGGATCTGTGAAGGAGTTAGCAGCAAATCCCAGCACTTCCATTATAGGAGGTATTGCTGATATATACAACCATATTCAAGCTCAACTATTTCAGCCTCTGAGAGGTTTGGATGAAGTTTTTTTTCCATTGGTCTTGGAGTAAGATCTGTCTTATTTTCAGAGGTTTTGAGCCTAGGCTTGTCAGATTTTTAAGTTTGCTTTTTTAGATTCAGCATGTCTTTGGCTGCATTTCTCTAGGCCTCCATGAATTAAAACTGTTAGGGCCAGTGGTCCTCCCCTTCTAGTCTGGCTGACTCCAATTTCAGGCTGGGCAGTGTAGGAGCTCTTAAATGCTATTAAATGGTAAAAGTTATTTGACTTTTTTAATAGGCTTTTCCAGCTGCAGATAGGTATTCAAGGCCCCTCTGGTGAGCACCCAGTCTGTACTCTATTCTGAACATGGCATTCAAACAGACTGGTCATGGATCAGGGGTCACTCCAGGCCAGTGTAAGTCAAGCCATTGCCAAAGCCATCCTCTGAAAATGTGTTACAATTTTATACATCATCCACCTTTGCACATCCTCCAACTATCTATTTCTAGCAGTAGAAGCAAGCCCTGATATACTGATGACAAATGCTTTTATATTGTAGTTATTAGTTTAAATTTATAAGTCAGCATCTCAATTACATAACATTTTAACTGTTATGCAGGCAGCTTTATGGTCGTATGTGAATGTTCTGAATGCATTTGTGTGACATCCTTTCCAAAATAATATGGTAGGGTACATCATCACTGAGGGGGTTTTCCTCTTTTTTTTTTTTCAAATAAAAGAAGGAAAGTTCTAAATAAATAATTCTATTAATTGTTCCTTTTTCAATAATTTCATCTATTTTTCTCACTTGAACAGCAAACAATAAAGATATTATCAGCCTGATACACCCATGAATATACTCTCACTGGGAATCACTGGGAAAGATTTGCAGAAGTTCTACAAAAATAATTTCAGAAGGAAATTGAAAGAAGTGAGCACTGTAAATAATTCAAAAAAAATAAAGAAAATCTTCTGAACCACTTTGGTCATGCTGGCAGGAAGAATACTGACAGTTTTTTGACAGATGATTGTAATTTGTCAGGGTGGTTTTGTCAATTATGGTTCACCTCAGGTGACAGTGGTAAGTGGAACCTGAGTGAGAATTTTTAAGAGTGACACTTCTGTATAGGCCAGTTGTATTGGAAGAGTTGGAGGGGTAAACTGGTACTTGTAATATAGTAAGTGGCTTCCTCACTTTTGTGTGTGTGTGAAATGCTCTTCTCTCTTCTAAATCTTCCTGAAAACACTCCAAAAAGCTGATGCAGAAGAATCAGTAATAAAGAAAAAAATAAGATGATCTGTTCACCTGAGATTTTTCTTCCTTTAACTCCTATTTTCTGTGAGCAAGAGAATGAAAAAAAATTCTTTCATCAAACATTTTCTTTGATGGCAGTGTTTTGGAGTAAGTGTGTGATAAGAATATCTGCAACATAAAGAAAGCTGGGAATTATGAATCAGGGCCTTGGCTGACAGTGGGCAACCCTGAATGTTATGAAGGAAACTGTGAGAAATCTTATGCTTGGCACAGGTGGAATAGTTGAAACCATCCTAATCAGGGTTGCCTTGGAATTGATTTAACTCTGAAGCATGAGGTAAGATTTTGATTGATTCTGTTTGGGTGTTTTTGTGGGATTTCCCACCCCTCCCCCTCCACTTCTCTCCAGTAGCTCTGTATATTTTTATGAGTAAATGACCTTTTCTTCCTCAGAGCTATACTTGGTACCAATGTAACTTGCAGTGATGAGTGTCACCATTTATTGATTTGGTGAGTAAGGGTGCAGAACCTTCCTTCTAACAAAACAAATTGTCTTTCTTATACAAAATATTTTTCTCTTCTGCAATTACTCCCCTTGAAGCCAAAAGACTGATGCTTTTGTTTTACACTTAAGTTTTCAGTGCTTCATTTATGAGTGCATATGCTCTTTTTGGTAGACTGCCTTATTTAATCTCTTTAAGATAAGCAGGCCTAGTGTTTTTTGTTCTTTGTACATGAGTTTTCATGGTAATTCTGTCATTCTGGGGACCTTTTTTAACTCCATAGTGCTTCTTTTGATCTGGAATGTTACATATAGTAGTACTCTTAATTTATACAATTGCATTCTATTTTTCATATTATATCCAATCCACTAAAGCACAGGTAGATCTTCACTAGGATGCCACTGCTGGGCCATTCACAATACCAGAGACTGGCTTGTAGCAATAGCAATGATTAATGAAAAATAGTTTTAAAACCCCAACAACAAAACCACTGAAAAAAAATCTTAATAAATAAGATTTTTATAAAACACAGTATTATGATATTAAACCCACAAAATTATAAGGGACTGGTTTTTGATTACAATAGCACTCTGTGTAGATCAAGGTACCATTGTTTTGCTGACACAGATTTTTCTGTATATGTACTTATTTCCTGACTCAATGCTGGCTATGGTTTAAACAGCTGAGACAAATGCAGTAGTTGTGACGCTCAGCAACTCTATTATTTTCATTATTTTTACAGGCAGAGAAAAGGATTTATATGCAAAGACCCACATCTTGCAATCACTTATGCAGTTAATTAAAACCAGATGAATAATCAGATTGATTACAATATGATTGTTTACATGCTTAAGAATAACTAAGCTTGAATGGATGTGGTTAGGGGGTTGAGACATTTCTGCATAATCAAAAAGATATTAGTTATGGGAGAAAAATATGTGAATTGCATCATTAATTGCTCAAGTTACTGTCTTGGCAGAGTATGGATGCACAATTATGTCTTCAGTGGCCACTCTGTGAGAAAAGACATAAGATGGATGATAAAAAACAGGAGAAGTACAAGCAGCAGTGACGTGAAGCTATTGCATTTTACTGCACTGCATATTTGTAGAGGTGGTCATTAAGGAAAGACAAACATGGCAGAGTTGCAAGAGTCTTTGGGAAATCCAGAGATCTTCAATCAGATCCCACCTTGAAAACTGAGCTAAAACATTAGTTAATAAAATCCTCGTATGTGCCCTAAGCAACAGATTCATGAAAGGTTTTTGCTGCAGAATGAGATGATGTTCTTAAAATACTCCTTATGCTACCTTGGAAATGTGTTTTTTGTGGATAGGAAATCTGCTTGCAGTTTATTTGCTGCTTGGAAGAAGTGACGAAGCAGAACAGATGTTTTTACTTTTTGCTGCTTGTGTGGAATAATACAGAGAAATTTGGAAAGCAGTAATGGAATTTAAAGAGCCTTCAAATATTGCAAAAGTTTATCTTGCCTGATGCACAGTGCTTAGAAAGAAAGAGGTTTCCAGGTGAATTAAATAAAGCAAAGGACTATTCACAGATTCCAGAGCAGAAAGAGGCGAATCATTTGAGTTTCCAATAGGTATTTGTAGAAGAAAAGAGGCAAAGCCTGTGTTAAAGACACCTCTAGACAAGAGGTGGATGTGTTGTTAACATGCAGAAGTGAGAAGGCCTAGAACAATTTTTGTGTTTACTGTGAGGTTAGTGAGAAGTTAGGAAATGTGTGTGCACTCCAGAGAGTAAAATTTTCCACTGATTGGTCTGTGATCATCTTTTGACACAATTATCAGTGTGAGATGGTGGAAGGGGTTTATTCTAGGCATGTAGTCCCCTTAGGCCAGCTGCTTCTCTCTACACCTCTGTTATTTAGTTTACCAAGAATTCTTTACTGAGCAGAGCATTGACTACGACATTTGCTAGGCAAGCTCAAAATCTAATACCATACATTAGCAGCAATGGTAAGTTTTCTGCAAAGAGAAGACATCAGAGGGGGAATTGTGTTCAGGCATTGTATGCCAAGTGGTCTTGTTCCATCATTCTATGGCAAATAAAATTATGCATTTTCAGTATTAAAGATGTTTATGTCATGGTTCATATCAATATGTATTGCAAAGCGGTAATGAAATTTGGAATGTCCAATTAGTCATGGGAAAAAATAAAAGTGTATTTTATTTACATTTCAAACATATTTTTTTACACCGAATTACACTTCTATTAGAAACCATCTATTTTGCATATTTTAATATTTGGTTACTGATAAATTGGTGACTAAGATGACATTGATCCATTCATGCCTACTGAATGTTTATTCATGGATACCTTCAACACTCACTGTTACAGGAGATTCTACTAGGTTTTGGTTGCAACTTCAAAAGAATGATAGGCAGTGAACTCATGGCCTAGAAATACCTGCTAGCAAATTGAAGTGCCAATGTCGCTTGACTGTATCAATGTCATGGCGCAATTCACAAAATTATTCCTTTTAAATTATTGGTCAGATCTGGTTTCAACTGGTCAGGTCCATTTTGAACTAATCTGGATCCAGTCTGAACTGGTTGGGTCTGGTTCAAACTGGATCCATCTAGCTACTGCCAATTCAAAGAAGATTGGACCAGTTCAAAGCAGTTGCAAGTGGTTCTGCATGGTTTGAACTGGTTGAAACCAGTTGGAACCAGCTGAAAGTGGTTTGAATAAGTCAAAACCACCATTTTAAACCTGTCAGAACCAGTCAGGTCCAATTTTAACTCTTTGGGTCCAGTTTGGATCAGGTCAGATCTGGCTGGATTTGCTTTGAAGCTGTAGGAACCAGCTGGATCCAGTTTGAACTGGTTGAACTGGTCTGAACCTGTTTAAAGTGTTTTCATCCAGTTTGAATGGGTTGGAACTGTTTTGAGCCAGTCAAAACAGTTTTGAACCATTAAAACTGGTTTAAACCAGTTTGAATCAGTTGGATTTGGTTTGAACCAGTCAGATCTGGATCAAACTGTCTGAGTCTGGTCTGAACTGGTTTAAACCGGCTGAAACATGCCTGCAAAGCTGGGTACTTAGATGGCCTCCGTGGCTCCTGGGTGCACCTCTGTGAACACAAGATGCCCTTGAGGCCTGTACAGGCCAGAGCAGCTGCTCAGACTCCCTGCTGATGTCAGAGCAGGGTCAGCCTTCAGGATGAGAGAGAGGCAGATTCCCGTAGCACTAACACCAGTGCACAGGAGGCAGTTTTCTGGAATTGCTCTGCTCCTGCTTGGAGCAGACAGCGTGCACTGCTTCTCTGTGAGGCACACAGCTTCTCTCTGCCAGGAGTTATCAGAAGAAATCTCACTACTAGTCAGCAAGAATAGGAGTGGTGAGAAGAGCCTGTTTGAAGATCTGAAGCCATGAGTGCAGTTTAGCCGAAGTCCCAGGGATTGCAGCCTGCTCCCGATGATTAGCCAGTTGTGAGCATCTGAGTGCACAGGTACAGAGCTGCCAGTGCTGAGCCACATGAAGCTCGTAAAACAAACCCCAGAAGTTAATTATTAATCAAGGCCAGCAAAAATGTGTTCTCTTTAATATGTCAATGCCAGTACACAAACTCTTGAGATAACAGACACTCTAGAAAATGAACACAGATGCTGTTGTAGCAGCTGTTTCATCGGCCACTTCAGAACCAGCAATATGTTAGTCAGCCATACATTAACAGGTGACATAAGGACAGTTTAAAATCGAGGCTTTCCATACTGCAAGCTCCACTCAGAACATTCATAACATTTATAGAAATGCCTGTTGAAAACCCCAAGAGAGAAGCTGGGGACAGGGAACTGTAAGAGAACATTATTATCACAGAAGGTGAGGAGCTGGAGACCATTATCTGAATTCCATCGCAGATTGCAGATAAGAACAATTAAAAATGTCTTCAGAGAGAAACCAAACAAATTGGAAGAAACCTTCATGTCTCTGACCCAAAGCAACCGAGCAGTACCTAGTGGACAGAGCAAATTCATAGACCTGCAGGTGTGTTAGTTCAATAGGCATTGTGCTGTCCAGTGTTGTGTCACAAAGTCTTTTTTGAGCGACACTGCTACAGGAATACCCAGAATAATGAAAATTCACTTAAAAACTCAGCCTGCAGTGAAGCCAGTCAGACAGTATCATTAGAACTTCCCTTCCCACACTCCTTTATTTTTTTTGTCACATAGTATCTTAGTAAAGAAAAACACAAAACCCTAACACAAATTCCCAAACCCACAAACAGTCCCCTTAAGTCTCTAAAGAATTTTAAAACACTGCTAGAATATCAGAGAGCAGGACTGACCAGAAAATTTGCATTGATTTCTAGCAAATATTGCTGACTTGAATGGCTTACATGGGGAGGCAGTTTGATTTTGTTGGATTAGCCCAGTACGACTTAATGAGAAGAGACTAAAATATCCAGACATTGAGGGTTTTTTTTCTATGCAATGTGTTCTGTGATTCTGTGTTTTAATATGTGTTTGTGCTGAGTATTTATGGTATTCAATTACGCCAGTTATTTTACAAATTTCAAAGCAGAGAGAATCCACAGGAAATGAGGAAACAATACATCCAATCCCGTAACATTTTTGTGCCTCATTCATTCATTTCTTTCTTTCCACTCTGTTTCTGACAGAAAGGGGTAAATATATTGCCTTTGTAATTGATCTGTTCTACAACAAAACCACGGACCAACCTCTGACTCCAGAGTCCTACAAGTTTCCTTGAAGGCCCAAGTGAGTTCAGCACCCTGCTGTGCTGGTGACTTCCAAAGCACCCTCAGTAAACCTGGGAGGAGCAGACAGAAGATGGTTTTGATGCTGCAGCAGCACCAAGGGAAAGGGCACTGGGCAGGGAGATGCCTGCTGGACTGCAGCCAGAAATAGAGCCCAGGGTGGCCATCCTGAGTGTTGTTCAAAAGCCTGTTCTTCCTCCCCTACTCCACCTGTTGCTGCACACAACTGCTGAGAGGCATCAAATGCTGCTTCTGTCAGCTTCTGTGGTGGTCAGGGAATCCTGCCAATGCCTCTGCCTCGGATCAGTCCCATACTGTACTCTGGCTTTTTAAATTCACTGCATGCCCTCTGGTTTTTTTATTGCAACTAAAATTCGTGCTGGTTTATGATGCCAAGCTCTAATAAAGACTGGCTTTGCGTTATGTACTTATAATGCTGAATTAGTCATAGTGGCAGCTTTGAGGGCATATTTATTTCTAGAACCTCTTGTTTAATTTATGATTCTATCTTGTCTTTCACAACTCACATTTTTCTCAGTAATGCTTCCAATTCCACAGGTTTACCCATCCAAGGAATTTCCCTGACAACAAAAATATGAACCCTTGTTCGCTCATAAGGATGCACGCTGATATTGATTCACCCTTACTTTTAGAGCACTGGTTTCTGTGTAAGATATGCAGCTGGTGGTTCTCAAATTCTTCTCTTCCCTTCTCTGGTACAGATGAACACTGCCAGTATTGATTCTGTGCAGAATTTATCTTAGTGCACTTCTTGTCCTCTCAATCATTATTGCACAGGTAGTCTTTCCTCCAGCTTATGTTTTACTTGCTGCAGTGATTGTTCATAGACTGACTAACAAGCCAAAAAATGGAACTTGTTTCCACTGCTGAGCAAGAATCCAGACTTGCCTTCTAAACTTTGCCTTTGAGCTGCTGCAGGATGACTACTTCAGCTGTCTTCCCTATTCTAGTGCATTGTACTCTTCACATGAAAAAGTGTACTAGAAACTGCCTGGAATAGCTAAAAGTAGGTAATACAGCACTTTACAAGTTCCTCTGGTTGCTGCTTACCAGAGGGGATTTTAACAGGTTCTGTTATTGGTTTTTGTGTTGTGGAGGATGACTACACCTGTGGATGTGTTCTAGACACCAGGGCTAGCATGTCATTCCCTGGCAACAGAAGTATCAGTGTTGCTTTGTTTCAGAAGTATCATAAGAAATTTCTCAAGGGCATTCCACATTATTTTTTTCTCATGCCTCTTTTCTCAATGATAAATTCTAAGTTTTCCTGCATTTTCTGTGCAAGGCTCCGGTGCTCTGGCCTTCCAGTCAGTACTGATCATGTTTCAGCTCTTCCATGGTGTACTGTAAGGTTTCAAGTACTGAAGTTAAATGTACATATTGTCTTGGTTATCCTACTCTATACAGATTCCAAAATTGAGTCTAGATTGCTTTGCCTAGTGGAAAGATCCCACATAATTATAGGAACAAAA
Organism: Trochalopteron elliotii; assembly: GCA_024734555.1. Classification (NCBI taxonomy): domain Eukaryota; kingdom Metazoa; phylum Chordata; class Aves; order Passeriformes; family Leiothrichidae; genus Trochalopteron; species Trochalopteron elliotii. Next base: position 4,208,859 of record JANPWX010000011.1, read on the forward strand.
AAGAAATAGTATTCAACTTCAGAGAAGAAGAAAGCTTAGTTACATTAATTGCTGCCACTATGACAAAATTCCAGCATAACAAGAAGAGGACCAACCTCAGTATTTTCCAGTGCTTTACTTTTGATATACTTGTGTACTATAACATAAAATATTGCTATTATTAGGAATGCATTCTAGTATTCCCCATGTGTCAATCTTTGTAGCGACGCGAATTTTAGGTCTTGAATTTGTATTTGTATTTGGTCTGTACTTGGTATGTCCCTTTCACCCCCCTACCCCTGATGACCCCTGTGGTTCCTCCTGATGCAACCCACTCCCTTCCCTTCCCCATTGGGTCAGAGTGTTTCCCCGCCCAGGCCCCGAGCTGGGAAAAGGAGTCACAAGACCCAGGCTCTCTCTCTCCACGCTTCCCCCATGCTGAGAAGGGGCTCTGGCAAAGCCTCTTCCACATGGCTGCACTGAATAAACATCCTTATTAACCTGAGAGAGCACGCTTCCTTCTTCCAAACCTGAACCCATGCACAACCTGCTGAGCTGACGGACCCACACAGGCTGTTTCTGTGGTCTGGGGGATTCCTGCTAGCCGGCAATAGCACCCCACCATGAAAGAAACAGCAACAAATCTTAGCCACTATCCACCTCTAATCTATATATCTGGGGTTTAGCATGTGAATAGTCCCTCCTGGAATCTTCTGATAGCTGAATGCATATGCAAGTGCTTTGATTGGAGTAGTGAAGGCAGATACATATTCCTCTGTCAGTGGGCAACCAGAGGGAGCATTTTGCTTATGCAAATAATTAAGAAGTGTTACAGCAAAGAGAACAAAATGGCTTCCCAGGATGCAGCAGCTCTCTGCTCATGCTGTCATTTCAGACTGGCTGCCTTGCAGAGAGGATGGCTGGCTCTGTCACTCAGAGGAGAGCATGCATTAACAAGCTGCATGGTTAGTGTTTGAGCAGTGCCTCCTGTGCTGACAGCACTTCATGTGAAATGCACTTGTTCACCTAGGCAGAAGAAACCTCTGGGAACTTTTGGACCCAGTTTTGCTCTATTCAAAAGCAGTTGCAGATTTGTCATTGACTTTAATATGCATTGGATCAGTCCTTTAGTGCTACATAAGTGGCAGACAGAGGAGAAATTGAGAGTAAATGTGCTAAAGCTGTATTGTCTTTGTTTATTTTTCTTTGCCAATGAATAGGTGCTGATGAGTTTAACTCAGTCTCATTACAGAAAAGGGAACTCTTAAAATAATGTTACATTACAGTATTTTTTACATATGCTAAAAATGCAGTCTTATTATTCTAAAATGCGGCAAATCTGTTTGCAATGCTCATTGCAGTTTCAAACTGCAATTTAATATTATGGTTTTATGTACCAGCCCTTAGGATCATGACTTTCCAAGTGGAACTGAGGTAGAATTTAGACATTCAAACATAAAATTGGTATACTGAAAAGTCTTGCTTGGATAATAACTTCTCTTCTATGGAAAACTGCAAAAGACTACGCATCCCAAGACTTATCTCACAGAAACCCTTGGCTGGCCATCCATGCATCCAAGTGTGTCTCTGCTACCCATGCTACACATGCACATCCCTTTGGTGTGGAAGGTATTCTCAGACCATGCTCTGGCATGTTGGGCTGGGCTCCATCAAAGAAAAAAATAAGGATGCCAGTTTTTTTCCTTTAGGTTTTGCTGTTTACGGTGAAAAATGGTCTGATCTTCTTGCTTAAAAAGTTTCTCTTTGGATAAATGAACATGCTGAGCCAGGAAAGGTTCTTCCCAAAGGCTTTAATTTGGTACTGAACACCTCCTTGGTACTCAAATTGATAATTATTCAGATCAGTTGGTAGCAAGTTAAATTGAGTAAAATCTCCCTAGTTGGGATAGTTTTGCCTATGACCAAAGGATGACCGTTTACAGAAGAGTGTGAACTGGTAATTGCCCTTCTTACTGGGTAGTCCTAATTCTTCCCTGTGTGAAGACATTGTCACAATATTGGCTAAGTATTGATGCATAATAGTGTTGTAAGTTACTTGAGGACCAGATACCCTGAAGGGGGGCACTGAGAACACACTGGTAAATGACCATGTGCCTTGATCCTAACAGGACTAAACTATTGCTCCTCAATTGTCCTTATCACATATGTGGTGATTTGCTTTTGGGTCAGCCTAGATAATTTTAAAACATGACCAACAAGTGTGCCACCGGGACTAAGAGAGCTCAGCCTTCCTCTTTTGTCTGACTTTGGTTTGACATGAAGCTCACTGACTGGAGAGTCCACCCTGTCTTAATGGCAGAGAGGAAGCTCTATTTTTCCTTATTTTCTGTTTATGTCTTATAAAAGCAAGGAGGAAAGCTTATTTCGCATTTCTCTGGAAGAAATGCCAATTACTGTTGTTTTTCTAAGCTTTGTACTGTGAGATAGTACATGCTACACTGGTATTCCCACAAGAGGAAAAAAAGCATTTCATTTACGGTGAGAAGCAAAATGCAGAGGGTAAGCATGTGCATCCAGCTGCCCTAAAGCTTAACAGGATTATTTGTAATGATGATAGCTGTGGAGCAACCTCTCATTTAACAGGCAAAAAAAAGGATGAAAAATAAATTTTTAACTTTATTGGAATTATTTCTAGCACAGGAACTGAAGTATCAGAGTGATGAAATTTGGCTTTTTGCCATTTCAGGATGACAATAATTTCTAGTCCAGAAAATGTGACTTTTGCAACAAAAAGAGTCTGTAATCTGGGAGATAAGGGAGCCCCGCTGGCTAGGACATAAACCAAAAAACATTATCCAGCTGCAAAAAATCACTGGAAATAAGCTCTGGAAAGCATCTTAGCCTGATGTCCCTGGACATATGCACTGAGTTTGACCCACTGAGTTTGAGGAATGTGAAGAGGAATATGCTGGAGCAGGAAAAATAGCCGTTATAGTGGCATACACTGCTAGAGGACTGCTGGGATGTGCTGGCCATGAAGGGACATGACAGGTTACACCTGTTCAGGTACCATTGAATTCCTCCCAATGGATTCACACTCTGAGGAGTGAAAAACAAGCGTCTCTAAACATTGCCAACAAGAAACATCACAGATCCTTTAGGTAGGATGGCTTTATGTGACAGACTGAAAGGCAGATTAATCCAGACAGTCTATTAGAGATGAAGAGCAGGAAAAGTTCTCAAAAACTTGCAGCAGGAGACAGAAGCCTGGGCTCTGAGTGTTATCCCTGTTGTTCTGGCCTTGCTCTCACTGTGTGCTGCAGTGCTGGCCTTTTTGCTCCCTGCAGAATTTCTCAGCTGCTGGTTGGTGCTCCTGTTTACCTGAATGTGTGCCTCCAGCCCTGTCTCTGCATCACCTGCTCTGGGAGCCCTCATTCTACTCTGCCTGCAAGGTGGGTTTTAGGCTGGACTCGCTGTATTCCTTGGCTGGTGCCTTAAGGCTGACAGAGCACGTGGAAATGGATTGCTCGTTCTGCACAAACACTGCTGCTTTATCTCCAGCTAATGGAGCGCAAAAAGACAAAAAGCACTACCCAGTCAGAAAAGATTTGAAGACTCTGCTTCTGGACATAGACCTTTCTACCTTGCAGGCATCATATTTTTCTTTGAACTAAAAGGTATTGGTAACTATCAAAAGTGGTACACTAGACTGTGAGATTACATTTCTCACTGTAGTGGCATTTCCTGGGAGTGACATAACCTTTGTTTAACAGAAGGAACTTGGATGCTGGAGCAGCAGCATTTTAATAGGGCAGAATAATTAGGCTTATAAAAATCCAATTTTTTGCTAATAAGAAAATTAATTTGATTTTTTTGTGTGTGTTAAGCATCTGGAACACTTGTAATACCGGTGTAGAGATTTGGTCTGGAAAATTAGAGTATGGATAACAAGATGACAGAGGTAGTTGCTGTTGTGAGAGGAAAGGTAAATAGCAGGAAAAGCGTGGGCAGATAAGGAAAGGCTTAGAATATTTAAAGACTAATAGACAAAAAAGACAGTTCAGTGTAGATAAATGATGAATAATGAGTCACGGCAAAGTACAGCCAGCATTCCTAGGTGCCTCATACACTTGGAGAAATAAAAAGTAAGGGAACAGATCATGCTGTAAAGTAGCATAACTGCACTGAAGCCCATGGAGCTTTGCTTATTTAAACCTCTGAAGGACTGGACCCTTCAAGGATGAGTGTTGATGATGAATGGTGAGAAACAAAGGAATAAATCATAGTTTCCTTAGAAGTTTTGAATGGGGCAGTTACCTTACTTGCTTCTTTTTTAATATCCAATTTCCTCCATTTGTTAAGGCGATACAAACCATAACAGACATTCTGTACATTACTTTAAAAATTCACAAAATACAGAAGCCATCTAAAGCACTTCAGTCTAACAAAGGAGAAGTCTTTTCAAGTTTATAAAAAGCTCTTAAACTCTAAACTGTGAAAGAGATTTACTTGACAGTGTTACTAGTTACTGAGAGCTGAGGTTTGAAGACACTTGATATTTCTGCATAGACCTGCCACACTTATTTTTACGTTTAATGTTTTAATCAATACTTGGATTCTTTAATTTAAGCTATAACTATGTTGAGGATTTACAGATAAAAAGATATGTATACCATTTGTCCACTTTTAAATGTGCTAGAAATTAAATTCTTGCACCTGGAAATAATAAAATGTTTACAAGGCTGGAATTAATAACATTAAAACTCTGCTGGTAAAGACCAGGAATTTTGAAAGTTTCAGTAAATAGTGAAGTTTCAGCTTCAGTGAAATCTCATATGGATGGAATGTATCCAAGCACTGTAGCACAGTATTTCTCTCTGCTTGTTGATAACCTCATTAACCTCATTGTCATTGTTTGGTTTAGATTTACCTTATTTGGAGCTAAGAAGACTCCTGCAAAGAAATTTTTGACATGCACAGCACCAACTTAAATGAAGAAGCTAAAAATTTATAATGGCCTTACCCTGAACAGATCTCAGAGAAACTTATTCCAGTCCTGAATTTCCTAATCTTCCTTCTGCTTTTGATTCCATCCCTTACATCCTGGATATGACAAGTTCTTCATTGGTGTTTCTGCTGACTTCATTCTCCTTTTATCCTGGTTGCATCTTCGTTGTGTCATCCATACGTTCTCCTGTTTTCCTCTTCTGGTCTTGAGGGCAGTTGCAAAAAGCAATCTCAGGTCTCCTGTCAGACTTCTGCAGTTAGGTCATCTGCTAACATGGTTTCAATTGCAATTTTTCTATCAGTGTCTGCTATTACTAATCTGTTGGTGGGGAAAATTATTCTTACTATGTTTCAATCCAAAACTGAAAAGCACTGCTGTGTCCAACACCTCGACTGTGTCCTAATGGACTCCAAAGAGTGTCTTCTGTTCTTGCTAATACAGAATAGCTTCCTACCATTCACCTGCACATGAATGCAGGAGTGTGCTTGTGAGAAGCTGTAGAAACTGTCTCAGCATCTCTTTTGAAGGGCATTTCTGCAGTGAGTGTCTGGGTGCCCACAATGCATGTTTTAACCTTCACCTATTGTGTAGCAGCCCAATCCTCAACATGATTTAAAAAACTTACACCTCAAAGTGAACGTTGTTTCCTTAAGGATGTAGCATGTGTTGATAACATTGAGAAAGGCAAAACCAGAAAAATTTTTTTTTCTCATTCCCAGCATTTTAAGTATTCCTGACAAAGCTATTTTCTATGAGTTGAACATTCATCCCTGATGTTTCATTACTAAATGACATAAATATGAAGCAAATATTGAACAAGAAGTGAGATTGTGATGAAGAAAATAAATACTCAAGTAAAAAACTTCTCTAACACTTTTTGCACTGCCCTTATAAATTGGAATTGACTTCACTGCAGGGAGTGTATTGGACTTGAGATAGGACATTCTAACTCAGTTGGTGTCATATAAATGCATTGCTATGGATTCTGGATTGGAGTAATCTAATTAACTGCAATAATTTCAACACAACTCACACAGGTGAGATAACATCCAGTCTTTTGTTTGCTTTATTCTTCATTTGAGGTAGATTTGACCTCCTCCTTTCCCCAGACCTGCTGGCAATTTTTTTCCTCTCAAAAATCGTTTTGCATAGTCCTTGGCTGTGACAAGGAGAGATTAATGGCTGTTGCTCATCCTGTCATTACATGAGAGATTGTCATGTGTGTGGATTGATTTCACACGTTGGTCTGTCCCGTAAAAAAAATATTTGTCAATAAAAGGGGGGAAAGGAAAATCCTTTGGCACTGATATTATAAGCTGATTTATCTTCACCACCATGAAGCTGCCTGGAAAGGGTATAACGCAAAGCAATCTGTTCTCATGATAAACCTGAATTGCATTTAGGATAAATACTACCCTACTTATCTGCTGAAGGCACTGCACATTATAGTGAGACATGGAAGCTGAATAGGATAAACTTATTATTATGATCCCATTTATTTTCAGATTAATTTCCAAGTTCCTCTCTTATTTGAAAAAATCAACATCTAAAATTGAATAGGAAGGCTTTTCTCACACTTTCTGTTCTGTTGGCTTGTTATTTCTTCATCTCAACATTGTACCACTGAAGTAATTTTCTTTTCTTCTTGCTAAGTTGTTGTCTGCTGTAAGCAATATTGTGTCTTGTGAGGATGCATCAGGCAATAAAATGCCATGAGATTGGTTTATCAGCAGTAAGGTGGTGTAAAATTATAAATCGTGAACATTCTTTATCTTACAATCCAGATTTCACAGTCCTTTAGGAATGCTCATTTCCAACTTTTAAAACACCTATTAAGCTGAGGGTACAAGCCACTTTCTATTAAAAAACAAAAGCAAACCAAAACCACAAAGTAAGACACAAAGAAAATGTGAGAACCCCCTAGAATTTTCAGTGGAAGCAGTATATATCCTTGATTGTTATGAAAGCTCATTGTTTTTTCTGTCTTTAGAAAGATTGTAACAATGGTCTTTAGGTCTTCATCCTGCAGTATGTGTACTTTGGGTAGAAAAATAAGAAATCAGATCTTGTTCATTAGAACAAGGGACAAGTAATTCTTCAAGCATCAGAACCACTGATCTCAGCATATGGAGTGACTAGATGTGAATTATTAACTTCAGCCTTCAGAAAGCTCCCCGAACTATGTAACCAACTAAGTTACCTTTATACTCAGTGGAGCCGTAGAAGAGATTCACATCATCCAAAGTGTCTTAAGAGAACTTGAAGGAATTGTTCTTTGGAGAAGGAAATTATTGAAAGTCCACAAAACTGCTGCTTTGTAACAACTGGAAAATGTAATAGTAGTAATAATGAACAGAAAAGGCAAAAGTTGTCTGTGCTTGAGGAAAGACGAGGAGCTGTGTTTGTATTGCATAAGAGTGATAAGGTGTTTTGAAGTCTTTGAAACTGAGGGGGGTGTTATACAACATCTAATTGAGCAAGTCTAGACAAATTACACATAAGAGCCCTCAAAGAACTGGTGGGAGAGAGCTGTACTCCTACCTTGTTCTTCTCTGAGTACTATTTAATGAATTGTTGTCTTTACCAGCAATTACCTGGAAGGCAAGTTATGGGTAGAAGTGACAGCACTCTTCAAGAGCTGTGCACTCTTAAAACTTCACAAGAAATATTAAAAATTGAAAAGGAGTTTTTCCTTTACATCTGTTTGCATAAATATCTGTGGTCTTTTTCTCACACTGCTATTGAGTAAAATTATAGACTTGTGGATAAACACACTCAGGAGACTAATGCTCAGTCTAAATCTGTTTGTGCCTCAATTCTTCAATTGTAAGAAATAGATATTAAGTTCCACTTTTCTTTTTGTGATCTTAGGATTTCAAAGCAAAGATTCCTATGCTATGAAAGGGCCCAGGACAGTGGCTATTTCACTTCTAACATGGACTATCAGACTACTACAAAATAATAAGAATGAAATATGTTTTAGAATTCAGAAAAATTCTAAAAGAATCTCTTTCAAGGAGAAATTAAGTTCCTCATATCTACTTACAATTTCATCTTTCACATAACCATCTCCCTCAGTTTCTCTAAATTCCTTTAAGCTAGGAAGGCTTCTTTGTTAGTGTTACTATAGCAATGAAACACATGAAACTGTCACTTCACCAAATCCAGAACATTAGCAGTGAAATGGGATCAGAATAGAATGGAAGTTTTCAAAAAGACGTTGTTCAGAGCTCAGCTTTCCAATTCTTACTGCAAAGAAGAGTACAGTGCAGGCCCTGAAAGATGTTTTGTTCTCATATCAGTTGAGAAAGACTTTTGACATGCAGTGCATGTCACTGGAGTGTAGGCATCAATCAGGGTAGTGGATTGGCCCAGGCAGTACTGAAACTAAGCCTACTAAAAAAATGCCCATTAAAAAAAAATGAAAAAGGGAATGTACTCAGCTGTAAGGACATTTAATTATAGCCCTTGCAGAAGGACTTTGAATTATTATAATTAGTAACATACAACTATTTTGCAGAACCTTTTGCTGGTCTGCCAGGTCCTACAGTGTTTCATATTTCTAATGTAAAAGTCAAACAAACAGCATTTACCCAGTTAAGGACACTTAAGTGATTAACCCCACAGCTGTACAACAGCCTTTGGATCACAGGATGGAATTTCTTTGAAACAACCAGGCATTCTAGGCTAGATACCTGAAAGCTGTTTCTAGACCCACATGGTAAAAATCTACAAAGCACAGATAGGACAAAAGCCTCCTCATGCTAGTGTTAATCTTGACAGAAGAATCAAAAGTTTCCTTAGATGAATGTCACACAATAGCTCATATTCAACTGTTTTGTGTACAGACGCTAAAAAAGACCAAAGGTGGCTGCAAACTGGGATTTTTTATGATCCATCTGTTCCCATGCAAGCTGAAGCAGCCTAAAGACTGCTTGAAACCTGTGGCTTCTGTGCTGAATGTGCTCAGGTGCTGCCACTTCTTGATTTTCCCTGCATCAAGAAGTTTGTGCTGACTGCAGCTCGAGTTTCCAAGTCTGTGTCCCACTGCTTGTGGAATATTGTGTCCAGCTTGGAGCTCTCAGTATGGAAAAGACATGGAGTGGTTGGAGCAAGTGCAGAAGAAGACCACAAAAATAAACCGAGGAATGGAAGACCTCTTCTGAAAGCAAAGGCTGAGAGGGTTTGGGCTGCTCAGCCTGGAGAAGAGAAGGCTCCAGGGACACCTTGTTGTGGCCCTTTAGGGCTTAAAGAAGGCTTCTAAAAAAATGGGGACAGACCCATCAGTAGGGCCTGCTGCAAAGACAAAGGGTAATGGTTTTAAGGATGAGTCAGACTAGATAAAATGAAGAAATTCATGGTGACTAACAGGGTGAACACTGGAACAAGTTGCCCAGAGAAGTGGTGAATGCTACATTCCTGGAAACGTTCAAAGTCAGGTTAAATGGATCTCTGAGCAACCTGACCCAGCTGAAGATGTCCCTGCTCATTGCAGGTGGGTTGGACTTAATGGCCTTTAAAGGTCCCTTTCCACCCAGTATCTCCATGATTCTATGAACAGTAGAGCTGGTTTTGACCAATATTCACTGTGTCTTAATTTTAATAAATCCCATTTCTCCTTCACCCTAGCCTTTCCAACAATCTGCTTCCCTCTACCCACAAGCATTCATCTTCCTTTCTTATGTCAAGCACACTTTTCAGTTTGCACTTAATTCAGTACCTGCCAAATAATAGATAATAGATTCAAGGGGATTTATATTAAAATAGTGCCTTCCATCTAGATGATTACCAAGACCTACATACTTTGAATTATAAATTATGAATCAGTTCCTACTGCTGAGCTTGCTTGAGATCAGCCTGCTTGTTGATTTACCTCACTTGAGGTTCATTGTCTGTTTTATGGAACAATTCTCTCCTCCATTATAATGCAGGTAGCTATTGCCAGAATACAATATGGAAACAACTTAATAGATTCTAATTTCAAATAAGGTTTCTCACTTAGCTATCTCATGATAAAAACCTGTTTGTTGCATTCTGGGTATCTTGAGGCAGGGATGTGAACTGAACAATTTCTAAGAGCCTTTTTAGGCCTATTCTATTAGTACCTTTATATAACTGTGAAACTGTACTGACAGTTTTGTAGTTCTGTGTTAACTGGATAGATGATGGGAATCACTGCCAATAGTATTCAAGAGGCCTGAAGGCCACACCCAATATTTTCTGAGAAAGAGTAATCATCAAGCCACTAAAATGACATATGCTTCATCAAGAAAAGCTAAAAATGTGGATATAAAAAGCGGTGAAGTGATTTGTCAGGATCCCACAGCATGATTCTCATGACATAAAAACATTTCAGCCAAAAGCATGAAAGTTCTTGTCTGGATTTTAACATCTTCAAAGGCTGAGGACATTTGGAAGTACTCATGCCAGAGATAGGCCCAATTTTTAAAGTAAGAATTTATATACAAATTTTATTAGATTTCAGGAAGTTTTTAGAAAATCAGTATTTAAGGAAATTTTAATTTTAGTTGTGAAGTGTTACAGAGACAAGTGTTATTGACATGTGTTTAGAGTTTTGGATACAACTCTCGGAAGAGTAACTTTGATAATGACAGCTTGCAAAATGCTGATCACTGATCAATACTAACCAAATTTCAAAATCTGCAGCTTGTGATAGTTCCACCAATTTTACACTGTAACTATAAAGACACTCCTTTTAACCTGATAATAGAATATCATCATAACTGTAATTACAGATAACTTCATAATTTTCCAGTAATACATGCAAAATATACAAGCAAATCAATTAAAAATTTTGATGGTGACTTGGAAGGTGAATTCTATCCCAAGTTTTTTGATGCATAAACATAAAATTTATCTCTTATTTAAGAAGACTTCAGGATTGTCTCTTCTGCATATAGGTATCATGACAAATATAGAGCAAATCTTCTAAGGTATGAAGATGAGATGTAATCACTGTTTGATTATTATACCCATAGAGAGCAGAATGGTGCAGTTCATATTTTCATAAGATCAGCCTCAGTTACCCAACAGGAGAATAATAAAAAGTTCTCAGGTATATGGCTTATCTTTTCTTTTTTTTTTTTTTTTTTTAATTACCTTCTTACTGAAAAATTGTGTCTTTCCCTTCAAGGCTGTGTTTAGTGCTGATGTTTCAGCTGAGCCAGATACAGGAGCTGATGAGCAATGGAGAAACACCTCTCAGTCAGGCAGTTAAGCACTGCTACTGGCAGAGAGAATTTGGGCTTTGAAAGCTGCTAAAATAACGAAAAATGTCTGAATGGTCTTTTAGAGCTCCAGAAGGAGCTACAGTATCATGATTATTCTGAAGTGATCACCAAATCCATTGTGTTGTTATGGCTTAAGAAACACTTGAGCTCTGTTAAAGTACAAAAAATTCATTTCCAGTAATTCCTGCATAATTTAAATGATGGATTGGGATGCAAAGCACTTCAGCTTGTCATTCTTTTCTTACTCATACTGAGGTACTTTATTGCAGAGGAGAAAAAATACTAAATATATTGGACTCGGCATTTTTATGGACTCTTTAATAAATGTATGAAAGGGTATTCATAAAGGCTGCTAATTGTGCACACGTTGCACTAACTAGCGGTTGTAAAAAATGTTGTTTATATTTTATATTAACTCATTGTAAAACTGGGATCATTAGCATGAAAGCAATGTGCTTAATTTATAAAACTTCTCTGTCAGTTCTATGGAGGAGACTTCAGAATGAGTTAGGCTGTGCTGTGGCCTTTCAAAAAAAAGAGGTAAATTCATGTCCTAATTTTACTTTGTGGTAATTTGGGGCAATTTGCACAGAGATATGGATCATGGATTACAGGTTATGTATTTCACGGAGGAATGTCCACCCATCATCCCTCTACAATACTGGATTATTTTGTTGCATTCTTGTGAGGTAGTGGACAGAGAAGATCTGCAGAATTCTGAATTGCATAAAAATGCATTTATTTATGATTCCTTCTGGCCTATTCCTGTAGTTCTCACTTGAACAGAAAAGTTGAAACAGCCTTTTCTGAATAACAGCTACAGAGCTGAGTGCTATGTCCATCTTACATTTAAACAAAAGTATGTGTTAACCTCATTTGGATATAAGAAACACAAAATGAGCCTATACAATCGATTATACTTGAAAGGATGGATTTGCTGGTGCATACTGGTTGTTCAACAGCATTTCAATAATGCCATTAAAACCATATTTAAAGCTACTCAATGTCATTGGAATGGCACAAAGTGGGTAGAGCACATTAGTCAGTTTGTCATTAATCCAGCAAAAAGACATTACTGATCCTTCTCTTTTTTTTTCCCATAGAGCTCTTTAAGTGATGTGATTTTCATGAGAAATGCTAGCAGCAAGACCATATCTTGTATGATTTTTTACAGCTTAATTCCTGAATGCTTGTCCCCTACAAAATATTTATGTGAACAATGGATTCATGTAACAACTAAAGAAAAAAAATGAAATAAACCTATTCATTGTGACTGGAAGGGAAAACATACAACTTTATGAGTTCTGATCTCTAACCTTAACAGAGTTTATACTGTTCAAAACAGACTTTTTATAAGCTTGTCTTCTCCAAAACTGCATTGGTTGTTTTAATGAAAATTTTTTTCCCAAGTAAATTCTGTTTCATACAAAAGTGGTTTCTGTACACAATCAAGTGTTCACAAAATTCTCCCATAAAGGAAAGGCATCCCATTACTGAACTTTTTGTTTTTCATAACACGACTGGGGTATTTTATTATTTTCCTCTCTCCCCAAACTGACAAATAAGTTTGTAAATAGGCATGGGTTAAAAACTCCAGTAATTTTGAAGTCTCCAAGGACATACTGAAAATTATTATCTTCTTCTTAGGTTGAAGACTCAATGGCTGAATCTGAGCTGTTCATCTGCTGTAGCTTCTAGGTTAATGAAAACATTATGGGGGGACATATTGTTTTCCCTCACAGTAATAACAAACTTGAGACTTAAAGCTGAATAGTACAACATTCCTGCAGGCTACGGAAGGCAAGAACATGGCAAGATGTACAAAGAATGGTTTTATACATTTTATTATTTTGAGCCTGTTTGTCACCCAAACGACAGTAATATAAGTGGCACCGTATTCCCTTCTGGCAAGACAGGAAGTTCTTGAAAAAATTAATTTTAAAAATACCCCTCACAGTTTTCTATTACTGCGCATCAATTCTGAGAAGCTGGGTCTTCTTTTAGAACAGTACAAGTCAAACAGAATAAAGGATAACTTTTTTATCCTTATAGTCTTATCAGAAAAATGACCCTTTCCTTTCCTAAAAGAAGAAAAGTCCTATAACCACCAATTCTGAAGAAATTCTGATATGGTAACTGCAACTCAAATGGATAATGAGACAGAGAGCAGAACTCTGCCTATAGAAGCATTTTACCCCTGCATCTCTGCTGTGGGAACACCGAAGGCTGATCAAGAGGAGCTGACAAGCAGAACAATATTCCATTTCAGAAAGAAAAGAAAATATTTTGCCACTTCCAAACATAGTGATCATAAATCAAGAATAAGGAAAAGATAAAAGAGATTAAACTCTGTGAAATTCTTTTTTGAAATGGAACACAGGTTAATATCTGCTCATGGAAAGTGAAAAAAAATCCTCTTGTCAGTAAAAAAAATTGGCCACATTTTTTCCACTGATATAAAACACCCAAAATCCACAGATTCCTTCCTAATCATTAATTTAAAAAATAAATAAAGCATATAACCCTATGGGTGAAACTGGGTCGAGGAAAATGTGCTCGACTAGTCATCTTTCTCTGCATGAAGTCCTCATTAAAAAAAGTCAGCCCAAGTGGGAACCAAGTTCATCTATGGCTTCTCTACTTAATGCAAAAATATGCCATGCTTAGTGTGTGCTGCATTTGCTGTTTTGGCAGTGAGCTTGCACATGCACAGGAATTGGGCAGGGAGGTTGGTGGGTGTTTGTGTATCAGGTTTGCTGAAGTTTCTTGTTAAAAACAAACAAACAAAACCCAAACAGCTGAACAATGACAACAAGGAACCTTTTGTCGCTGTTTACACAGTCAGGATTGCTGGGATTCTTCCAACTCAAACAGAAAACCTCTACTCTTTCTTGAGACAGAAGAAATGTGAAAGACAAATGTTTCCCCACTCAAACTATGCTAATTCCTTTTCCTCTGTGCAGCTTCCTCTTCACTGTTATCTGTGATTGCTCTCTGATTACCATGATTATATTGCAACCACCAGGAACAACAGACAGGTTTATGACAAAAAAATTCCAACATTTGAACTACTCAGCCCCCTTAACCTAGGAAGATCTTTCCAGAAAATTAGACAAGTTTAGCTCTACATAGTTCTACATGATAGGGATGGTGAAGGGCTTTGAGGGGAAGCTGTGTGATGAGTGGCTGAGGTCACTAGCTCTGTCCAGCCTGGAGAAGAGAAGACTGAGGGGACACCTCAGTCTTCATTATTCCCACGAGGGGAAGCAGAGGGGCAGGTACAGATCCTTTTGCTCTTGTGACCAGTGACAGGACTTGAGGAACTGGCAGGAAGCAGGATCAGAGGAGGTTTAGGTAGGATACCAGGTAAAGGTTTTTCCTCCAGAGGGTGGCTGGGCACTGGGACAGGTTCCTCATGGAAGTGGTCACAGCACCAAGCCTGACAGAGCTCAGGAAGCATTTGGACAATGCTCTCAAGCACATGGTGTGACTATTGGGGTGTCCTGCATAGGTCTGGGAGTTGGACTTGATGATCCTGATGGGTCCCTTCCAACTCAGCAGACTCTGTGCATAACTGCACTGAAGAACTAGAAAGGGCATATATGAATAGACATGTAGGAGTGGATGCTGAAGGTGACTAAGTAAATCAGACTAAATAATACCCTTCCCTGGTAACCAGGTTGGCTTATTTCCCCTTTCAAGAAATCAGACAACAAAATTATGGGACTCCCAAGCTAAACCAAACCAAAGAAGTAGACAATGCCATTACTATGCTAACATTATCAGAATTACTGCTAATAACATCACCAGAATTTTTACTAATATGATTTCCTCTTATTATATAGCTGGATACTGTAAAAAAAAAAAAAAAAAAGAAAGGAGAACAAAACTAAGGCTTCCATCATCAATATATTCCACCCACAAGTAGTATGTTTTTCTAGTCATTGTTCCTGGTAGGATTTTCCCAATGTGATTTAGTGCTGGAGAAATCATACTCCTTACTCACTAGCCATAGAAACTTTCCCTGTTCAGCTGGCAGAATGGGATTTTATCCACTGTATGCATGAGAAGTCTCACAACTCTGACCCAGCACAGATATCTTTAAAAAGCAGCATCTGAAATACTCCACAGATCTCATTACCATTAATTAGTTCTATTATGACGCTGTCTAAAAGTTCCAGCTGAGCATGGAGCCATTATTGTTCCGTGCATTGTGTGAGCACAAAAAACACAGTCCAGGCTTTAAGAAGCTTAGTGTCTAGATAGAACAGGCAGACAAAAGGAGGGAGGAAGAAATGGTACTAACAGCTTAAGTGACTTAACCAAAGTGTCATTTAAATTTGGAGGGCTGGGTCTGGTATGAGAGCCTCAACCTCCTGCCTTAATACAATGCTCTATTTGCATACATTCCTTCTTGTAAAATATCCTTGGTGCATTACTTCATAATCTTTCATGCTTAGTGTTCTCTGTATGAATACATGCTCCATTCATTGCTCAGCCATTTCTCTAATGAAGAAAGAGATAGTTTCCTCACACATTGAAACACATAAGGCCAGATTCCTCCATCTCAGCTGGCACCATAGGGAGTTTTCTTTTTTTATCTGGATATATCATGTACATCAGCATGCCTCTCTGTCAACTGATGTTTGAAGATTATTTTAAAAGTCTGACCCACAAAGCAGCTGTTTCTCCTGCTAAAAAAAGCAATTTAGAAGCCTGAATGCAAGAGATAATATGTGGAAATTGGCCACCTGAAAGTTTGACCCAGAGGTGCTCCCATAGCATTAAATTCATGTCTATGCAAATGGCCCACAGAAAGCTGTGCATCTATAAAACAGGCTAATAAATAGTTTTTCTACATAACATGGGCATTTTAAGACTTAGTGCATCAATGTTCATAAAGTATTAGGACTTTGAGGAGCAGATGGTAATGCCAAATTTATATTTTATTGCAACTATTGTTTTGCTGGAAAATTCCCAGTCAGCTGTGACTGTAAACATTAAATAATTATTTCTCTTTTTTTATCAATATTTTTTCGTATTTCTGCCAACAGTTTAAAATCAATTAGCTCGCCCTGGTAGCTGATTTCAAACAAAATGCATTTGTATCCATTTTGCTAACACAGAAAAAAGTTTCACTGACAGTAAAATGGGAAATTCCCTGAGTTTTACATCTTTGCCTTTGTAATAAGCAAGTTTTTGTTCTGCAAAGTTTTTTACTAGATGGGCTTCTGAATGTACTTTGAAGAAGATGTGGAGAGGAGCAGGTGGGTATCATTCTTCCAATAATGAACTCATAGCAGTTGGACTAGCCCTAGCCAACTCTGAATCATTTCTGTTAGTGGCTTGGAAATGGCAGAACCAAGATAAAATGAAGTTTCTCTGAAATATTTTTGAGATATTGTAGAGTAAAATGGCAGAGTTTTGTGGGTCAGGACAACAAAGTTGTACTTGCAATCCACTTGAATCCAGACAGTCTGCTTGTAATTTTACTTCCTGAGGAGAAGTACTAAATTCTCACAGATTTAAATAAATGGTGTAGGTAACTGCATGCCTAATTCCTTGCACAATTGACTCAAAATGCACCCCTTAGGAGTTGAATTGATACGTACCTGTCAAATACTGCTTTGGTGTTGTTTTTTCATGCAAATAGGATCTTAGGCAATAAATCAGATCCTTGGTGTGCAATTTTCTTAAGTACATGTCTGGTGTCATTAAACAAACAAAGAAGTAATATACCAGGTTAGAGGAAAAAAGAAAATAGCAGTACATTGTTTTAAGAACAGCACAGAATCTGAAACAGCAGTTAACGATCCTCTTTCTTTTAATGATTGCTCTTAATGATATTGTTGACCTAACTTGTATTCTTTTCCCCTTGCCTCCCTGTGGCTTGTCCTTTTACTCTTTCATTACAATATTTGTAAGTCACTTGTCTTATATTTCTTGGTTGGATGTCTTTACACAATGGCTGAGGGGTAGTGCAGTGAACAAGAACATGGCCAGCTTTATGATTTATTCTGACAAGGAAGAGATCCTCTCATACCCCTAACATTTTCCCTCCTACAGTTTGCTTGTCTCATGCAATTGCAGTATCTCTGGAGCAGAGACAGCCTCCTACAACTGCTGAGGTAATGCTGAACCTGGCTTTACCTGGAGCCTGTAGGTGCTGATGCAACAACAAAGCATCAGGTCACAGGGAAGAATCTTAACAAGATCTAAAGCTGAAGCTATAAATCAAACTGCATGAGGATTTAATGATTTTTTCACATGTGGAATCACTATGAAGTTGGTGACAAAAACACCAGAGAAAGGAGTTCAAAGGAATCTAGCCAGGTTCTTTGATGAAAATAGCATAAATTTAGCTGTTCAAAAAAGATTGAGAGCATTGTTTGCTCATTCCAGCATATTTCAGTGGGAGAGATTTCAAGTGAATTTGAGATGTCAAAACCTTTCATTGCTACCTATATTAGTCAGGGCTGTGGCCCACCTGCTAACCTTTTTTTAATCTTTTTTAATGTTGTTTATATGACAATGCTTAATTAAATAATTAAAATTTTAGGTCAAAGTTTTGTCAAATATTCTACATCAAAAGCAGTACTTCCACAGCCTTAGTAATCTTGGGTCAAGTATCTGGTGGGTACATCAGATGTTAGGCTACATCTCCTGTCTGTTGACACACAGAGTATGCTGAATGTCTGAGAGCTAGATCAATGAACCACACAAGACTGTGTGCAAGATAAATTTTCAGTTGTAAATTGCAGAATCTTCCGGGTCAGAACAAAATCAGAACACTGTGTGATGCAAATCAAGAGAATGTGAATGAGAGAATGTGATTTAATTCCTACAGTGAATTAAAAAACCTGCCATTTTCAAGTATCTAGACTATTGTAATGAACAGCCTCATTCCACATCAAAGAAGAGAAATCAGTTAAATCTTCACGCAAAGAACAATCTGAAAACTGACTTTTGAGGCATTTTTGTGGCTTTTGTCTGAGCTTGTACCAAATTTCCCCAAATGTGTCTTTTATTGTTTAACCAAAAGGTAGAAAAAGGACTTCAGATTTGCATACTATTTGACACAGAGATGTAGCAAACAACTAGGACTTTCAGAGACAAGTAATATAAATAATAATTAATAATTTTCCAGAGGAAATATTTTTTTTCCTAATATCCACTCTGAGGCTTGTCAGGCACAGTTTGGTCATGGCCCCTTGGTACACTGCCTGGTGTTAGTCAACTCCACCTGGCTCCATTATCCTTATCTGCCCTTCAAATGGAAATGGATTTAAGCAAATATCTCTGAACCTTCTCTTTGCCAGACTAATCAAGCTCAGCACCACCAGTTTCTCTGTACAGATCATACTGTCCCTGCCTCCCTGCTGGGGTTGCTGTCTGCTGGATCCCCTGAGGTTTCTCCACTCCTGCCATGGGCTGTGTGTGCGTATGTGCGGGTGTGTGCAAAAAGTGGACATGTTGGTCTGTCTGGGGCCTCCCCAGTGCTGAATGTGTACATAAAAAGAAGGTATTGGCACATATATGTTGCTATATTTTTAAGTGACAGAATACAATATCAAAAAAGCACTTTTTTAGAAAGAAGGTGGTGGATTTGAGGTCTGCCTCACAGCTGTAGTGTAAGACAAAGTATAACACTGGCCCCTATAGCATTCATCTTCTCAAGGATGTTTAGCTGAACTCCGGAAAACTCCGTTGTTCCAGAGCAGCCAAGAGGTAACCATGATTTGTCTCCCCAGTAGACTTGTCAGTCTCATAGTAACAGCAAGCTACTTGAAGGGAAGGACTCCAAATTTTATTAAGAAGGGAAGAGACCCCTACTTGCTGCAGAGAAACCAAATTCCATTGAGTTCAGTGATTTACCATATAAATAAAAGTTATTATAAGGTTTGCTTTTAGAATATGAGAATTCTTAGGACAATAAGAAAATGAAGAACTTTTAATCAGGAATTACTATTGCATATGCCTTGCTAACATGCACAAAGTAATGGTAGTAACAGCAAAAATCAGAATAAAGCACCTCCAGGAAAGCACCTGGTAACAGGTAAAGGATGCAAAACTAGAATGGGACTAATCTGAGAATATTCCAGTATAAAAAATGTGGGTTTGCACTTTTATTTTCTTGTCTTCTCTCATGTTTCAAAGTTTGTATACTGAAGAATTATAGTGATGGTTGAGATAAAGGTATTTGATGTTACTGGGTTCATTACCTTCCCCTCTGAACTTCTCATTCTGTCTTTAGCATACAGCTCATTTATTACCTGGGCTTGAATTCTATTAGAGAAACAACAAGTTTACATTAGTTCTGCCATCTGTAATATGGTAGGGTCTACATTATTACACATAACAAGATGACCAGGGATTTGGAAAATAAAAAATTCCCCTCCCCTCTCTGCTCCCATCACACATGGTGCCATTAAATACAGAACCTTTCAGGAGAGATCATTGCTTGTTTGAGGCAGTGGATGGAAATTCTCATTTCAATCAGGTAGTGAACCTTCAAAGGAAAGGATCATCAGGAGGAATGGGAGAGACCTTGATATATCAAAACAAGCCTTTAAATAATAAACACACTTCAAACCCAGGGCTTATCCTGCATATAAAGCATAAGGACTATGAGCAAGTCAATGTGAAAGATATTTACAAGGCTATTTTCTATGCAACACAAAACTGGCTACTTTTACACTCATATATAACGTGTATTTTCATCATGAATCACAAATAAATAGTTTCTCTTCTCATGAATCCAAAAGAGGATTTCTGGTTTTAGTTCCATATTTTGGCACAGTGAATTGACACCTTTTTGAAGGTGCCAGCATAATAATGGGTAGAAAGAATCTAGAGACTATGAATCTTCCTCAATACATTTAATGGGTTTTGTCTGTCCTCTCTGCATCCCCAGCCCAGCTAATTCAGAATGAAGAAATGTGAAGCATTCTGATATCGGCTTTTTCTCCCTCTGGGTGAAAGTTTGCTTTTAAACAAGTCAAAGAGAGACTTTCTGCTTAGCTCAGAGTTCTTTTGTATTGTGTCCAGTACAACTGGGTTATATTCTTGGACAGTCTTTGGAGAATACAGATACAGATTGCCTTATGCACCACTTTAGGCAGCAAGCTGTTGATTGGCCAAGAAATATTAGATCCTCTATCTTATATTTTATTTTAAATTCCCATAGCTTCCTTCAAAGAAGAAGGAACATTTGACATGTTGTCTTGTACAAAAGAAAACATGTCAAACGTGCCCAACCTGAAGACCAGGACCTTTTAAAAGACATTTTACATGTAAGAAAACATTGCTGTGCATCCCATTCAGAGTGAGTGTCTGGAGAAATGTGATGGTGAGACTATTATTATAACTCACAGCAAGATAGATCCTTGGTTAATGCTAAGTGGGCTTCAAATGCAGAATAGGTACAACTTTGGAGGAGATTTAAAGGTTGATAACTACTGCATATGCCCCAAGCAAAGATACTGAACAGACCTGTGGAACTTCTCCCATGAAAAGAAGAAAATATATGTTGGATGTCAAGGTCAGCATTAATGGAAGTGTGTAAGTGCACGGCATCAATAGCTTCCATAGATTATTCATGCATAAAAAGAATAAAGAAGCATCAAGGATAGGCTTTGAAAGTAAATATGGGAAGATTTTTACTATATGAAATGAAAAGAGGGATCACAGACATGAAGTACCATGACAGAGGTGATTGATTGAAGCAGGGGATATTTTTGTATCCCCATTTGCACTGGCCTGAAAGGGAGAAGAAAATGGGATTCTCAAAGCCCAAATAAAAAAGGTTCCTCTCTATCACTCCATTTTCTCTTGGCTGTGGGTCAGTTTTTATTATCCATGAGAAGCTATGGCTATTGGATACACTCCAGGTTGAGGCTTCTGTAATTTCAGCAGAGCAGTAAAAATAAAATGAAGGAAAGAAAAATTGATTACAGCTTGAAGGCTTGATATATAAGGCTGATAGAATATTCAGGGATGTTCACACTGCCAAACTTTTAGACTAAAAAATCTAAGTTCAAGCTAGGAAATGAGGCTCTTGGATGGTCAGCAGACCTCTCTAGGGTTTTCCAAATGATGATTCACAGGACCTGAATCACATTCCTGTTTGTTTTACCCTCACAAGAGATTTTGAGCAGCTACAAAGTTCACTGGTCTAATAGTAGCAATCTAAGGTAGGTGGAGTGAACTCTTTTCCTTGTCTCTCTCCAAGCCTCTATTTCATGCAGCAACCATAAATAAGTGGTTTTCATTCAGATCAGATGTCACTTATTACATTTTCTTCTCCCCGACTGTAGAAAGAAAAGAGTGGAATTTGTAGCATGCATTTCATCTTATTAAATTAGTAGATTATCTGCAGAAACAAGTTTTATCGGGAGATTCAGACATATTGATTAGCTAGACTGAACAGAAAAACACACAGATTAGTGCATGGACAACATAGACTGAAGAGTGAAAACAAGCTAGATGTTTTCCTCCTGGCTATTTTTGGAAAATTATCTCTGTTTCTCCAGTATCATATGAGATGTATCCCTCTCACTATGACATGAAGTGTTATACTGGCATAAGCTATTTCACCTTATTAGTCTGGCTCTGCACCAGATAAATGAGAAAAATTGGATCTATATTATCTTGAATTTTATTAATTAAAATTTATTAAATAAAAACCTCATTGCTTTCCCGCTACCTTAATCCCAAATCACAATTGCAAGGAAAATCATGAGACTGCCATCTTTCTCCCTCTTTATCTCCCACTTAGGATTAAATTAGTTACACAGAGATACATTTTCCTGTAGGTCTGAAGAAGGCAGTAGGATCCTTTTTTTGTGGTCTGTAAACCCAGCGTTTGAATTCCTAGCATGTACAAGGCAAAACCAGACTTCAGCAGATGCTACCTCCCCTTTAAAATGCCCAGATTTATCCCAAGTATGAAACGGGTCGATATGAAAACAGCTGTTTGAGTGAAAAGGAATATTTGATGGAGCCAAACTCCACTTCTCAGACCTTTTTTCCAAAAAAGACCTATAAGTTACATAAAAGTAATGATGGGTTGGTTTTGACAAGGCACTAGGAAAAGGAGTTGCTTGCTGTAATGGGCATGAGTTTCTAAATGAAAGCAGGTCTGAGCTGAACTAGCTTTCACCCCTGGAA
>JANPWX010000011.1:4231554-4558368 GCA_024734555.1 Trochalopteron elliotii
GATGAAAGTCCTGGACTGCGCGGGTGAGGAGAGGAGAGGAGAGGAGAGGAGAGGAGAGGAGAGGAGAGGAGAGGAGAGGAGAGTTTTCCTTCATTTTTTATAGATCTGTATGCAAAAAAATTGTATTTTCTCTCATTATTATTACTTGAAACTCAGAAGCCCCACATTAATGCAGAAGCAGCAGCAGCAACAACAACCAAAAAAAGCCCCAAATACCCAATCAAATCTAAAACAAAATAAAAATGAGAAGAATATTAGTTAGTTCAGGGAATAGGAAATATGACACCATTATTCTGAAGGTGTAAAAAAACATACAAAAGAATAATGAATGCAACCCCCAGTTTTTCAGAACTAAAATATGCTCTCTGTTCTAGGCAATGAGTGTTCTGTAAAATGCTTTGCAAAAGCTCTTATTCAGAATATGTACAACATTCACACTATAGTTTTAAGTATTAGATTAATATCAGCATCCTTCTTCAGTGGAGGGCTCCTATTTGAAAATCATACTGTTAAAGAAAAAATGCAAATGGTAAATGATTGTTGAAGTGATTATTAACATGTGACTGGTTATACAAGTCAACAGTTGAATAGGAAAAAATATAACTATAATTAAAATTATTTTAAATCTTATTTTAGTATTTAAGTTATTAGTCTCTTTTTACATTTCTCTCAGGAAAAATCATAAAGAGACACTTAATCTACTTTCTTGGGCTATCAGTAAACAAAACTCCTTCTGCACTGTACCCACATGAGCACAGAACCACAAAAAGCTGTCCTATAAAAAAAAATTCTAAGTTTAGCAAACAGAAAATGAAACAGCAATTCCATTAAATTATTTCATTAATTAAACTTAAATCAAACCTGCATCAGAGATGCAGGATCAGGGCTTGGTGCACAGCAGACAGAGCTTACTCAACCCTGACAACTGTGCTGGTAGCAATTGCTAAAGGTAATCTCTGCACTTACAAGCAGACAAATACTTCTCATTCAGATGCCTGTTAGTGCATATATAGGACCTTTATTTAAATTCCAGTACCATAAGGAACATCCTGAGTGATTTTAGTCTGTTGAGTGGGCTAAAAATTGTGTTGAAACAAAATCTGCTTCTGCTTCATTGATAAGAACACCTTTGGTATTTTTCTCCCAACTTTCTCTGTAAAAAAATTTAATGAAGCACACAATGTAGCTGGTAATTTCCTACCTATGCACATCCATCACAAAGCTTTGCTTTCCTGCTCTCTGCTCTGCTGCTCATTGTATTGCTGGAGTTCAGCAAATGTCTACTTGAGCAGATCAAAGCATAATCTTGGCTTTCGTTGCTTCTCTGTGGTTTCTGGTGCTTATGTTAATCCTACTTAAACTAAGTGGTCAGAGATTTGGGAGATTTGAAATACAAAATAGATTCTAACCTTGAGATGGATTAGGGTTGTCAGATGACACAGAACTGTCATGTAGGACTAACATTATGAAAACAAGAGCTGAAAATACTGTTTTAGTGTAGCTGACAACAGGGATTTATCCTAAAAGAGACATGGATGTGTTTGATTAAAGCAACTCCTTAGTGAATATGTAGCCTGAATGCCTTGCAAGGTTATTGATTATGTATCTTAAGTCAAAGATACGGCTTCTTCCCCAGGAGATTTGTGTTTTTATGCAGTAAACACAATGTTCTTCAGAACATGGATACAGTCTTTCACAAAAGCACTTTATTTTGTATGATAAGGAGCGGATTAACTTGAATTATAATTATATATCTATGACTTTTTCTTCAGAAAGCCTGCTTGTCTTGCAGGTTATTTTCAAGCAATAATGAAAAACTTATCTACCAGGATCCAACAGGGCAATCTGAGCCTCTCAAAGGGGAGAGGACACCCTGTTCTTGTTGACTTATTCAGAGGGCAGGGACATGTTGACAGTATAGGCTATGGGTCTTGGTTGAATGAGTGGTCAAGGGCTGGTTTGTGGACAAATACTACCATGCAGCTGGCCAGCAGAGACCACGCTCAGGAAAAAGGTTTTCTGAACATTTCAAAAATATTGCTGGGCCAATTTTTCTTTAAATTATGAAAATGTTTATTAGTTTTTTTTCAACTTTTTTTCTTTCTTTTTTTTTTTTTTTATAGTAACATCCCATTTTGACATGGGAATGTTTGCCATGACCAACCTTCATTCTGCTCTAAAGAGCAAGACTTTGTATGGTTTTATCCTCAACTAGTAGAAATCCGTATCCGCCATTTACTTAAGCCTTTTCTGGAAGCTTGGGAAGTTGTAACTTCCCCTACAGTCCTCATCAGAAAGGAAATGACAGTGACATCAGAAATTACAAGGTATCTGGCAACTAAGACAGCGATCCCCAAATCCTTCCCTCCTCCCCGTGGTGTTGCAGGGACACCCATGAGCCCAGTAACCCTTACAAACACGGGCAGGGGAGCAGCCCCCTCCCACAGACATAGAACAGGCATAAACTGTGACTGAACCATCCCTCCTCCCAGCACATACAACTCATGTCTAGCCTTGGGTTCATGGGTTCAGAGAGAGAAAAACCTGGGGAAAGGCGAGGCAAGAAAGGTTTGGCCCTAAATTAGGTGTCAGTATGTATTTTCTATGAGGCTGGAGAGCAGGCATTTACTTTATTTTCCTTTTGCTTTTAAACATGAAACCACAGAGCTGTCCTGGAGCACCCCTCTCATCCCTCCTCCTTTTTTGCTGGACTGCGAATTCAGTTCTTGAAAAAGAGCCATCCTCTCTTTACAGTACAGACACATCCAGCTCCAAGTGCCTCTGGTCATGTTTGCAGTTTGCTATGTCAGAAGCACATTTTTGTCCAAGTTACTTGTTTCCTGGGACGCCAAATTCAAGCCTAGCTGTTTCTTGATATTAAAAAAAAAAGTAGAAACCCATCCAAAACTGACCTTTTGTACTGGGAGCATTATTATGGTGGAGGGCAAAAATCCATTCTCTGCTTTTTTAATCTGGCTTTTCCTTCAAGAAACAGATCTAATAAAATGCAACAAAACAATACCTGCAGAGAGGGCTCCCATCCTCCTTATTCTCTGCAGTTTTAAAGACTGACAGCTAAGTAGTCTTTTTCAGCCTTGCTGCTGCTGTATAGCTAGTTTGGGAAGCACAGGAATAATGAGATATCAAAGTAAAGGAAGCAGCTACTTAAATAAAACAAAAGTGCAAAATGCCTAGAGAGAATATTTATGGCAGAATTGTCTTCAGTCTGCAGCCAACATTTTTTTTTTATCATAGTTTCTACTCTTGGCAAACGAACAACCTGCAGAGAAGACAGGGACCCTGAACACACCTCAGCTCTGTACTTGTAGCAGCCCACTACCTTTCCCAAATGTGGGCACAAGCTCCTCCAACTCTTGCTTGGGGACAGCAGCTGCTCTCTGCCCTCTTGCCATCTCTGAGAGTGAGGGTAGGGGAGGGGCAGAGCTGAGGACCTCTCTGCCACCTCACATCTACAGTGTGGAAGCACAAGGGCTAAAGACTCTTACATTCAAAATACATTTCAAGAATTAACTAGATAAGCATTTTATTCTAAGCTTTTTTCATCTTCTCCCAAACATTCTTCATTGAAGCTCTCTTTTGAATGAATAAACAGTAAGTAGGAAATATTTTACCTGATAATATTTATGTATCCTTAGTTCCTGGTACAAAATCTGATGGATGAATCATTACCAAACCATAATGGCCAAGTGGTAATGCTAAAAAACAACTGTCTTTATTGATCCTACTGCTCTTCTTCTTCAGACTTCAGGAACAGAAAGCATTTAGATCAAGTTTGCTAACACATTAATATCCTTTAAGCAGCTGTTGCAGCCCCATGTAGACAAAGAAAATCATATTGGAAAAGATGTAGTGTGGTCATGATCAATTAGGCAACAGATTTACACTCTGAAGGTTCAGGGCCAGACACTTCCTAATTTAACATAACTCTCATAATCTCACAGAGAAAGGAACATCATAGTAAGAAGTACCAATATGGTGAAACGAATTTATTTTATAATGACAAAGTCCCTTTTATGTCAGTTAAGCTGACAATCATGTCAGTCTGAGATGCAGGACCAAAGACAACATTCCTCTGACTATCTGGGCAAGCTGTCAATACTTTCAGTCTTTATGTCTCTGCTTTCGAGTGTAAATAACAGCTTTCAAATGTGACTGCACTGCTTAAATATTAATTTCTGTTCATACATTTGGAAACTAAACCAACAATTAAGGATGCTTTCCAAAGATCACCTAAGTCAGTGGATATTCCTAATGGTCATCTGGAAATAACAATAATCCTATGTAACGAGTAAGACCTCATTAAGAATGAACACAATCTGAACTATACATGTGAATTGCATTTCCTTTAAGAAAAATCAGCAAGAAATTTTTGAAAAAAAGGATGATAATGCACTTCCAGATAAATTATTTGAGACAGAT
Organism: Trochalopteron elliotii; assembly: GCA_024734555.1. Taxonomy (NCBI): domain Eukaryota; kingdom Metazoa; phylum Chordata; class Aves; order Passeriformes; family Leiothrichidae; genus Trochalopteron; species Trochalopteron elliotii. Next base: position 4,235,995 of record JANPWX010000011.1, read on the forward strand.
CCTTCAGCTAGCTTTGCTCATAAGGATTAATTACTAACTTTGAGGATGAAAAGTTTAGTAACAGGTATTAATTGCTATAGCTAAAAAATTTATAGTCTTATTCATGTAATACAGCATAACTAATTTTAGTTCTTAGACTAAGGAAAACATATTATTTATACTATGATAAATACAAGCAAGCTGTAATTCAGACTATATTGTAAAATATGATCAATATAAGGCATGCCTCCTTCCTTTAATTTGAGGACAAGGCTTGCTCTGATTTTAGCAGTGTAGTTCTAAGTCATAGATCAAAATGGCCTTGCAGTGTGAAATTTCAAATGATGTTAGGTTTCAGGCTTTCTGAATTATCTGTGCAGCTTTTGTTTGATGTCTTTTTATACATTTCTGAAAGGGAGTCTTTGAAACATGTACATGGCTGAAATCTTTGTATCTGTCATCTTGTTTTTGTCATTTTTTATCTTTTAGATCAGGGTGTTTTCTTTCCTTTTTTTTTTTAATGAAAGAATCTTCCAATCTTAGCAGAGCAAAATAAAAGGGGAGTAAAATCAACCCATGAGTCCACCTTGGGCTGCCACTTTTTCATTTCATCCCACCTTCTTTGTTTCCTTATTTATGCATATGGAAACATGCAAATGTTTTGTTTTTTAGATATTCAACCATTATTGGGGCAATCCTGCTGTATCTTATGGATCACCAGTAATTTGTATTTTATGTCTGATTACGTTCCTTTGAGAATGTTGATTAAAAAGTGGAACATAAAGCTCTTATGCAATGGATGGATGATACTGAAATCAAGATAAAAGAAAATTATCAGTGACAATATTTTGATTATGAGATAGATGCTTCCATGAGTAAGAAAACACAATTTTCTTACAGACCACCAAAGAACAAGTTCTACCATTGCCATTCTGGCTCCCACTTGTAATATTGATCTTTCATTATCCTCTTCAAGAACCTTCCTTTCTCGTCACAATTGACTGCCATGCCAGATGCACAGAAATACTTACTCTGGGAAGAACTTTATGATTGAGAGATGTGGGCAGGTTTAAAATCCTAAAGGGAAGCCTTGTGTATTGTAGTGTGTGGATTATTGATCTGTGGGAATAATGAGATACAAAACCTTTGGACAAAACTGTTAAACTAAGAACTGTTCAGATCAGTCATTCAACACCATTGGAACTGTTTGGGAAAAAAAAAATCTTCTTCCATAAAGAGCATAAAAAGTCAGAGATTGTTCATTCTGAAACATATGAAAACCCTCTCAGAAATGTTAAAATAACTTGTAAATAAAAATGGCAACTTTTGTTTTTTTGGAAAAGAATCAAAATAGCCAGGATTTATTTATATTATATTTTGTCGAAAGTCATATTTCAATTCAAGTTTTTCAAGGTATTTTTGTTTTATTTTAATCTGAATGTTGAAGAACCTTAGTAGATCAGGAATATATATATGGCTTCCAAGATGTAAAATAGCTATGAAGAGAGAATAAACATTCTTTTGACCAATTAATATATATAAATATATATGATATATAAATGTCATATATCTATACACATACAATATATATTATATACGAAAATAGATATAGAAGTAATATTTTAGTCAATTTATATTTTCTGTATAAATATTTTATCTGATTCTATATAAATTAGTTTAAATTATAGCCTAATTTGTATATAACATATATAGTATATTACTATCTATAAATTTATAGACATGAATTGGTCATAAGAATACCAATTTTTTACATAGGTGCAGTATTATTGCCCTATTTTTGGATCTCATTCAACAAAAGCATTTTTTTCAAATGTTGTCTACTTGGTTTTGAAACTCAGTGTTTTAATGGATACAAATGTGGCATGAATAGCTCACAAATGATTAATGGATTATATTTCAAGATATAAATAACAAAAGCAATTTAAAAAGCTATGATAGATTGTCTTTTTCATAAATGAGACCACTTTTGCTTTATTCAATATGCTTTAGCAATTAAAAAAGTTACTGTACATTGGAAAAAATTGGTATAAACTCACATATGTTAGAAAAAAAGCAAATGAAATAAAATTGACAATACAAAGCTATCTGAATGCTTTTTAAACATACAGAGGATTATGTTAGGAAGGGTTAATAAGTCTAATTTGATTCTATGAACTTTACTGACATTAGAATTATGTCAATAAACAAACTGGTAGGATGCTTGAAAAAAATACTGACTTTGAAGTTGTGAAGTCTCCAGATCCTGAAGGATGCAGTGAAGGGCATTGCTGAAGGGATCAGTTCTAAGCAACCCTTGGCCACCTTACATCAAGTTCAGGCCTGCCTGATAGAGTCATAGCCAATTTCTTTAGTGTAAAAACAAATCAGAATGAGGCTCATAAAACTCTGACATGTTGTGCAAGCTCCCAAAGTTAAAGAAATATTTAAGCAAATAAGCTATGTTTGCTTTTCTATACCCTTGAATTTGCTCAATAGTGTAACAGTCACTATTCTGTAGGACTGGTGCATGGGTAATGGGACATTAGATAGTTACACACAATTCCTGAAGTACTTTCATATAGTAAGAAAGTTCAACAGTGTTCAGATTTCTTTCAAGAGAGTTGTTCTTATTCCTAAAGTTGTTCACAGGTATTGAGAGTCACCCATAGACTGCTAGAAGTGTTGCACTGCCAGAGTATGAGCAGTGTGCTCCCACAGGCAGGCAAGCAGAACAAGTTTTGGGCTCTCAACCTGAAGAAATGCCCAGTCATCCCTTCAGAGAGATTTTTAATTTGTTCAGTGCAAAGTACCGAAAAATGCTGTAAGGGTCAGAGTAAGCAGCAGCAGCACGTGGCCTCTGGGAAGGGATTTACATGGCAAATGTTAATTATTACATGCCAGTGAATTCAAAGGCAAGAAACCTTTTCTTTTCTGATTTGGTGTAGTTATCCCCAGGAAGCTAAGGTACCTTGCCTTGCCCAACTGCCCCTTCAGTGAGAGCCTTGTTACCTTGGTCAGAAGTTAAAAACAAAGCCCACCAGACTCAGACACCACTTCTTGGCAGGGTTTGAAGGAAGAGGTGGCCAGTCTGGTCATCCAGGACAGTTGTGCAGTTCCCAGCCTGACCCTGCCACTTGGTGTCCTTGCAGAGCAACTCAAGAGCTGTGGGGGCTGCCATAGGGTGGACCCCACTGTGGCCCCAGAGTGGCCAAGGTGGGCACTTTCAGGGGGCAAGTCATGTTTGCCAGGTACCTGGCTGGAAAGGACACACCACTTCTCACCTGCTGGGCCACAGCCAAACCTGGGAGACCCCCATCAAAAAAGGAATTATTTGCAGATTCTGGTTTCTCCAATGTTTGACACAGCAGGACCCTACAGGTCTGTGACAGTTGATAAAGAAATGCTGTGTTCCTTTGAATCCTTCACAGTTTGGATGTGTGTTGTTGCTCTGCTTCCAAAAATGCAGCAGCTTGCTACTTCTGTGGTGAATTGTACAGCTAACAGCCCTTTGTACCTTTGATGAATGATCTTTATAGCTGTTTCCTCATCTTTTGATGAATGCTTTCATGAGAATAGATAAATATTGTACTATTTTATTTTCTTGACACAATCTTTCTTACATGAATGAGGCAGTAACTTTTAATGTCTTGTGCCTCTTGTGAACTATAGAAATCTGCTTTTAACTTTCTGACCTTTTTCAACGAGCTGTGTTTCCAATAGAAGGCCACTCTACTCTATTTTATCAGCTTTGCTTAATTTGTGGGGAAGGGACAGGCATGTTCAAGTGCAAACAGTAGGAAGTACTTACTCTTTTGTACTTACAGGATGGTATTTCATGAGTGATACACAGCATCAACATCCTGATGCTTTAGCAGATGAGAATATGGAAGATCATACTAGCAAAAATGTATTCCCAAAGAACAAGAGGATGCAGCCCATTCCTGCTGCAGGTTTGTTATGAAGCTGAGACAGAAGATCCTGCACTTCTTCCCAGATGAAGACACAAACATATCCAAATATCTCATATAAATATAACCAGTGGTCGTATTTCACTTTACTGCCTTTAAACAGCAAGAGCAACAACATAAATAACAAAGCAACACAATTTTAAGACCTATACTTAGAGTCCCTTACTTTAACCAAAGAGTGACATTACTTATTTAATGGACTAACTTCAAAGATTACTAGTGTTTTTTCTCAGGGATCAATGCCTTAATAAAAATATTAATTAAGGGCTTAATTTGGTGTAGTTTCCTCAGATGTAAACCTGAATCGCCAGTTGAGATAAAATATACCATGTGGTGACGCATGTCTCTTAGTTTGATGCTAACGTGGAGCTGATCCTCAGAGGTCTCTTCCAACCCCAACCATTCTGTGATTCTGGGATTCTCTGAAAGCTCTTCTCAACACTAAAAAGAACTTCCTGTCTATTGATTGTCATTAGAAGAGGGAGCAATGTTAACAATTAAAGTGCTACTAAATCAATCAATTAATTAATTAGAGTGCTTTTACCGTTCTACTTGAAATAATCCAGTTTGTATTTAACAGAAGTTAAATTCACATTGAATATAAGATATGAGGTTTAGAAATTCAGGGGTGGCTCATATTCTTAAACATTAGAATAAATAGTGGGTATACTACCAAACCCCACAACCTGTGCTTTCTTATGCTCTTCAGTATGTGTTGGATTAGACTTTGAACAGGGAAGTAAGTCCATCAAACTCCTAAAACAAGCAATGGGACAGAAAAGTGAGTTCATCATTTATAATTTTAATTGTAGAGCTTAGCACTTGCAATCAACCACTCACCCAAAAACAAACTCTGTGCTGCGTATTTATTTTTAGCCACTGCACAATTAACACTCCATTAAATATTACACCTGCAGCTCCTTTTTCTTTCAATCTGTTGCTAGGTCTTTCAGTCTCCCTGCACCTTAAAGTGCTCCAGATTTTTTTTTTCTTCTTTAGCAGTTTCAAGTTTCAATAACAGTTATTGACAACAGTCTAAGGCTTAGGACAACTATTTATTTTTAAACTAGACATGAAAGGATTTTTTGAGCATGCATAATTACGCAGCCATTGTGCCAGAAATGAGCAAGGATACAGTGATATTTTGTCTGGTGTATTTTCCAGATGCCTTTGGATAGGCAGGCTAGATCTGTATTTGTGTATCCTTTCTGGATTATCCTTCAATAAAATACATGCAATATTTTTTGCCTCTGGTTCTTGTTTTCCCACAGGAAATCTAAAGTATGAGCACTCTTACCCTATGCTGCTACATCCATGTGGTTAATCCTATAGAGGTGGTGTATACGCGTCTGGACAGTACTACCCCATCTACATCTCGAGCACTTTATTTAGATAACCCACCACATATCCCACTTCCCCAATCCTCTTTCATCCCTCTTTCTGATGTGGATGTGGATGTGTTTGGTTGGCAGGATGCACAGGTAGAACACTCACATCTGCTGAAGCCCAAGCGACACACCTTTGAGTAAAGCCCATTGAGAGGGAAAAACATATTGGATGTTTATTTAAAGGTTGTTGAACCGAGCTGTGCATCCACAACATTAGCTGCTAATATTATTTCCCTAGTCTACAGCTTTAGGAAAGACCTTTACAGGAAAATTTACTGCACACTGCTTTAATTCCTTGTAAACCAAAAGCAAACAGTTTAATCCTTGCTGGCATTACTTGCGCTTTATTTGTCAGAGGGGAAACAGAGAGGCATAATTAACTGTCATGTTTTGCATGGACAACTGGCTCACAGAGAAATAAAATAAATAAGGGAGAATGTGAAACTTAAGACCTGGTGGTGCCCCTATAACACATCCCAGACTGAAGCTCTTATTTTTAATTTGAATGACATCTTCCATCCACAAGGGTGTCCAAGTAGGGTCTCTCAAAAGAGAGAAGTCTTTCATTCCTGTCACCAACCCTCTATTCCCCCTGGCTTAAACAACTTCAATTCAAACCATAAAAATGGCTTTGAATCTTACAAATTAGTATAATGAAGCAAGGGAAACAAATCACACCTCTTCCAAAAATCTGCCACAGCTTTTTTTTTCCTAAAACATCAAAATCTCCTATTTTCTGTATACCAGATGGCAATGTCTTCAGACAACTCCCAGCCTTATAATGACAGAGAATTGTGGTGTTACATGCACCCCTGATTTAAATCCCAAACAGTCTGGGTTTTATTGAGATCATCAGAAAAGGATGTTCCAGTAGAGAAACAGCCAGACGACTGCCTCACATCTTTAAATCTGGAGACTATAACAACATATGCCACAGCCAGTTTGGACTGCTGCTGGGAGAGGTGGCCAAGTTCCCAGTTCTCTGCAAAGAGTTCTTGCACCAGGCAATTATACATAAGACAATAATTTTTTACTGCATTTATGTAAAAATGAGGAACAATTCATCACCTTTCAGGATTAGATTTTATTCAGGCCTAATTATCAATTGTACAAATGACTATTAAGAAGCTGTCATGAACCTGTGCATCTGCCAGACATGAGAAAACAAAAGGTGTAAGGAAAAGAGGAAAAGAAACTTTCATATTTCTGAAGCTGATTCAGTACATTATGAACATCACAGCAGGTTCCCTCTTGAGCAAGGCATGACTCACCTCCCTTGCCCACACCTACTGCCTCTCCCCTGCATGACATTAAATAAGCATCTGCAAAAGTGCTAGTTACTAACAGAAATTCAATTCATCACAGAACAGTGAAAAGAAATATCAATCTTTTTAAGCTTTTGTATTTCTTCTTCCAGCCCCCACCACCTCTTTTCCTGGCTCTTAATTTGAATAGATTTGCATTTGAGGACCTTTCAGGGAAGATAAATTGAATTAGGTGCCCACATCTGATTGACATTCACCATACTGGTTTGAAAATTGCCACAAAAGACATTGAATAAATCAGCACATTTGATTGTTTTTTGATACCTTTATTTCTTTTCTTACATCATTTTCCTCCTGTTCCAATCAAAGACTTTCTCCTCTTGACTTCTGCACTGTCTTTCACCATCTCCTGTTACAGCCTCTTCTGTTCTGGACTCCCAATTGTGATTTTTAAATTTCTGGTTTGTTTTGGTTCTATCAGTCTCCATCTTAGATCTCTAACTGTTTACTACTATGTTGTGTATCTTGTCTTGTTACCTCTGCTGTTAAACATGGATTCCTTATTTTTAGGTGGAATTTTTTGTCTCCCAGGTTTGGCAGCTTTTCACATGTTTTTGAAACAGAAGACCTCTTTGATGGCAGAGACAAATCTGCTGCCTTTTATTTAGACAAAGTGGGAGTTAAAGGCATCCATAGACAAAAGTGGAGACCTGGGTCTGGTCTCCCAGGACACTAACAAAGGACTGCAAATAGTGAACCCTTGATGGAGGCTGGGTAGATGATGTCAAGAAGAATAGGCCAACCCAGAAAAACTCAGAGAAAACTACTTGTAGGAAAGAAATTGTAGAAGTGCTTATACAATTAGGAGCCAAGAGGTGTGTTATTTGAAATCCTACCACTAAAAGTAACTTTAAAGTCCCTGACAAAGAAGACAAATAGGCTGGAGAAACTTTAATGTCAGAGCAAATGGCTAAGCTGGCCAGGTCTACAGAACATTTCAGAGAGGACATACTTGGATATATTTACTCCACTAAACATATCCAGGAAAGGGGAAACCCTGTTTAACTTGTGTGTGTGTATAATGTATCTGTGACACACAAACTAAAGATGGCAACGGCTTGGGTGGGATGACCACTTCCCTGTTCCCTTATCAAGGCAGCAGTCAGTGAGTGTAGTGAGGGGAACTGCACCACAGATTATCCCTCCCACCTTCCTCAGAGGAAAGGCATCTTATTGCTTTCATCACAACATATTTAATACATTTATTAAATACAGGACAACCACAAGAATTTTTTGTCCTTCTCATGTTCCCTACACACCTGTCCCCATCCCTGGCCCTTCTTCTGCCATCAGAGATTTCTAAGAAGTCTTCTCTTCCATTTAGAAGACACAGCTGTTTCCTGAGGAGGAACACACACATGAAATATATTGGGAAAAAAATATGACTTCAAGAGTCATTAGAATCTTCAAAAGACATCTCAATTACTTATTTAGTGAAGAAAGGAAAGGAAATAGTGGGAAGAAAAGAAGTGAATTAAAATGAGGAAATCAAAGAGAAACCAGTCTGGTGGAATCCCTGTGGTCTTTTTTTACTTGTTTGTTATTACTTAACAAATGTATTTGAACCACTTTCGTCTATTCTAATTCTTCAAAAATATTCCATTAGGATGTGAGAAACCATCCATTTAGGCATGAAGAATATGTTTCATTTCATTTTATTTCATTTCATTATTTAGTACATTTGGAAGAGATTTATCACGATTAATCTCAAGTGGAAGAAAATAAATTACATACCTTTGGTGTAAATCAGCCTCATAGATGATGAACTCAACAGCTTTGTCTGGCTAATTACAAAAGCAAGTTGCCACAATATGAATCCACCTCTCTAAAACCTGTGTTTAAAATCCTACTCCTCCTCAGGACTTCATGTGGAAACATATACTTAATTTTAAATTACACATGAGCTTTGGCACTGCTTAGAAAGATGACAGGTTCGAGTACACTGAAGTGCCTTTCTAATGTCTAATTTTTTAATTTTATAATGGGCATCATTCTACCCTCCAACCACACACAGTTTGTTAAAGTCTGAAGGTACTTTATACTTCTTTAAAATTTGGGGTTTTTTTTAAAATCTGACTTTCTGCAGTTTCTAAGGATATAATTTTTCTGGCACTGCTTGCAGGAGAATCCCCAGCTCATGCAGACACAGCCTTTACCCTTCCAGGGCCCACACCACAAGACATCATTTGCAGCTCAGTGATGTTCCATGGCTGCATCCATCCTGAACGTGGTGCTGGCACCTTGAGCCCAGTGTGGCTGCCAGGTGAGTGGAGCAGTGTAAACACTCACAGCAGTTCACAGCTCACTGACGCCTGATCTTAATGAACTGCAATTGCCATTTCTTGCTGATGGCAGATCTTAGTGTACAGTTTGGTTTATTTACAGGAACCTGTATGCATACTTCTCATTTTAAGTGAGGCCTAAGATGGTGAACTCCACACTTTTTTTGTAGTTGTAGCAGATCCTCAGCAGATCTTGAGACAATGAAGTTCGTGAAATTATGTGACATTTACACTGAAAGGGGATTTAATCTGAATCCTCCTTCAGATACAGCACTTGCACCTTTCTTCCCTGGTGCTTGGGAGGCCAGGGCTGTTCCTCAGTCTGAAGGCAATTTTCATTAACTCTATATTATCCTGTAATGAGATTAAATACTGGGAACAATATAAATGAAAGTTTTTATCCCAGCTTCAGTTTTGCCCCAAAAGGATTTTTACTGCAACAAATAATGTGACATACAGCTGGCTTCATCAAAGGAAATTAGTTTTTTATACTGAGGTTACAAGAAAAATTCTTCCTTCCCTGTCTACAACACATTTTCCTGGGAATTTCATTTATCTACCCCTTGCCAAATAGAAAACTTTCTATGTTATAAAAAGGTTTTGCCTTCCTCTTCTTATCCACCCCACTAATTGGTACTGAAGCTGCTGGGTAGGCCAGAATGGCTGCTTAGCAGATTGACCAGTGGCCAACTTTTATCTGGAATGAAAAAATTTACTAACAACTTGGTTGTAGTAATTGAGCTTGCAATTCCTTTGAACCAGTACACCATTCCAAAATGCAGAATCCCAATTTTAATTAAAAATTACTTAAACATTCTCTAAATTGGCCAGATAAACTGAATCCCTAATGTGAAGTGTTCTTTGTGGTTAATGAACCATTCCCCTGACAGTAAAAGCTTTGTACAAAATCACTGGTGTTCATAATGTGGTCCAATAATAACACTGTTCATTATAATGATGATTACTTTTTGTTACAGTACAGCTTAAGGGAAAAGATGATTCATTAATAAATTTCCATTATTTTTTCTAATTCTGATAATTACTGCCTTTCTATTTTGTACCAGCATGATGTCTAGATTCAAAGGTTAAGCAATGAGTCCTAAATATCTGGTAGGCCTACTGCACACCACAGGATATTTTATTCGTGGAAATTTAAGAATGACGCAGAGTTGTTCTATCAGTCCGTGAGGTTTTCTGCCCGTAATATGGACTGAGTTTATGATGTATTACATCAAAGCTGATGATAGATCTTTGTAGCTTTCAGTCCTGGGAGGATTATTAATGCAAAAGGCTTGAAAGTGAGAGCAAAGGGACACCTTTTCTGTGGAGATATTCAGATTTTCCTAGAAGTGTTTAGATTGGAAAAGATCCTTAGGATCATTGAGTTCAACAATGAACCCAGCACTGTCAAGTGCACCACTAAAGCATGTCCCTAAGTGTCACATCTACAAGCCTTTTAAGTGCCCCCAGAAATAATGACTCTACCCCTACCCCTGGGCAGCCTGTTCCAGTGCTTTACAACCCTTTCAATAAGGTTTTCCTGATATTCAATCTAAATCTCCACTGGTTCAACTTAAGCCATTTCCTAATATCCTATCATTTATTACTTGGAGGAAGACACCATCACCCTTCCCCTCCCTCAGCTACAACTTGCTTTCAGGTAGATGAAGAGGGTAATAAGGACAACCCTGAGCCTCTTTTTTCCAGATCAAACAACCTCAGACACTGGTCTGACTCTAAGTGTGATTTTAGCCATGGACAAATATGTGTGTAAGCAGTAAAATATTTGATTAAACAAATCTTTACTTTGCTTGTACATTACATTGATTAGTGCATGAGGACAGCCTTCCTCATGCTAAATATACACAGTAGGAGCCAGGATTGCTGAATAGTTCATCACACAGAAACCTCCTTTGTTACACTTTTGATCAACTTAATTCAAATGGCTTGATTATAAAACTGAACAAAATTCAGGAACATTTTGATATGTAGTGTGCTTTAAATAGATGCATACATAAAGTATCATGTCTTGCTGAGTCTTTACAGTGCAGTAACAGGAAAGCAGTGTGTAGTTATGGACTCTATTTCCAAAAGGATAAATTGGATCTCATCTATTACAGAATAGATGGTGTGAGGATTAAGGGACCTTCTTGCTAAAGGATCTGTCCTCAAACAGCAGCCAACAGTAAATGCCTAAAGTCGCACCCTGACAATTTGCTAGCCCTTTTTGAAACTGCCATTTACAGTTTTTAGATTTTCCAAAATAATACACATATGTGCTCCTGAATTCCTTTAGCTAACAATTCAGTTAAACAAGATTTTTTTCCCATTGTTACGAACACGAAGTGCTCTGGTTAAATTAGTCTGAACTGTCCAGTCAAAGCATTCACTTGCAAAGCAGTCACATGCAAAAAAATACACAACTGTCTGTATTTACTTCAGTGACTTCCTAATCTCATGGACTATATGTTTTAGAGATTCTTAGGGGTATAAAAAAATTCCATCTATGGCAAGAAGCCTATTGATGGTGGCATGAAAATATAACAAAAGGCTGAGAAAAAGTAAAGTGTGGCTGTGTGAGTTCAGCTGTGAAATCACAAAGCAGCTAGGTCAGATAAGAGCACTTGCTCTCTTTCTCATATATGCCACTGGCTATCACCAGATGCTTTATATAAACCAAGATATTGGCAAGAGATATCTCAAAAAGTAATTAGCTTGTATTTCAGAAAGAATACAGAGCAGAAGACTACCCTGGACTGGAGTGCTGAGCACCTTTGGCTACTTTGGCCTCAGTCGGGAGAGGAGGAAGCAGAGTGCTACAGGCAGCCAGTGCAAGGTCTTGGTCTGAAGCAACTGGTGCAAATGTAAGGCAAGATAGGCTATGACTTCCAACTTCAAGACACTCATCAGTATATATGGTATATGTATTAGCAATAGGCCTGAGGCTTAACACTGAAATCCTTAAGACAAATTCTTGCAGATTAATAAAATAATGAAATATAATAGACACTTGAAACCTTCCATGGACATAAAACAATGAAAAAGAATCTTGATCTGACATCATTAACACAGTGATTCAAAGAAGATTTGGAGCAACTTGATGGAAAAATTGAAATTGGCTTAACACACTCCTTTTCAGAGATTGTCTCTAAACCTGCAAAATCCCACTGAACACCACTGAAGTATCCCAGACTATTTCCTCAGAGACCTCTAAACTGCACAAGAGTCTAGATGTTTTAAAATTCCATGTGGGAAGTTTTTTGATTCTTTTTTCTCGAATATCACAAAACGTTCCATCTCCTCACCAACTTTAAGAACATCTATCCCAGCAGCAGCCTGTAGAATAAGTAAAATCCTTCTCTCAGTAGGCACAGCAATGACAGATATTTCCAATCTTTCACCAGTTCTCTATCATTGTGACCAAAATGAAAAACAGAGGAAATAGGCCTTATAAATGCTAGATGTAATTGCGATGTACCACTGCTGTAACAAAAGCACTTTTTTGCATATCTTTTGGTGTTTGGAGGGGTGAGAAAGTCCACCTGGATCCACCTGATCTGTCTGGCCAAATCAGGACTCCATTGCAACTTCTCTGAAACATATTAAAATGTTTTCAATATAATAAGACACAGCAGCAATGTAATGCCAGTGTATTAAACCTAACTCGAGTCTGAATTTAATCCACAACTCATCTTGCCTTATTGAGACTTCAGAATTCAATTCTTTTCCTTATTTTGTTAAAGAAAATATAATGTCATTACCATTATAAGCACACAGCACATGCATTGATCTTTTCCAGCTCCATTTAAGTTAATGGAAAACTTCCTATTAATTCTGTTTTGAATTTACTCAAACCCTGTGAAGAGAAATGAATTCTTCTCTACCTTTAATTTTTTTAAAAAATGCTATAATATGTTCAGGGCAGAGGCACATGCTCAATTTTTCTGGTGGTGTATTCATTACCTGTAAAGCCCAAAGCTGATTGGTGGACCTTAATACAGGCTCAACAATTCACATATATGTCTATAAAATGGCCTATGCATTAATCTTTTCCTGATGTCAAATGTTTATGCCAGTGGCATTGTAAATACAATTTCAGTGGGTAACTGAGAAACACGTAGCATGCGTTAGAACTAATAACTTATGACTTGTTATTCGAATATTTCTGTTAGGGCACACTTTGGATAATTGTGTCTAACAATTTCCTACAATTCACTACAGTGGTTTTCTGTAATAGAGTCTCTTATCTCACAGTTGCCTGGAGGGAAAGGTTTTGAGGGGAGAACACTTGAAAGAAAGGCTTCTAGAACCACGTTCATGCAAGTGTGCTGGTTTTGACTGAGATTTTTGTTCACAGTAGCTTGTATGGGGCTGTGTTTTGGATTTGGGCTGGAACTTGTGTTGATAGTACAGAGGTGTTTCAGTTATTGCTGAGCAGTGCTTGCACAGAGTCAAGGCCTTTTCTGCTCCTCACATCACCCCACCAGCAAAGAGGCTTGGGAGGCACAAGAAGTTGGGAGGAGACACAGGTAGTGCAGCTGTGGGAAGAAGGAAGGAGGGACATTCAGTGTGATGGTGTTTGTCTTCCCAGGCCACTGTTACGTGTGATGGAACCTGGCTGTCCTGGGGATGGCTGAACCCCTGCCTGCCTATGGGAAGAGGTGAAAGAATTCCTTTGCTTGCATGCATGGCTTTTCTTCTACCTCTTATCCTGTCTTTACTTCAGTCCAAGATTTTCTTACTTTTACTCTTTTGATTCTGTCTTCCATCCTGAGGGAGGGGGGGAATGAATAAGCAGCTGTGTGGGGGTGAGCTGTCGACTGAGGTCAAATCACCACAAGGAATGCCATTTAGCCTTCTTTTCCAGTTTATTTGTGAAATGTGGATAAATTTCAACAGGACTGTTGGTGATAAAAGGAGCTTTAAAAAATAAAAGGTGATTTTCATCTGCCAGTCAAATACTACATTTTGCAAGGAAAGGATTTTTATCCACACTGACATATAAATACAACAAAGGAATCTGATTGGACTTCAGAAATGAAAAGCAGAAGCATGTGTATCCCTAGGGTCAAACAGGGAAAATAACATGCAAAAAGTCAAGTGGGAGTAAAACATGCAGTATATTCCGGTAATATCAACAACAAGAATTGCAATAGGAGAAGCAGCAAATCTTTTTCAACAGTGTATAAAAGATAATTTCTGAACCTGCCCACAGCTCTCTGCCAACATGATGGGATACAGCACTAAAATGTCTCCATTTCTTTCTGCCTTGGGACATAACAAAAAACCTAAATTCTTGGCTTGGCACCTAAGAACCATGAAGGCTGTAGAAGATTCAGTAGAAGATTCCCCATAAACACTGAGACTCTGACATGATGATAAGGCATCTTACATGTGACTATACTGTCAGACTCATTTAGTGGACTGTTCACAGAAAGATTGGGAATGCTTCAGAACAAGGGAGAAATTCTATGAGAACCAAGAGGCACTTTAGCTATGTACTACAGATTTCACCCTGCAAGAAAAAGACACTGTTTTCACCCTGTATATTGATAAAGGAACTTGTCTCATGTAACCCAAATCTAATGATAACTTAATCTAGATGATGATAATTTAGTCTCTTATTTGATATTTCACACTAAGAAACTGATGGGAGAAGGAGAATTACTAGCATTTTTATTCATTGAAATGAAGGGAAATCTTTGGGCAGAGACGGGAAAAAGTATTTTCATAACGCTGCAAGAATGAACAAGATATGTGAAGGGACAGCTGAAACAGATATCATAGCTATAAACTGTCACAGCACCAGGCTGAAAAAATTAAATTTGAATCATGCCAAGCAACACTTTCTAAATGAAGCCTTTTAAAGGACTGCAAAAGTGGTTTCAGTTTCTTTTCTTCACCCTCATGCACTGCTTCCTTGCAGCCAAAACTGAAAAAAAGAAGTGCTGGCAAAGTCATAGTAGGACATTTGTACTTGTGACTAAAACAGTTTCTTGCAGAAAAATGAAGTTTCAGCTGTCTAAAGTTATTTTGAGGTCATGAGAAAGTATGGCTAAATGTCTGAGTCAAAGTTCATTTAAATACTTTTGCTCTTAAATAAAAATGATTTTTGACATTTAAAAATTTAAATATCTTGATATTCTTTT
The DNA here is from genome assembly GCA_024734555.1 of Trochalopteron elliotii. Taxonomy (NCBI): domain Eukaryota; kingdom Metazoa; phylum Chordata; class Aves; order Passeriformes; family Leiothrichidae; genus Trochalopteron; species Trochalopteron elliotii. The sequence continues at coordinate 4,251,086 of JANPWX010000011.1, forward strand.
TTGAAACAATATTGTTTCAAAACCTGCTTGAATTCAAAATTATAAGAGAAAGAAGGAAGACAGGAACTAAAACATAAATAATTTTGGGGTGGACAAAGTAAATACTATGATGAATTTTTAATTATTTTGTTTTAATCAACTGGAATATCAGTTCTCCCGGAAGTTTAAATTTTGACGTTTAGTTCTGTTTTATTAAACCATCTTCCCAGACATGGCTTTATCAAAGTGCTGTATGTTTTTCCCTATGCAGGTGTATGTGAAGAGAGATTGCAATTTGAATGAGAAAATAAAAAAGAGCCAGCCATGAATGTTTATGTTGCTCTGCTTACAGACAGTCAACAGCAAACAGACCCTAGATCTCCAGTCTCGAATGATATTCACTGTGAAATAGAGGGTTTATTTCAGAATGTGCAAGTGCTCACGGTTCTAAAATGTTATAACCCTTGGGGACTGAACCAACAAGAAAAGAGCAAGGGAAAGAAAATTAAAAGTTAAGACCAGTTTGATTATTTCTTTGTGATCAGATGGAAATTGCCCTGTACTGAATGCACATACTTTAATTATAATGGTCTTTTTGAAATTTAAAAACTCCAGATTTTACTTCTGCTGTGAAGATGTCATCATTTTATGATACCTCTTCATTTCTGCTAAGGAGACAAAAGAATTCTGTGGGATTCTAACCAGCAGTGGTCTCTCTCTGGTGCAATGTGTTAATTTAATTGTGAGGAACAGTTCCTATTCAATGATGTTCATCAGGAGAGCACAGTTAAATAAGGATCTTTCTACTCATTTCTTGGGTAGGGAAACCTTTAAAAAAAGACAGACGTGAATAGCCTAAGGTCACTGGCACAGTAATCATATTCCTTTTCAGTCCATTTGACTGGACCACGGTATAGGAATTTTTTGGCTGAACACTCAGCATATTTTTCTGTATGCCCCTTCCCCCTCAAGGGGACTTGAGGCTATAAGAATTGAAATTGATATCATAATGGGTAATATATACTGCAGAGAAAAAAATCCATCAGATAGTAGATAAGGAAAAGCAGTTTTTCCATTAACTTTGTATTTGCATTATTTGTATGACATAGACATCATTTTTCTTTGTCACAGGTATTTATTATTGACTGTGATGAGCCTATTCCTTGGTTAATGAGTTTCCATTTTGTGCAGTAAATGTGAAACCTGTGCTGTATCATAAAGGGTCTATCCATGATCCAGATCCTGAAGACTCAGAAAGACTACTTCAGGTGCACCCTGAGAAAAATGACAGGTAGAAAACAAGTAAATTTGGACAGCGATGTGGGAAACAGATTTTTCAGTGTGTGCAGCAGCCTGGTTTCCAAACACACCTTGTAGTGATGTTGTACATTGAGCTTCTCCTGGCAGTGTTCAGACAGTCAAGAAACCAGCCAAACAGAATGAAGGGTAGGGTAGAAAAACACATATAGAAAGGGAGTAGCTTTCAGTGGAAGTATGGAAACAGTCCACAAGGTTCACAAATTGCCATTGCCCACACTTGCTGAAGGATTGGTGACTTTCCTGGATGAATAATAAAGTTTTGAATGCTTTTATGTTTGCATCTCTGGGCTCAATCTAAGCTGGTCTTGGAATTATTATATAAACAGTACTACCATATGAAACTGGTAATTTCCACCAGTTTTCTAGTGACCAGACATCCTCATTATGATATTGTGATGTGGACTAAGAGGGCAGAAAAGAGCAGCTACCCTCAATGTGTGCCTTTTCTATTGGGCTGTGTGGGAAGGCAATAACACTGAGGAGTACTGAGTATCTGTCTTGTCATCACTTGTGGTGGTGCAGCAACAGCAGCAGCTGTGGTTGGGAACTAAAGTCATTGGTTTGCATCAGAGAAATAAGGTTCAGTTCCCAGATACCTATCTCCTGCAAAGCTTCCAGTAGCCTATACAAATCCAGGAGCTGGTGCTATACAACAGGTTTATTAAGGAATAATATTCCAGTCATGCTTCAGGACACAGGTAACAGAAACTTGTTTGTCAGCCTGTATGAAGTAAGGATAAAAGCTGAATATCACTCTTTTGAGGAAGAGGAAACAAAATGTCTAAACTAACCAGAGGAGATGAAATGGGCATTTCTCTATTTCTGAAAAAAAAATCAGTGATCTCTAGGTATTACTGGTCTCTCCAATTTGGAAATTAGTATTTCACACTGTCTTCAGGATGTACCTGATTGCACTAAATAACATAGTGCTTCCAAAACCTAAAGGATCAACTTCCTCTGTGTGTTGGTCTATTCACACGCTGAAGAAAAGCTTTCTAATATTGAGAGAAATGAGGGGATTTTCCCTTCCAGGGAAGAAAAGCAAGGGCACAATCTGCAACTGTGAAATGTGATACAGAATAAGATTGAAAAGCAATAGAGGAGAGCCATCATCCAGTGCAATTCTTTGATTTTAAGCTTCAATGAGCAGTGAAGCAGATGCGTACCAAAAAGTCCCGTTCTAAGTTTGTGTGATATGTGTGACTTACTCCACAAGCCTCACTTGATAGGGATTTTTGCATAAGGAGGACCATGAAGACCTAGAAAAGAAAACATAACCTTTGCCACCACAAAATTTGATTGTAAGGAAGATGAATGTCTCCTGCCAAAAGGACAAAACCAAAGTAATGAAACAAGGATTTGATTGACAGGTATGTTAGCTGATAAGAATATTACCCGTGCTATGCTATAGGGCACTCAGCTGTGGTCTCTAAAAGTGGAAAGGGAAAACATTACAGAGAGATCCAGGACTTTACGAACTTGAGGATGTAAAACTGATTTTTCATAGGACATCATCTAAACTTGAAAAGTTGTTAAGGCAGGAAATAACCTATTCAGTGATGAAAGAAAATTACTCAAGCTTTAATAGAGAGGAGGAAAACCAACAGAGTTATGGGGTTTTTTCTCACTTATGAAGATTCAAACACTGAGACTGAGCAGGGGTGTAGAGGCCAGTGGTTTGTGTAGATGTAACATATTCCTTCACTCACCTGTTTGGCCACAGAATTTCCTATTTCAGCAATGGTTTTATATTCTATAAGACATTGGTTAATCTTAATTGTAGTTGCAAACTCAGGATGCCAAAGATTAAGAGAATTTTTTGAGGACAAGTAAAAAATTTATTTCCAGAGGTTTTTTTTCAATTTTTGTTTATTTTTTAACTCTGATATGCCATTCTTTCCAAACACTCTGTGTTATCCTTGTTATTTTGATTTCTTCCTTTGTCTTCATCTGGAAAATAATCTGAAAAGACTTCATACACAAAGTAATTTTTGGGGAAAGAAAAGACAACTTTCCCCCACAGTTACTATTTATTCTACAGCACTTGATTACACCTTGTAATATGCAGAGTTCTGTGGCTCTGCAGTCTACTCAGAAAAAGACCCTAAAAAGATAACTAAGGAATTTTTATTTTATTTTATTTTATTTTATTTTATTTTATTTTATTTTATTTTATTTTATTTTATTTATTTTATTTTATTTTATTTTATTTTATTTTATTTGTGACTGTAAATTCAAAGTGATTAAGAGTGCTAGTCTACAGATATCACCCTGAAATTTGAAAGAGGGAATTCAGAAGAACCTGTCACGACTGTAGTTGGTCTCTTGTTATCTCTTAAATACATTAGAGGTCAAAATTGTTGACTCCAGGCCCACGTAAATAGACCCAGAAAAAAGCAAGGCCAAGATGAAATCAATGCTACAGGAAGAATTGGAATAGATAGAAAAATAAAAATTAATTTCACGACAACTTTGATGCTTCTAAATTGTTTTTTGCTGCTCTCTGCCTACTCTTCAGTGTATTCCCCAAAGGATGTCAGGTTAAAAACTCCATTTTCTTCTGGAAGTGGGTGGGTAGATTTTAAATTTAGGTGACTTTTGTTTCCTCCCCTCAATAGCTCCATTAAAACTCCTCTCTCCATAAAACTTTCTGGCTTTGAAAGTGTATTTCAGCAGAAATCTGTTTTGTTGAGACAAGTTCTCTGAACAGATTTTACTGGAGTTTAGGCTCTGCTGTGGGTCTCTAGACCTCATGAGTGTAGCATGAAGGGCAAATGCCTTCAGTCTGCACTAGCCCAAGGGAATGACAGAAGTTCCTTCACTGGGAAAAAGGCAATGTGTTTGATGAAGTAGAACAGTTGTCATTAAAGGTCTGTGTTTGGGGAAAAGCAGCCTAGGTCTGTGCCAAAGGCAGTTAACATTTCCTTCCAAGCTTTTCCTTTATCTGTGTGGAACTCTTAGGTGAATTATTTTTAATCACACCGCAGGTTGAAGTCCCAGAAGGGAGAATTTTCATCAAAAGCATCAATCCTTTCTTCCATAAAGAGCTCCAAAGCCAGGTGGCTCTTTTCCAGTGCATCATGAAACATGAGATGCTGTTCCAACAAGCACCCAAGTGCGTCACACTTTACAGGATATTTTTGAACCTGTTGAAAAGTGCTGGTTTTAGTAACTGTTTGCATGTAATTTCATTTTCCTGTAACTGGTGCTGTGTCAGTATTTAATGAATCATTTCCTCATTAAAAATGCTAAGCTGACATTTTCTCTGGACAGTCCTTTATGTTGGACTATGTCAGACCTAAGGGTGATATCCAATTGTCTGTGCACCAGAGAGTTCCAATATTTAGCATTATAAAATCCTCAAAGGCTAAGAGATGGAACAGTCTGATGAACAGAAGATAAAGTAAGATTTAGAATACTATTTTTCTAAATAGCCTGCATCCTTTTTTTCACCTAATCTCTGCTGAAAAGGCTACTGTGAATAAAAATACTCATTTTTCTGTTAAGGTTGTAATTTCTTCTTTGTAACTGTGACATTTTTGACCAGGTCCTGTAAGACGGTAGGACTGTGATGGCTCTTCTGTGAGAAGAATCTTACTTGAGACAAACAAAGGAAAAAATGTTGAGTATATATTTGCCCAAAAAGGGGTTTTGATTGTTCAAGAATGGAGAAGTGCTTTTTAAACAGACAAGTGCCAGAGGAGGCACATACTTGGATTTGGTTCAGTGTTACAATCCTTTGTTAAGTCTAATAGCTGAGACAAAGTCAAGTGATTAAGCCAGGAAAACACTTGCTCTCTTAAAACAGCACCTCATAAGAATGAATTGTCAAGTGTCATTCTGCAAGCCGACGATAGAGGCTTATAGACATTTTCTTGGCCATGTTGTAAAAGCCAAAACCACACTGGTGACCTGAGGTGACCCTGTAGTCTACAAATCAGATGCCTACATTACTCACTACAAGTGACTGGAACAAGAAGTTAAATTAAATACAAACTATTGATGCTAATCTAACCAAAATAGTGATCTTATCTTTTATTTTTCTTTCTCCCTCCTTTTTTTCCTTTTCTATTTAGTCTTGATGTAAGTTAACATTTATAAGAAAAATAAAATATTCTCTTTTTTTCCAAACTTCCATTTTTAGCAGTATCCCATACTCTAATAGCTGAATAAAGACAGACACAAGGTGTCCAGCAGTTCTCTGTGACATGTGACCATCTGATGTTTAAGTAAACAGACTGGGCATACGATGTCCTGTTCTACGCTTCTCTTTTATTAGTCACTGATTAAAAAAAGCTCTTTAAAAATCAGCAGAGAAATAAAAAAATATTAGAGGCAGGCTAATTCAGTGCCCACCTAGAAAGATAACTCTCATACACCCTACACATGCTGCTTATTTCAAGATATGTTTCAGATGTAAATAAAATTTTAAAAATTTAAAGAAGAATATTTGTGAAAAAGCAAAGTTTTTAAGATCTAAATAAAATGTCTTCTCTCTGAACCCCTCCTACACTCTGCTACTAATGAAAGCAGAGGAAACATAGTAAGAAATTGGATTTCTGACCCTGCTCCCTTTGAAGTCAGTGACTAAACTCCCATTAATTTCCACAGAAGCAGGTTCAGATTTTTAATTTGCATTGACCGTTTCCCAGTGGAATGTATATATTGTCTCAGCAGCACACCTTTGTGCTGCCAAAACCCACTGAGATGCTTTGCACTGACATTTAACAGAGCAGGTTAAGCTTTGTTAACAGTTAGCTAAACATACAGACTGGCTGCCTTTCAAATGCTAAAATTTGAGACTTTCCCTCTTTTCTCTTCTACTCTGGTAAAATACCTGACATTCGTTGGGTATTCTTAACAAAATAAAAAATCTTAAAGCATGTCTTGTGTATTGATTGAGCCCTCAAATAATCAGAGGGGGTGCCATTCACCTTTCTAATATCATGTCTTTGTAGAGTTCACGACCTTGTCTATTCACAATTCTCAAACCTGGAAGAATCATGTTAAAGCAGTGCAAATCTACCATTAAGTGCATTTGACCAAGTTTAAATTTCCCTTCAACTGATTTAGCCAGTTGCCCTCTGTAAACTCAGCCAAGCAACTACAAGAGATGAATTGGCTGAAGTCCATCATATTAAATCACCACAACTTCTCTTGCACAATTAACTCTTAAAAATAAAAATTTCAGCCAAAAATAGGAACTTCTTTCAGAGACTGCAACTCATGAATATGACAAAATCATAGAAGCATATAATAGTTTAGGCTGGAAAAGACCTTTAAGATGATTGCATCCAACCAGCACTGTCAAGTCCACCACTAAACCATGTCCCTAAGTGTGATACACATCTTTTCAAATATCTCCAGGGATGGTGGCACAACCACTTCCCAGCACAGCTTGTTCCAATGCTTGACAACCATCTCAGCGAAGAACTTTTTCCTTATATCTAATGTCTGGGGTGTATTTCTGTCCTTATGTCAGTTTTTTTACAAGGAATGCCCCTTAGGGGCTCAGATGGAGAGTAGGTTCTTTGGATGTTCAACTCTTCTTGGCCCCATCAATTGGATTACAGAACTTTCAAAGTCCAGGTGCTTTGTGATGGGCTGTTGGAACCTTGCCAAGGGGAAACTCGTTCGACTTCTGTCGTTCCTGCAGCAATTAAACACCATGAATCAAAGCTACTCTTGGGGTGCTGCCATCTACAATGGATTCACAGTACAGTCCAGGCAAAATCCCACAAGCATTGGAATAAAAAAGAAGGAAATGGCTTCTAGCTTGCGCTCAGGGCGGGTATGCTAGAAACATTAATGACTGGGAGATGAAACACTGACTGTACTCTGAAGAGCAACAATTATATTACATTAGACAGTCACAGAATAATGGAAAAAATCGTCAGAAGATCTATCTATCGATCGCACAAGGACCGAAATGCATCTATCCTACTCTGAACTAAAACCAAACAATGCTAAAAAACTGATTCATGTAGGTTTAAGAGGTGAACTTTGAGCTCTGTCTTTTATATGTAAAGGATGGGGGTGCCAAAGACCAAAGTTCTGACATGATTTTTGGAGAAGAGGAACAGAAATGCAGCACAGGAAGCAGAGATGATGTACACAATTATTTGTACCATCTCCAAATCTCCAAACATTTTATATAGCTGCACTACACTGAGAGCCATTGGTAACTTCCTAAAGCACTTCCTAAGTAAGTTTTCCGACCCCTCAAGCAGCTGCTTGGACTAGCATCTTGGAAAACACATCTCACTTAATTTTGTTGGAGGAATGTTTTCCCTCAATCATAAATGTCCCAATAATGTTTTGTGAATGGCTGAGGTTATTGAAACCTCCTGCACTGCAGTAATATATTCTTTCCTCTAACAGACAGCCTTGTTTTCTGAAGGTTTATTGGAAAATAAAGATCTTATATAAAATGTACTTCAGATCATTTCACTTTTCTATCACCTTTTATAATCCAATAAATTTTATTTATTTTAATAATCTCCTTGTGGGGTCAAAGATTGTAGGGCTGAGATTAAAATGCAGTGCATATGAATCTAGGTTCATAAAAGAAATTAAGTCTCTTCTTGCTGTTACTGTTGATTCAGCCAAAGAAGCTGAGGAATGGGACGCGAGTAAACTACCTGCTAACTGATTTTTATTCTTTGGTGTCTACACAAATCAAGTAGTGGTGGTTTAGCTACTATCTAAATTAGGATTGATAAACCTGAAACATATCTGCAAAGAGTCCTTTCTAGAGATATTAAACCTGCAGCCCATATCAGTATTTTTGTAGCACTATCAGTCAATGCAATCAGTGACAAAGATTAGCAGTGAGCTGATGTTCATGGCAATTTTTCCTTTCTCTGTTTCAGCAGAGATTGGTCCAGCACTGCAAATACAGATATGACTGATTTTAAACTGCCCTTTGCTGTCATTTGCCTTTTGACAACAGCAAGAAATGAAACCCCCCAAGTAAAGTACTTATCCTTTGATAACTGTAGCCTCCACTGAAGTCAGTTGACCTTTGATAACTGTAGCCTTATATACTTATAGTGAAAAACCTGTGTATTCCTTGGCTTTCACCAATAGCTGACAGAGCCAAACAAATGACAACTACCTTTTTTCTTACTTTACAACTTAAAAGGAAAGTTATCAAACCAAGCTTCAAATAAAGAATACATTCCTATGAAACTGAATATGATTGGTGGCGTCTTGTAATTTTCAATAAGGCCCTCTAATGCTTTATTACAATTCTTAAAATGCTTTCATTTTAAGACTGTTATGCCTGACAAAAGGAAAAGGAAAAGGGAAAGGGAAAGGAAAAGGGAAAGGGAAAGGAAAAGGAAAAGGAAAAGGAAAAGGAAAAGGAAAAGGAAAAAGGAAAAAGGAAAAAGGAAAAAGGAAAAAGGAAAAGGACCAAGAAGTCAAAAATGCAGAGTAAAGTACCACTCGTCTCTAGGGCCAAAGTTGCCCTCATAAGATTCCACCCTCAGGCAGTCAAGGAATAAAGGTGAAGGCATCTTTTCAAATCAGCTTATTTGGAAAGATCAAAGAGAAGACAAAAGTACAGCTATATCCACATCCTTACCTTTGATGTTGTGCTTTCAGAATAACTTTAAATATTCCAGCTAAAAATTGCTTTGTATGAAAACAATGCTGCCCTGTTCCTCTCAGGGATTCTTGCGTAACCTTTATCACTTCTGGTTCTAATGAGGCAGATCCAAAATCTTGGTAGGTGAGAGAAGTGTTCAAGTAGGGAGTGAAAAGAGTTCTTCTGTCTTGTTTTGAAGACAGAAGACACAAACCGTACATCCAAGAACAAACAGTTCATCCACGAGAACACTCCAAATCCATACTCAAAATACTGACTGAATGTTGCAGTTCTGAGGCATCTTGTTCTGCTAGAAATGAAAAGCATCATAAACACCTGAGTGATTATTTATTTCAGTAGCCAAAACATATGAGTATGGTACATTCTAATGTGATAGGTATATTAACTTACATATGCAGTAAATAAAGCTAAAGCATAGAAAAAGTTTTAACTGTAGAACTTTATCCCTCCATCTCTGAGAGGGATCACTATCTGAGATGATACAGAATTGTAAAAAAATACTATTACATCTTTTCAAGTGTGTCTCCAGTTAAAAAAAAAAAACAACAAAAAACACAAAACAACAACAAAAATCTAGAATAAAAAAAATCTGGTTTTACTGTTGCTCTTTTAAATTTTTGTAGAAGGCTTGGACTTTGGTGAAGAACTTTGGTGAACAACTTCGGGTAATTACGCCACTTTGAAGTGTCCTTACAACCCAGACAGTGGCAAGATGCAGAAGATATGATCTGTAAAGGCTAAGAGCAATGAAAAGCAATAAAATCTGTGCATCTGCTTCATGCTTAAATAGAGCAAAGGATTTACAGAAACATGAATAAGGACAGACACATAAAACCCAGACATATACAAGACAGGACTTACTTGAATTTATCATGAAAAATATGGGGCTTATTGTATTTTTGGCCTCATATTTGTGTAAAGATACAATAGCCACAAATACATTATATGTTTCACCTTCATAAGGTATTTAGAGGCTGACTAAGATTAGTGAAGGTGTAGCATGTTGAACTAGTGCTAAGCAGAGACATTCTGGCCCTGGTCCAAAATTATTTCTCAAAGACCAGTTTCTTCATATCCCATTGAATACATCTTTGTTCTTGTGAATGGTTCCTACTTTTGGGATCTTCTCAAAGTGGACATTTTGCCATTGACACCTAAGATAAAGGAATAAATAGCTATGAAGTGTTTGAACACATAAAGTCTCATGGCAGTAAGGAAATTGGTCAAAGTTGCCACACATGAACACATGGAGAACTTCATAGCATTAGCTGAAGACAAACATTGTCTGGATGATCACAAATCACAGTCTGACATAACCAAGTAAACTGAAGGAATGCGTGACCTCATACAGTGAGATTTACCAGCTGCAGTCAAGTTGCCATGGTAATACATATGCCTAAACCAAACTATTCAAAATTGAATTTCTGCTTGTCTTGAGCATTTTTGTAGAGAATTTTTCCCAAACTTCAGTTCCTTTAGGTCATAACTGAAATATTAATTAGTCTGTAATGTAGACTTGAGGGACTTCTAACAAAATGCAGAATAGAGATAGATTCAGGATAGTATAATTACAGCTTTCCACTATACTTGGTGAGCAGAGTAAGTTCAAGATTAGTTTTTCTTGTTGTATTATACTATTTGAAAGTAAATGTCAGACACATCATGCTAAAATAGGATGATATTTTTCTTACACAAACACAGACAGTGCACTAATGAGCTGACTCTTCCATCAAATTTGGAACATGCAGGAGTTGACCAGGGAGCATGTCAAGGAAGCTTCTGTAGTACATTATTTGACTAGTAAATAACAGGAAAAGTAGGTCAGTGGTGCTTACAACTCCTGCAAACCAGTGAATTTTCACTGAGAAGTATTGTCTAAGTGGCATAAAAAAACCCTCTGGAACTTGCAAATTAGTAGAATATCATGAGAAAACTATTTTTTAGGAAATTAGATAAGTTGAAAAAATACACTGAAGTATGCTCAATTAATGAGTGAGAAACTTTTCAGATAGTTTTGGAAAAAACTATGAGCCAAAAGCAAGACTCAGGAAGATTTGTTAAGAGGTGAATTACCACTCACTTTTCCCTCTCCCCATCAGAAAATCCAGTGTGCAATGCACAAACACCGATGGCTCACTGTTCATCCTCTAATGACTTTTTACTGAGCAGAGGATATATTTATTGGGTGAGCGACTGTCTTACAACAGCAGTGCTTAATGACAAAGCTTGAACTCCATTTGTCACTTTAGCACAGACTGATGGCAGTCAGGCATGGAGCAGCTACAAAGTGCTGGGAGTAGAACTGACTGCATGAAATATCCATTGTTTCTCCTAACTAAGCTGCGTTTATTGTCCAGCTGTAAAAGATGAGGCAAAGGGCATTTTCATGTCTGTTGTCCTCAAGGAGCAGACCAGAGAGAAAACTGTACTCCTTTGTGCACAGTGCTCAGGATTATCAGTCTCTGCAGTGCTGGCAACATCCCAACAACTCGCATTTGCCTTGAATCCTGGCTAGGCTCTGTGTGGCACCATAATGCTCCTGAGTCAATAAATATTAATTCATATTCAAAATACATCAGTACCAGGCCATAAGCAAAGTCTGCATGTCTAGTATTTAAGTAAGGGTAGTTTTTCAGTGGTTTCAAATATGTTGATTTGAGACAGTTTGAACATAGTTGTATCTCATTCTGCAGCATGATGTAGCTAAACCAGGAGATGATATACATAAAGTGGGACCCAATAAACCTTTACAGTTACATTGCAAGAAAGGATGGAAGGTTCCTCTTTTTATGGAATGAAAACCCAGAGGTGATGTAAATAAGCACAGGGAACATTTACAAGACTGGACAGTGATTTATCACCTGGTTTTCATTCATTGTCCAAAATGAATCTAAGCCTGTACAAAAAAAGGCACATGAAATGATCATAGACTATTTGCCCTGACAGTGATGAAGTCTGTAATTAATTGTTAACCTCAGCTTTAAACTGAATGAACTTCTGTGATGAATTAAGGTTTGGGCCACCTCAAACCAAAATTTTTTCATTCCTCATCCCACATCTAAGCCATGAAAACACCCAATTTCTGCTGCTGGTTCAGGCTCTAGGTTCAGACAGTCTATTCTATAGGTATTTATCCCTTTTTATGCTGTCCAAGTCAGAGCATAACTGTAATAATGGAATTCTTTTTCAGAAAGAGAGCATTTCATAAAAAAATTCTGTATCAAATAATTGGGTTCACCAACTGTGAAGTTAGGTCAGATGAAAAAAAACCATATAAAGATCTTGTATTCCCTACAACGAGAATCAGTCTTATTATTGTAAGAGTACTTCTAGACTTTTATTCAGAGACAAGTCACAAATTCAGGATGCTAAATAGGATGCGGCTGAGCAACTTGGTCTTCATTTTCCTTGAGATGTGAAAAAAATAGAAGAAACCATATACATTGCAATTTATGGAGCAATAAATGGACTGAATAGCGGAATAAACATCAGTAGAGAACATAAAAATGCCATGAAACATTTCCACCAAAATGGTTGAAGTCTCGCTTCCCTGACAAATCCACCAAGAGACATTTTCATTCCTCTCTATTTCTGTAAAACTAAGGATAGTCTGAACAAAGGGAAAAGAGATCATTAAGAGATTAAAAACAAAAGAAGTTTTAACTTCACACATTACATGTCTTTCAGTGATGCTATTAGGGAAATTAATGAAACCCATTTTCTTTACTCTAGGGCTCTGGAAAAGTCATTAGATTGGAATGAATATATAACACTACATCAATCTAATTTCAAGAGAGGGAATCGGCAAGCCAATGAGCAGATGCAGCTTCAAAAAATTCACCTTAATGGCAGTAATGTAAGTTTCATGAGTTACAGTAGAAAACAAATTAAAAACAACACAAAGAGACAATGATGCAATGGAGCACAAACACAACAATTAAGTGCCTCTGTCTATTCAGCATCATCTTGACAATTAACAATGGCACCTTACTAATCTCAGTATTTGGCTTGTCCTGTTTATTTGAATGATACCTTCCCAGTGCACTCTTCCTCAGACACAGATTGAAAGCATGTTCTCTTAAACAGTAATGCATTTGGTGACTTTGAAATTTCAGTAAGGAGGCAATTTTACAGAATATTAATTTGGGGGAGTGAAAAAAAGGTTTTCTTGTAGGGTTTTAAAAATGTAATTACTTTAAAATTGTACCTGCTTTAGAACACTTGAAACCTTAGCACACACTATCCCTCTTTTTAAGTGGTGCATTTTTGTTCTTTTAATTAAGCTTTATTGCTTGTATTTGCTTTAAGAGTGATACCAAATGAAAAATAAAATTGATGTATTAATACGAGAACCAGAAACAAATACTGGAGATCTCTGTGAAACCAAGAAAATCAGAGAAACTGAAGATAGAGATCATGCCCAGGCATTGCAACATAGGTAACTAAAGCTCCTGCTTGTTTCTCTAGTTTCACAAACTTGCTGATTTATATAGGTTTTGCATACCTCCTACCTACACTTACACTTGAAAAAGCTCATATTCTTCCTATAGAGGTTGCTCTTTGAAAAATATTGCATGATGAAGAAAATGCTCCAGAACTTCCATGCACACCAGTGGGACACAGTAGCCCCTGGTTATAATGGTGACCTATAGTGCCTTTTGCAAGCAGCTGCAAATATATACTGCATGGTCTGCAAAGTAGCCTGTAGGACCCCATAGACAGGTAGTCAGTTCTACCTCAGGTCTGTGCTTGAAACAGTCATATGCTTTGCACAGACTTCTGACCTAGCCTTTGGAACCCACTTTTGACCAGGTGGCCAAGTAAAGCAAAGCCAAATCCATATCCTTCTCACTGCAAGCTTTCAGATATGGGTTTCAGACCAAGGTCTAGTACAGCATCCTAGCCTGCCAAATTCTACTTTCTTTGGAAGAATTAAATTAACTAGATTTCTATATCTTGAAGTCAAATTCTGCCCTTTCATTCAAAACCTTAAAGAGATAAATGCTCATCTCTCCAGTTTAACTCCTTAGTCCTTGACAGGAGTCAAACAGGCAATTTGCATGGCCAGCGTATTCTCAGTACTAATGTCTAATTCTTTGTGTGCATACCTGCACAGAAGTACAAACACTCATGATTCCTTTCTTGCTTTATCAAAGTTCATCTTGTATTATTTCTCTTGTTTGTAATGTAGAATGGTCCATTTTCCAATGACAAGTCAAATACAGTCTGCCTAAAGCAGCCAAGTGCTCACTACAAATAACAAACACAAAGTCAATGGCTCACTGGAATCTGCTGCATGGAAATCTTCCTTGCAGAAACAACTTTTGCTGGTAGTGAGGAGCAGTGAATAATGTCCAGTGCAAAGGATAGAGGCACACTGCTGATGTCATATCAACAGCAACAGGCACTAAGATCTGTTGGCAGCTGGTAAACCTTAAGTGGGATGTTTTGGATCTTCACATTGTGGGTAAAAGAGCACAGAGCTTGGATGGTGGCCAAAATAATCACTGGTGCAGGGACTGTGCACCAGTATGTGATGCTGTCTAACAAGTGTCCTTGTTGAAAAATAAAAGAGACTGTGACCCAGCACCTCTCTGATATATATTATATTCCCAACAATCCTCATCCATTCGCACTTAAGATTTAGTGTGACAACTGACTGACTTGCCATAAGAAACAGGTTTGGAAAGAGTATGTGTTGTATCTATCCACAAAAATACTGTATTTTGTGGAGTGGTGCCTATCTCTCCACTAAATTATTGAACAGCAAGTATAACAGAGAAGATTTACAAGCTTATTGTTTTATTGCAACTGCAACAATGTTTTTGTAATCAACAAAACAACTATACTGTAAAAATATTTTATGTTTTTCCTGGTAGAAAGCTATATAATATTTTATAAATGTCAAGAGATGTAGGAAAAAACAACAGAGGGGGAAAACCTTGAGGAAGTCTGGTTTGTTTATTTATTTATTTCTGTCTCTTGGCAGCTCTGTTCAGGAGACAGGATTGATATTTGTGAATAAATGGCGTGACTTCAGAAACTAATAAATTCCTTCAAGAGAAGGAATTTAAGAGGCTTGAGCAATTTGGTGCTAAAGAGGCGTTATTGTAATTGTGAAAGAAAAAATCATCTGTGCTGTGCTTTAACACATAGACTAGGGAGGTAAAAAGTTTATATTTTTAATAAAATCTTTCAAAGCAGCTTAGGTGGGTGCTTAAGCAGATTCTGACTTGCACGGTGGTGCTCTCTTACTCTTTCCCCAGTAGAAGTTTGTCTGGAATATCACTGTCGCCAGTGAAAGGAAGAAAGCACAGTTGTGGCAGTAATTACTTGCTACACAAGGCACTGACAATGACTCCTCGCCATCAGTAAGCAAGGGGGCACTGGAAGAACTGTGATTCACTGAGGTGCCTTTGCTGTTCTGCATGTTCTGAATGTCCTGGGTGCACCAGCACAATATTTTAAATGTGAGTCAAACATACATGTGTTGTTGCCCCTCTGCTGAATTTAGGGTGTATTACACATCACTGTTTCACTGATGCTGCTGCAGGCTTTTGACAGAATATGCTTTACTGCTGTGCCCCCCTGTCCTGTCCATTCCCTTTCCTGCCCATCTTCACGGTGGAAACAGTGATCCTACATTGATGTCATACCTGGCTGTGGGAGTGAGCTGCTGACAGGAGATGGAGGAGCAGAACTATTCTTTTAACAGCTTCTTGGTACTTACTGTGAATTTGCTGTAATGTGAAACTGGATCCTTAGCCAGAGTACCTGCCTTTGGGATTATGCTCCTGCTCTAGCAATTAAAGTCAGAGTGATGCAGGCAGGTAGAATCTGATGGAGTATGAAATCTGATGCAACAGGTTCACCCCAGATGAGTACTTTTAAACAAACCTGAATGATCAGTGTGACAGATATCAGTTCACATAACTGTTGCGCTTTTGCAGTTACGTTAGGAGATTGAAAAGTGAATTTACTGTATCAACAAACCACGGTATTAGGCACTATGCCTCTTGAGACTCCTTGTCAGCCAGTGGACCTTATGCATATTCTATTGCTCAAGGCAGAGCCTCAGATCTTCTGGATTGTTAGAAGAGAAAAAAATAGCATAAGCAGAAATGTTTAACATCTGGGTAGCACAAGGCTTTTGCAACAGTCACTGCTCTTAGTATTAAGCTATTCTTAGCATTAGTCTCCACGTAATAGCTACATATCAGACATATCCATAATTATAAGCAGCTACACTTATGTGGCTCTGAGGCATTAGAGTAACTAATTAACACCTTTACTTTGCCCTTTAAAATAGAGGCACTATTGTTCCAGTCTCTAAAAGAGACTAATTTTTGAGAAATTTTGCTATTCCAGTGTAGTTAAGTAACATTTTGCTTCAGCTTCTCCAGTAACTGTGTTTTGTCTTTTACAGTAGATTCAATTAATTTTTTCATCATGCAACAAAATACCTGGTTTATCATTACTTCATCTTCCCTGCAGTTTAAAGGTGGCTTTCAATCATGATACATATTACTTGTCTTTTCTTTAACTCTTGACCTGCTTGATTTTGGCTGCATCTTATCACAACACGGTGAATATTTCTAAAGAGTTTATCTTGAGAAAGTTAGTCATGAATTTGCTACTTACCTAAGCCCATTTATAGTGGACAAAAGGTATGCATTCACCCAGAAAGAATGCAGAATTTCACTGATGGTTTGAAAGCATGTTTTATTCAAACATATGATCTAGGCAGGACTTAACTTAAGCTCCTTTCATTGTGGACCAATTTTCGCTGGATTAGCTACTTGTAAGAAGTGCAAACACTGGCAGTTACTACGGAACAGGTGATGACTTTCTATATAGCCTTTTATTTTCTTATGTCACCCTTATTCTTTTTTATGAATCTCATCCCTGTTTCTGACAGACTTCTACTTATTCATCAATTTATCTTTCCCTGCCAATGAACACAAACACATATCTTTCCAAAGCACTGGATAAAACACGCCTTAAGAAACCCTTCGAGTTCTCTTCCTATTCTGTATTTTAATGGTCTGAACAGCAGAGGATCTGAGAAAACACCTGTATGAAAGATTTCACTCTTCTTGCATTGCTGAAGATATACCTTGGAAGAAAGTTTCCTACAGGTGAAAGTGATTCGGGACCTAATATTTTGGTCTTTACAGCCTGGCCCTTGGATTTCAGCAATGAAAGTTTTCCCAAATTCTGAGACAGTCAGCAGAAATGGGGTGGTGAGTTGGGCCATTTCTTTGGCTACAGATTTTTCCTCACTCACCTTTACCTATCTTGGGATTTCTGGGAAGAAGCAACAAACTACAGGCAATTAGTAATTAAAGTTACTAAATCTGAACATTTGTAAACATGACAGAAGGAAACTTGAATGGTTTCATCTAGTTAGCTTAAAATTAAGTGCTTAAGAATAGAGTTGTAGCGACGTGAGTTTCAGGTTTTTGAATCTGGATTGTATTTTTGTTATTGGTCTGCACTTGGTATGTTCCTTCCACCCCCCCCCTTCTTACCCCTGATTTACCTCTGGTTTATCCTGATGTACCCCCACCCCCTTCCCTTCCCCACTGGGTCAGTGTTTCCCCGCCCAGCCCCCGAGCTGGGAAAAGGAGACTCACTCTCTCTCTCCATTCTCTCTCCATGCTTCCCCCATGCTGAGAAGGGGCTCTGGCAAAGTCCCTTCCACATGGCTGCACTGAATAAATATCTTCCTAACCTGAGAGAGCACGCTTCCTTCATCCAAGCCTGACCCATGCAGCAGCCTGCTGAGCTGAAGGACCCTACAGGATGTTTCTATGGTCTGGGGGAATTGACTAGCCGGCAATAGCACCCCACCATGAAAGAAACATCTACATAGAGTGGCTGGTGTTTTTTGAAAATCAGATCTTGCAGCTCAAAAACAAAATCCTACCTTTTTTTTTTTTTCTTTCCCCTGAAAATGGACTTGTTCAGTACTGTGAAGAAAAGCCTTCCTAATATTCAGATGAAACCTAGCAGGGAGGTGGCACTATACCTTTCTCCTTGCTTTGCACTCTTCCAGGAACCCTCTGAACTGTAAAACCTCTCTGTGCCTGCCCCTCAAAGTGTGTTGCCTTGTTACAACCTGTATCTTTTCCTTGCAGTGAGCCCTCAGCCACAGGAAGTTCTGTTTGAAAGCCGGTGAAGAAAAAAAAGAGGAAAAGAAAAAAGAGTATGGTTTATGAATTTAAAAGAGAATTGCAGTTATTATCTCTTTAGGCCAAAATAACAATGTTAATGTCTGAGATCCCAAGAGCAGCAGACTGACCTGAAACTGCCAGCCTCATTCTCACGTTCAATTACACACAGCCTTATTTTCCTTACTTGCAGAGTAGCGACTATTCAGTATGCAGATGCATGAAGCAGCATAACACAGTATGAATAGACATGGGCTTAGACTCTGCTGTTTTTACTCATGATGATTAATATTGTACTAGAGTTGCGTGAAAAATGGATTTTTTTGTTCGTCAGCCAAAAAAGTAAACAAATGGGGAGAAATTGGGGACTGAACAAATATTCAATTCCGGCCTTTTTTTTCCCCTTCCATTTTATTTATCTTTAAAAGAAAAATTTGTTTGAAGACAGAATTCATAAAGAAACACATTAAAGTATTCTGTGTGGAAAAAGACAAAAAGGAAAAGAATTTCTTCCTTTGTGAACTCCATTTTCTCAGGCAGTTTGTATGTTGAAATAATTTAATGATTTAAAATGATTAAAATGATTTAAAATGATTAAAAATGCAATTATCCTGTGATTTTGGGTGCCTTTTCATTGCTGGGCAGCCTACCTTTCCCAGAGGCTTTCCTGGGGCAGCTGCTCTCCTGTTGCTGCCTGCAAAGGTCTCAGCCCTCCCTGGCCCAAGGTTTTGGCATCCTGGGGCAGCTGGTGAAGCACCTGCTCCAGGCAAAGCAGATTAACCAGCAGTCTCTGCCCCAGCAGCCTCGTTCTGCAATGGGCACTGAGTGCATCCACAGCCCTTTCTGGTTTAATTCTTCCTTAAATGTAACTCACTGTTACAGTCAACGTGTGACGTCAGCTGCAGACCCTGTCAGTACCTGTCTCAGCATCCTGTCTGCTACATGTTCCTGAATTCCTCTGATCTACATAAGGTGTCAGTCTAAAGTCCTTTTTAACCAGAATCTAAGTGCTTCTAGTGTGACAGGTGTGTGTAGAGAAATATTTGCTTCAAATTTAGCATTGCTTACCTTTTGAAAAACAAAGAAATGAGCAAAGTGCTTCTTATCTCCAACCCACAGAACTTCTAGCTTTTGGATTCCTAGAGTTTGGTTCAAATTATTTTACAAGCTTGCTTAAAGACAACTCATTTGGCAAAATATGATTTTTTAAAAAAAGAGGAAAGATTAAAAATAGAATCAAGGATAATAAAAAAGGCTATTCTGACAAGACTGGCAGCGAATATAGGTGAATAGGTCTTGGGCCCCTGTTATCTTTCTTCCTTGCTTCATTTCACAGCTCACTGCACTACATCTTCTCATTTCACTGGTGTGAGGTGGTCATTTAAGGGTCATTTTGAACACAGTGTGCAGCTCTGGATATACCACAATTAACAAAACACCTGCTCTAAACAACTGTGCTAATATGCTAGACACATCCTATGAGCATTCTATATAGCCCTCATGCTTCTAGCTGGCAGTATGTAGCCTGCTGATTGTAAATTTGTCTTTACTGGACAATATAAAGGACAATGAGTTGCTGTTTACCTTGAGAGCAATCTGCTTACAACTCCCAACATCACTATAGGTTGTCAGGGACTCAAGTGTGCATTTTGGGATGGAGGGAAGGACCATCTTTAGCTCAGGAAAGAAACACTGGCAATTTGGTCAGCTGTAAAACATAATCTGTACTAACTGGCACACTACCATCATTCAACAAGCAGTATTTTGCACTGAGAGAAAATATCGTGTCCTCAAGAATTCTGCTAAGTGAAACACATCACAAGAGCCAACAACAATGTAAATAGTGAGAAATGGCTGGTGAAATCATTGCAGAAGGGTTGTTACCTCATCTAGCTCACTGCTTTTTATTCTCTACAAGATTTGATACCATTTGCACAAGCATATAGGATGTACCTTGTAACTTCTCCTGTGCTGTTTTGGGTAGCTCTTCTGAAGCAAATGGAAAAGAATGGCAACAATGGTTTTCTATGCATGAGATGTTAAACTGCATTTTTTACTTCCTTTCTCATAATTTTTTATCTCATAGTGTTCACAGGTTTGGCCTCCTCATGTTTATCTGTTCTGTTACTTTTGGGTTTGCATTCTATGCCATCTCTCTGAATAGAATCATTGAGTTGCTGTTCCTTGTCACCAGAGATAAAATCTTCAATATTGCAAAATGAATTTTATTCTACAATCTTAAAAATTTCATAGCTGGCTACATGCATAAACACATAAACACCAGACACCATTCCTGCTGCTAATTCATAAGGTTGCATTGCAAATACAGGCAAACAAATACAGGCACAGCTGATGACACAGGACCACAGGGCTCTTGGGATTTCCTCCAGCCATCTGCTTCTCGACACAAAATATCTTCCCTTTACTTCTGAACACCCCAGTAAAGGAAACTATTGGCAAACAGCTCTGCTTTTGGTGCCTTCAGTATTCAGATGTTTTGTTCTTACTGTTTTTCACTTGCCTCCCACATCTCTTACCTGCTTTGGAGTGAAACATCCCTAGTTTTTGATAATCTTGATAATTCTACAGGGCGTGGAAATACAGCACACGGTTGGTGATTACTGGAGGTAACAGATAATGATGAATCTTCTGCTGATCTGGTTTATCTCTACACATTCACCTTCATTCATATGACAGGACACTCACTCCAGCTTATACTCAGGAAAGATGAGGCACACTAGGTTTGTCAAAAATCAGTGCTTCATTTACTAGAGAGACACAGGAAACTGAGAGAGCCTTTGCAGGGAGCTGTCCCTGAACACTTGCACTTCTTCCTATTGCTGTTCCCCTGCCCAGCTGTGAGATGCAATGCAAGGTCTTGAAGGATCCTCTTTATTACCCTGGGACACGTTGAGCACTGTGATTGG
Organism: Trochalopteron elliotii; assembly: GCA_024734555.1. Taxonomy (NCBI): domain Eukaryota; kingdom Metazoa; phylum Chordata; class Aves; order Passeriformes; family Leiothrichidae; genus Trochalopteron; species Trochalopteron elliotii. Next base: position 4,272,097 of record JANPWX010000011.1, read on the forward strand.
ATGCTCTGTATGCTTTCTGTTTTTGCATATTTTTCTCTTTGACACCAGGCAAAGGGATTTATCAAATATATTATCCCTAAAGCAGACTGCTTTATTTCCCCTTCGAATAGTAAGCAAACCCACTCAATTTCTGCACTGTAGAAAATATTCTTCCAAAACCTTGCATCTTTCTGATGAGATAGCTGATCTCTCCATCACAATCCTCTCCAAGAGCTTGGTTCTGTCTTCACAGTCTGCTTATCCTTGCAGAACAGGTTTGACAAAAAGTTACAGCCTCTATCATCAATTGAGAGCTTGACACAAAGTGCAACAATCTCAAACGTTCAAAAGATATTGCCATTATAAGTAAAAAAGTGCACGATTTTAATATGGGATTATATACTGAACGTGCAACACGCCTTCTTTATTAAAAAAATAAAACACATACAACTAATGGTGGCAATAACGGCAAGTTGTCTTCTATAACAACCAGGTTTAATTGTTCATTCTGACATGCTCCAGTACTCTATTAAACACAGATTACTCAGGACTGAATAAATGAATACAAAGTAAACTGGTCCACTTCTCTGCAGATAGCAGTGAAAGTAATGAATTACATCATTTCATGAAAATGCATAAAGGGCCAGGGAAGGTCAAGAGCTTGTTACAGTTTCACGTTGACCATTTCTACTCCAGTTTTCTTGAGAATAATATATCCTGGAAATGCCTTATTTCCAGGCATTCCTGCATGAGAGATTATTCTATTTTATAGACTAGATTTTCTTTCTTAAACAAGAATTTTGTGTAATTCAGATGGCAAGTTGTTTTCTTTCAAATATCTTAAAATTCTAGAGCCCATATTCTTTGCTAAGACACTTATGAAGTGATTTTTTGTTGTTGCTCCTTAGTGTAGAGATTGATTTTCATAAGAACACACAGCAGGAGACATACATCCACAAGCAGAGGGAGGGGGTATGGATTGTCTAACATTTGCATTGTTTTTCTAATTTATTGTTCTTGCAGCACCTTGAGATCTCTAACAAAAGATCGTATTTTGTTAGATAGCATGCAGTGATAGTGACAGTGCCAGCAAGACAAAACCTTTGCACTATTGTTTTTAGAATGCACATATAAAATTGCATTGAAAAATTATCAAGGATTTCTGGCTTGTGCTTTAGCAGATTTGGTTAGTTTACAAGAGAATGTCTAACAAAACAAACCCACCAAAAAAAAGGTTTCATGCATGTTACTGCCTTATGTCCTAATAAACTCTGCACAGCAATTAAATGGGTAATGTTCTGTGAAAGCACAAAATATACAAATGATTCACATGAATGGTGTGTGTTTTACTAAACCCATCAACCTTCCTGTTCAGTCCAAGGGACAAACTTACATTTCCTGTAGTAGCCCAAATCTGTGATGGAATAGATAGAGCATCCTTTTCCTTTTGCTCATGTTTTGACATTTCTGGAAGCCTATCCATTTGAAGGTTATTAAATTCCCGGAAAGTGGAAAAGTAAAACTGCTACTAATGGCACTAATGTTCCCTGACGAAATATCTGCCCTTTAATGCATTTAGGAAAGTATAGAGAACTCTAGAATAAGCCATGTAAGGTTTTTGTGAGGTTGGAAGCAGGTCTTTCAGATAACCATTTACAGATGTGTGTCAAATAAAATCAAGAGCTCAAACAGTTGCTTTGCCTGGGAATATGACTGCAAATTATGACTCAAAAAGGCTCTTTCAAACTGTATATATAGGAATTGATCTAAGGCCTCTCGAAATCATCAAAGCCCATTACTGGCAATGGAGACTCAATACCAAACTCCTACTTATCTGGGAAAATCTCTGTCCTTTTCTGCTTCATTTTTGCAATTTATATTTCAACAGCATAGCAAGGGCCTACACTGAAAGCCTACACTCCCTAACTCAGCTTCCCAATGTACACTCACAGTCAGTGCCAGACAACAGGACATGGATTAGTTTGACTCTTTGAAGACTGGATTAATCAAATATTCTCTCAGTTCCTGTGGGAGAACACCCATTAAGATTTGCCAACATGAGGAAGGATGTTCACTCTTCCCTAGTGCAAGAGATCATCTCTTTCCCTTAGGAAACACAAGGCTATACATTTTTGTAGCACAGATATCTCTTAAAAATATAGCCAGATGCATTTCAAGGTCCGTGGTTTGGCAGAATGGGGAAGGTGGCATTAAAGCCCACAGACAGGGCATAGGTTCACCAAAGTTATGCCAAAACATGTTTGGATAACAGGGATGATCACACAGCCATAGCAGGTAATTCTCAGGTCTCTCAGACCTCAATCACTTCCTACCATTAGGGTTTAGGAGAAGGACTGAAGGAAGATTATACAGCAGCTGCCCAATACAGGAGGTCTCTGAAACTTGTGAAGCATCTGGCTGCTGAAGGACCATGTAATACACAACTCTGTGTCTTGATGACAGTTTCAATGCTGTGACAGGGACGATGAGTCAGATGTGAAGCTGAATCTCACTTACGGTAGGTTTCATGCCACTGGACTTTAATAAAGACATCACTGACTTGTTTACTTTCCCTGCTAAAGCTTTTTACAATGCCTCCAGGGATGTCAGTGAGTATACAAAGCCTTTCTTCAGGAAGTTATGTCAGTGTTCTGGATGCAAATTTATGATAATTATAATTGTTCATGTAAGTTGTCTCTTCTGCATCTGCTGCTAGCCACTATAAGCACACTGGTGACTACTGGTAACTGCTGGACCTGCAGGTTATCTAAGGACCCCAACACTGCTCCAAACACTTTCTATAATCCTCTCTCTTCCATAAAGCTGTTTCTTTCACCCTTAATTGGTGAAACAAGAGGCGACTCAAAACTGGATTACTTGTATGAACAACTACAAAGTTGTACATGAAAAAAAAAAATATCTGTAAGTGATCAAAAGCATTCCTATAGTCTGGTAAGCCCAACCTAAAGGATCCAAGTTATGTCTTCCTTCCCTCATACAGTATATAATGTATTTTTTTAATAATTGTATCTCTCATTGTGTAATTTTAAAGTGATTAATTACTTTATCCATACACAGTGGGCACACAAGCTGCAGTCATTAGCAGCACCATGTGTTCAGTTCATGCCACAAATCTTTAAATAGTATTTTGGTCTGCACATAATGTCAGTGGTGTCTTGTACAGACATTTGGCAGTCCTTGATGGAAGAGAGGCATTCTGCTCATTAATTTTCTAGCTGTTTATCCATCCCACTGTCAAGTCCCCATTATTTCAATTGTATGACTACAATAATTAGTGTCTTTAGACCTCCTTAGCCTTGCTCCAGGCTACGTGCTGACGTCTGCTGGGTTTAAAGTTTATTCCAAATGATTGTACGGTTATTTGTCTCCCAGGTGTTGTATTTTTAATCCTTATGGGGATTTTCTACCCACTTCAAACAAGCTTGCAAAAAGTAACATGCTCAAAGGAGCAGAGCTTCCAACTGAGGAAGCTAATTAGGAATTATCTGACATTATTATATTCAGATTCAGTTGCTGAATGGCCTGGCAGCTGTGAAGCAAATCACAGGGTATCTGGATGCGCAGAATGTCAATTTGCTAAAGGTGTCTCACTGACACTCAGAATTTATCTCTTCATTTTTCACAATGTCATACCAGCATTCTCAAACTGAGTATGTGTGTACCACAAAACTTATTTTCCACCCCTGCAAAAAACATAAGACAGCAACAGCAAACCACGATTACATCAGATTGAAAAGATAATCACCACAAACTCCTATCTTTGTATGTTAATCATCAAGTTAAAAGGTTGACATAACCTGAACTCTGACTAAAAACTTTGGGCCTCATCCCTGCACAACATCGAGAACACGAGAACACGCTGAAATTCCATCCATTGCAAATTCCACATTTTGGGTATTTCCACGGTAGGATCTCCTCCGTGGGAACAGCAAGGTCAGGCAATCGCGTGAGGCATCTCCCCCAGAGCTGCTCCAAAAACCTCCCCACGTTCCAAGCTCTGCTTTCTCAGCTGCACCCCAGGGTTTCCCGCAGCCCCTGCCCGTGAGGTGCCCGCAGGTGTCCCGCTCTCAGCTTCAGCCGGAGCCACGGACGCGGGCGCTCATCCCGCCCCGGCCTCCCCGGGAGCACCGAGCGCAGGCACGCCGCAACGCCGCGCCACCGCAACTCCGGCATCCGGGCTCCTTCTGGTGTGCAAAGGAGATCTGAATCACCGGTCTGGGCATTCGGAGGAAAGCCCCACCGACATCCCGACACCCCTACACCTCGACATCCCGACACCCCGATATCCCGACCTCCCAGCCGCCCCGCGCGCTCTGGGAAGGGCCCCCAGAGGGCCCTCACGGGGTCGGCAGAGCGCGACCGGTCCGCGCACGTTGGGGCCGTGCCCAGTGCCCGGTGTCCCGTGTCCAGTGCCCGGAGCTCAGTGTCCAGTGCCCGGTGTCCCGTGTCCAGTGTCCAGTGTCCCGTGTCCAGTGCCCGGAGCTCAGTGTCCAGTGCCCGGTGTCCCGTGTCCAGTGTCCAGTGCCCGGAGCTCAGTGTCCAGTGCCCGGTGTCCCGTGTCTGCAGCTCAGTGTCCAGTGCCCGGTGTCCGGTGCCCACTGCCCAGTGTTCGCAGCTCAGTGTCCAGTGCCCGGTGTCCGGTGCCCACTGCCCAGTGTTCGGTGCTCAGTGTCCAGTGCCCGTTGCCCCGTGTCCAGTGTCCACTGCCCGGAGCTCAGTGTCCAGTGCCCAGTGTCCGGTGCCCACTGCCCGGTGCCCAGTGCCCAGTGTTCGGTTCTCAGTGTCCGGGGAGCGGCCGGAGCCGGCGGGAAGCGGCCGGGAGTGGCCGTGGAGGAACCTGAGGCAGAAGGAAGCGCCTTGGAGTCCCCATCCGGCACATCCTGCCGGTTAAACCCGGGCCGTGGTCCTGTCCTTCCAGCAGGGCTGCGAATGGATGCGCAGGGACGCCAGTGTTGCGATAGGTGTGCCTCTTCGGCGTGGAGCAAAAGCTTGGAATTTTTCCAGGCACAGCTTTTCGAGTGACATTGAGAGGCGGGAAGGTAGGCGCCTCACCTCTGGCCTGGCACGGGAGCAAGGCCGTGCCTTTCTTCCCTTGCCAACATTTCTCAAAAAACGTTCATAAGGAGCCCCTGGGTTGGTGCTGCACAGGCTCCCCCGGACAGCTTGTTCCACATTACATTTCTTGTTTTCACTTTGAAATGAATTTTAGACCTCACCAGTTCTGAAATAAACTTTTCTGATCCACTGCTGAGCAGAAGATGATACTAATGACCTTAAGTATGTTTGCTTTCCTAAGTATGTTTGTTTAAAATGGTCTGTTATTACAAGAAAAAAAAATTCAAAGATCAACCACCTGAAATTAAAGGTCACAAACTTGATTAAAAACATATGCAGGAGTGAACTCAGTTCCTTTTGTAGAAGAGGTGGAGTACAAAACAGCAGTGGGAGGTTTAATCTCATAAAAGCTCCTATCCTACTCTAGACTAGCACTTGAAGTGTTTCCAGAAGCTGCCTGACTGTGTGCTGTGGGTGTCAGTGAGGGATAAACCAGAAAAACATTGATATGAAGTGGATTAGTACTGTAAAGATGGCCAATGCACTCTTCAGTTTAATTTTCCTTTGTAATCAAAAGGCAAAAAACAGGCATAAAAAATGAAACACGTAAAAAATAAAGCACACCAAAAAGCCAAACAAAACTCCCCAAGCAAACAAGAAAAAAAAAAAAAAACAAAAAACCAAAAAACAACCACAAAAGCAAACCAGTACTAGAACCACCAGCCCTGCAGAATTTAGAATTTCTTGACATGTCACTTGACTGTCCATTGCAAGACAGAAAATGCCTAAAAGTTTTGACAGCTGATTTAACTGGCTTGTTAACAAGCAGAAACTACTGAGGGAGAGTCCTTTCCTCATGTCTTCACTTTCAGTTTCTGAGTGGTTCCCTTTGAGTGACAAACAAAATAATTTCTGTATAAACAAGTGCCAAAAAATGTATTTGATTTAGGTTTTCAACTGAACAGCAGAAGTTACTTGTGTAAATATGGTAAAAAAGCAAAGAGGATGACTTTCATATAATATCAAAGCAGATTCATGAGAATCTTCAGTGTGCCATTCTAAATACGGCACATGAGGAGGCAGGAAAGCAAAAAAAAGATGAGTATCTTATTAGATTCTGGCTGGGAAATTAACTCCTCAAACCTCTTTATGAACCTAAACTCTATAAACAATAAATTTGGTGATTAAAATTATCTCTGATTTTGTTTATCCTCAAATACAAGAACTCCACTTATTTACATATAGATTCATTTTGCAACCTAATTATGCTTATCTAAATTCTACCAAATAAGTGCACCAGTTGATTGCATGTGTTTTAACCCTAGTTAACAAGGCTTTGTCTAATTGCATACTTGGATTATTTGCATAAAACATTGAATGGTGTTCTCCCCCAGGTAATCATTTTGTACACAGAATTGTCAGAGCACTGGTATTACTTTGTTCTTGAGAAAACAATTTTGAAAAAGCCTTATTATCTGCAGCAAAAATGAAATGTATTTGAAATATATAAAAAGATTTGTAAGATCAACTGTAATTGATCAGAAATTGGAAATAATGTGCAATATTAATAATTTTTTTTCCATATAGTTCAATAGTGCTTCATGAAACTAGCAGGACTGCTCAAGGGATAAAATTCTGTGTAGGACGTGAGAGATTTTCATGTTGTAATACCTAGTGCTGCTGTGAGACTGTGTGAAAGCAGACATTATAAGCACAATCTATGTAAGAAAGTATTCAAGAAAGTCTTCTTAGTTAGTCCCTTTGCACAAAAGTAATGACAATATTTCTGTGTTACTGATAAGGACACTGACATGGCAGGCAAAGATTTACCAGGAAAAAGGACAGTGAAATAAGTACTGTTTTAGTTCTCATTAGAGCACAGGAGGCTTGCTTTACCCAGGGGATGTCACCCTGTCCTACAGCCTGATTTTATTTCTGCTGCAATTAAAAGCAAAGCTGCCATTAATACTGATATTATAGGGCAGTGGACTAGTGAACATAAAAGCACAAGTACTTAAAAAGTGTGGGTTCAAATGGAAACTGTCTCTTCATATTCCTCCTTGCACTTGAAATACTGCAGCATACCCAGGTGAAAGCAGCCTGAATTCTGTGAGAGCAAAGCAAGAAGTAAAATTACTTGGCAATAAAAAAATACAGGAATAAACAGAGGTTTCAGCCTCACAAATTGTTAATGTGATTTGCTTAAAATAGATTCCAGAGTTGTGCTGAACCCCTTAAAAACTGTGCTTTGCAAAATCAAGCTCAACCAACAGTGAACTAGAGAAAACAATTTCAGGGTTTATATGGTAGTGGTTTTGCTTTATGTAGCACTGGAGGGAAAAACATCTGGAATTCTGTGTCATGTATTATGATGGTTTTACAGTGTGGAAGCACATAGAACAATCAGGAAAAACTACAAAGCAGGGCAACAAAAATGGTGCACACAAAAGAAAATGAGATATGTGAGCTAACACGCAGGGAACTAAACTAATATATGGCTGGGAGAAGAGGAGCCTCAGGGGGGACATGATCAAAGTCTATAAATACCTTCTACAGTCTATAAACACTTTCAAGGTAACCATAAAAATAAAGGATAGAATTATAAAGCCTTAGAAGGTGGCAAGACAAGGATCAATGAAGTAAAGCTAGAGAGGGAAGAAGTTAAATGTAAAGGTAAAATGTTGGGAAATAGATGAACCCCAGATAGGCCTGGTAATTAGAAGCTGTCCCTACTCATACTCCAGAGCAGGATTTAAGTCATCGCCATTAAAATTTTATAATAAATGCACCTCTGAATTTCGGGATGACTGAAAATAGAGTGGGCTTTTTGGAACCACTGTCTAGACAAAGAATTAAAATCACGGGTTTATTTTTAAATATAATGATATGTTGCTTTTAAACACATAAATCCACTATAGAGTGCATGAAGTAACAGATGCACACCTGAAAGTTATCTTTAAGGCACTTTGGAGATGAGCAGCACAATATTTGCCTTTCTGCCCAGATGTATCTGAGGGGCAGCATCATAGTCATTCTCACCTCTTCTTGTTTGTACTTTGGAGCTCTGCTAGACAGGCTGTATCCATATTCTGTAAAGATAAGGGTTAGAAAGAATTTGAGAGCAGTCCTGATCCTATTAAGGTCAGTAGCAAAACTTTGATTACAGTAGGTCCAGGATTTCACCTGACTCTGTTTCTCTGAACTGATTTCATTATAATATTTGCCTCTTTAGGACATGAAGTGATAGAGACCTAGAGGAAAGATTCTCCACTGTCTTATGGTGGCAAAGCCTGAGATGTCTGGCTCAATCCTCAGCAAGAGTAAGTGAGTTACAGACAAGGAACTTCTTTCCAGAAGACAAGGGTACATGAGCCAAGTCTATGATAGTAAAATACATATATTTCATGTGTAATCAAGGTACTCCCACTTTTTATTTCCTGAGGTAACATACTGGTATCTTTCAGAAGCTGGCACCTGTCTGTTCTTCTTTCATGAGCTGAGACTCAGGAATACATGCAAAACCAGCTTTGCACTAGGTTGTGTTGGATTGCACAGTTTGACAGTTGCACGTGTTCGTTTCTGACTTGCTGTTAGAGCCTGCATCAATTCACAGGTGAAAGCTGCTCATTATCCCAACAAGAAGCAAACAATGGTAAAGTGTTAAATAATATACATTTCGCAGTGTCAATTGGACAATACCAGTTCCCTATCAATTGGAGATACCAGTGCACTTGCACTGTTAAAATATTAAAATTAAATATGGCATGTCTCAAATTGAGACAAATTAATGGACTGTTTTCAGTGAGTTGATCTTAATCTACTTCCCAAATTCGCTGGACCAGTATCTGGCAGAAATATAAACTCTCTAAGTCCCAAGCACTACAGGCTCACCTGCTTTCTCCTGATAAGCGAATGACAGCTGCAAAACTGCTGTTACTTGAAAGTGAATTGGAAGGAGATTTGAAAAAGAGAATTAGCAATCTCCAGTGAAATGCACAGTAGAAGTTAGAAGATTAAACATTAAAAAAAATAGGAAAGGGGAAACACAGAGATGAGATCTGGTAGAATATATCATTCATTGAGCAACTATGGTTTTTTTAATTCTCTGCTGTGATAAAATGAATGGTTCTGCTTTGACTAAACCTTTTTGTTCTTTTCTCAAATTACATATCAGAATGCAAATATGTATTTTTTCATCAGTCTTGCAACTTCAGTATTTTCAAAACGTTCCTGTTTGAAACTACAGGTTAATTATAACACTTTGTGATTCTGGCTGGAAAACTTTGGCTTAGATAGTCAAACACTGGAAACTGCTTGGTGCCTGCAGCTCCTTCCCAGTCAAAATCAAAGTGCTGTATTGATCATGACTGATCAAGGTCAGTGGTCATCTACTCTCAAATTTTACACCTAGTAACCACCAGTCACAGAGGATTACAGGAGAGAACAGATTGTCAGAATGCATTCAAAGTCATTCTAAAGTTTTCTGTTTTGCTGGTGAAGTACTAACATAGTAATTGGTGCAGTAAATTACTGCAGTCTGTATTTAGCAGTGAATTAGGAAAGAACTGTCACTTCTGAGAGAGGTTCTGCCCATGCCTCAGACTTGGGACTGGTGGAAGTCACCTATTCCAGATTATACTTTTAAGCTTCTTTGTGATCAGACCAAAAGGATGTAAAATTCAAAAGCCAAAGACTGTAATCACAAATACCAACATAATCAGAGGGGAATTGCTTAACCCAGTCTTGCCTCTGTTTTGGATGTGTTTTTAACTGTAGGGAACTCCTAAATTGTCAGGACTAGCAGTCTTAAGCTGTGAATTTTTAAGCATTCAATTCTGAAAAGCACAATGAAAAGGGAAGGTCATACTGATCAAGGTAACAGCTTGATGTTTAGTGCACTCCCCCAGCATGTGCCAATATTGACATTTTATGAAGACTTACCAACAACAAAAACAAAAACAAAACCAGATCCATGCTAGAGAATGACAGGAACATCAGACTTCCCTGTGTGGGGGTTAGTGACTTAGTGAAACTTGGAAACACATTTAAAATCCATTCAACTAGTGAAGTGTAACCTCTAAAAGGGATATGTTTCTGGGACAAACTTGGCCCATATTTAGATATAGGTGTGTGTTAAGGCCATAAGTTCACACGGATTATTTTGTGAGAGTATTTTGTATCCGGACGATTTTCTGCTTGGTTTTTAATCAAAAAACAGTGGCACCACTGGACAACAATTGGAAAAGCATGGTAGTAACAATGTAATGGTGACTTCTTTAAATTTAGAGATCAAATGAAGCAGTATTGTTGTATCAAACCACATACTTTTGAAAGATTCAGTTGTGAAATTATTAAGTCTATCTTGTATGAAAGGTTCATGAACCTGGTAAGATGTAACCTTGTAATAAAATCAGAAACTGGAATCAGTTGTCATGGTTTCCAGTGTTATAGCAACATTTCCATAGAGCTGCAGAGATAAAACCATTGAATATAGAAATTTAAATTACTTTCTTAAACAGTGACACTTATAAGAGAGATGCATTAGGTATAACCCTGGGGAAATTTCCTGATAAAAAATATTTCTGCCATAGGATTTAATGATTAATGTTTTAATGTGAAAGTTTATGTATTGTTTACATTAATAAATTCAAAAAACCCCTATTGATATTATAAATCAAAATCGTATGAAAATTTTGGTCTTTATACACATGGCCATATATCAGGCTTCTTAAAAAACAAACTAATGATGTTGCATGTACCTTTTTGAGCAATGGAATCTTTTTTTTTTTTTTGCTGCCTCTTCTGAGATTTTTTTCTTAGAAGGTTGAAGATAAGCAAGCTGACAGTCACATCAGCTTTGCTGAGCCAGGCTCTCTGCTTGATCTGGGATTAGTATTTTAAGGAAATCTTTTTGCTTTTATCAGTTTTGAGGTGTCTTCCACTTTTATCTAAATTAGTTAATACCAAGCTAGATCACTAATAGCACCCCAAAATTATATAAAGCACCCTATCAGAGAGACATAGAAAACTCACATCTTCAGAAGTAAATGTTAAGGTCACCTGTCCAAGTCCACAGATCTTAGGGAAGTAAATATTTATATCTATGAGACTTAAAGAGCCCTTCTGCAATAAAATAAAGTAAAACTATTATGCAAGCTTTTGAAGCGTTTCAATAACCTTGGCTCTCAAGGTGGTTGGATCACTTCAGAATTTCTCTGTAGATCCTTTCTAGTCCACTTTTCTCTGTTTTATTGCTATAATAGAACATTATTAGAAATTTTGAGAATGACTGAAGTTTCCTTATATTTACAAGTAAGTAGATACTTGCAAAGGTGCAGAATTTATACAATCCCAGTACAGACCAAGACTTGCCAAACTAAGTCCATTTACGTAGTCTCTGTTCATTCATGGGGCTGATAAATTAAAATGTGCTGAAAGCTGTGCAAGGGTTTTATACTTAGGGAAGAGTATGGTCTGACTTGTAATTGTTTGCATTTCTGTAATCAGTACCAGGAATGAAACACAGCACTGAGGGGGAAACACAATTGCCTTGAACATGTTATGCCTCTTTTGCCCTCACTGTAGGGAAGCACAAGTCTAGAAGAAAAGTACTGATCTAATATCTCTTACTAATCCCAGGAGGATACTTTGGTTAAAAACAAATCAAAGCTTGTGACATGAAAGAGAAAATGATGCAGAAAATAAGAGAATGTCTTCAAATGAAAATACCAGACTTGTGGTAAAACTCCCATAGAACAAAAGACAAAACAAAACCCCCAAAATATACCTAAATCAGGGACAAATTTGAAAATGGGTGTCCAGGAGCAAAATTTTTTACAACTCATTTGGGGAGATTGTTCTCTGTCTTGCCTAGACCCCTAATTTTGAGGAAAGCTCAGGAACAGTCAACTATGAAAATCAATAATCTGGAAATCTTGGCATCCCCGGGGCTATAAAGACTTATCTGTCTGCAGAACTATACAGTTTGTGTAGAGTTGGTCTAGGTTTCCTAAGAGTTGAAATCTTGCACCTCTCAACCCCACAACCTTATATGTTAAGATATATTAAGAATCCTTCAGGAACAAGCAGTGACTAAGGCCACCTGTAGGTCAGAGGAATCTAAAGTACAGGGAGCCTCACAATTGATAGAGGAAAATATCTGGGGACATGGACAAGCAACTCCATGAACTCAACAAACATAGTTTTTGACTCAGATCTGATTTTTCCAGCATCATTATTGTTCTGTCAACCAGTGTAAGAGAAGGGAATCCAGGTGACCTTGCCCCTGTGTTAATTACCCCATACAGGCTCACCCCTGATGAGTCATAGCTATGTCCAATAAAGATAGGTGTGATAAAAGGGAGTGGGTTAGCTGGCGAGGAGGATCAAGAAGAAGGAACCTTGAGGAAGAGGGAATGAGAAGGTCATGAAGAGGAAGGATCCTGGGGAGAGAGAACCACTGCTGTGAGGTCAGTTTGGGTATGCAGCCAGTGACTGTTGTTAGAACCTGCAGTCACAGTCTAGCCAGGTAAAAGCCTGCATTCAGAGTCTGCAAACTGATGCCTGCAGTCATAGTTTAGCAGGAAATAACCACCAGTCAGAGGCTGCAAGGGAAACCTACAGTTGGGGCTTGCTGCAGCCAGTCAGTGAATAGTTGGAATCAGGATGGCTGAGCTGTAAAGAGGAATAAACCAGGATCTGTTTCATGCTGTGATAAACAAGAAGTCTGTGTCTCAGCTCATTTCTGCCCTCTAACAAGAGGGCAACAAACCAGCTCCTGAGACCTCATTTGTATGATGCAAATCCTGGCAGCAAAGATCCTTGAGGTAGCTCCAAATAAGCTGAAATATCTTGAATGATACAATATTATGCAGAGACATTGTTTTGGGTTGCTGAAGCAATTGAGATATACTGGGTTGGCACTATGTGTAAGCTAAAGAAGTCTGTCTCTGAAGAGTTTAAGCTTAGTACTCAAGTGATTGAGGAGTTTGGGTTTTTTTGCTTTTCAAGCCTGGATTATCTTGAAGCTGGACTTTCTCTCCACAATGAAAATGAATATTTTAAGAATTTGTTCCTCAACCTGGTTGATTTCAAATGTAGAGATAAATCTATTTGAACAAAGCGACTGTAGTGTTTCTCATGGTTCAGTAGCTAACATCTAATGAAGTCACTTAAGACACAGTCTCATTCCAGAAGAGCTGAAATTGCAAAGTCTAGATTTTTTTAGGTCTTTGTATATGACTTTTTTTATTGTCAAACTTTTATGATTCCTGCAGTGTTTGTAAACTGAGATAGGTTGTGGTTTTTTTCCACTTAACTGTGAAATCCCAGAGCCTTTTTGCTCATATTACTGTAACAGTAGCTTGATGCTAAATGTGTTTGCTTCTAATAAAGAAAAGTGAGACATGCACTTACAATTTTAATACTTATTTGGATTGGCACCTCCTTCTCCCAGGAAAAATAAACAAGATCTCCCTTAGCGTGAAACAAACACAGTGTCAGCATCTGCATTTGAGTTTGCTGAGGAGAAATACTTCTGAGTGTTAGATTTAACATTATGTCTGGTTACTGCAGAGGAGTGTGTCTAAGGATACTTTCCATAATTTCTCAAGTGTGTGTCTCAGCAAGATCTCACTCTGAATATGTTTTTCACTAAGTTACATACTTCCACAAAGATTTATATTGGGCCCACTGTGTTGTGAAAAGTGTCTTTTTGGTTTTTTCCTCTGATGTGCTGATTTGTCAGATATAAGGTACAGCTTGTGAAGTTTTAAGTTAAATATGTAACTAACCAAAGTACAGTTTGGTGTAGACTGACTGAAAGAGGAGCCTTAAATTCATTAGTAGGGTTATCTAAAAGCCAGTCTTTTAATTCCTGAAATATGTAGACCTTTTCTATTTCAAAACAAATGAAAACTTACAATTAAAAAAAACCAAACCAGCCCTAAAATAGCAAGTTGTAAGTTTTCCAGCATGTAATTATATTTAAATTAACAAAATAAAAATGTTCTGAACATAAGACAATTTTTTTTTCAGAAAGTCCTAAGTCCTCTTGGAAATGTAATTTGTTTTTTAAAAAAATTTATTTATATTTTTGGCAGAAAATATTTGGCTTTTGCTTCATCCTGATTCAGCCTAAAATTTTTTCTATTAGTATTCCAAGCTTCCTAGGGCTAGCAGTAAGTTAAGTACTATTAGACCACTTTTAGTCCTCTTACCACTTGTATCTATTAAGCTGTTGTCAGAATCTGTCTCCAGGTCAATTGTGTCACTCTTAGTAATGAATGAATTTGGTTTACATTTACTTTACTCTGTACCGATTAAGCTAGGAGATATCCAAGTATAAAACTGGACTTTCAAAGCTTTATCTGCATTGACTGTTCGCAATTGATATAAATGAGAATCATTCCAGCATTAAGAATGCAAGCATGATTAACATGTTTGTCAGAACTTAGGGTAGCTAACCTATGTATTAATGTGGGGGGAAAACATGTTTTATGTGATGTCAACAGCTTTGGAAGTTGAAGCTCTATTTCATAGGTGCAAAACATGGCTGCCCTAGACAGAAGGAATGTGTTATTGTATTTCTGTGGCTATGAGTTTCTTCTCTAATTTCTGCTGTGAATTTTGCTTATTCAGATGGTTTCTTGAACTTTTCGTAATTAGATTAGAAGGAGGAAAAAGGATCCTTATTTTGATGCACTTCCTATTACCAACATTGCAATTAACAAGAGAGATTTTTCTGCCTTTTAAGCTTTCTCATTAGTTTTTGGGGTGGAGGAGCAAACAAATCCTTCTCCCAGTTCTGGCAATAAAGGCAGGGTTTTTTTTTCTTTTTGTGGTTTGTCATCCAAAGAGCACGTTTCTCCTCCCAAGATTATATATGCTGCCATAATTCCTTCCACAGGGGGTGAACATACAGGGTAAGTTAATGGGATGGCATCAATATGGAAGAAATGCAGTAAGATTTAATGGAATTGTATTGCAGCTAACCATACAATTATCATGCTGGCCAGTTTTGTTTCTCTAAAACAGTTTTGTACACTGATGGTAATATAAATTTTATACAATAACGAGTTCTACATTTACCTATTAGGGTCCACATGTTAAGATTTGAGAAGGTACCAAGGCTTTAGCAAAATTATCTTTTGCAAACAGAAGTCATTAATGTCTTGGTAAAAGGATTCTCTCTGTCTGTGTGTATGTGCATGTGTATTTATGGATATACATTTACTATGAATAAAATATAAAGTGAAACCCCAACTGTAAAAAAATGAATTGCATCATTTAGAATATTGAAGGACTAAGAGAATAAGAAAAACCCACAAATGCAAAGACACCAAATATGTTTTAAGCATAATTTCAGCTGCAGCCTATAAATAACAAGAATTACTAAAATTCAACAAAATGCCAGCTGCTTATTTGCAGCAAATGGAATACAAAAATATATGCATTTGACTCCTCCCCTGAAAACACCCTTTTTAGTCCATCAGCCTTTTTAAGAGCTTTTAGTAGGTAGTCATACATAATCCTATTAATATTTCACCTTTCCTTCCTTCTCTGTTCAGTCCTATCTCATTACTTTCTCATTATGTGTTACTGAACATTTGTTTGTGATTGGTAAGGTCATTGTAAGAAGGGGCCATGTATCTCCTGCCAATTTTGGGAGGTAAATTATTAGAAATTGAAAGTGGTAAAAGCTATTAGGTATGAAAATTTTTCTAACTGCCCCTTAGAGGAGATGAAATATCTGAATTCTTCTAGCTGAAATAAAATTATTTGATACTTTGAAAAGCAGGCCTGGGTTTATAGAAGCTTTCCTACACAAAGATTGGGCCCAACTAGATCAGAGTCTGGTTAGGGCTGTATGAAAGCTAAGTTTCCCTTGTGTCTTATGCTAAAGGTTGATTCTGTGTGAATTTGGAATCATAGAAATGCAGAGAGACCCTCTTGTGTGTGCTCTCATATTTAGTCAGGATCAAGTACTTTCACCACTGGAGACAAATGAAAGGAGACAGTTTCCTAAGATATCCTGTGGTGCAATACTTTATTCACTTTTTTTCCTTTTAGTATTGGTGAAAGATGCTTGTGATCTAACATTTAATTTGATTTCTTGATTGATTCCCCAATGTTCATAAACAGTTGAATGCCATTATGATAGCTTCGTATATACTGAAACGCTTTTGATCATTTCTTGTTCCTTAGATTAGGGAAACTCACTTCCATTAAAATCGATGAGATGTTTCTTGACCCCTTGCAATCTGCTTATATCTTTCTTTAACTAAAATCCTATTGAGCCTTTCTACTTAATAGCTCCTGTTGAAACCAGCCTGTAACATTGTTTTCTCAAAGAATTTATAGAGTTAATTCAGTTTATGTAGTTCTTTAACAAATACCAACTTTTACAATGGCTCCTCTATGACATGAATCTATTTTATATTACATTAGAGACTGTGTATAACATTTCATCCTTACTTTGCAACAAGCTCTAAGACACTTCTCTGTAAGCTGAGGAAGGAAGGTTGTGGGAGAGGTTAGGCTGTGCCAAAAATCCCACTATTCCCGCAGTTGTGCTCTCCATATGCTTTCATAATTTGACCTCCATCGTAGTGTTTTAGGAAAATAATTAAAAAAAACCCCACTCCTAATATTATCTGGAAGGTTTATATCACTTTTTCTATGCAATCTGCCTTCTGAATCTAGAACAGTACACATATACTACTGCAAAAATGGTCAACTTTTGGGTAAGAATCGCTGTAAGATGTCATCAGACTCTGCTTTCCCTTCAGTTCCAAAATGCTCAGTGCAATTGCATGGATGTAACTGAGAGGAGAATTCAGTCCCCTAAACCTCTTAATTCAAACCCCAAGCAAAAAGCAAAAGCTAAATGTAAAAGCTAATAATAGTAACTGAAGATCTTTGGTTCTTTGTAATTTGGCAGTGTAGCTTTATTCCAAAACTGGAGGATACAATTTGTCATGTTTCCTATTAAGTAAAGTATCTCTCTGCTGATTATTTCAAGAATCTAGAAAGATCCAATTCCTTCCTTCCTGGAAAAACAACATAGCAGCTTCCTCAGTGACAGAGGGTCAAGAAGTTAACAACATGTGTAAGTGATATGGAAACTGTTCCAAATCCTTTCAGTTTAAATGATATATGATTATAAGTAATTTACCTTGAGAGTTCCTTATACAGTGTAGGCATGTTCTCTGCAAATTAAGCTGGAGAGAGAACTTTTAGTCTTAGACTTAAAATTAGTCTTAAATGATACATCCAGGTGAAAATATGGAATATGGGTAGAACACAAAATGCATGACTGCTGCTCCTTTAATGAGCCTATCTCCAATCCTCTGGACACACTGCCTGTTTTCAGACTACATGTGCAGCACATGCAAAGAATGACAGGTGCTACTTCTTGCTGCAAACCACACACAAGTAGGTGTCTGTCTGGGAAATGCATGACAGAAAGGCAGCACCCTTCTAGGCAATGAGAGCTCTTTCTGACAGAATGGAAGAGAAAGTTAAAACAATTCCCAAGGAAACAGAGAGGTCAGCAATATAGCAGAGCACTTTAAAGCTCTTTAACACCTCTGGGCAAGTGAGCTGTATGAGCCATTCAGTATTACATTAGGTAAAGATCAAGATGGCTTATGTTTCATGACATGTTAAGGACTCAGGAAAATAAAATCATGTCTATTCATGTCTAGTATTCTCCCTGCTATGCACTTTTTCCTCTGTTTCATAATGAGACAAAGAAGGAGTCCTTGAAGGCTTTCATTGTTAATGCATGACATTCTGAATCAACTGTATCTTGTGCCATATCTGTCTGGAACCCGTACAAGTCCACAAAGAGTTATAAAATGCTTTGAAAAATGAGAGACAGATGACTGATTGACTGCTGGCTTTTTGACAGTTCCTATTAGACTGTATAAACACTGATCATGATTTTCCCTGTCACATTGGTACTACCCTGTGGAAAAGGAAAGTGAATGATCTACAAGAAACACTAGCATTGAATTTGAAAAAAGTCTGAATATTAGGTGCACTGCCAGGGAGCTTTAGAATGAATGTAACAACTTAAAACATTCTCTCAGAAATTTTTACTCACTTACTGGGAACGGGGACTTTCCACACAGGCACATGATTTCCCCCTTCTGATCCGAGGAGATCTGAAAACTCAAAAAGATTCTGATGAAATGAGAATTGTTCAGAAAAAGATGAGTCTTTAAAATCTTTATCCACAGAATGTGAAATAAAGCTAACAATAGAGGGAAAACAGCTTAGGATGGCAACTGTTGAAAGTAAACAACTAAGATGGGTCAGATGATTTGTGCTGCCTTATAAATATGATGGTAGCCATCAGATATATGGAGTGGTGGATAAGCACTAGAATTCCAGTTTTGGAGGAACTTACTTATTCTGTTACAAAAAGAACTGATTTCTTTCACAAAGGAATCATTATCAGAAAAAACATGGAGGTTTCCTTCCTAGGCCTGCATTTTCTTCAGGCAGTGCAAAGTTTGGTGTTTAGTTAACTGCAGTAGAGGTGTGCTGGGCAGGTGCTTCACCCCATGACTGTGTGATTCCTTTCTGAACGTGTTTCACCAAACTGCGAAAACAAATGAAAAACATTCAGGAACTGAAAAGATCTTTTGCACTCTTTTTCATTACACATCACCAGCATTTCCCCTCTATATAAAAATTGTCATAGATGATAATCATTATTAATAATAGCAGTAGTGCTACTAATGAAAGACATCCATCATCATAAAACTTAATAAATTAATATTATTGTATAAACTCCGTAGTTTATCATTGTATGTACTTCGGTTCTGGAAAGCACTTTCACCTTATAACACTCTTTTCACTGTATGTCAAATAATGGAAATAGGAACCACCAAAGACAACTCTTTGACTACTCTTCTACATAAGATCTTGTTTTAATTGAGAGAAAGTCCTTTGGAGACTCACTCTTTGGTTTTGCACACAGTACTGTGGTTTTGGTTCTGTCTCTGCCTAGGATTAGACATACCCTGTAGGTCAGATTAATCATTCTCAAACCAATCTCTTGGCTGGCTAGAGAGGCAGCCCAAGGTGATGTGATCAGATATAACCCTATGCAAGCAGTGTCTTTTTTTTTTTTTTTTGTGAGGTAAATGCCATCCTTATTGCCTATTTGGTAAAATGAAAAGATAGAATAAGCACTATATGCAAATGAAAAAGTATGATTCACTGACTAATTTTGCTTCATATAAACTTGGTAGCCTTAATTGACTTTACCTTTAGAATGTCTTTCATAAAGAATGGAAGACAGCACACCCATTGGTAACATAGATTAGGATGCCTTCCAAATAGCTTCAGAGTGAAAGCCAGTAAGGTGCTGCACAGCTTGATCAAAGGAAGGTCTGATGATGCAGACACTGAACCTTTAGTTTATTTACTGTGATCTGTGGGTATTTGCTGGGGCAAGGAAAAAACTGGAGAAAGGATTTGTTCCAAGTTAAAAAAGAAGTCCATATACATGATTATGGCAATTATATGTGTTAAATCTAATTTTCATTCCTGCATAATTATGGTGTATATAGACAGAGAAAGGATTCACTGTGAGTTTTGAGAACTATGTCACGAGCAATGAGAAAATATTGACAGGCAAAAATGTCAGTGCTTTTTTTAAAGCAGAAGTACAATCTTATGGAATGGTGGAAATTTAGCAGATGCACTGTGTTAGTGACTAGAACATCTGATACTGTGACATGAGCTCCTACTTGAAAGATTAATTCCAAATTGGCTTTGATGGGAGCACTTGTGCAGACTCTGTTAAAGTCCAAATAGTGGAAAAAGAAAGTAAATGAAAATGGCAATATATCAAAGTTCAAATTAGTGTCTAGAAAATAGTGAAATTGTTAATGTGAAAAGTGGTCTGATCTGGGAAGAAACAAAGTATTAAAAAGTACAATGGTCACTTTCTCCAGAATAATCACTCTGGAGTTGGAACACAAAGGAACTTTGCAGGATCATGTGAAAAAATTAGGCTTTCTTTTAAGGCAGTCCAGGCTTACAGATACAAGTCCAATCATGATTCATATGTAGCAGTAGTAAATATGTCTGAAAATTTGTTTTCCACAAGGCTTCACATTTTCTTCTTACAAACATAAAAGATATCACAGTGAAGAATTTTGAAGAAGAACATTTGCTCAGAGGGAGTGTGACTCTCAAGACTTGTACTTGTTCTCAAGCGTTCTCTTCTTCCCTGATATAGGGGGACAACCTATCCCTATTTAAGATGCAGAAACTGAGGTAATCTGTAAAATAGCATATTACTAAAGGTTCGTTTAGCTGTAACCCAAGACAGAACTGCAGTTTCTCCTTTACCACACTAAGCCTTTCTTACCACCTGGTCAATAATATCAATTTTTACTTTTCCACAGAAGCAGATTTTTTATTTTTCTCTACAGCATTCTGTCTTCCTCAGCAGCTGGCAAAGCTCTTCAACCACCCTTCTTTGTCATAGGAGTTCAGGTTGCCTCAGCTGTGCAAGCTGTTGACATTTAGAACAGGCATTTTCAGTAGGCTTTTTCTGAGGATTTCAGACCAACTAAACAATGAACTGAACCTGACATTTTGTGTATGTGTGTGTGTGTATCTGTCGGCTGTGGTTTAACCCCAGTCACTAGCTGAGCTCCACACAGCCACTTGCTCACTGCTTCCAGTGGGGTGGGGAAGAGAATCAGAAGAGTAAAATGGAGAAAACTCCTGGGTTGATAATTTAATTAAAGATAATTTAATAGGTGAAGCAAAAGCTACACATGCAAGCAAAGCAAACCAAGGAATTAATTTATCACTTCCCATGGGCGGGCAGGGGTTCAGCCATCGCCAGGGCAGCGGGGCTCCATCACACAATGGTGACTTGAGAAGAAAAAAACCCATCACACTGAATGTCCCTCCTTTCTTCTCCTCCTCCAACTTTATATGAGCATGACACTACATGGAATACCCCTGTGGTCAGCTGGGGTCAGCTCCTCCCAACTTTTTGTGCCCCCCAGGCCTCTTGGCTGGTGGGGTGATGTGAAGAGCAGCAAAGGCCTTGACTCTGTGCGAGCACTGCTCAGCAATAACTGAAACACCTCTGTATTATCAACACAGGTTCCAGCCCAAATCCAAAACACAGCCCCATATTGTGAAGATGATTAACTCTATCTCAGCCAAGCCAGCACGCTGTCTTAAATGAAGGATGGGAAAATTCAGTAACTTGAGCAAAGCTACATAATCGTTATGGAAACCAGGAATATGATTCATTGTTCCTGACTATGAGTTTGTTCCTCTGTTCCCTGAGAAACACCCTCTCCCTTGATCTGATACTCAGAAAGCCTGATTTAACTGAACTTGGGCTTATTTGGGCTCATTTTACCTTTTGCTGTATTTCTTTGCTTCTTCATTCTCTTATAACTTGATGCAGTGTGTGCCTTGAGAAATCCTGGGGAAGGGAGGTACACATTTGTCTCTGATGGTATATGACATTGCAGCCTTCCAAACTTCAGGCTGTTATAGAAAACATATATTTCTGCAAATGTAAACAAAGAGTTTTATGGCTATCATTTTGGTTTCTGACTTGTTCACTGCCATCATCTTTGTTGACTGAGGGTATGTGCATTTCTGTCACTAGGAGTTATTTTCTCCAGATGGATGCAGGTACACTTCTTTAAAGTAACTTCTGTAACTGTTGACAGGTGTATGCTGCTGCAAACCACCCTTGCCTAACAAAAGTCCTGACAGTTAAGAGCCCAAGTGAGAAATGCTTTGCATCCATGGATTTCCACTAGTGGGTGTTTAATCATCCTTCTTTTTCTCTTGGCTTTATGGTGATAAGAGCAGCAAAGCATAGAAACAAAGGTATTTCAGCTTTCAGTCAGACTAAAGAGCTTCACTGCTCCTTTCTTTGTAGAAAGAGCAACCTCTGCACTTACTTGAAACAGGTCTCAGCTGTTGATTCTGTTTTCTTGGTTTTGTCTAAATGAGGAATTCTAGTCAAGACTTCAGTGCCTGATTCTGATTAATACTCTTATATGCTGGTATCTAATTTAAAGCTAAATGGTGTAAAAATACATTAGTATGACTATGAGTTAAATCCAGTGGAATTATATTAGTGTATTGATGCTTGTGAGAAGAAACTCTGACCCATAGGTCTTTCAGTTATAACTGAAGGGAGTGTCAAGATATGATTCATTGGAGAGCACATTGTAAAAACTTCAGTGCATCGGGGCAGAGATTCAACTAGCTCTTTATTGGGTTGCAAATATTTTGTAAGCTCACAGATGCCTACCCTTTTTAGCACATAAGGTTCATTCTGAGAAGTCTGTAGTCAACCTAAATTATACACTTGAGGATGAGGGTATGGGATTGAAGACTACTGTACTTTGGAGCATCCACAGGAACAGCTCTTCTTTTTTTCTGGTAGACCTTAGAGCTTCATTAGAATGTTGCATACCTTGGTCCTCAGTGGTGTTTAGAGAGTTTGATAACTAGCTGCCGTTTTACAGAAATGTATAGAAAAGCTGGCAGAGACAGGCATATCTGCCTAATACACATTGAATACATCTGTTGTCTATTTAGTCTTAATTGTTCTTTTTTTTTTTTTGTAAGAAATGTTGCTGTTTTCTGCAGAAACCTCCAACTTGTTTATGAGGTTTGTAAGATGCTAATGTACATGGACTTAGTTTATGATGTGTGTTGGGTGAGATGTCCTACAGAATACAGTTCTGTAAAGTCCAAAACTTGGGAAGCTGTCAAATTAAAACTTTGATTGGTTTTAATCAATGTTTAATTCTTAAGCTATAGATCCCAGTCTCTTCTCTCATTGCTCAAAAATCTGACATTGCACATGTATCTCAGATGGATAGTCTGCAGCTGGGTTTGCAGTGTCATTCAAGCAGTGTTCAGTTGGCTGAGTAGCACTAAAATATCTACTTAATTTTCCCATCCCTAAAGAATGTTCCTGTACTGTGTCAAGCATAAAAAATCATCTGTGTCTCTGGCTTTTATTGCTATCCTTATCTTATAATAGAGATTACTTTCATGAAGATTTTTAAAGACTATAGAAACTATCAGCTAATACTTTAAATATTAATACTAATGCAAAAGGGAATCTGCTGGTGAGAGAAACTGTAACCAAGGAAAATAAATTAAATTTTAAACTGAAAAGAAAGTTATTTGATGAGAGTAAAAGAGAAACATGCACTGTATTGAGCGGCAAGAACAATAATGGAATAGGATGTCAGGGAAATACGAATTGCAGCTGTGCACAGTGACAGTCAGCAGGGACAAGCAGAGATTTATTTAAAAGATATTTCTTGGCAAAGACAAATAGGTCTTAGTTATTTATTTAAAACATTGCTCTCTGGGATGGCCTTAGGAGATACACAATCTCATTTCCCAGTGGGTTGTGAGTACGGTGTGGGAGGGGAGTTGATGAACATTCAGGTTTCATAGAAATTCATGTTATATCCTTTAGAAGGAAAACGTGTTTCTGCAGAAATTTCAGGAGTTATATGTGTATTCTTTTGGAAAAGTTAAGTCAGTGTTACCAGACTATTGGCTTGACAATACAGAGATCCCTTGGAACAGGAACACCAGCTTTATCACAGACTGCTTTGCTGGAGAAGCTCAGTTCCATCACACAGAGAGCACTTGAAACAGTGAAGGTGAAGCACTGTCCCCACAGGTAATTAATTCTGTATAATCTCTTCTCATACTATCAATATCAGACTGTCCAATTAGATCCAGTTTCACAGACATTTTGACATGTGCCCAGAGTGAGTAGATGAGCACCACACCATCGTTTTGCTCAGGCAGGAGCCATGAATGAAGTGTTTTTAGCTATGACTGAACCAGTTTCTGTCATGGAGATCCCCTGAGGCTAGAAAGATCCACAGAGATTTTATTTGCCCTGGCCTCAGTTTTTCTTAAAAAAAAAAAAAAAAAAAAAAAAAAAAAAAAAAGGCTGTTGAATTTCTGCATGGGGAAGGAACAACAAGCTATTTTTGTCACCAGAGTGACATCCAGTGCAGTGCAGCTTAGGCTAGCTGTTAAGAAATGGAGAAGATGGATGTCATGTCACTGTTTCCAAGACTGTTTCTGCATTTCACACAAAACATGGTGAAACACAACAGTAGTGATCCTGGGATGGAAACCCTCTTACAGAGAGAAGGCTGATCTGTCTTACACTTGCTTCAGGTAGTCATTTTTCTACCACTTTCAGTGCTATTTTTGAACTGGGCACTGATGTGTTCAGTTCTGTAGAATACATACTTGAGGACTTGTGGGGGGTATAGAATTTTCAGGAACATGAAGGCATTCCAAGTTTAGATACAGGACAGGAATATTCTAAAAATATTTAGAGGATGAAGTGACTGTTCTGTTCTCACGGAATAAAGAAAAATATAAGCAAAAGGCCACCACACATATCTGTTTCATGCCTTCTGATGAGAAGACTGCAAGGTTGGTAGTGTCTGCCAGTGTATGCTTATACCAGCTCAAACTGTTTCAAGATTATCAAAGCTCTCTTGAAAATATTTATTCAGGGAGTCAGATTTTGACAATAGAGATTAGAAATGGAAGACAGAAAAATAAATCAGTAATTTCCAATGTGCCTGGCTCACAAACAGCTTATTTTCCTCTCTTTTTGTTGTTAACCACATTCCACACTAGCAGACAGAGTTGCTAGACAATTTGAATTTCTCAACTACTTTGCTTGTGAAGTAGGATTGAGTGGGAATAAGAAGGAAAGGGAATAAGAATGGTGCAGCTGATTTCTATCTTTTCACTAGAAAGGACCTAGAAGACTAATGTTTTTCACTGTCAAACCTCTAGTCCGGCTAATGAGCCCCGGAAAATGAGTTCCTCTCTGGACCCTCTTCTGCAAGAATTTTGTCTTTTCTTTAGCAAGTCTGCCTATTTTGACAAAGAACAAGGGAAATGAAATTATTTGGAGCAGAACAAAAAGCTTTGCAGAAATAATAACTATGCAACTTATTCTTTAAGGCTGTATAGTAGGACCTTTTATGTTTCCACGTATTCACTCAAAAAACTGTCTGGGCCTTTTTAATTCCACTTGTCATTATTTCCTTTGCTATTTTTCTTGTGACCTCACAGCTTTGATATTTTATGTAGATGTAATCTGCAACACAAAGTCTTATTTAAACTTTGATAGAGTTTGGCAGGCAGACTTTATTATCCACAACCTTGATTTGATCCTTAAGTACAAGAGAAGTCATTATTTAGTTTGAGAATGTAGCTGAAGGCTTCTCATTTTCAGAGCAAATGTTTCAGGGTTCAGACAGTTTCATAGTTTTCTTGGGCATGAAACATGTATTACTGGGGGGACTCTTATTCATATAACTGAAGTAGTGCCCAACACCTGTATTGATTACCTTATCTCCAGCTGCATGATCACCTTCATAAGCTCCTTTAACAGGTGTCAGTGAAAATTTCTAAGATAAGCGTCTGTGTTCTTACTGGTCATTTCCTGTCTATTTTCTGAATGTCTTTTTGCTTTGACTTAGGTCAATGTTTGCAAAGATCATTTCCCTCTTAGTGAAGTGCAGTATATTGTATGAATTAATACTGTGTTTTGAGGGATTGAGTCATACTTTTAAAATCAATTTTCATCTTTATTTTGTACTGATGTTGGGAATATTTTTTTGTGTTTTGCAAGCATGTAAATGAAATGGGCATAATTGTTTATTTACACCTAAGCCTTTACTCAGATGAAGAGATACACTTCATGCCTCCTTGCTCTGTGACATGGGGGACATGATTGAAGTCACAATCAGCTTGTTTAAGGATTTTTAGATTCCATGGTAAAAAGATGAAATAATTGAGAACTGACAATTATAACCAAAGGAAGTCTGACTGAAGACATATTATACTAGTCTGCTTCTTCTGGATTGCATCTTGGAATAAAACCAATTATTTTTCTATCTTCCTGTTTTAAAAGAAAAAAGTAAGCTGAGTAGTGGAAACATCATTCTTTTTAATTTTTTTCAAAAAACCTAAAAAAAATGGAAAAAATGTTTGGAAACCAAAAGACAGATGATTAAGGCTACAGTCTAAGAAATAAGTTTAACTAATAAACCTTGTCACTGTAGTTTATGCTAGTAAATTTGAAGGATTATCTGTATCTATTACCTGAAGCTGGATCACCAGATGTGGAGAACAGTGACAATATTTCTAACTGTGCAATATTTAACCCCTGAATCAGTGTGGAGAATTTAATGACTTTGGAATTATATATTTCATGTTTTGTTTTTCCCTGAATTTAAACTGGCTGCTGAGTTCTATGTACAATGTACTAGGATATTCTTACAGAAAATTTATTCTGAAAAAAAAATCAGCTTTTATATGAGAATTCAAAAATTTACTAACTTATATCTATACTTCAGACAACATTGTTATCAGTCATGCTCCATCATATCTGGTTCCTGGCTGGATGTTATTATGATTGTGTTACATCATGTCATTTCTATATGGATAATTTCACAATTTACATCAGAAACATTATTGGAGGTTTTAATTTGAGGGGAAGATTTCAGGTTTTCAATAGAAAAAAAAAGTGTTACTTATAACCATTTAATATAATAGATTTTTCTCTTTCACTAGTGAAATAAAGAAAATATCCTCTTATTTCTCTCAGATTTCTTTGTATATTGGTGACTGAAATCTTGGCATTTTACACCCTGTGTTTTTGTTTTCATGTTCCTATGTTTGGGAGTTGTATAGCAGTATTTTAGAATCCTGAAAAAAGGCTTGTCGAAGACTTGCTGAAGCCTCCTCAAGGCAAAAGGAACAACTTGTGACAGACATATGTCTAATCTGCTTTTACAGCTCTAATGATGAAGGTCTCTAAACCTGTCTAAGGCAATTTAATTTTCAAGTTTTGGCTATTCTTTCAGCTGCAGCCTATTTCCTAGTATTTATCTATCAGATATTACCACATATGTGTGAAGATGACAGTGTTTTGAAGTAATGTTGTAAAGCATTGGCATACTGTGGGCAGTAGTGATGCGCATTTACTGTACCACAAATAATGTGATCTAGCACAGTCTGTGAGGGAGTAATGTCCTGTATTTTAGTCAGTCTGGTGATTCACACAGCAATTAACCAAAAATGACTGATAACTTGAGTATGCTCATTATGAAAAATTAAGCCATGGTCTTCTCACTCAAGCTGAATTGATAGGGAATTCAAATCCCACTTCACTTTTCAAGAAGTCTTGAACAAAAGAGTTTCTTCATGTCTTAGCAGCAGCTGAATACAATCCTGATGACCCATGGCTTTAGCTTGGTCTGTACAGCAAGTCAAGTCTGTATTCTGCTTTATGCATTCCAGTTACCATTTAACTCCTGGTGAACTGAGCGTAGAACTCTGGGGCACAGGTGGCTGAGTGAAGTTCACTTAGAGACATGGGTCTCACTTCCCTGACAAGTATTATGACTATACAGAAGAGTGGGTAGGAAGATTGTGTTTCATTCCCACCAATGTCATGCTTACCTGTTTTTCTTATTTTGAGACCTTCTTTTCCCTATTTTGCAATGACCCTGGGAAAGAGCTCATTCAGTAGAAGAGCATTCTGGTTTTCTAACAGAAAATATCAAGGTGGATTATACTGAGGACTTCTGCCCCACCTGGTTTCAGAGATGCTCTGCTGGTGTTGGTGCCTAAAAATGCTCAGCTATGTGTAAAGTCTGTCCTTATAAGCACTGGAAGCTGACTTCCCTCTTGTGGCACCAGTGAACTAAGTTGGCTGGACTGCGTGTTTTCCTCATAATCAGTGTTCTTGAAGTGACAACTTTTTGTGAAGGAAGTTGTGGGAAGACAGAGATAGTGCTGAAGGTAATCTTGCCCCTGATACCTTGGAGCTGTGTTAATACCAAAGAGTGGAAACAGCCTTGCCCTCACAGCTGTGGGTGTGGTAAAAGAGTGAGGTAGGTAGAGAGTCAGTTGGGGTCTGCTGGCCGTGCTGTGAGGACGAATGGACAGGAGGTCATGCCAGGGACAGATAGGGTTAGGTGGCCATGCTGGGGACAGGAAGGAGCAATACAAGAACTGCAGAAGGAAGAAAGAAGGAGAGAAAGAGCTAGAGCTGCATGGAGCTGCCCATGGGAGGCTACATAGAAGAACTATGAGGGACTTTTAGATAACAAGGTGCTGATGCTTGAAGCCTTCTTCAGTGTCAGTTGTACCTCCTCTGTCAGGAAGTGATTTTTATCAGTCTGGATTCATAAGCCTTGAACATTTAGAAAGGCCATGGGTCAGCTCTGAGAAGTGTAGTATAAATGTAGTATATTGTAGAACCGTTTCCTTCCTGCAATCTGAATACATTTTGATTACTTCATCAAAACCTTTATTCCAGCACCTAGGATGACAGAAACACCTGGTTGGTTTTTTCCCCTGAACATGGACTAATGAAGCGTGTTTCAAAGTCCTGGTTAGTGAAAATAAACAAGTAAATTAAAATAGTAAAAAATATAATTGGAACATAGATATGCATTTTTGGAAGGTTTTTTTCTCTGAAATCTTGCAGAAAAACACTTTCTATACATATGATGTGTTATTCTATCTCTTGGTGAAAACAGAAGGGAAGGCATTTTTTTCTTTCCTATACTAAAAGATCATCTCAAAGCAATAGATTTCACTGCAGAATACAAAACATTAAAAAGAATGAGTATGTACTTAATTACACAGATATTTAAAGTAATCACATAAGTATTATCTTTCCTAGAGGCTCAGTGTGTTTATTTAGTGTTTTTCTGTATCTCTGATGCAATATTATCCTCTCTAATTAGGAAATATATTTACCTATCATGTTTTATCAGATTATAAATTAAACTATATTAGCAGTAAAATGTAACTGTATTACAGATTGTGCCCACATGTATCTCAGACAAGCACTGGAGTACAAGGTACCTCTTGCCCCTTTCTCAGCTCAAGGATGTCTTGGATGCTGACAGACTGGAGTCTCATGCACTAATATTTTGCAGATAGACAAGAAATGAACAGCACTGAAAGAAAATTTTATTTTGCCTGTCGATTATGGTGTCCTTGCACTGAGAGAAAAGTCAAAATACAGAGACAATGTCTTGCTGCTTATGTCTTTTCTTTGTAGCATGGGTAAATGACTCACATCAGAGTCATGGTAACTTAGTTACTATATGTGAGTTGTCAGTATCACTAAGTTAAAAAAAAAATCAACAGCTGTCTGGAACGAATGTAAGGGAGTTTTATGATTTGCTCTGTAACCTAAGTGAAATTATTTTTTAAAGGAATTTAATACCTTAAATCATTGTCTTAAATGCGGGTGAAGTTCCAGGTGATTTTTTTAAGCTGACTGTCAGAACTGTCAGCAGCAACCTGAATATATGTGGAGTTTTCACTCTGTTTCCTGTGACACCTGCTTCAACTGATAAGACTGAAGAGCAGAAGGGACTTCTTCCATGCTTACATGAAGGTCAGGAGTAGTTGTTACACCTTCAATAATCCTGGATGAAAAGAGTTTTCATACTTTTTCATTCCAGAAGTGTCCTGTTATTAAGTGAGCAGAATAGCCTTCATAAGTGAAACAGATAAACTCTGAGCTGACTGAGAGCTTGTATTTTGTTTGAAATTCATATAGCTGAAGAAAGTCACAAGACTTTTGAATAGACTCCAGACTATCAAATTAAATTAATTTCTTCTAAATTCCTAGGAGACCCTACATGTTTTCTTGAAGAGAATTAAGAACACTCCTTTTGTGGTAGCAAAAGCAACAATAGTTGAGAGAAGAGTCAAGGCTTTGTGGTGTACAGTTTGTTTATTAAGTCCTCTGTAATTAAAAAAAAAAGGAACGTTTCTGAATCTGTGCTAGTACTGGATAACAACAGAATTATTCATGGAGACTTCATTATGTTCCACCTAATATTACAATAATGACATTGACAGCATTCCCCTGCACAGCTGCACGCTGCTTCTCAAGTTGCATTTATAAAAACTAACACTATGTCCAGAAATTTGTTTCTTTGCTTTTATCTATTTATAAGAATGTCTATGAACAGCATT
Source organism: Trochalopteron elliotii (assembly GCA_024734555.1). Lineage (NCBI taxonomy): Eukaryota > Metazoa > Chordata > Aves > Passeriformes > Leiothrichidae > Trochalopteron > Trochalopteron elliotii. The sequence goes on from JANPWX010000011.1 coordinate 4,302,241, forward strand.
AACCATTCAAATCCAAGGTCTGGCTAGCATTGTGTCCAGTGAGAGTGGTGCCCAGAAGCTGGCCATGGGCATTGGTGAGAGCAGGGAGGATGTGTGCCATGTGTGTGACATTTCCTGTCCTACACCCACAGGGCATCGTGGGCTGGCCTGTGTGTGTTGGTGTTTGTGTGTGTTCCAAACCTTCCACACAGGACAGCACAAAACACTGCTGTGCCATTTTTCAGGCTTGAATGGGGCTTCATTACCATGGCACTGCCTGGGCCCCAGATTGCAAATATGTGTAGGAGAGTCCCTATTTCCCTAACTGGAGAACTGCTTTCCTATCTTCAGTACAAATTCTCCATTTAACTGATTGCCAGAGGCAAAATCTTTTTTTTTTAAGGCAGAAGATTGGAATATGATGCTGATAAAACAAAAGTGAGAAGACCAAAGGTTGGAAAGAAAGTAATTGAGAAGCCTGAGTTGCACAGGGCCATTTGTAAGAATTATACAGGAAATGGTCATATGACCAAGTAGTAGGATTCCCATGCAGGGTTATTTGCACAAAGAGGAGATTGCCGAATGCTCTAAATAAAACAATGAAATGATCAGATCTCCATTACTTTGGGTAAACTCAATTTAAATAGAGATGTCTCTAAAAATATTATGTTTTTAATTACAGTAAAGAATTTGTTCCACATGGTCATCCTTTTCCCTAGAGTGTCACTTGCAAAATTTATGAACAACAACTTCCATGTTTGTTGCTAACATGGTTTTGATTTTTACTGCTAAAAGACAAATTAGCTTCCACTAGGCCAAAGCTGTCTGAATATTTGGATTAATTTGGTACTCCATCTTGTCTGAAATAATAGTATTTAGCAACTCTACCAGCTGGCCAGCAAAATTAGAATGAATATGGATTTTGCTATACACTGCAAATAGCAATATAATCAGGAGGACTAACTGAAAATATCATGACTCTTTTTTTTTAATTTTCAAAAATTCACTGAATATTTAGATTAGCAATTTTTAAAAAACCCAACATTGGCTAAAATATGATGTCATGAAACATGAGACAAAGTATAAAATCTAGAATTTACTGTCTTACATAGTAACTGTGATTAAAATAATCTAGAGTGCTGCACAGTTAGCAGGATAGACTTATTCAAAAGATGGGTAATTTTCTGTTGTTTTAAGTGGATACTAGTTTTGGCCTAAGAAAGAAAGGGTTTTATATGACACCAACAAGACAAAATGTATTTACTCACAAAAGCACATCTGATACTGACCACAGATCTATCAAAAAGCAAGATTCCATACATATATGCCTACAACGTGTGTACTCATGTGTGTATAATATTTTGGTGAAATTCTGATTGCCTACAATGACAGTAGCCCAGCCCATTCCACTTCTGATGGTCATTTGGCCAGAGGGTCACAGCTGAGATATCTCCTCTGCCAACAGCAGGCAGCTGACCATCAGTGCTGACAGATGTAGCTTCAGCTGTGACAGCAGGAAAGGGAGTGATTTCTGTACAGACAAGTGCCAAGGTCCTTAGGGATTTAGGCTGTGGGTCAGCAGATGTTTGATTTTGTTCTTTATTTTAAGAAACTAAAATACTCTTCATTTTTTTAACACCATTAAACATATGCCTAAATTCTTCTATGGAGGAAGGACTTTGAGAAGACCTGACATGGGATGGAAGATGGTGCTCTGTTGCTCAGAAACTGTGTTACATTTGCTTAACTAATGTGACTTTGTAGGAGTGAAACCCCTGTTGGCATAAAGTCTGGACAGGGTTCAGAGCATAGCCTGTGCCTAGGACTGTAGGAACGAGACCATCCTGTGGGGGCAGAGAGGAAGGTGAGTAGCCGTGTAAAACCTGCCTTTGTTATCAGTTTGCCCTCATGGTTAGAGATCTGTGCCCAAGCCCACTTCATTTAGTATTAGAATTTCATCAGCAGAGCTTTTCACTACTCTGAAGAGAGATTTTTACTTTTTTTTTTCCCCCCAGGTTAATAAAATCTACTTTACCTCTTGTTGACTTTTGTAGCTGTCACAGGAACGGATACGTGGTGATAAGCCAGACCTTGGCTACCTTAGAGAACTGTGGCTGTGACTGTTTTGCTGTGTAAGAGTGAGATGAGGATACAAACTGCATCATTCAGCTTTAGTTCCCTTCAGGCAAAAGAGTGAGGAGCAGCATCAGAAAGTGAGCTCACGGTTAAACAGCTGAGGCTAAGGCTTGAAGTTGGTTAGTTCCCCTGTTTTTGTGGTGTAGAAATTTTCTGAGAGCACTTTGCCTTAGTCAGAGTGATTTGAAGTGTTGGCTTGCGAGCCTTGCAGCTGGAAGTATGGAGGGTGCCTGGATGACAAAGCTGAGAGAAAAAGGTTGTTTCCTGACTGCAGTTTTTTCCCAGGGGAGTTTTGTTGACATAAGCGTGTTTCATTGAAATAAAGCTATTTACTGGGAGCTTTTAGAGTGACAAAAATGTTTTGTCAGAATGTTTTCATTTAACTTGTTTGCTGACACTGACTGTGGTTGTTCAGCAGCACGGGAGGTTACATGACATATGAACGTGCTGGATCATCACAACCCCTGTCATATTCCTAAATAGGTCTCAGGGCTGTATTCTATGAAGAGTGTTTTTTTCCAGTCCACGTGTAATTAACTAGTGTCATTTTGCTTCATTTTACCTAAGGGAAAACTAAATTTACTTCTAGGCTCATGCTGTTTTTTGCTTTCCTGTAGTTGTGAGCTGGCAGATACCTCTGAGAAGTTGTGGTCCCTGTGCACGCATAAATCATTTGTGGTATTTTTCTACCTTTTCTTTCTTGTTACAGTCCAGGCATAGAATGCTCTTCTTAAGCTTTCATGAGGAATATAAACAGGAAAAAAAAGAGTTTTAAAAATTTCTAGAAAATAATACTGAATCTTTCTGTATTTGTCAAACAAAGAAAACAAATCACCACAAATTAATTGCACTTCTGAAAGATTAAAAAGTACGGAATTTTTTTTTGGTGGAAAAGTGAAGTTGAAGCTTGAGCATTCAGTCAGAAGGAATCACATGAATTTGATCTTCCAGCACTTCTTGTTTTGCCAGTCCCTGAAACAGATAAAGAATGAGGAAAAAATAAATTAAAAAAAAAGGAAAAAAAAATAGAGTAAATGTGAAAACACAATAATTAACTAACCACATGGGATTAGTCCTACTTTTGTTCTCATTATCAGTATGAACCTGTCTGATTTTTTCAAGCTTCCTGTACCTGCTGGGAGAGAATAACCTCTCCTGTGTCTCATATATAAATACATCTAAAAGTCTTCTTTTGGTAAGCTGGAAATCAGGAAGAAGTTTTGAAAACTACTTTGAAGGTTCTTCAGAGTGATGTAGAGAACTGATAGGTGTGATTTTACTGTGAGATTGTAGATTCTGTAGAAATGCCCTTGTGCTTTGAGCTTTACCCTTTTTTTTTTGACTCTGGAGGAGAGAAAATAATTTTCCAGAAAATAAATGATTTGAAGTGTATACAGCAATGGTGAGTGCTCAGCCAGTAATGCAGTCCCTTTTCTGTCTAAAATATATTTAAAAGGTATTGGAAACGTGGTACCGATTAGTTAATTTACATGTGATATGTGTCCATAAACTCCTAAACTCCATCACAGTGTCTTTAAAAAAGCCATTTTTTTCTACTGTCTTATGAGGATTGGTTCATAATATAGTGATCTTTGACTGTTTTTCTATGAAAGTATAGATGCTTTTATTTACTTATTTAATTTTTCCAGTATATGTTACTGTCCTCAATAAAATCAGGTTGACAGGAAGTAGTTTTCTTTTTCAAGACACAAAAAAGTGTGTGTTTTGCCAGAACATGCACTGATTAATTTGTTTGGTCAATGCTAATTCTCTTTATTTTATTTTTAGTCAATATTTTGACATAGAGCTAAGTGAGCTAGTAAGTAGAAGACCTGGATTTCTCTCTAATTTATGCAACTAACATGATTACTGTTAATTCAGTTCAGCCAGGTCTTATGTATGCAGGTATTTCCCATCATGAATAGAGAATACCTGTTTTCATGTTTATCTGAAGCTTTCTGATTTTAATTTATTTAATAAGGAGACTAGGTAAGCTCTCTAGTTTAAACTTCTTGGGGTGATTCCATTAATTTTAAAACCAGTTAATTTCCAGTACTTAGATTTCTTAGAGCTGCACTATTGGCAATAGTTCAGAGATTCTTGTCAAGTTCAAACAAAATTTCTGTCCATAACCTACAGGGTATAGATCAGATTGAGCATCTTTTTATTATATTCCTTTGATAAAGAGTCTGACAGAAGAGCAAATGAAGATAAAACAGGGAAGGAATGTATGCACTCAGATTTCAGTGAAGGATTCTTATTAATAAAAAATATTAGTTTTTTAAATGAATCATCATGTAAATCCATTTGTAATGATCTACAGGCTTTCCACAATTCAGACACTGCACAAATTAAAATTGTTACCTTTGATGATATTAACTTGAGACAAGGGAGTTAAAGAGTTAAAATAACATACCTGAATTCATAACTGCATTTGGATATGGAATGAAATTTGGATTTTTCTGACTATGTTGAAGTCAGGAGAAGATTTGTAGTTTAATCCAACTGACTTGCCTTACAAGAATCAGGGAATTACTTTTTATTTTTTAAAATAATGGCTACTATGAAAGAAAAATGGGCACAAGTTTCAATTTCTCAAATTATATTTTCATGGAAAATTTACAACAAATAAGAAAGGAGAAAATTTTGTAGAAAATGTTAAGTTTGAATTTCTTCTGCCAAATGATCATCACAAAAAGCCATTTTAGGTTTTGAAAATGTAGGAGGGATAAGGAGTTTAGTGAAAAGAGTTGGAGAAAAAAAAATATCCCTCTATTGCTTAGTAAAGAAAAGGGCTTGTACTCCAGTGTGAAAATAACATACTTTTCAGTAACTGGTTGTAATTCTAAATACTGCTAAAATGACTTCTGTGGCCTTGTTCCAAGTACATTAGTTTAGCCTAAAAGTCACCAATGCTTCTGGGAATGTGGCTTCATTTTAGTATAATGGGATTATTCTAAGGAAACGTGGGAAACTACACAAGAAATTGGTTATAAATTTCCATGTAAAATTGCAGCTCTCTAATAACATAACCAAGCATTCAATTTATCTGAGCAAGATTTTTAGTGTTTTTCCTTTAGTAAGAAATATTTCTGAGTGCCTGTGTGTATATTGTATACATGCATAATCCTTAAAGAGCACAGGGAAGATGGGTCTCCTTGTTCTCTCTGACATGTGTGCACTTCCTGACTGCCAGCCTCAGGCCCAAACAGTGTATTGTGAATTGATCAAATTAAAAAGATGGCTTTGCTTTGCTTTGTCATTTCTATTTTTCCGCTAAGGAAATGAAGGAAGAGACAGCCAGTGTTGTTCTCTGAGAAGTAATGAAGAAAGCAATAGAATTCAGAAAATACCTTGAAATTCAGACCTGCAATTGAAGCAGGTAGCCATGCTCCAGCAAACTGCTTTAAATGTCAATTTAACTTACAAACAGAGAGCAAGTCCATTTGATCCTTAAGCTTACAGCTTTGTAACTGTTGTTATACAACTAAATGTATAATAGAGTTCCTTTAAAGAAGAGAGCGACAAGATTATGTTGTCAAAATTGTCCATTAACCTAATCTAGCACATCAAAATCCCTGTTCTATCAAATTGTAACAAGGATAGTTTTATAAACATGAATCCTCTTTTGAAAAATTTAATTATAGTTCTGATTATTCTTTGGTGTATCAGGTACCTCTGTCAGAGAAAGCATGCCAGGTTAGTTGGATTTGTATTTACATTCGTTTTGGCAGTTACTGTACTTTCTTATCTATGCATATGCATTTCATTATCTCTTGTCTTACAAATACATATGTGTATTTTAAAATAAGTGGACACACCTTGGTTTACAAGATGTGGATTCTGTATAAAATGCAGCTTGATAAATAGAACAATTATACTTTTTTCAGATGGCTTTCTTTTTATGTCTCTAATGTGCTAGTAGAACACTGGGACATTTGCGTTCCAGTCTCTGAGATCGTATTTTCAAAATTAAATAGAAAGCTGCTTCAATTACAAGCAGATTTTGTACAAGTAAATACTCAAAAGCAGTAGTAATCTCTACATGGAAGAAGCTTCCATTAGGAAGAAATTCATCTGCCAAACCCCTGAAATTCTGGCTGCCCCCATGACCCAGGAAAAACAAAAAGGCAGAAACCCAAAGCCGTATACATTTCCATAACGTAGACTTTTAAAGGCGTTACTGTTTACAACAACTTTGCTGTTGTATCAATCAGGTTAGTGGGAGTCAGTAATAAAAATCAGAACATCTGGTAAACTTAATTTATTGAAACTAGTTCATTTCAGTTGCTGTTGACCTGATAGAACTTTTTTTTTCCCACCAAAATACCCTTTCATATGGGTACCATTCCCATGGTGCATTAAACCAGGAACTACCTAGACATCCTGCTTTCTCTCTTCAGGGAAAACAGACTTAAAAAGGGACTCAGATTGCCATGCAAAACATAAATACCCCTAATGAACTGAATGAGACATTAGAAGAGTCTGTATTCATCTGTAATATTTAGCTTTTAATCTATTTGTTCAAAATAAACTTACTACTTTTCTGTGAAAAAAAATTATTTTCTTGCTATCATCTGTAATCAATTATTTATGGCACAGTTTTCCTGCAGAAGGTATTTTTTTATAACAAAGCTCTTGAGGATGAAGGGTTGCAGCTTTCATCAAAATGAGAAAATAGCAGACAGACACAAGTAACATTCTTGAAAACTTGAAGAATGCAGGTGCTAATTATACTTTACTTAATGCATACGAAAGAGCCTAAAAATCCATTAACAGACAGAGAACTTCATTTTCACATACAACCCTCTCTGAAAGGAAACTATGAGCAAAGAGAGCTGCTAAGAGGTCTCCTGGGATCAAATCTTTGATGGTTTATTGATCTCATTCAATGCTTTTAGAATCATTAAAAGTCACCTTTCCTTTGTCATTCAGTCCTACTAGGGAGTAAATTGAACATTATGTTCATGTAGGTCATTGAGTACTTTTTACAGTAGTTTATTCAAGCAAATGGAAGAACGTGCTCTTCCTAACTGACTGGCAAGATTAGGATATCAGAGAAGAAAAATTGTTAAAGAGAAACAAAGCACCAATTTGCTTTGTAATAGGCTGCTCTTGAAGAGCAAAAGATTCAATTACTTAAGTGAGGTGTCTGAAGAGGCTGTGGATATCATGTTTGTGTCTTTGTGAAAGTCCTTGTCTAAAATAAATAATTATAGTAAATATAATATTTTTCCTGTGTTAGGGGCTCAGAAAGCAAAAAAGAAAACAACTAACCCCCCCATTCTTTTGTCATCTCTAGGCAAATAACTTTTAAACTCACGTTCAATGTAAGGCAGTAAACAGAGTATTCTGAGAAAATGAGAAAAAATACCCTCAGAAAAAATCTGTTTTCCTAGGAAGAACTCCATTATGTGTAGTATTCAATACAGATGTTCAATAAAGACGACCTCTAGTGAAAAAAGTACATCTGGATGCAGGATGTTGAGACTTTTTTAATGTTTTCTCCCTCCCATGAAGCAGAAAAATAAATATTTTGTTGTTTATAAGCATCTTGTAACCAGAAAGAAAAAAGCATGTTCTAAAAGCCCACAGAAATGATTTCTCTCTTCTTGTTTTAGTACCAGGCAGCAAATCAGTGACAACCACATGTCGATGAGCTCTACTGTTCCACTCAAGTACAGCACCCACAGCAGGAACCTCTTTTTGTTGCAATCCAAAGAAGTTTGCTAAATAGTAATTCATCTGGTTGCTACCGATGGTATCTTTCTCTGTTCTTGCTCTCTGATTTCAGGGCCTTTAAGGCAGTGCAGCCCAATGACTCTCCCTTTATCTGAATGTAAGCAGGATGCACATATTGTTATCTGTGTTGCCTGCTGCAGACAGGGTTTTCATCTGCAGTCTTCTGAAAGGTTTTTTCTCTACTTGCCACCTTTTCCAGTGGAAAAGACTCTGGGTTATCTGTGCTGTTGGGTACCACACACAGGTTAGCAAGCTGTTTCATGACACTTCAAATCCATCCTCCCAATCCACCATCTAGCAGGAACCATAATTTCTCCTCACAGCTTTATAATCATGGATTCAAAGAATGCTTTAGCAGTTCATTTTGTAAATCTTGGAGACCACCAGGTGTTTTTAAACCTATTCATCCTCACTTCTGCTTAGGTGTGTTTTTAATTTCTGTGTGAATCAGTAATCAGGAAGTATGTGTCTTGTTTGGCTTGAAAATAGGAAACATGAAAGACTACTGTACTTTTTAAGGCATTTTTTCTTCTATTCAATTTTGTATTAAATACAAAAAAAAATGAAAACTTTAAAATATATAGGTACAAATTTAGCATGCCTATTTTCAACTTATTTAAAATTTAGAAGTATTTTATAAGAATATAATGTTGCAATATAATGGTATTCATGGGATCCTGTACAGAAATGTTGGTTAGAAGGTACCACTGCAGATCTATAGTCCAGAATCCTTGAAACAGAATAATTGTGAAAATAAACTCAGCTGTGGCTTTCTCTGACTGTCTTGAAAACCTCTAGTGATACACAAGATGTAGCTTCTCTCTATGACCAGTGATGCACCACCTGTCTCTTGAACATATTAGATGAAAGATTAATTTAAATCTGCATCCTGTCTCCAACCAAGGCTTGCATCAGATGTCTAAGAAACAACAAAAGAATGGGACAAATATTTTCCTCATAATACTCTTCCAGCATTAGACAACAAAAGTCTTATCAAAGTACTCTACAGATGGGTTTTTTTGTTTTTTCTTTCTTTATTTCTTGATTTGAGGAGGAAGGGGAATAATTTTCCCTGCACAAGTATTAAATATGATTAAAAGCATATTTCAAATACTCACTTCATTTGACAAAGTCCCTGGCTATCAGTCACTGTAAACAGCAGCAAAATAACTATTTTAATAACATTTTAATGAAAAATATAATGTGAAATCTAGACCTATTGCCTCTGTAACATTCAGAAAATGGAATAGTGTAGATAATTTTTTTATTGAAGTTTTTTGGTAGCTAAAGCAGGGACAGAAAAGAAACTGCCATTCTATCATCCAAGCCTATTGCTTTCCATTTTATATCTGAACTCATTCTACTGGAAATTGCTGTTCTTGCTTCCAGACTCCTTCTCTGAATATACACTGCTTTGAGCCAAATCTCTTATCAGATCTCTTTCCTACTTCCACTTTGAAAACGCAAAGAACATTATTCAGACTTCCTTTCTTACCTTCTCCAGAATGGTCTAATCTGTACTTCTACACCTGAGTCTTTCAAATGCAGGAGTTTAACACTGACTCAAAATCAGTTCACTTACAAGTAACTGAAGATCTCATGTAAGTTCCCCAGAATAATTTGTCATACTGAGCTAAACTGCCCAAACACACTTAGCTCTTGGAATTTATATTACAATTAATATATTCATTTCTTCAGTTCAAGTAACCACTGATTTAAATATGTCACTCTGCAAAGTTTGTCACAGTGCTATGTGAAAAAGATTACCAGGCTTTTTCTAAATGATCTTTCTTTATACATTGAATAATTTTCAAGGCCTTTTTAACCCCAAATGTCATTATTAGTGCTTTCAGCAAGAACTAACAGGGTAACAAAAGCTTTCTTCTTTGAAGGTAGAGTTTACCATCTTCATCTTCTTGTATTTATTAAAGAATGGTACTGGAAGTTTTAAGTGTACAATGTAGCAAGAGATTAAACCCCACACATCAACAGTCTCTTCAGCTTTGACTGGAGATCTGCACTCATAAAAAGAGAATTGCTTAAACAACAACAAAAAGTAATGACGTGCTACTAGTTGAAACGACTAATTTTGGCCTCTTTTTAGTAAAAAAAATCCCATATAAATGAAATTTAGTTTCTAAGTTTTTCTTGTCAGCTGTCATTCTGACACCCCCTGCTCTGCAGTTTTAACTGTAGGAGCTGTAAGATGACACACCACTTACTACAGGTTCCATCATTATATCGCACAAAGGCCCTGTCAGATGCTGGTGCCACTGGGAAATTGCTACCAGCTTGATGGAGATTATTTTTGTTTTACTTCTTTTTATGTCCCTGGCTCTTTTCTCCCTACTCCCTTCTTTTCCTTGAGGGGATCATGGTGGAGAAATAGCTGGTGTGATAAATTGATCAGCAGGGTACCATAGCAGCATTAAGCTATCCATCCATCAGGACTGCAGTGCATTTGAGCGAGTAGGTGCTGGTTGGCTGATATTTCAGAACCCTTTCCAAGTGATGGAAAGGCTTTCACCTCTGTATTCCAGCCTCCACCACATTAGAAATCTTTCTAACTTTAAATTGTTTCAGTGTATATAGAAATAGTAAATAATAGGATAAAAGATTTTTTCTCTGGGGGACATTTCTATGAAGCACAACAATCTCTCTTTATATTGACTGCTAAAAAAATGCCATCAATTTTTTATTGTAAAGAAGTCACTGAGGACTAAGAGTAGCAGATGAAAAGATCTCTTCTAGTAATATGTCAGTCCAGTTTCTTTGGCTGTCGAGTGTAGAGTGGATTAAAAATCTTGAGTACCAGATTTGTTTTATGGCCTCACTGTTCTGTCTACATTGTCTAATGACATGCTGCCAAGAACAGATACTGAGTTGCAACTTTAACTTTTTATAATTGTATAAATCTTAGGGGATGTGTCCAAAAATCCGCCAGGTGCACCCCAGACTTTTGTGTGGGCATTGGTTGTTGTTTGTGTTCCCTGAGAACAGCAATAGCTCAGGAGGGGTTTATATACATATCTTACCTGTCTTACTGATTTCATTGTCACTCCCTAAACATTCAGAAGTGTGATTTTTGGATGTTAATTTCTTGAGGCCTCTGTGCTTTTGCTGAACACCAGTCTTTAGAAAAGGACTGAAATCAAACTGCAATTCAAAAGACGCCATATAATAAAGGTAACACATTTCAGTAACAGAACCAGAAAATGAATGAGAAGTCTTCCCCCTAAATAAAAGGACACTCTTGACAGTGCTCACCTGCAAAGTATCTCATACTTCCAACAAAGGTGGTGAATAGAGGGCTTTTCTGAGCTCATCAGAGAAAATTCTATCAGAAATGGTCCTACTGCTTGTGATGTCTGAAAAAATTCAATGCTTCAAAGCACACTAATAAGAGTGTGCAACTGATGAGCCAAAGAAGTTGTGCCTGGTGACCTTGCCTGGATGAGGAGGACACACTCTCTGGCAAGGGCAAGTGGGTTCAAAAGAGCATCATTATTATTCTTCCTAAACTTTCACCTGAGTATTATAAAATTCAGTCATATAACTGCTGCTGACTGCTGTAGAAACCTGTTTAAGGATTTGTGAGGTATTTTGCAAGTGTTCTTTGCCTGGTTTAAGTTGCTAATGTAGTTTCTCTTTTACAACCTCCTATCTCTTGCTTCTCTAATATAGGTATGACTGTACATGAGGAAACAAAAGAAGTCTTTTGTTAGTCAAGAATTTTGTCTTGAAGACTTCCATGGTAGGGTTTTTTGGGGTTTTTTTGTTGGTTTGGGTTGTTTTTGGTTTTTTTTTTTTTTATTGAGAAAGCCATCTGCAATGTATGGCTTACAGAAGAGGAGGCCAATCCACCCTACAGCCAAAATCAAATTTTCATACAGTAAAGCATCTAACACTTACTGAGGATATAGGTCATCCTTACTGGGATTGCAACCACTTTCTTGGTAAAAAGGAAAAAATTATATTTTGTAGTTGGAGATCAGGCAAATGAGATTAAAATATTAAAGATTTTTTTTTTGCAAGTGGACAATAAATCATCTGGGTGTAGCAAATTTCCTGTGTCACAAATGAACCAACTTGTAGCTGTTATTTTAGAAAGAGGTTAATTTGAAATGTATGTGTGGTGAAAAAGTACATGTGCATTTTAATGAATTGTGTTTTCCTTAAGGAAAAATATTGTCATAATTATCCAAGAATCCTAATCAAAATAAACATTTTTTTTCTTCTACTCTAATGTAATATTCTGTGTTAGATAACATTGCATCTTTGCTATATGCTTAACACAAAATATTCAGTAATGACATCAAAGGGTCTATCTGTACTATAATTTGCTATCACAAATAAGCCTTCATTCATAAGTATAGGCTTAGGGCTAATATTTATTCACTTGTAAAGGGTTTATTTCAAGCAAACAATGTATCCAGTGGAACAAGCTGTAGAAAAGCTTTATGCTGTACAGCTGAAGTCTAATTCATTAGCAGAAAATCAGAGGCATGTTATTAGTGAATACAAAGGAGAAAAAAATCAGTGAAGGCTACACAATAAATAAAAATCTGTTAATCAGATTGTATGGCTGTGTTCTGGTTTGTTGTTAATGAGGCATAATTTTAATCCTCTACCAACTGAGGCTCTCCATTTCCTCAATTTAGGATGGGCCAGGTTTACTTCTGGCACAAAATTCCTCATCTAGTGAGTTGGAAGTAAAGGGGAAATTCATCTAACGATAACTGCAGTGGTGCACTTTTAATTGAGGTGATGCTGAAACCCACTAAAAATGGCACAAATATCCAAGGCACTGAATACCGGTGAAAGGCCAGTAACTTGGAAAAAAATGGACATGAAATGGATATGAATGTCAAAAAAACTCAATAACGAACCCCAGGAAATAATAGGTGCCTAATTTGCATCTACCTTGTTAATGCCTGAGCTACAATTCAGGCTTTCTGTTGCACTCTTTCACATCACAGTGTTAGCACAAAAATGTCCTAAAGGATGACTCTTTGACAAAAGAAGTCTGATGTCACTGTGGAGAGTTCAAGAATTTCTGGGAATTCTGCGCTGGGTAAAGACCGGGAAAAGCTGAAGGGCATCTTTGTAGTCAGGTAAATCCACTCTAGGTCAGGCAATATCAGGCCTGAAATATCAAGAAGTGGTGAAATTGCTCCTCATACCACTAATTCCATTTACAACTTTGCAGAACCAAAATCAGTTTTGTGTTTGCTCTCAGGTTTGGTCAAGAAGCACAGAATGAAATGACTGAAAGGAAGGTTGTTCTATTCATAACTGTTACAAAAGGTGAACTGTAAATGTCTCTGTGTTTTCTGAGGAGTAATGAGGGTGATTAAAGATTTCATACACAGACTGGGTTCCATGCACAGGTTAAATTAATATCTGTAATGAGAAAAAGATAGATGTATTGGATGAACACCACAGTGAAATTTCAGTCAAATAAATTAGCATTAAGCTGCTAATTGTTTCAATACAAAAAGGACATAATTTCCCCAGCAAAACTTAAAGACAGGAAACAAAATGCAAAAAAACCAAGAAAGATTTGATGAACACCATTTTAGTACCAGCTGCTTCCAGTGTGCTCCTTGTCATCCACTGTGCTGCTTACATTGAACCACACCTGTCTGCTGCACTTCTTCAGATTCTGCTGCTGTTCATTCTGGAAAGCCTGACTTCTATCTGCAGGCCTCCCTCTTTTCCTGCACTGGGTTCAGGCAAGTCAACTTCCATAGGAGGCATCTACTGGACAGGGGGAATAACTTGCTCAAAACATTTTGCAGACATTGACAAAACTGCTTTCAGGGATAAATAATAAGGAAGTGTTTAACATAGAAGTGAGTAATAGTATCTTTGACCTGAGAAGGTGTCTCAGCCATCGACAGGACCATGGTACCAGTGACAGAGAGATGTTGACACAGGGAGAACAATATCCACCAGAACTGGAAAATGATATGCAGTGCAGTTTTAGCAAATATAGGGGGTTTGAATGTCAAGGGCTGTGTTAGAGGTAGTGGTTGAGGAGGACCTGCTGTTATCTTCTCTGCATCACGGCATGCCCTTCTGTGGAGAACACTGCAGAGGGAGGCTGCAATACACCTATCTATGTGCTATCCATTGTTTGGGTTTTGTGCCTTTTAACATAAATCATTTATATGTTTAGTCCATTTAAAATTGCAGTGGTGCTGCTTGGGATTGGCATGCATTCAGGAAAATCACTGGCAAAATATTCAGTCTGGACAATGATTCAGTCAGGAAAGTCATCTTTGGCTGGCAGGCAGCTCTTCTGTGTCCCTCACTGGCCTTTTGGTGGGACAAGAAAGGAAATGTCTGGTCCAAGTTATGTTTCATATTTATCAGAGTTGAAGAAGAGGACTGATGTCATGTGCAAGCTGTAAGCTACAATGCAATTAAATGGACAGAGGCAAATTAGTAGGTTTGTGTTAGTGGCTGACAGCCAGAAGGTTGGAACTTTGTAGTAATTTTGAAAGGTATATTAAGGGTACTAAATCCTTTTGACATTTAATGGAGATCGTGGCCTCTGTATTTCCTGAGTCTAGGGCTGTAAGCCATATTAAGGCAGTTACCAGGTTCAGAGGACAGTGAAGTCTTTTTGTCTCTCCTACTCAAATGGTCACTTTCTTGCTTCTAAACCTAATGAGATGTGTATGAGCCACTGTATTTCTTAAACAGCATTAATGGTTGAGTAGCCATTTAATATCAGGGTCACCCTACCACAAATAGAATGAAAGGCAAGGTGTCACAGTGCACAATATAAAAATGGCTTAGGACATCCAGGCTCTTACCTGACAAAGAAAAGGCACTTAGCCTGTATATTTTTGCCAGGAAAAATTGTTAGAAAAAAGGAAATATCCACATTATTGGCCAATTTTGCTATGCAAATTATTACTGTTAGTGTTTTTCATCTTATGTTTGCAGCATGCATTCACACTATGTGACTTTTCTTTGTGTACTTTTAAGGAAAAAATTCTTCATGTGGAAAAGTATAAAAAATTGTTTCCCAAGTATGGCTTACAGCTTTTAGGTATCTATTTCAACCTTTTGTGAGTCCTTATGCAATGCAGTTTAGAGATCTTGTGGACATTGTAGCTGGTTTTGACCAATAAGGCACTAAGACTTGCTTTGTGGCTTTTTAAAAATTATTTTTAGAGCATAGAGGAGTATATGACCCTTGTATGACTAGTAGTCACTCACTGGTCAGGTTGACAGTGTGGCTTTGGTTTCACCTACATCAGCCAGCACTGCTGGGCCAGTCATGAGAGAAGAAAAGACATAGAGGTGTCTTATATAAGGATAAGGCAGGAAAATTGTGTCTATCAACTGAAAGCTGGTATTTCTGGGAAACAGAGATGACTGTCTACATGAAATATGCTTGCACCTACTTTTATTCCAGGTTTTGTATGCTCACTAATCATTTGCATACAGTTTCTCTGGAATAGTTTTGAGAACTGAGCCAGACTGGTGTTGCTCACAAGAAAGTTAATGCAAAATTACCTTGCTGCAGAGACTTCAAGGCTGATAAACCCAAACACATAAATATGACTTCATGGTCCTCTGACCCTGTCACTTTTTGTGCTCTTTATTGCTTTACTCTTTAAAATACCAGCCACAGGCTGGCAACAAGCAGACTTCCTCCTTATTTTGGTGACAGAGATTTCCTTTGTCAGACCATTGTTCTGACTAACCTTGAGAAGTGCTTTTTCTCCCCCAGTTGCTGGATTGCTTGTGTATCCTTCTAAGGTTTTCTCATTGCTTTATCCTTTTTTATTTAGAGAAAGGAATGTCCATGGAATGTCTGTACTCCTTGCTGCTTCTTGTGTGTCACATCCAAATATATTGTGAACATTTTCATTTCAGTCAGAGAAGACTCCCAGTGTCTAAATGAGCATCCTTCAGGCTAGGGGTAAAAATTCAATCAGTTAGATATATCCATGAGCTGGCATTCCAGCAACGCCTCATTTACACTGAGACTCTGAACAGACTGTCCTTCCAGCCATACCCATTCAAACATGACCTTATTTGAAACCATATTAATCACAAATATCCCCTTAAGCCTTTACTGGTCATAGCATTGATGTACAGTGGGGCTTTTACTTGCTTTAAATTCCTCTAGATGAGTACCTCCAAACATGTTATGGTTGGGACTATGCTCTGAAAGGTCAGGCATAGGTCTGAGGGTTTTTAGTCATTTCTAGGAAGGGTTGAAGATGTAATTCAAGGAAAACACAATCTTCTAGAACTCAAATATTTTTAAACTTAGCTAGTCTTACCTTAAAACAGGAAGAGACTTTTTGAAGTTTTTCTTCAATGGAACTTGACAAGAAACTGAATTAAATAGGGTGACTGGGTCCCCCACAGGGCATAGCACAGTAGAGTTTTCTGAGGGGAAAAAATAGTGTTTCTATGAGGTGTGTACTTAGTTCCCTGCTGTGTCATTTTTGAAGCACTAATGTGCAATTAGAGGAATTTGCAAACTGATCTCCAGTTTCACTTGAAACACCACCTGGTCTCACTTTTCTGTAGTCAGGGAGTGTTTCTCCACATCTTATTAGAAGTTGAGCTGATTGGCTCAGAGAAAAAAGGGAGTAATGAGAAGAAAACTCAAGGAGATTGAAATAATTTTAAATGATTTTCTCATGTCTTTGAACATCTGAGTAAAATTTCCTTCTGTGTGAAATTACATGAATATCACTGTAGATTATATAAAAGTAGTACTTTTTCTCATAATTTTCACCACTATGAACAAAGAAAAAGAGGTATAAATAGTGTTTCTAACTTTATCACCTCTTTTTTGTCCACTCTTACCAGTGGGAAAAATTACACTGTCTGAAATGTATTTTTAAGATTGTTTTTTCTAACTAAAACAGCAGTTTCTATTTTTTTGGTTTTAAAAGTATCAGCAACCCAGGCTTGGCATAGTTTTCATCAGTTGTTAGACTTCATACAGTTCAAGTGTCTGTATGGGCTGAAAATATTGACAATTAACTGCATTTTCTTCAAAGACGCAAAATGCAAAGGCATTTTTCTTCAAAGTGTCATCATATAAAACGTGTTGAGAATATGGTTTAGGATAATTATCATCTATTGGCTATCTATAAACTCTTCATAAATGTATTTAATAAATTGTCATTAATACTAAAATTGTGTTTAATTCCCATGGCAAAATTCTGCTTATTGTTAATGGTTTCTTTCCAGTCCAAGAAAGAAACCATTGCTGTTTACTGTTTTGTCCTAAAACAAATCAATGGTTTGAAGTTTGAATTACACATTTTCTTCAAGAATTCCTCCTTTCCTTTGGCCACCTGATAAACCTGCAGTCAAGACTTATATTTTAGCCTGACTATACAACATAATCTTCTGTTCCCAGTACAGTTTCAGAACATTTTGCTTCTCCTGTGTGTACCAGAAAGTAATCCACTCTTCAGCAATAATTTATCTCTTTCATATTATCAAACATAGCCATGTGTATTCTATCAATAATGAAATCAGACAGAACTCACAACACAAAAATAACTTTTCTTGCTTTATTCTGAAACTTGGAGTTGAATTTTCCAAAGGTATTCAGTTCAGAGCCTCTTAAGAATCTGGATTCTAAATATAATTTTGACACTCAGCAGATATTAACAATCAATTATTTGTGCTTTTAAAAATAATATTTTCTTTCTTTTAGTTCTTATTTGATTTCTTAAAAAAATGCCAGAACATGGATAAAATTTTGTCAATGACACACACCCCTAATAAACCAAAACGCTGAATCCTAAAGCTCAGTGAAATTTGACAGACTTCAGTAGAAATTGTACTGACGAAATATTTATAAAAGTACAGACCTGATAAGTAATTGTAGTTGCATTCATGTGTAGAGATAATTTTTTACCCCTTTTCATTTTTTGTTTATGTTTAAGATCTTTGAAGTCAGGATAACATTTTCTATCATTTTTCATGACATCTTTTCAGATTAGTGCAGAAAGAGATAGTAATCCTTACAAATTGCTGAGAAAAGAGGTAGTTTCAATAAAAAAGAAATAAATAAACCCTGTTCATTGAAGAAAAACCTAAAAGTCAATCACATTTGATTTGTAAGAAGTAATTAATTAGAAATAAACCTATTTTAACTTTCTTACATATCTCTTTATGTCTATTTCTTGTGCATCTGTACTTGCTATTTTAGGTGCAGTGTTGGAAAAACAAGAAACCTCCAGATCATGATCCCTTTTTTTAGTATATGTATTATATACCTATATCTATGTATATATTCAGGTGTTTTACTCAAGTTTCAGAGTTTCAAACATGCTGGTTCAAACTCCACTGAGATCTGGTAGCTGACTGAGATGAATTTATAGCATGATGTATTTTTGTGAGCTGATGGTGGATTATATAATGCTCAATCTTGACTTAGTCACATGCTTTATGATGGTACCATGTAACAAAAAGACTGATAAAAGTTCCTCCCAGGAGGGTAAGAGGAAATATTCATGAGTGAGTGGAGAGACCTGGTCCTTTCAATCTTGCTATGATGACCTGTTCAAATAACTCATTGATTATATTGCATTTTATGCAACTCGGGAAGACGACAGAGAGAATACATGATTTGTTTTAATAAGAAGCAAACAAAATTAAAAATAAAAATTGAATCTTGAATTAAATGCAATGATGTGGACTTGCACTCTTATTTTGCTTAAAATGACACTTTCATGCAAGCTAACATTGATTCACCCCTAATGTTGATTGGCTCATCATATAGCTTGTTTTCTTTTCATCTGCTAACAAATTGGAAAACTCTTTTTCTTTTTTCTCACTTCTTAAAGAACATGACACATTCTGCATTGCAGTCCTCAAAACAAATGTTCTGCCTTTATCTTAAGGGGAAAGTCAACCTTGAAGAAATATTTTTTTTTCTTAAAATTCAGTGTCCTGTAACATTATCTGATCTCTTTAAGTGTTCAGAAAATTTTTCCTGCAGCTCAAATTTTCCTTTCAATTTTTATACTAAACTTGTAGTTCAGTTGTAAAATGAAATGAAACTATTTTTTTGCCTGTGATCTTTACTATATTTACATTACTTAGAAGTGAAATTTGTTATTTTCCCCCTTATATCAGTAAGCTTACATAGCGGTGTTGTCACATGGTGGAAAGAAAAGGAAAAAAAAGTAAAAAAAGAAAATGAAGGAAAATCAGATTCTGAAGTTCTTAGCCAAGTCTTTCTTTATGCAAATATTAAGCTCACTGGGATTTGGTTTAAATGAATTACATTTACTAAATTAATTAGGACTGTATATTTAAACTATCCTTTTAGTCCCAGCTCTTTATTCTGGCTCAAATTGTAAAATTTATGTGGTTTGATTTTTTTTTTTTTTGATGCCGCACATATCAGAGTAAGAAAATATAGATATCTGTACCGAAAGCTGACCCAACTCTACAATGTATTTCTATTACCAGTTATTGTTTAAAGAACATGGCAATAAGGTAACACATAGTACCTTGCAGTCACTGAAAGAGTGCAAACAGCGAGAAGGAAAAAGGCCTTCTTTGTTTGGGGGTTGGTATTTCTAGTCTCAGTTATTGTAATTTTGGAATCTTTTTCCTGTGTTGGACCAATGTCTCAATTTAGAGAATTTGAAGATTGGGGGATAGTAGAGAAAGCACTGCAAATATTCACAATGCCTTAAGCTGTATTTGGTAGGAATTTGATAATTTCATTTCCACACACAAATTCTGCAGAGATCAATCCTAGGCTATGAGTTAGACTCCCTGCTGAGCCACTTCATAGCTCTTGATTAGCTGTGGATATTATAGTAATTGGGTCTGTTAATGCCTACCTTCCCTGCGAGGTGTTAGCTAAACCTGTTCATTAAAATAATGACCACAGAAGAAAAAAGAGGGAGAGGGAGAGAGAATGTAAAGATGTGCATGGTCTTTCAAGACCTCGGAATTATAATTCCTTCTAACACTGCATTCAGAAACTGTTCAAGAATACTATAACAGCTGCTCCTTTACAATTAACTTGCACTATTAATTTGGTTCAGAAAATGTATTTTGGCAAGTGAAAGGACGGAATCAATCACCTTTGTGCAACACTACAGATTTTTACTACCCGTATTCACTCAAGCAACAACTCTGCTTGGAAAACATTAATGTTCAGATGCCAATTGACAAAAGCACAGGGACTTATTAAATCAGAAATATTGTGACAAACAGTAGAATTTTGTGCTTTTGCTCTGGGGAGCTAATCCAGTAAAGCATTTAAGAGGCTGCTTAATTTTAAGCATAGAAGGACTCCCTAGAGAAGGTATAAAGCAGATGCTAAAGCGTTTTCCTGGATGGAGCATGCAGTTGGTCAAAATTTGTTCTTCTGTGTCTTTTCTTTTTGTTTTGCTTGTTTTATAGGAATATGTTAAGATTGTATCAAGCCCTTTAGAAGTCCATTATGCATGCTAAATATTCATAGCGTAATATGAAATGTTACCATGTGCAATATAAATATGAGTATTTGTGAATTACATAGAGATCTAATAAAATGTTACTGTCCTATGTACAGTGCTCACATAAAGAAAACTACATCACTAGTCTCAGAACACTTTAAAATATACAGCCTTAATCGGTAGTTCTGGGAAGCTGCTAAATCCATTTGATAGAAATGTGTGGATTTTTTCATCCTGAAGCCCTCTGAGTTCAGGGAAACTGTGTGATACATAAAGCTGTCTGAAGACTGTGCAATACAGGAATATGTCCATGAATAAGGTAAGGCACTTCAGCTGGTGTGACAGAGGTCCCAAAGCTCAAAGTTACAGGCTAGTCTCAAGAACTGAAAGCTGTGCCATATGAGATGCAGATTGAAATATTACAAGCATTTGTCTTCATACACATATTCAGAGCTTCCATTTCCATCTATAATCCTACTGTATTTGTTGTCCTATGCAATCTCCAAGTTATTAAAAAGATCAGTTAGTGAAAATGAGCCAAATTTTGTTCTATTTGGGGTTGATAATTATGCCTCTTGAATGAAAAATACCTACTTTTCCAAGCCTACACTCACTATGATACAAATGCTGCTCCTTAACCATAAATCGCGTAAGGAGTTGTCCCTGTGAATGTGTGAAAAAATGGAGGCTTTACCTTGAAAGGGAAACTGATTTAACCTGGGGCCTTTCCTACCTTCTTTCAGTTGTCCGTTTTCTCTCTGACTGCAGAGATAAAATAAAAACTGCCTTTCACAAACTCTCATTTTTCCCCATATTCAAAGGCTTCTGTACCACTTTGCTCAGTATTTTCATCACTACATCAAATAAGATCTCTGAAATACATTATTTTCCTACACATTTTTTGTTTAAATGAGAGGATGACACAGTGGCAATATTTGGCATCTCAACATATTTGAAAGAAAAAAAGTAATAATCCATCTGGCTCTGTGTTGAATATTCTTCCTGTGATGTTTTCAATGTATACAGACCTTTTCTTTTATTGACCGATTAGTAATTGTAGAGAAGCTGTTCAAAACAGCTGCAGAAAAAATTACAGGATTTAAAAGCAGGATGATTGATTGCATGTTACTGCTGTAACTGCTCCTGTGGCAGAAATCCTCTTGGCCAACATTCAGGGAATTGAATTAGGAGAGACAGAATATGCAGCTACCACACCTGAACTAGAGAATCACCATGTACACAGTGCAATACAGAGCCAAGCAGTGATCCCAGCTTATCCAGACCTAGTTTGTGGACCCTCATATGGAATTACTATGCACGGGCACACCCTTGAAATGTTCAATGTTCAATGATGTATTTGCATGATGAGAATTTATTATTTGCCCTCTGGAATTACTGGGAATACATGTAAGCAGCCAGCAGCTTGTTTGAACATTGCAGGTTTAGGGTCTTTTGCCTCTTTGTGAAGCAGACTGGCAGTGAATTCAGAAAGGCATGCTGACCTTGAGCCCAAAGACATTCCTCCAGGTGGTCAACAGTGCCCATTCCTAGTTAATTACAGCTTGAATAATTTACTATCAAATGAGACAAAGTGTGTCTTGGCATGAGGCAGTCCATCAGAGCCCCACTACTGCTGTAGTTGAGTAGATTTAGATCAATCTGAATTCTCTCTTCACCTGACTGTCATGACTTTTCAAATATCATGGAGAGTGGCTTGGCAACTACTACAACCAGTTGCCTTAGAACTCTGGAATATTAGGAAACAAATATTTAGGGAAACAAAGCAGTCACATTCCTGCTGTTTGCATTTCAGAGCAGTGGGAAACCTACTACTGCTTTCACTTCTGTAAGAAGAAGATATTATAGATGAGAAAGTGTGATTCTCCTTTTGTGAGCAGTATGAGGGGTCATGATTTCCAGTAAAGCATCTATTCAATTTAATCTCACTTTTTCCGCACCTGATTTTTTTGCCTATATAACTAACTTCTAAACCCCAAAATACTGTCACAAGCGTCTCTCTTCTTCAACTGCATATTTATCCTGTTCCTTGCACAATTCTCAGAGTTCAGATCATTTGTATCTGACAGAATAAATAATAATCTCATGAAGATTTTGCTACAATGTCAAATATCTTCCTTTTTTCCTTCCAGTGGGTTGCATATTTAATACATCACAGTATGGCTGAGGATAATCTGAAAAGAAATTGACTACATCACAGCGATATGGAGTTGTTTAGGGGACTTCTCCAGTTTGTCTTGAGATGTTTTTCTGTTAGAGAATACTGACTGTGGGAAAGCTTCAGCCAACTACTTAGGCAAAAGCAGTTTGCATCTAAAACTGCTAGACAGCAGAATCCCAAGTATTCTCTCACTAGCTTCCAAATTAAGGAGTTGTTTTAAATCACCCTGCTGGGATAAGCAGAAATTCAGGCTTTGGATTTCAAATCCAATCCCGATGAAAAAGATCTTAGGAGTATGAGAGGTATTCTGGAATTGTTAACAGCGCTAAACAACCAGACCTTGGTTTCTGTTGTATGGAATATGCAGAAGTTGTTCAGCCGTGTGAACAGAAAAAAATTATTCCACTTCATGGAAGGAATGATTTCACACTTTTAAAACATCAAATTTTGAATGATTGCTGCCCGGTACTGAAAATGCATATTTTTGATTTTGCACATTTTTGATTTTTCACATTTTTGAGTCATTATCAAAGATGGCACAAGATTAAAGAATTCTCAGATGTGTGTGCACAAACACACATACAGGCACTCTCTCATCCAGCAAGCTGAAATATTCAATTCACTTCACTGTTTTATTTATCCACTGTATTCTGTGTAGTGTAGTCAAGAATGAAGAAATAGCATCACTAGATCTATTGATCATGCAGAGAAACACATGCTTTTATGCCTTGTGTTTGTAATCCCCTGGGTTCCTTTTTCACTCAGATAATGTGATGAAGAGTAAGCTACAACTAAGATGGCAGCTTTTTAAACTCATGGATGTTGTTGCTTCCAGGGAGCTGTTAACTCCTGTAAGATTGCTTCAAACAGGCAAACAGCACCAAGCAGGACACTTTGTTAACACTGTAGGCTCCTTTTAGTACTTCTGCAAAAGGGTCCCTCTAAGGAGCTGTAGCTGCCCAAGATATGCTGTTAAAGGGGGTCCAAAGAGACCCTACTGTCCCAAACCTGAGGTGCTTTCCCAGTTTTTGTTAGGATTTTCCAAGCTTTTTGAAAGCATTTATTAGATGTCTTTTAAAAGTGTTATTTCAGGTGTTTTACACTTGAGAGTTCTTTCTGATAATTCAGTTGAATCCCTCAACAAAGCTCTATGCTTCTCCAGCATTTCCAGACCAGCTCCAGTATCATGGACTATGATTATTTATTAGGCATTAAAAATAGACATTATAAGCTGACCTTTATCACTATTTAGAAAGGTTCTTGAACCAGAAATACTCAATGAAAAGAGAGGACACCTTGGTGGCAGGATCTAGTAGGTGGGGTTTTCTCAATTTTAAAGAAAAGAAATACAAAGCTTAATTTCCTGTAAGCCTGAAGATCATGTGCTGAGGTGTTCCCATTCAAGTTAAAATGTGAGGCCTTAGACTCACAAGATAAACTAGTTAGCATATTCTGCTTGTGGAACTGCAGGCAAACTAATTGGGAAAATGATCATTCAACTTATGTTACTGTTTCTCTGAAATAGAGGCGTGATTGTCTCTTTTGTACAAGTGGACAAAATTATGGGTTCCATGGACTCCTGCTCAGCACTAACCTGTATGCTTTATGTATCAAGAGAATTTTTGTGTCAAAAAAAGCGTATAGATAGGGTATTGGGTTTAGTCCATGAGTTGTAACATGAATATTTATTTTCTAATGGCATTTTTCAGTGGACTGAGTATGAGAACCGCTGCTAGGTTGGATTTAAACTGGTTGCAATTGAAGGAGCACTGGAATTTTCCTTCCTACAAATATCAGTATTTTGCTAAGAACTACCCTGCTTGCTGGCTGGTCACGCACAGGACAGATTGGGAGTTGGCAGCCATTCTCCTGGGTAGGCATTGATGTGCAGAAAGCATTTAGCAGGTGTGAGGAGGAAGAGCCACATGACATGCACTGCTGTTCATATTTTTCTTTCCCTTCTTTTGAAAAATGAAAATTCAACCTAATGAGTATACTGGTACCTTGGTAAAAAAATAAGATCTATTTTTTTCTTGAGGATAATCTTTTCCAGGCAGTCCTGTCTTTGCAGTTTTTCCCTTGTCTTTATGTTCCAGAAGTCAGACTGGTGACATAATAGGATGTGGCTTATTTTTAAAGGCAATAAGCTATCATCACAAGTGTAGAAAAGTCTGTGACAAGTCTTTAAGTTCAGCTTTATAGCAGGGAAATGTGAAAATTTACTGCTTATTGGGCAGTACTGAAACGTCAAACTTCTCAGCACTGCTTTAGCAGAGCTAAGTTCATGAGCAGTTAGCACATCTTAGTTCTGTGCAAGGCTCAGCTTACTTCCCTCCTTCTGTTATCTCAGGCTGCTGAAATAATTTGCATTATGAGCCTTCAGTAAACTTTCCATAACTGCCATAATTATTTCTGGCTGCTTTGTTCTCAACTCTGTGAATTCACTGTTGAGCATTTGTAATACAAACATCCAGACTTACTCGTATTTCCATCCTAATTTTCACTGAGTCAAAATACCAGACCCTAATTCAACTGAAGTTGTCTAGTGCTCCATTAAGCCTGGCTTTGCACTTGCTTTTAGCATAATAAATTCACTGAATTTCAGCTCCTCTAGCCACAAGACTGTAGCACTTTTGCCACTAGAGGATATTTGAAAGGAGGAGTTAAGGGTTAGGTGTCCTGGGAAGAAAGATTTCCACTGTAAATCTATAATCCAGGATTAGGCTTTCAGCTTTGAGATCCAGATAAGTTTTGACCTATTAACATATAACTTAAAGGTATCCTGAGTGTTCATGTACACTTTGGAAAAAAATTCATTTCCACCCTTGTTTTTTATACATTCCAGCAGTCTTACTTGTTCTGTGATACAACCATCAAACCCCAACACAGCTTTGTTTCTAAATTCTCTCTGTACAGTATCCAATTCTAGTATTTGCACTTGCAGAAGACTCATGGAAATGATCACTGAATAGAATTCAAGGAAGCAGAGGGAAATTTGTACAGGCAGTTGAGGGCCAGTTTAAATTACCAGGGGTAGTTATTTAAACTGTAGGAAAACATCTGATAGCAGAGGGTGAAGAAAGAATATCAGTTTTAAACAGAAAGGATAACCAGACCTAGCAATGAGAAATGTAAACTACACAAAGTCAACATTGAACGAGAAGCAGTTTTGTAGGACTAAGTGTAAATTAAATGTTTACTGGGTAAGATTTCAGGCTTGCAATCATTCATGCTTTTAAAACAAGAAGAGGTTTTTTTTAGATAATGTTCATGCAAGGTAATGCATTGTTACCTATTTGAACACATTTCTATGGTGAAGGAAAATAAGTACTGTCTTTTCCAGGAATGGTAATCCTTTCTGTCCTAGAAAGCATAAATACATTTTACTTTCCTCCCAGTAATGGGGGGAGGTGGCAGGGGAACTGAGGAGAAGCCCAATTGAGTTGCCTGCCTTTCCCTCGGCACAATTATCAGTATTATGAACATTGTAAATGGCTTTGGCTGCCCTTTCTGCTTTCTTCTCTAGAGAAGACCAGAAAGTTCTCCCTCCCATATTTTTCATACAAAAGGCATTCTGCTGTTAGTTTGTTGATTTTTCATTTCCATGTTCTCTGAAGCAAGGAGCATGTGTCTGATGGGAATACTTGCACCACTTCTGTGATACTTGTAACACTAATCTGTTCTGTGTGGATAGCATGCAAATTTTAATTACATTAAATAATCACAGGTCTTAAAAATTAAAGCAAGGGGGTTCGGTACTGGGGCATCTAGGTAAAATGACCTCTGAAATACTCCAATAACTTTGTGCCACTTTCTAAGTGATGTGATGAAATAGACTTTTCTGGTCTTGGTGTGTGAAAAAATGAGTCATTTCTTGTTTCAATGTAAAGGTGCACTTTGTTTAATTTGCATTTTAAAGGCTTACTTGTTGATTATACGAGGCTTTTGAAGCAGCATGGAAAATGGAGTTTGTAGCAGCAAGCAACTGATTGGCAATGTGATATGATTCTGCCATTTGCACATCACTTAAAGGGTTCAGAACTTCAAAATCACTTTAAGATGTGAAGCTTTAAAATTGATTTTGTCATGTTTTAAACTAAAGAGAAGAATAACACTGCTTTTTAACAAGCATCTTCAATGTGCTCAAAGATGGGTTTATCTGTATTCTGTCTTATGACTTGCACACAAGAGAGTTTTGCAGAAGAATGAGGTTGGCACGGGGAAGACAAGACAAAAAGCTTTAGGCAATTAAGGTAGGGCAGGATGACAGCTGGATCAGATTTTTATCAACTGTGACTACAGGAATAATAGAGGGATTTATGCTCTCCTTGACACCGGTGAAGAAACTGGAAAGCCAGAACAGTTGGGGAAATGATGGAAAGGAGTAGTTTCTATGAAAAACTGTAGACATCTCCTTTTTTGTTTTTCAGATAAATATGGCAAATTTACCAGTTACAGTGTGTCAACTTCGAAATAACTTCAAATCTGTATTTTAAAGAGACTTAGGTAGCAAAAAAAGATTTTTTCATTTTTATGAATAAATACATATACCTCATTTGAAATCATAATTAGCAGCAAATTTTGGGTTTGTTAATTTCTCTAAGACAACCTATTTGGCCAAGATTTTCCTACTGTTCTACTTTTTTCTTCTGAGACATATTATCCCCTTTTGTTTGTATTTCAGTAATTCTGAGACTACAACTAAAGTGAGGTTGTCTTTGCTGTCAGTTTTATGCAAATACAGTAAGAGACACTTTGGATCCAAAGAAATTATATTGAAAAAGCTGAAAATCTGTAGATTTAGAAAAAAAATCCAAAAAGTGGACTTTTTTCCTACTAGAATAAAAAATCAGGAGGTTTTTCAAAAAATGTCTTAGTAAATGAATTTTAAAAAGATTTTTTCCTTTTGTGTACTAAAGATTATCCCATCTTTCATCCTTCCTTTCACCCAGAGCCCCAAATCAATTACATGAGCTATCTTAGATCAATTAAAGACGCCCAGCCTCATTTCTTGCAAATTAAGTCCTTTTAAAAGCTCAAAGATGCAGTGAGAAACTTGAATATTTCATAATTTAACTGTCCTGCACATCCATTTTCACAGACTGTAAGAATATGAGCAATCCATGCTTGTAAACAGCCCCTACATTTTATCTGAAGACCTGAGTGAAAAAGTGCAGACCTTGCAGTCAGTTGCACACAAATGAAACCCCAGGTATCCACGTAGATCTTTATGCATCCTTTAGCTTGCACTTTTCCACTCAAGTTCTCTGTAAATTATGCTGATGAACAGTAACTCAGCAATGCCAGGAGAGGTAGAGCAGTGTAGGAATGGACAGAAGGTACACTTGTGCAGGAGACATGAATGTCCAGGAAGCAGAGAAACATGCAAGCATTGGTATTTCTGTGAGGATAAAGATTTTGTTTTCACCCAGTCCACTTCTTTGAGACTTTTCCTTATTAGCAGTCTCCCTTTTCTATCAGGAGCTGTATCTGACAGCCCTCTCTATAATCTGAAAGACAAAGGAATCTATGTAAAAAGGATATAGCCTTCATGAAGCCTTGGATATCTTTCCAACAGCTTCCTACTGATCACATCAGCTTGGATTATCTGGCTCCCTGAAGCCATGTCCAAAGAAGATTACAAATCTATCTTGTAATATTTGACAAAAGTATTCTTTTTCATGCAGGAAGTGTCTCAGCAGATTTCTAGGTCTGATTTAGCAGTTATAGACCAGCAGGGGTGTATTCTTTATTCCTGACAGTTGCAATAATCTGGGTCAGCATGTCTTTTTGACACAACTCATCATCCAGATATTATAGAGTCAGGAGTTTTGTGTGTAAAAGAACCAAGCAATGCCCTGAGGATTATTGAAATCATGTGGCACAGTAGGAAAGAGCTACTGGGAAGTTGGATCTCTGCTGTGTGGTCAGGACTCAGTGTGGGAGGAAGAAGAAGAGATGAACAAGGGTCAGAGGTATCCCATGATCATTAAAAATCCTCTGCTTTTCACCACAGGTGGGAAAACTAACCATAATATTCTGGCCAAATTCCAGTCTGAGTAACTGCAGTGAATTCAATTTTAATTCCTTTTGCAGTTTCAGATGATTCATTATAGTCATTTTCACTCCTGTAGTAATGATGGAGAGACAGGTTGTATGTCTTTAACAGCAAAATCCTACCTTAGCCTTTTTCTGTGCTTTAGTCCTTATCAAGTGGGCTTTGGAGAGTCACTGCTAGGGAAGAGTGACCTCCTGTGCCTTCTAGTATGAGCTGGATGGGATCTAATGATCACATGGGGAAAATTCTTCCTTGCAAAGACAATGACTCAGACAAAAGATATTTTCACATGAAAATTAAGACAAGACAATGCAATCAAATCCAGGATATTTGCACAGTCAGATGTGTGATTTAGGTTCCCAGTGCCAAATGCAATGAGGAATCATATATATATGACAAATTATGGCATGATGTTCCTGCTCTGCAAGATGCATCTCTTCTTCCCTCTCCTTTTAATGAGTCTTTCCGACATTATCCCTTTGCAAATTCATTCCCTTGAGGTGACTTTCTTCTCATGTCATCTAGTCCAGTTTTGAAGTTCACATACTTTTTTTTGGGTTATGGATTTGACAATGTGCAGAGTGAGAGGTGAAAATATCCATGAGACCCTTTTCCGCATGTTCTGAACATGATACAGGAATCCCATCCAGATGGAGAAAATCTATGCAGTAGATACCTAGTACTTCCTACATCTTCGAAATGTGTTCATAAAATATCTCAATATTCTTTAAAGTTAATCTTAAAAGACAAAAGCTGTATCAACTCTTCCAAACCCTACTTGCAGAAGGATGGCCAGATAAGAGCTGAGAGTATTATCCCCAGTTCAAACTGCTCTACTGCCTATGGCTTAGTATTTCTAAACAGAAAATTATACCTCTTTAGAATCTCAAAGCATTACTCATTCTAGGCTATTTTTATTCCCATCCTTCATTTTCACAATAACACGTAATGAAAAACTCACTTTTTAATTAATAGAGAAGCAAAAAGAGAAAAAAGTATCAATGTGTTAATGGAAGATTAGATTTTGCCTTTTTATTTAATTAATAATCCTGAAGGTACTGAATTGAATTAATAGTAATTCCATTATTTTACATTTTCTAGAACTATTCTAATTTATACCAGAAGACAATAGTGTGTAATTTATAATACATGTATTTAAACAACAAAAATTTAGTAAGCAGTGTATTAAGAAGTGATATGAAAGAGTTTTTGCAGGTCCTACCCTTTAGCCTTTGCAGAATTGTTTCAAATACTTGGAGTTCTGCCTTATATGATTTTTTAAAATCTATTTTATGTATGGGAGCCTGGCAGTATGTTAATAGGGGAGACATTATTGCATTTTATACAACACATAACACACACCATACAGTGAATAACTGAAGTGAAATGAAACTTTACACCCCCTTACTCCTTGTTCTGAGTCCACTGCACCCTGAGCCATAATGATTGGTGAAACATAATACTTCATTCATGATTGGTAAACTCACAGAATACACAGCTTTTCACAAACAGGTCTGAAACACATTCAGCATCACCAAGGATATTATTTGTTGATGCACATTCTCTTTTGCTTTATGATGATTTTAATTAACTGCTCTTGTACCTCTGTATTCTTCATGTGCTCCTCAGGAGTAATGGACCCGGTGTTATTATTTCCTACACATATATAAATAATCAGATTTTCTACAGAATTTAATATCTGAGAAATACATTCCTGTACCTGGCCTTTTGGGTGTCTTTTTTGAAAAAACCTGGGTTTGGCTGCAGTCCAGAACAGGATGCTGACTAAAGTAAGAAATCCCATTTGTCCTGTTTCCCATCCCATTGCCTATAGTTCTGCCTGTTTTTCAAGACCATTCAAGTTCCAGGTTTTTACTCGCTGCTGGGAAAGAAAACATTTGTGTGCCTTTAGGTTAAAGTCTCATGGAATACATGGGCAGGAGAGTTACTTCTCTCAGCAGAATTAGCTAGGACTGCTTCTGAGGGCTTGAATTTTCAGTGGCTCTCAGTGGCATTTGGTGATTTAATCAGTCAAAAAACAGGTTGAAAATTTCAGCTGAGTTCCTTTAGTCACTAAGTGGAAGGAACTGCTTGCTTCCTCTCTATAGAATTTTAGAGGTTTATGAATTGATCAGGGTTTTTTACCTCTCGCCAAGATGGGAAGAGCTTGTACATCCTTGAGGTAAGGAATAACAACCAGCAGTTCTCAGGGGTATAACAATTTCTTGTCCTTCCAAAATTCATCTGTCTCTTTTTGTCTCTTTTGGCAGCATGGTACAATCTAATTTCAGCTCCCTCTACAAAACAATTTGCTCTTTCATTATTCTGTTACTTACAGCAGATATGTAGCTCCATTCACATACAGCATGATAGAGATTTCTAAATGATATTGTCATTATCGCTGTTATTATTGAGAGAATTTGGAGGATGTCAGAAAATTGTCAAATCCTATGGAATCACACTCCTCTAAATAAAAAAGGAACAGAACCTGCTTATGAAAGATTAAATACTGCTCATCAGCAACAGTAGCCAAGGAAAAGAACGTGTCAGATCTCCTTGCTGTCTCAGCCATTTCTGACTGCATGAAGAGGTTATTTGTTTCCAGAAGGAGGAGGAACACACTTCTGCCAATTGGAAAGTTCTCCACTGTCTCTTGAAAATGCCTTACCCACCAAATTGTACTGAGGTTTGTAAGAATTATGTGGGCAACTGTAGACAAACTAACCAATTACAAGTTGGGTACACACTGAGTTATTCTGGCAATCTGAGGTCTGTACGATTACTTGACTTGCTCGAGTTCTCTTTGGCACTCACAGGCTTTGCTGGAGTTTCTCTAGGGGGCAGCAGCTGATGTCATTGACCCTCATAAATTTGTTTCCAGTTTGTGCTTCCTCCTAAGATGTGCTAGGAATGAGTGATTCTGCTGATTCAGATGCCCTCCTTTCATGCCTATCTCTACAGAGTTATATGTGTAGATGTGTGTGTGTGCATTTGTGAATGTGTGGAGCCAGAGAAGTGGACACACCACACACATGAATTTTACATGCTAAATAAAAGTACTCCAGAAAGGGACACATTATTGAGGGAGCAGATTTTTGTGTGGTAGCATTTTTATGCATTTCATGATATATATAATTCCAGTCTAGATAGAGCCTTTGTCTCCTCTTTGGATTTTTTTTTCCAAAGACCTGAGCAGAAGGAGCTTTACCAGAGCTGGAGTTTCTTAAGTGCTTTTATCATGACAGTCAGAGAGCCATATCTACTGGGCTTTTTCAAAATAGTTTAGAGTTATACAGTGAGAAGACAAACTACAACTCATAATTTTTTGATTGACTGGAGGAACTTATTGCACAGGTAGACAGAGCTAGAGAAACCTTGGCTGCCAGAGATTCACACAGCTTTTGCTACAAGAATTTCTCTTAAATTTGTCTTCTATCTAATGCAATCCTAGAAACTGAAAATAAATAGAAAATAAATAGGCATTGATGTACCATATCACAACCTAAGAAACTCATCTTTGGCAAGATCAGATTTTCATAATATAGAAATTTATTGTCAACTGTGACATGGAAAAGATAGTAATACTGTCAATCCATTGTAAATCAGGGCTAGGCCTCTGCTGGAGTTTAAAACCAATGTTTCAGGTCTATCACTGATTTAACATCACTATGTAACATAGTGTTCTAACATCAACAGAAATTGTTAAAAAAGGTGTGGTTTTGCATCTGTTGTCAACTGCCTCAAAGTGAAAATGTACAGCTATCTGAGAACATACACTCAAGCCCTCTGTTTTAAACCTGGAAGCCAACTATTTGTGCTGTTGAAAATCTTTCTGGAATAGGAATCTGTTGGTCCTGAGGTCTGGGTGTCAAGAAAATATGTATATGCACTGAAGTAGTTAATTTCTGGTTAATTTTGCAAATTAATTAAGGCAAAGAAAATTTAAGAAATCTTACTGAATTCTAGCAGGATTCTAGCAAGAGGTAATGTTTAGAGAGCAGCAATTTAATCAGAATTTAATATTCCAGTCTGAAATGTCTTTATGGGCATTTAATTTGCATGAATATCTCTCTGCAGACAATCTCTTGAACAAATGTATGGCTCATAGCACCCATGACATCTGAGCACTGTACACTTCCTCTGTGATATGGTGAAGTGCTATGGTTACAGTTTTCAGACAGAGTAACAAGGCACAGAGGATCCTATTTGCAAAAATATTGGTGCACTCAGTGAGGACAATAGGGTGTTGTTATAACTCTTTCCAAAACAGCATTTTCTGTCCAACTGTGTCAAATGTCCTATCCTTACTCACTCCAGACTCACATGCTTTTCCAGGACCCTGTCTTCTTTTCCAGTGTTATTATGTGTGCATCTGATGCTGAGATTTCTCTACACTGCTCCTGACAAATGAAATCTGAATCCACTGTTGAGGCCAAGATTGCCTTTCCTTGAGAGTATGAAAAAGTAGAGTTGTGTGTTGTGAGGCCATCTCCGCCCGTTCTCTGGAGATAACTGGAAGCTTAGAGACTTTTAGTGGGATAATCTGGATTCAAGCAACCAAAATGGTCCAACGTGGTGATAACTATGCCTACTATGGTTTTGTCCATCACCTAATGTCCTGACATCAGCTCTTTTAAGTTCTAATTTGGACATGCTGAGTTAGCTGGAATCTTTGTTAACCTTACCGATGGCATTATTAATATAAAAACTAGTTATTGCCTTCTTCATGACTTCACTTCATTGTACTCAAATCATACAAGAAGCATGAGTTCCAGGGAGGTAGGAGAGAAATACCTTTCCATTTGAGAATGAGACTTTTCATCTACTATATAAATTAAGATGCTTTTTACAATTGAGACAATAATAAAAGCTAAAAGGAAAACAATGGAAACAAACACTCTCAAAATTCTTTTTTTCCTTTTAACAAACCCCTTTTTCTCAAAACCACTCATACCTCCATGCACAGAACTATCTTTACAGAAAACTCTATAATCAGTCTATAAATTAGGCCAGCCTAAAAATGTTATTTTTCCTGAATACTATAAATGTGGCAATTTTGACATGTAAATTGATGTTTGATTTCCTGTTTACTTTCTTTACTTGAAACTAATGACTGTGGATCATCATTTTCTTAAAAAAAAAAAAAAAAAAGACTACTATTTTGCTTCAGGAGCAAGCAAGTCATCCCTTAGGTAAATGTTCTGCAGCTAAAGACATAGATAAACTTCATGGCATTGGAAGTTCAAGTCTGTTGGCTTCTATTTATTGAGTCCTTACAGATAGTCCTTTTCACATCAGGAAACATTAGGTTATGCTTTGTTTTGAAGGCTTGCTGTTCCACCTCCCCTTCTCAAAGGCAGAAAGCAGAACTGACTGTTAGCAGCCCAGTTGACAACACAGACCATTAAATAGAACTATAAATGGTAAAAGATAATTAACAAGAGATGGTTTAGAAAAATTCATTTCAGACAAGTCTAAGCAGTGACATTTTAAACTGGTAGACTTTGAGATAAAATCAACTGCATGTATTAGCTGTAGAATTAGTCATTAACATTTAAATGTAGCCAGGAGGCAGAGATGAGATGTCCTGCTGGCAACAGCCACAGGACGTATGTACAATTCTCAAGAGTGAAAGCTGTTAATTGACAAGGAAGAAAGGCAGACTAAGGAACCTGGTAGGTGAAAATCACCTCCAGCAGATATTTGTGCACATGCAAATATACCAGACAGTTCTTTGCAGTAAAATAAGATCTGCTTCAGCTATATGGTTAAGCTTTTGTATAGACTGCTGCATCCTGCCGTTTGGGCTGTTGGGGTCACCCAGACAGCGTGCAGGTGGCAAACTCTTCCTTTAGAAATGACACAGGGAAACAAAAAGGAAAGCATATGTACCTTCACACCCCGAGTTTTCATCTCCTTGTTTTTTCTTGTCCAGGCCTCCTTTGGGTGTATCCTCCTCATTTACTTCCCCACGCTACTGTTGTTGTAAAAAAGTCACACCAGCTTCCACATTCCTACACTTCAAACATCATAGGAGTTGCAAAAGGACTGCAGAACACTATATGATATGAAAAATTCATTTTTATATGAATTTAAGAAGAAAAATGAGCCACTAAATCCTCTTGTCTGGACAGTACATTTTCTAGGCTGACACTTTGCATCCCTTTGGTGTATCAAGGCTAGAATTCCTTACAAAGGGGCATTGGCATCTTTGAAAGAGAAACACTATATCAGTGAATAGCACCTGTGATAGAAACAGGGCCATGTGCCTGAAACAGTAAGGGGTCTGCTTTTGGAAAACTTCTCCAAAGCATGAGACACACATTAATTCTATTTTCTGTCAATAGATGTTTTTCCAGATTAGCAGCTAGTGTCTGGGGCTTATTCTGATTTCAGTTAATTCAGAATTTAATTAGTTCGTTAAGTTTTTAGACAGAAGGATAATACAGCCATGAAATTAGACTGACATGTAATTTTCTGATGAGAAATTTATCACCGAATCTGAAGCCAAAAATTACTTTTTGTGGCCTGCTAAAGCTGATGTGTACAATGGTTGACTCATACTATAAGAATGGAACAAATGGAGTAGAAAAGGTGAAAAGTAAATCAAGTGCTTAATTTAAAACATGTTGTTAATATTTATTTTGCAGATCTACACAGAAAACCAACAGACATCTGAAATAACATTTCATTTTTACCTGATAGATCTCAACACATCCATCAGTGAATTCTCTCTCTTTTGTTTTTATCACACCTTTTGTGCTTATTAATTCTGATGTTTGCCAGATGAAGCCAGTGTGAACATTCACTTGATAACTGGTTATCACTGTTAATATAGAAGCAAAGTGAGTTGGTTTGCAGATGGGCTTCTATATTCAGAGTGAATATAATCGTAGAAGGGTAAACAGTATTAACAGAGCCTTTGAGCAAAATCTGTCTCTAGTGAAAAGGAAAGAGCACCACAATTTGCTAATATTAAAACTAATTAGTTTGGTCTTGAAAAGCATAAGTGATCATTCTTCAAATCTTCTCAACTTACTACCAGACAATACAATTTTTGTGTGGTGGTGTTTATTTCACGAGGCCCCTCTATGTGTGTATACACATATAAATAATCACATTCATATACATAGATATAAAAATATATATTGGATTTTAATTTTTCCCCTTACAACCTGGAAATCTAGTTATTTGCTAAAGGTCCCAGAATATGCAGCAAAACTTGATTTGATTGGATCTCTCTTCAATGATTTTAATTGTGATATAGTAGGGGTAGCTGGATATGTCTTTCTGTTTCCTCTCTGCTCACTCTCAAATCCAGTACATAGTAGAAACAAACATTTGAAATATGAGCTGTTGTTGTTATTTTTTCAATTGTGACAAGAATTTTTATAGATTCCTTTTGTATTTCTGAGTTACAGCTAATAGGCCCCATTTTTTCTGCCTGCCAAGTGAGTCAGCAATACAAGTCTGCATTTCCAACTAAGGTCATAAAGAATAAAACCCCTCTGTGAGTCCTTTAAATATTTTGTGAAGTGTTTGCTAATACAGATGATTTTTAACTCCTTTAAAATATTTTTTATGTAATCAACATAAATTTTTGGCATTTATTTTAGCTTTGATTATAGAACACCTTGTTCACAATGTTTTTCCAATTCAGCAGCTTACACATTACAGTTTATGTTTTCAAACCAGTAAGAGATGTACACTGAGGTGAAGTGACTTTCCTCAGGTCAGAAGGCCATTGTTTGAGGAGGCTGGGAGTAGAACTCAATTCTCCTTGCTTCATTTTCTATATTTTTTCCCTGAAAACAATTGCTATATGTATGAAATAGTTTGGAAAAATAAGGCTGTTTTCCTGTCAGTCTGATTTCTTGATATATGTTTCTTGTAGTAAACCCTCAGTCTGTTAGAATTACAGCAGATGATAAAAGGAAAGTGTAATTAAATGAACAATATACACAGAAAGCTAGACTAATTATCCTGTGTTCTCTGGAAACGGTTGAGCAGAGGAAAAAAATACAAGATGTAGATAAGATTTTTTTTTCTTTTCATAAGCAGGAGGCAGGTTTATTAGTTTAGAGAATAGCATGAAGTAAACACTATGCAAAACCAATTCTTTATGAGCTACTTTTTTAGTACGCCTTTAGCCACCTTCCAAAATGGTTTATAATAAAGCTGAGGTTTAATTCAGTGCAGCCATAAGGATCTCATGTGTTCAAGTGGGCTCCCACTGCAGAAATGACAGCAAATATATTCCAGAATATGTGTGTTCATGCACATCACTGCCATGGGTGACCAGGTCTCAACTGATGCAAATCATCCCACTTCTGAGGCCATCAATAAAGTTGGATCCATTTACACTACCTGCTTGTTTGGCACATGGTGTACACTCTGTGGGCTATACAGGCAATGCCCCTGCTCATAAAATGTACTGGACATACAAAGACCTAGATTTTAAATAACAAATCAGCTCTTGGACTAGAAGATAGATCTGTGTACTTGTCAGTCAAGACTAGTTTCAGTCATTTGCTTTACAGGACATAATCTCTGTTATCCTGACAAGGCCCACTTGTCATCTTTTTTGACATTATTCAGAAGTTGTTCTGGTAGTTTAGAGATGTTAAGAGCAGTAAACTCTTCAGAGTGTCATAAGAGGTCACATATGAATTGCACTGGCTTTCAGATAAAAATGACTATGGGGAATAAATGACATGTTGGTAAAAGGATGGGATTGCAGTGTACCATTCATGTGAGGAAAATCCACATTTAGAAAAATGTGAATTAAAGGTTTTTCTATTCTAAATAGGCCAAACTATTTAGAAAATTTTCTTAACTAGAACTGAGTTTTGCCTTCATTTAAGACTCTTCATTTAAGACCCCTTTTCCTACATTTAAGGCTCAGACATTCTATGGGCATTTAATTAGGTCATCTTGACATAGATTGTCCTCATCTATAAATCCTCAGTCAAAAAATCTGCTCATCACCAAAATACTTAGTAGATATAACTAAGAAAAAATAGTATCTCTATACTAATCCTCTGCAGGGTTAATATTGTACTGTACATGGTAATAGTTTTAAAATTTTTATGGCTTGTGCTGGCACTC
The DNA here is from genome assembly GCA_024734555.1 of Trochalopteron elliotii. Taxonomy (NCBI): domain Eukaryota; kingdom Metazoa; phylum Chordata; class Aves; order Passeriformes; family Leiothrichidae; genus Trochalopteron; species Trochalopteron elliotii. The sequence goes on from JANPWX010000011.1 coordinate 4,339,901, forward strand.
TGCTGCCCCATCAAAATAATAGTCCTGTTGTTCTAGGTAGAGAATCTAGGAATTAGTTACTTAAACTGATGAGACAAATAATTTTCTTCTCTCTGTCTCCCGTGTCCAGCAAGCTGGACTTACCCTACGAAATATAAAGCAATATACTGTACTGTTCTACAAGTACAGTATTTTTTTCCTCATTCTGGTTCTGCAGATAAATGAAAAAAGTCTAATCCTGAGCTACAGCACATTGCAGATACTTTAAAGCTTGTAATATGTTGGTCAAAAACACTTTAAATTGACTATATTAGAAGCACATAATAAAAATGATTGCACATGGTATTTTCTGAATTAGCCAAATATCAGAATTCCTGTTCAACAAGAGATTTCCTTGTCCTTAAAATTTTAATTTTCTTGTGTATTAGCACCAAAATAAATGCATGGTAAATGGAAAAAAAAAAACAAACCCAAAACTGATATTTTATTAGAAAAATAGAGAATAGAGAAAAAAAATATTGCACTGTGCTTTTCAAAGTGTCTTGTTATGAAAATTACAAAATGCATGGTCCTATTCCCTATAACTGTGGTTCTGTATGTTTAAATGTTTGGTTCAGAAATTTCCTAGACATTTTCTACAAACATATTTTAAAATACTCTTGTCTTATTAACATTTTCCAATAAAAACCTGCTTCATTAGGAAGTGTCCAAGTACCTCTGCTATTTTGTTTTATTGTTCTGTTTTGTGAATTGAGTACTTCAAATATAAGAGATATTTGATAGACAAACAGAGTGATTATACAGACTGTGATCTGTCTATATGGAAAATGTCTCAGGTTCTCATTATATTTTAGGAGTAGGTTGTTTTTACATATGCTTTGCAGTTGAGCTTTTAGGCAGGACCAAATATTCTACAGCCATAAAATAGCACAAAAATACTAGTTCTAAACTAGTATGATGTAGAACTCTTGGGAATGGGACCTTTTTATGTTGCTTAAGTAGTTTCATATCCTATCCTATGCATTATTCAATGACTTCCTTAATGACATGTTCATAAAGTACACCAATAAATATATAGCATGGAAGACGTATCATGTTAAAACTCTTATTTCCCAAAGAGCTCCAAAAATACACTAAAGAATGATCAGGTTTCAGGGGATCCATATAATTAAAGTACAAGCCACCAACATCCTGTCCCATGAAGATTAAACTTTATTCCCTGCTTGAAATTATTGGTTTTATATATACATATATCAATCGCTGCACTTGGGACAGTCCTTGTTTGGTTCCTTTTATTTTCTCATTATTAAACACCTGTTGCTGATTGTGCTTTGTAAGTTGAGCAATGAAACTCTGCTCCAGAAGAGAGCCTGGGTGTTCTTTGCATCCCCAGGTTTCCTCAGCATGGGTATAGAAGACTGGAAGAAAATTGCTGAAGGAAACAGCTTCAGCAGTAATGTATTGGTTCAGTGATGGAAAAGCAAAATGTTTAAAGGTCCTTAAAAATCCTTTGGAAGAATATTGTGATGATGGACTTCAGCACTTGACATATACTGCAGAAGGATAAGTGCCAGCATCAATTTTAGAAATGACCCTTGGGAACAAAAGACATAATGATTTTAGATTGTCTTTTTTATTTCATGAATATTGAAAATATATTCTTCATTGCACTTTGGGATAATAAGATATTTAGTCAGTCCAGTTCAGAGATTTTTTTTTATTTATTCATTTATTATTACCCTAATGAGACTTGGTGCATGCTTAATTTCTTTTGAATACGTAACTGCCAGATTTAATGTGTAGTAGAAATTCTTTTAAGACCCCTGGAGTTCTCTTCAGTCCTGACTTTTGTTTTCTTTCATTTTTAACTGTGAATGTTTACTGAAAACAGGTTTCTGCCATCGTTCAGTTATGTTGAAGTCAGACAGGATGGCAGATTGAGAGACTTGACTGAGGCATATGTTAATTTAATTTTAAAATATACATGCAATGCCACTTGCAGTTAATTACTACCAATTTGCAGATAAAGTATGCTTTGAGACTGAAGGTGAAACTTCTAATCTAATTCACTGAAAGTTCCTGAGATTCATTCACATCTTCTGTATTTTCCCATCTTGTTTCGTGCTGCCACCAGATACTGCAATGTCCATTTCAGTTCTCAGGCAGTGGCTCAGAAGTTCCATGTCTGCTGTGACTGCTTGGACTGTGCAATGCATAACACAAGAGGAATGTGTGCCTGGTTTGGGTTATCCTAATACTGTAGTACCCCTAACTTTTTGTAAACTTTCTGTTTTAAAGTTTCTTAAATATCCTTAAACACAGACAGTCCACAGATCCTTAAACACAAGAGAGTCAGGATACTGACACACCTAAATATCTTTAAAAACAGGGTCTTCAAAGATTTCCACTGATAGTCCCAGAGACTTAAGTTCTTAATTCCTATGATACTTTTGTCATTTCAAGTGGACAATTTCACTACTGCTTATTAAACCTTGGCTTAGGCCAAAGGATTCGTAAAAGTAAAGGTATCAGAGAATCGTGGAAATTCTGTTTCTTTGCAGTTTATAAACATGGCTTTCAAGCTTCTGGATCAAGTAGACACTTTGAAAAATATCATTCACCTATTATTTAGCAAATTGATATAGGATTGACCACTCATGTCCCTTTACTTGTAACACAGCTCTACAATGGATTCTCTTATCACCAAAGCAGAAAAAGCTGGGGTGTTATTTTTTGAACACTGTGACATGATGAGCCAGTTCACTGGATAAAGTTTCCATCTCATAACTCATGAAATAATATTTGTCTTGGGAGAAAAGAACACTACCAAAGCACAGAAAGCACTTTAGTGCTAGTATGTTTGTTTCAGCTTAGAAGAATTCTTGCGTATTCTTTGCACATATTTGTCAGGAGAAGTTAGGCTTCAATGCTGTTATATTTCCTGCTATAACTAATTTTTCATTGTTCAGATAGTTAAACCTTCAGAGCTTCAGCAGAGCTGCAACTAACAGGTATCTTGGGATGCTGTGAATCCAAATGTTGACATTTTGTAGCAAAGCTCGTTAGAGCATTTGCCAGGAAACTGAATTCTGTAGCACTTTAAACTAGCTGACCGCTCTTAAACACCTTTGGCAGCTTTATTATTCCTTGCAAACATTTTCAGAGTTGGATGGGAATCATAGTACAGTGGCCAGACAATCTGTCCACAAACCACCCTCGTTCTGAAGATGCTGGATAGTTGTTTTCACTCTCCATTTGCTAACAGTCAAGGACATGGGTGGCTGAGTAGATTTCTCAGTGCCAGTCCAAGGGGTTGAGAGCCACATAGCTTGAAGTGAAGGAAATGATCTGGATGACAATATGGCAGCATTTTGCTCTTCCATGGCATTTTTGATTTCAGAATCTTAAAATAATTAATAAGCTAATCTGAACTAATTTCAAAGGACATATTCTTAGTATTTTGAACAGGCAGGAGCTCATTCGTGTCATGCTAATGTCCACATCTAAGATGGTCTCTGTCACAATGACATCTCGGCAAATTATTAACAAATTCAGAATCCAAGCATGTTCAAAATTCATAAGTTTGATAAAGACAAACATATGCTTTTAGGATAAGAAGACATTTTAAGTAGTATTATCAAATCAAAGTGATCAGGAGTAATTTGCACCTTGGGGGAATACGCGATATCTTGGTACTTTTCAATTTTTTTAATAGGAAACTTTAATTGTCGAAGTTTTTAGGAATAAGCAGAAAACTGAGACATATGGGAGCTCCCATTGCTTTAGGAGCTCATTCATCTGAGAGAAAATGTTTCTATTTTAAATGTGAAATTTTGGCCAGAAAAAAATTTGGGCCCTTTCTTAACCCCCAGAAGTGCCACCTAGTGACCAGATATTTTATTTGATTGATGTATTATTTCTCAGTGAACTGTTCAATTTTGAAATTTAATTTTGAGGGTTTGAATGTTGTTTTGAAAGATTATCATTTCATCTTGAACAAAATTAAGGCTTTGTACCATATACTTCCATGTTTACTAGGAAAAGTCTCAGAAGGATTTCAATGGGATATTTAGAAGAAATGGAAGAATCATCCAAAAAAAGAGACAGGCAAATGAGATACAGAAGAGAAGTACTAAAAACAGAGACCTTTCACACCCAGAGTTTATATGTTACTTCAGTGACTTCAGAAGAAATCTGCTTGCAAATGTTAACTCTTTCATTTATTCAACACTTTTCACTCAATTTCGTAGAAATGAGTTCACTCCTGTTCATTGTTTTAGCTTAACTTAGAGTTCTTTGTTCCTTTCTCCAGACATAACCTCTGTAGTATTCTGTTCTTTGTAAGTAAATCTCCTTAGCACTCAGCCTGGAAGTCAAAAATGGAATTTTCCAAGAACTGCTTTTGCAGTCTTTAATTCTACATCATTTGGGTGGTTTTGATAAAAAAAATATTAGAAAATAAAGAAGGCAACAACAAGAGAATGCATGAAAACAATTAAAATTAAAATTTAGAGAAAATAACAAAGAAATCAGACTGAGTGAACTGAAGATATCTTTCATGTCTGGGTGTTTTTGTTTGTTTGGTTGTTGGTTGATTGGTTTGGTTTAGGGGTTTTTTTGGGTAGTTTTTTTGGGTAGTTTTTTGTTTTAGTAATAGCCACTTTTTATCCAATCTAGAGTGTCTGGATGATAAGAAAAATGTATAATGAGCATACTTGGAAATGATAAGCGTATCCTCCTAGGCTGGTAATCACCCATAGGCAGTTGGAACAGAAATATTTGCATGTTATGGTTAATGAAGCCACTGATTTCTTATTTTTGAGTTAATGGAAGTCCACAGATGTTCTGGGTGTTAAAAATTAATTTATTAACATCTTATACTACAAATTCCCTGACTATATAGAGCACATTTACATGTTGATTATTCTTAAAACCTTTTATCTTTGTCTAGAGTTTCTAATAAAAATTGGGATTATGTTGTTCATTGGTCTGAAATCCCATGAAGACTGGAGTGGATTATTTTGCTCATTGTTCTGGAGTTTCCTGAAGTGGATTATGCAGTTCGCTGGACTGGAAGCCCTGCACTGGGTTACTGAATCCTATTATTCTCTGAGCTCTAGGAGATCCTTGGAATTTCTGCCAGAGGAACCCACTTTTCTGTGTTCAGTAAATTCAATCTTTAGTCATTTCTAAGCAGTTAAGAGACGTTCTGTTTAATCTGGGCAGCAGTAGATTCACCCATTTGTCAGTAAACATCCTCTGATGAAAGTGGGAAGTGCATTAGAGCTTGCTAATAATTTTAATTGAGGTGAAAAATCCAATCAGTTATTCAGAGGCTGGAGTTCTCCAATTAAGTCATCCTTTCATCTGACTGTGCACCTGGTTAGACTAAACACATCTCTGTGACATTTGAACACCCTAAGAATGTGGTGATTATTTGCACTCCAGTAGAACCTAAAGGACCTATTGTGCCAGACTTTGCACAGAAGAAGACTGATCTGTAATCCCCCTCTCTCCCCAAGAAAATACAAGCAGAATTTGATGACTGAGAAGATGTGACAGAAAGAATTGAATAAAGACTGTATTTCCTTGAAGTAATTATTAAACTTCCAGGTTAAACTCTGTTAGAAGGTATACTGTATTTAATTATAATTCAGCTGGGATTTTTATGCAATCCTGTGAATAATTTAGCCCATCAGTTCAACTTTAAACTAGAATAAACAAATTGAGATGGTGTCATGGTTTGTTCCCAGCTGTTAATTGACCCCCCCCACATCCATTTATTCACTTCCTGCCCATGGGATGGGGAAGAGAAGTGGAAGAATAAAAGTAAATTGATCATCTGAGATAAAGTGTAATAGGTAAAGCAAAGCCAAACAAACAAAGCCCAAGCAAGGAGTTCATCCATCACTTCCCAAGGGCAGGCAGGGGTTCAGCCATTCCCAGGAGAGCCAGGCTCCATCACATGTAACGGTGGCTTGGGAAAACAAACATCATCTCTCCAAATGTTCCCTGCCTTCCTTCTTCATCCCTCACCTCTGTATGCCAAACATGTGCCATATGGGATGGGATACCCCTCTGGTCACTTGGGGTCAGCTGTCCTGGCTCTGTCCCCTCCCAGCTCCTTGTGCCCCCCTGCCTGCTCACTGGTGGGTGGTGCAGAAAAGGCCTTGGCTGTGTATGCCCTGCTCAGCAATAATGAAAACACCATCAACTATGAGCACTGCTTGCAGCACAAATCCAAACCACAGCCCCGTAGTAGCTACTGTGAAGAAACTATTCCAGCCAAAACCAGCACAGGTAGAGCAGTCACTGAGGTGAGAAGAAGAAGAAAAGACTTTCATATTTCAGCAATAAAATGTAACATTAAAAGAATTACAGAGATAATGCAGGGAAGTTGATCTTAAAGGAGTGATCATTGACATGAAAGGGATGAGAGTAATTCTGTAAGTCTTTAAGATACTGGCAGAAATTATTTTATGAAATACAGGGATTTATGTCTAATAGACATGATTTTTTCTATATGGAATGCTGCTGGGAAGGCATCACTTGGTTATCATGAAGAGCTTTAGAATTAATTAAACACAGTCTGTTTTTTCTTACCACAATATTCTAGAGAAACTTCTGGAGACAAAGTTCCATTGTCCATATGACAGATTTATATATTCCTTTGTAGCTCAGTAAAATAATGTGAACAAAAACCTCACCTTGCACTGATATCCATCTCTCAGCATATCAGCATATCTAAAGACCCACAGAAGTGGAGGAACCTATGAGTCAGCTTAGTTTTGGTTTTACAGAGGCTGTTACAAATACAGGTGAACAGCATCTACATTCTGATTTTTGTGTAGACAGACTAGTAGATAGCAGTGAAACCTGTTAAAATTACCTGTACTTTTAAGTATTTCAGAAATTAAGAGCAGTCAGAAATGTTCAAGTGAATCCATGGAGGATTGATGGAAGCTGAAAGGCCAAGAGTTAGGCAAATACCTGAAGCAAGAGGAAAAAGGGAGTAACAGTAGTAGAAAGAGAGAGTTACTTTAAGAAGTTAGGACCCAGCTTTCTGCAATTCCAAGCAGGCAAAGCTGGTACAGCCATGCATGGTTTGGGAATCAGCTGCAGAGTCTCAGAGTGGCCTGAAGATCTGGGGCCAGTATGTAGCTTCACATCAGCTCTGAATTGATCGTTGTGAGGCTTCTTGTTTGTGGCGCCTTTGTCACTGCCTGCAAAACCAGCACCGTGCTAGTCATACACATAGGAAGAGTTGTTGTCTTCCATCACAGAGGAAATAATTCACATGTTTAATAGACATCTATTTAAAAAATTCTAAGACATACATTTGGGGTTGACTGATAAGACTTAGGATGTAGAAGACTCCAATACCTTTTCATTGTGGAAATTGGAATGTTGACAGGATAACCGGCAGTGCTAATTTTAGGCATTTACATTGCTCCCATAAATTCCTCTTACGTACCTTCCAGAGATGAAAACCTGTTCAAGAACTGTATCACCCTTAGCTGAATACAATAAAATGTGTTGCATGTGAAGTTTGCAATAGGAGTGGGAAAGAAAATAAGGCAACTATATGTTAGGCTACAGTAGCCTGAAGATTTGCTGAGGAGACATGATACAACCTTACAAAGAGGAGCTCTACTGGGACTATTGCTTCTCTGGTTTTTCTGCCACTTGTCAATGAACTTCAGGACAAAGTCCCTGCAACGGAGCCTAAGTATAACCCAGAACTTCCCTGTGTTTCTCCTCCCACCTCAGCCCCAGGTTTTCTTGCCTACAACATCAGTCACTCAAAGCTGAAGCCAAAATGATAGCTAGGCTGGAGATGGAACAGAGAGGACTCAGAACCTTGGATTTTGTTACACTACCTAAGGTTTAAAATTTAAATACTAAGGTACTTGTTTTTTCTCTCAGTTATGAAGATGATGAAGCGCCTAGATGGAAAGCCACATGAAGAGAGGATGAGGTCATTTGCTCTGGAGCCTGGAGAGGAGGAGACTGAAGGGAGACCTCTTTGCAGTTACAACTTACTCACAAGGGGAGGCAGAGGGGCAGACACTGATCTCCTGTCTGTGGTGACCAGGGACAGGACCCGAGGGAATGGCCTGCAGTTGTGCCGAGGCAGCTTAGGTTGGATGTTAGGAAAAGGCTCTCACCCAGGGGGTGTTTGGGCACTGGAACAGCCTCCCCAGGGAAAGGGTCAGTTACCAAGCCTGACAGAGTTCAAGAAGTGTTTGGACAATGCTCTTTGGCACATGATGTGACTTTTGGTGATAGTGCTGTGCAGGGCCAGGAGTTGGACTCGTTGATCCTTGTGGCCCCCTTCTCACTCAGCATATTCTGTGATTCTGTGGTTTTGTGATTCTGTGAAAACATTCACTGAATGTTAGCAATAGCTGAAATCCTAATAAATGAGTGAGTTTAGGAAGAGTAAAACAATTTTCCCCAGGTAGCTGAAAAGTGCCTGCTGTTAGGAAGGTGATCCTGACATGAGCATAATTTTAAACTAGAATTTTCCATGAGGCACTGTCTGGTGCAGTGTCTTGTTTCCCTCTCTCTGCTTTCTTGGTGCTCACCCTTTTCATGACCAGCTGTGTACATATTACTGTCACCTACTAAGCGTGGCTAAACAAATGTATGTGGGTACATGTAGTGTCTGCAGTAACCATGAAGATATTTGCACCAAATTCCAGTGAAGGGATTCCTTTTTAATCTCTTAAATGATAGTAGTATAGGAATAGGAAAAAAAAATATGAATACATAATTCAGTTTGTAAGCTTTATGCAACCAATAATAAAATGTCATTAGTTTCTATAAAATGTAGATAATTTTAACTTAATAAAACAAAATATCAAAGAGCAAATCCATTTTGATGAAGATTTAATCACCACATTGAAAGTTAACGATTACTTGGGGAATGCTGTTGATGGGATTACATTTAATTTAGTAAAAAAAATAGAGCAGCACAAACCAGTACTATATTTAAATACACAGTGTTTTAGAAGGCTTGATTTCTGAAAGAATTGGGAGGATTTAGGAGGAAGAAAGTGAATGAAAACAGGAGGCTTGATAGAAGCCTTGATGGCCAAAAAACTCTGATTCTCTGAGTCTGTGAAGAAGACAAAAAGCTATCTCTTCAATTTGAAGGGAGAAATTATAAACAAAACAATAGAACAAAACAAAAGAGAAGGAGAATGTATTTTTTTCTTAAGGAAGAGAGTACCATTTTTAACTTAAAAAACAGAGTACCATTTTTAACTTAAAAAACTTAAAAAACTTTAAAAACTTCTAGATTTGCAAATCTTGAAGTTTCCCAGAAACTTTAGTATCTAACAATGCTGACAATAAGCAGGAAAAATGTATCTGGGATAAAGCAAATTCTTGGTAGAGCTTTAAAATTTAGGTACCATATGTCATTATACTCAGTATACAAACTAGGGGGAAAGCTGGCCAAGGGCATCAGTCAGTTTTTTCATTTGAACCACTTGTTAAATATGGGGTTTATTTCTCTCTCTTTTTGATATTTTCCTTCTCATTGCAATTGCCTATTAGTGTTTTTAACATTTGTTTCATTATTTAATTTTGTTTAGTTTCAATTATTAAAATAACTCAACCAAAGAGTTTTCTCACTTTTGATCTTCTAATTCTTTTCCCCATCCCACTGAGGAGGGGTGAGTGAGCTGCTGTGTGGGGCTGAATTGCCAGCCTGAGTTAAACCATGACATCATTGAAGGTACATACACTCATAAGTCCTCAAGAAAATCTTAAATCCTCCCCTTGTATGTACCAGGAAAAAAAAAAAAAAAGTGTAAGAATGACATCTTTCTATCATGTGAAGGTGTTAATGAACCCCTTAGAAGGACTCTCTGACTTAATTTTTCATTAACTTCATTAATACCAAATTTCCTATTGCAAGTGTACTGAAACCTAAGCAATAGACTTGCTCATGGAAATATCCTGTCTATGGCCATCATTCTTAGAATCAATCAATAACAGCCAAATTCCCAATGTAAGCAAGAAAGAATTGTAGACTGCTTTTCCTATTTTTATTCTGAAATATGATACTGTGAGCTAGCAGTTCACAGCAAGAAACTCAGTAAAAAATTATATAAAGCACACTAATACAAATATTCAGAACATACCTCATTGTAAAAGTTGCCATGTAAATGGAAACAAGTTCCTCTAATTAAATCTAAACCCTTTACAGCTGTGAAACTATAAATTTTTATCTATACTAGTAGTGGCTGTAAAATTAAATCTAAGTTGAAGTAGATTTTTCTCCCCCTCCTACATAAAGACTTACATGGAATTTGAACATGCTTTTTAACTTCTTCCACATAAGCACTACGTCTCAGACATCAGTGTGCTCTTCCTGGCAGAAATGTTTATCAGGCTTATGCTCATTAAATAATCTCTTTCGTCCTCCCTTTTCTTTTCTGTGCAAATGGTTTTATTTTTAATGAGAGAGGAGAGAAGCACAACCTTTTTCCCCTTCTTATATTTGATGATCTTGTAAAAATAAAATCAGGTTTTTGTGTTGTGCTGACCAGCTGCATTTGATGCTCCTGGGAGCTGATTCATGGTTAGGGTAACTACACTTCTGGACTCATGCTTGACCCTTATGAGAGAGGTTTTTTACCAGTTCAGATTATGGCATTCAGAAATTTTAGAGGTTAGGTATATATTTATTAACAAAAACAAATCAAAAATAAAAACAAACTTAAAAAGGTCCAAGAAAGATTATAAGTGGGGGAAATAATTTTCCCACCCTCAAAATTCTCCATGTGATTCATCTCATTAATCTGCTTTGGAATTACACTGCTAAAGCAAACAGGGACAGAGTGTTGTGGGCTGGTGGGGTGGTTCCAAGGGCAGGACAGACTCATAAAGACACTGTTACCATGGCTCAGGCCTTCTGTGTAAAAAGCATAAAGAAAATCTCAGGACATAGTAGGATAAATGGCCAGCACTCCTCCACAGTTCTAGCCTAGGTAGCAAATCCTTGAATATCCCTTTAGCAGGCTCATAAAGCAATTTTATTCACAGTCTGGGGTAATCTGGGTTTTGTTTTTGTTGTTTTGTGTGTTTGATTTTAATTTCTGCCCTCTGAGACAATCACTTTTCTAGCAGTAAGAACTGTGAGAAAGAAATGATTCACAAAGACATTCAGAATTCGCACCGAGGCCTGTTTAATCCAAAACCAGATAAGTTTCATATTTATGGTGATGATGAGAAGGAATGTATCAATGCAGTTAATCCAGTTATGAGCCTCTCAAGTTCAGTATTTTATTCAAGTTTGATCTACAGAGTGTTCTGAGAATTCATGCTGTATAGATGAGATCTGGCTGATGGAAGCCTCTGAGGTGCTGGTCTACCCTGGACATTTTTCCTGCAATCCTGTTACATGTTCTCTGAGAAACAGCATTTTATCTGGGGCATTTAAACCTGTTTTTTTGGATACTAAATATTTTGTAGGATTCTTGAAGGAATATAAAACTGAACACAGAAGTACTGGCCACTTCCTAAAGGAGAAAATGCCGCTGTTGTGCCAGTTATAAATGCTGGGGTTTCCAGCTGGATCTTTGCTACCAAAAATGGAACTAACACTGTAACACTTGACCTACCACAGAGTAACCTAGACCTTCTTTGAGAAGTGGGAATTCCTGGAGTGGTGTGGAATCCCTTGATACAGAGCAGTGCAAATCTGTCAGTGTTTGTTGACATTGCAGTGTGTGATGGCTGCTGCTGCTGACACAAATTAGCTGGATGTTTATAAACAAGCCAAAGCAAAAGGAAATATCACTGCAGTGGGAGAAGTCCACAGGGAAGATTAGGTATGAGGGCATTAAGGTACAGGCCTGTGCTGATAAACAATGTCTTTATTCAGTTCTTGGTGAAGAACAAGAAGAACAAGTTGCATAACCTCATCCTGTACCCATTCCCAAACTGCAAATTAAATCCTTTTTGCTGTAAGGCTGTAAAGCAGAGCTGGGGCTGGACTTTTATTGTGCTTATGTGCAGTACTTAGAATTCTTAATAACCCAATCCTAAGTGAAGTGTCCAAGTACTATGAATAATAATCAAACTGTAACAGCAGGAGGTACCTAATGAACAGAATTAATGTATCTCTTGTTCCAATTTACTGAGATTAGTAAACTTGTTATAATCCTAGTAATAAATACCTGGCACTGATATCTTCGCTGTTGGCATTGTTGGAGGATCTTTTGATTACTTCTTTTCAGTGCTGGTTTGTTTTGTTTGCTTTTTTTCCCCAAATGTGTTGCTAGACATTATATTTATGCCCAAAATCAGGTTCTTGTGTACCGTTCCTGACTTATCTGTCATGAAATTAGCTTGGCAGCTTCACAAGTATTCATCAGTATCAACACTTGAAAGAGTACAGCAGACAAGTGTTGCTTTCACAGTAATTCAAGGCAATGTTAGCCTCCATTAGAGGCTTTTATTCCAACTGGGCATCCCTATAGGCAGGGACAACTGATCTGTTTTGTTTGATGGTAAAGGACCTTATGATTTTTTTTAATAGAGCAACACTCTGCTTAAAAGCCACAGAACATAAGTGTTATTTTTAGTAGCTCATGTTCAAGGCATTGTTTTCTACTGTGTTGCTGGAGAACAGAAGTGAGTGCAATGAGGATATTTATCTAATCCACAAATTTAGAACACCAGACGGTAAAATATACTGCTAAAATGCCAATTTTCTCTGCCAGACTTAGTATTCTCTCTGTGTGTGTGTGTGTGTGTGTGTGACTTGATGTAACTTCCCAGAATTTTTCTATTCATAAATACAAATAATACAGCTGTTCTTTTCAATGTTTCTTCTGGGTTTCATGTACTACAGTGAGAATGTTTCCTTGAATAGTGTAATTTTTCATTTAAAAAGATGACACTGAACAAGAGTATTCCAGTAAACAGTATTAGACAGTTGGCATAAATTATGAACTTTACAAATTTAAATCCTTTTTCTACTTTCAAGTGCACACCTTGACAAAGCACTTCTTTTGGAACACCGCACAATCTCAGCTACTTAGAAACATTTCTTGTGTCAGATCTCACTAGCTTTAAAAAACATGATTTTGAGTGTAATGTGATCATAATGGCACTAAGATGCTCTAAGGGATTCTTTACAGGGAGGAAAGTGGGGAGAATCTACTTTCAGTTCTTTCTGTCAAAAGGTAGTAACAGAGAAGACAGAACCAGACCTTTGGAGAGGCAAAATAAATGTGCAAGAGGCAAAAGAAGGTAAATCCTCATTAGTTAACAGGAAAAACAAATCACTAAGAGGAGGGTCAAGCATGGAAAAAAGCTCCAGAGATGTGTGAAATTTTCATTCTTGGAAATTTCTGATAGTTTCCCAGAAAAACCTATACATCCAATCTTAATTTTTGTTAGCTCTTCTTTGAACAGGGCATTGGACCAGACAATTTCCAGAGTCCCTTCCAGCTTGCTTTATTCTGTGAGCAGAAACTGAGAAGTCTGCAAATAGATTATATATATATATATATATATATATATATATAATTTCTTTGGTTTTGTTTTCCTTCCTTCTCACTAAGGGCTTTCTGCACGGAGATGCTGAAGTGCAGAGTGTGCAGGCAGGCCTTTACAGCGTGTTAGTGTTCTCTCCTCCTCCACACACACCCCTCAGGTTCTGATTCATGAAGGACCATTTAAACCGGCAGATCTATTGACATTGCTCCACTGTTCAACCTGCTGCTTCTGCACTCAGGTAAGCCGCTCTCCTGCAGTTTCCAGCCCAGTGCTCTGAGGCCAGTGTTCCTTAGACCAACAAACAGGGCAGTTGTGTGATTCATCAGCTGGTGCTCAGAGTGCTCACTTGTCCTTGAGATGGGGCTGAAGTAGGATTACTTCACCTTGAAGCACTAAGATACATGGACTTTCAAAATCACTTTGTGCACTGCAAGGCTCATTTACTGCTTCATAACTTTCTACAGGGATCAAGGCTAATATTTTCTACTTTCAAAAGCAAAATTTAAAGCTATGTGTTAGTGTTTGCTCATAGGAGATACTGTTTTGAACCACACAAAGAAAAAGGAATTAGCTGTATTATCAATGCAGTCACTCTGAATTCACCTGTGAATAGCTATCCAATGAATCTTTACAAAACAACTTGCTCATTGGAATTTCATAGTGGGGTGCTACTTTTAAGTATTTATCTTTATCTATACTGAATTTCTCAATAAATTCTATCCTGAAGTCTAATAGTAAACATAAGCTTCCCCATGGGAATTTTCCACCTGGATTTTGTCCCAGATCTCCAAGACAGAGGAGAACAAAAAAGATAAGTATTTTTTCATACTTTCATCAGAAAAGTACAGATTCAGTCAGTTATATAAGTTTTCCCAGAAAAGACAAAACCCATTTTCATTTAGTAAAAGGAACAGAAACCATTTCCAAAGAGTTCTCAAAGTATTTTTTGTTTATCACTGAGCTGGAAGAGTTGTTCACAAAGGGACAAAAGACTTCAATACAAATAGTTTGATGAACTTATTTTTAGTTCCAGTGACAGAAACTGATACTTGGCTTAATTCAGGACCTGTTCATGGTTCCCCAGAAACTTGTATAGTTTCTGTGTGGCAATTGTGTTTCCTCTTTGCCCCAGATTGAAGATTTTTGATAAAAAGACAGCTGAAAACACATGTATTTGAATAGGATATGGGGAAATTTAGAAGAGCATTTTTTGGTGTTTTTAATTGTATGGAAATTAAATGAAAATTAAATGAATGCAGCTTCTTATTCATGATCTAAAGAATTGTTGCATTAATTTTATAACTTTTGCACAAAGCTTTATATACCTAGATAAGTGATTTCAAAAAGCATAACTCCACTGCAGCTCATAAAACAGAGTTTCTGCACAAATGAAGGGTCACAGTAGAATTCAAAATGAATTCTAGATCTATAAACTCCCATTAGCTAGAGCTGGTTATTATTGCTGGTACCTGAGGGCAAAGCAGTCCTATGCCAGGAATTAGTACACCTACACAGACATGGGGCAGATTCAGGAGTAATGGATATTCCAGACCTACATTTGTGCTGTTTCTGGACCAGACGCTGTATATTTTGGGCCAATAGCAGCAATGTCTCCAATAAAAATAAAGATATCAACACAGTTTATTATTTGAAAAGTCTCTGCCTCTATAAGTATCTTTGTTGTTTGTGCTAGAATGCTAGGTCAGATCCGCCATGTAAAATGGGTTTCACCTTTAGTTGCCATTTACTTGGCCAAATTCTAGTTACTTAGCCCATGAAAGGGTGAGCCTTGGTTCACTGGCAGAAATAGAACAGATGGCAGTTCTGACACAGGCTTCAGAAACCAGAGAAAATTACCCAGAGTGATGGAGCTTGTGGCATGCTTGATTACACTGGGCTTTTAGGAATAGGGCAGAGAATTTAATATGACTTCAAGGAATCAGCTTGTTCTAAACATACACACACACACACACAGTTTGACTGGGGTTTTTTAGATTATTTGCAAACCTGTATGGGAGAATCTTAGTGATCACACTGGGGCTGGGATGATTCCTGTACAGAAGACCATTCACTCACGTTGGCAGAGATTTATTTCACCATCCTTGGTGCAGCAAAATATCAGTGCCTGTTGATGAAATGCTTACTGTGAATCTGTGGGCTTAGTTGTTTGCTAGTCCTTTGATTAAAAAAAAAAGATATTGATGAAGGACGCTAGGGAGCAAATTAATGTTTTTTACACTTGATTAACTGCTTAATATTCCTAATGTGCTCAAAGTACTGGAAACACTTGGAGGGTAAACACAGAGACAAATCAGGACCTGAAAGTAAAAGTCAGTGAGGCCAGATTTTAATTAAATTTAAATTAAAAAGAGACAGGAAATTAAAGTATCTATCACATTTAAAAAATTGAAACATGTTCAGCTGCTAAAAAAACCAACTCCATTTGAAACTAACAGTGTAGCTTTATAGAATCTATAGAGAATTTATTGTTACAGTGAAGGAGTTTTCATGATCCTCTGGGGCCAAAAGTCATTTGATTCTTGTGCTGTTGAAAGAATCAGGAACCACATAAACATGTAGCTTAAAATCTAAAGTAATTAAAAAAGTTAAATTCTTATGAGATTCCATAACTTTGCCCAGGAAATCTGTCTATATGCATGGGCCAGAAACTCAAAGTAAAAGTGCTTTTGCCACGTTTGAAATCCAAGCATTGCTGGTGATACTTTATTGCATGTTCCTTGGGCAGAAGGGCATTATAATGCCCTTTGTTATAATTTAAATATAAATGCATTTATTATAAATAAATTTATAAATAAATAAATATATAATAATTATAATAATTTATAATATATATAAATGCATTTATAATAAATGCCCTAAATTATAATTTGTGGGATCAGGGGATCCATCAGTTACATTTTTGGATCCTGAATACTACTTTGGAATGTGGCTGACAAGAAA
The DNA here is from genome assembly GCA_024734555.1 of Trochalopteron elliotii. NCBI lineage: Eukaryota > Metazoa > Chordata > Aves > Passeriformes > Leiothrichidae > Trochalopteron > Trochalopteron elliotii. The sequence continues at coordinate 4,356,362 of JANPWX010000011.1, forward strand.
AAAAGAAAAACAGGTGCATAAAGACAATCCAACTTTTTGGTCTCTCCTGTGTAGAGAATCAACATGTTCTGTGCCATTTTAGTTACAAATACTTCTCACTTGATATTTAATTTGTAATTTAGAGTCCTTACAATGTTTTAAGTTAACTGAACTACTTTAGATATTTGCTTATGAACTCCAGGTTAAATTGAAATGGAAACAATTTTTTTTAAAAAGAAAAACTTGTGAGTTGTACAGACTGAATATTAACCGCAATAAAAAAATACCTGCCATTAAAATCCATTTACCTTAAATCTTTGATATGATACTTATACCAAGATTCCTGTGTCTATATGTTACAAATTTGAAAAGATAATTAATGTGGACATTCTTAGTTCATTGAATTGGGTGAAAGAATAATCCTGCAAAAAGACTGTATTCCTCATATATTCCCCAAAGAGTGAAAAAACGTGATGCAGTTTCCTGTGTGTATCACAAAATGTTTCTGTTCAGAGGACTGGCTCTACTGAGGGTTTAACTGATGTCCATACAATTGGAATTCCTATGCTGAGCCAGTCTGATCCCTTTGTATCACTTTGCTATTGCTCCAAGGAAAATAACAATGTCTGTTATAGACTTATATGGGGGATACAGGTGTGGATAAATTAATTAATTTATGTGAGGTGCTTAGGCTGGTAATGGAATATAGTACAATCAACTAAACCAACTAAGTTGGAAAGCAGCCTCGGTAACTTTATGAGTTGATTGATTTAGTTTCCTTGAACTCAAGGTCTATTAGAAATTTATTGTTGCAGTGTTCACTTAGTTTCATGTCCCTGTGAAATGTATAATGAGATGGTGCATTTATCCTATCAAAAATATATGCTTAAATTCCAATTAATGAGGCACAAAAATAAGCAAATGAGTTTTATATGGAAGAGTGAAAAGTGGATAGGAAGATCAGGAGAATGGCAAATTATATATATTGTACATTAAAATTTCTGCCTTTTTTTTTTTTTTATCCTGATCTTTGTTTTAAAATAAAACCAGTTCTCTACTGAGCCAATCAAATTAGTTTTCACTCTTAGCTATCCAGAAATTACTCTCCAACTTCATGACAAAATCATCTTCATTACAGACAGTGACTGCCTTCCTCCTGCTGGCAGTCATAACACACTGTGGCGATATCACTATTGTTATGGTTGAAGAAACACGATGCTGCTTTCAAGGACATAAAACTAAAATAATGGCCCCCTAGGCTGAGGTTTCTCACACTTGTTTTTTACCCTAAGGTGATGTCTTTTTTTTTTTTTTTGAAAGCTTCATAAAATCCAAGTTGGGCATTTTATTACCTATCCAAACTTGAAACACAGAAGCAATATTTTTCTCAACTTACATCAGCAAAACAAACAAAAAAGTTAAATGCATTTTATATGTGTCTGAATGTAGATATGTATGCTTTTCCTTTGAAATTCTAAAGATATACCAAAAGTGCTTTCAAGAACATCAGAATATCTTCATAAAAATCTTCTGATGATCTCTAGCAAGGAATATAAAAACTACTTCTAGTCCTCTCTCTATATATGCTATCAAAATCCAGAGAAACATATGAATACATTTTGTGGGTTAGAAAGAAAAACTAAAGGGATTTGCCTCTAAAACTCATCCCTCTCATTTTTGTTACATTTATCTTTCAAGTAGCTCTGACAACTTCTAATCATGCAAGTATCTTTGTAACTCCATACTTTCCACTTTCTTCCAATTTGCCATATTCCTTGTGTCTCTGCATTTGCCAGATATCATCAGATTTGTAGCAGAAGCTTGAGCAGTTATTTTTATTCAGATTCCAGCTTTGGGAGTCAAATGGCTTCTATTACTAAGCCCAGTTTGAATTTGGAATGAGTTTCTAGTCCTCATTACCACCTTGTAAATACAATTTTCCATAACAAAATAAATATAAGATAGGTTTTTATTCATCTATTGACAATTTGAAAATCACGTCAGACTGCTGATGGTTACATCTTCTCCCTCAATTGCTAAATTTTTCATTTTCACAACAGAATCTTTAATCTCAGAGGTTTTGGTCATGGCTGTATTATTTAAAAACGGTGTGGGTGGACTTGTATAAACTATCTGAGATATTCATTATAAGGATGCTAGTCATCCATACTGTAGCTTGTACAAACCCTGATTTGTGCTCTACTCTTTTGTCCACCTATTGCTACTCGACCATTTTACATTCAGCAAAACAGAACTATAGAATTGCAAAGCCCTCATCTTGCAGTTTACTGAGAATGAGAACCAGAATGTATCTTAAGAGACAATTCTGGACAAAACACAACTTCTCCAGAATGTCAAATGTCAGAATGAAACATCCAAACTTCAGTTATGCAAGACAATACTTGCAAGCATAGTTGTTTTAATAAAAAAAAAAAAAGAATTGTTTAGTTTGTTTAAATTTTTCTGGAGAAATATAATCTTTTCCTGCTTCAATCTAACTAAAAGCACTTTAAAAAACATAATCTGATGTTTCTGCTCTTGGTAGTTCAATACTTCAAAAATAAAAACAACATTGACTTTTCACAGAACTGTAAAATACTTTCCCTACAAGATATCCTGACATTGGTTTATGTATGTGTACTCAATAACTCCTAGCACACAGAATTCAGAATTCAGTCTGTAGAGATGTGACTTGCAAAAATAGTACTCTGTAGAGTACCTAAAAGATGGCTTTGTACTCAAGGTTAACTGGGGAGATAATGTGACATTTACAGGGGTAATGCTAGGCTGTATCTTGATTGTGTTTGTCTTACCTTTTGTTTCTGTATACAACCAGGTATTTGCATGACATTTTTATTTAAAGAGAAAACACAAGAAGGAAATTGTGTTTGAACCTTATGCTGATTGCCACATCGTCCTTTAGGAGGAAAACAATGGCATTGATTATGAGAGAAGTTACTCCACAGACTTCACACAAACCATGGAAGTTAAAATTTGGGTCTTCAAGGAAGGGACTCTGAGGAGATGAAATTAAAACCATTGTAACCTTCTTAAGATGACTGCTTTTCTTTCAATCCAGAATTAATGTAAAGAACTCCACTTGGCAAACCAGACTAAGCCCATTACCGACTACATGCTCACTGTAGTGTAGGCATGTAAGCAGAGGAAACATCAACATTTTTATTAATTATTCTGGGAAAGGACTTGTGAGCAGCTGGAGAAAGTGGACAGAGGAAGAATAGATTAGAGATCATATCAAAACTCTATGAGCCAGAATTTCAACCTGTGTAAATCAAACTCTTCGGGTGGGCAAAGCCCTGCTGTTTTTAAAACTGAGGCACTTTCCCTCACCAGCAGTCTGACATTCCAGTAGCATTCAAGAGGTCAAAAGAAGTTACACTTCATTGACTTGTGCAGGGCTTAAGCCTTGTAACACTTGGTACAGTGTATACTTTTCTCATGGTTAAGGAAATACGGAAACAGTATGAGAATATACAAAATTGCATCTTGTGCTTTAAAGACAATAGTTATTGATGATGATTTTCATGCTGAAAATTGTGGCACAGTTGTTTATGGACTGACCACTGATGTCAGTCAAACATTGTGTTGAATGTCATCCACTTCTCAGAGAATAAACTGGTCAATTTGCTTTTTGGTTGTTTGCAAAATGGAAAAATCACCATGTTTGTGTTCAATGCAGTGGAAAAAACAAAAGAGTTGGAAGAAGCAAAATTCCTCTAAGCTTTTGACATGACCAAAAGACATTGGCAAGATGTAGCATAGCCAAATAGTTGGAACTCCAGCTCTAGAGCTGTTGTATGTCTGCTTTATTTCTGATCAGTCCTTCAGTGTCCTTCTCAGTTTCTCCCATCTGCATAAACACTGCCAGCCTGATTCTCCACTGCATTGCTTCAGTTTCCCACTAACGCAATTTAGAAGATAAACCTGCAGTAATGTAGCGAGTAATCAGCCCTAGAATCAGCAATGAGCCCCCAAACTACACAGCACCATGTGAGTGTGAGCAGCATTGCCTTTCCTTGTGCCCAGTTTTGCCATGGTTTACAACTCTTCTGTACTGTTCAGTCTTCATCTCTTTGGAGATGATGTTCATTGTGGGAAAACCTGTTGTGAGGCAAAGCATCCTGCTGAAGACTAAATTAATTTTTGAACTCTTATTTCTGTGCAACTTTGCCAGTAACTTGGTTGCTTAGGTTCCTACAGGGACCTAATTACTGTTTTCTCTAAGTTGAGTAACTTTCTGCTTAACCTAGGGAAGTCATGACTACATTTACCTGTCAGCAATCCTCATTAGTGGCATTTTTTTTTTGGTTCTTCTAAATCTGATCTTTACTACAGCTAGATATTTATGATCAAGTGGTTTTAATGGAGAGATTGTTGTACAGAAAAAAATGGGTTTATGGCAGATTTACTATATGTTTGCCAGTGGCACCCTTACTCAATAAGAGTATAAAGTTCTCATAACAGGAATTGAGCTGTCATCCATTTTTGGAGAGAAAAACTGCAAACCTTTGCAGTCTTTTTAATCCTCAGTAAAGGTAAAGTTGGAGAGAAAATATTGGTTAGCTGAGAGTCTTTTTCTCAAAATATCTTCTTCCCTTAGGAAAAAGTACAGTCTAATTATCCAAGCAGTGGGTGAGAAACATTGATAGAAAATGTTAAATTGTGTCATTTTCATATGCTTTTGCAGTTCTTATTCCATAGGAGTGGCTTCTTTTACAGAGTGCTGTGTGGCCACTTAGAAGCAGCTCAGGACAATCTGAGAAAAGTTTTAGTGACATGAACTCCATCCCAAAATAACTGCAAGACAGACTGAGGTCTATTTTTAAATGTTAAATTAACAAAATGCCTCAAAGGGTGTTGTCTATTTCTGGTTACTCATTCCTTCTGCACACAGTAAATCCAAGGAAAAAATTTAAAAAGAGACAATCGCATAAAACATGAATTCTACTAAACCATTTGGTTTATATCTCTGAGAACCTCCTGTACGAAAAAGGAGAGCTGCTAGTTCTGTCATTATTACTTCAATAGTATATAGTAGGAAAAATAAAATGTCCCTGCTTCCCACTCCTTTACACATTGTGTGCAGCTGAATGACATGTAGTGGTACTTCAAAATCAACTTGCACTTACCAGCACCATTAAACTTAAGTGAACAGAAGATTGCTATCACCAGTGAATACTCTTCAGAATAAGAAGGGCTGTAAAATGTATTTCTTTGCCATCTTCAGACACTTTTCAGATTACAGTTGTTTATGTGAGTCTCTGCAAACCAAGCAACAAAACATTTTCTTTGATAAAGTAATAATCTAAGCACCACTGGAGGTCAACTAAAGGATTCTTTGTGACATTATTTGGCTTGGATTCAGCCTCTAATGGTCTGTGCCAGGCATTTTAACAGAACATTTATGTTGGGCAATATAACAAATCTTACATTGCCCCCAGTCCTACTCACCATGTTGAAAGCCATAGCAGATCAAAACTTTAACACTTAAAAGAATCCCTCTTCTGGCTTGTTTTCTCAGCTTCCCATTTTGCCTGACTTACCATTATTGAAAATGTCTCTCTAGTCTCCATTCACATTGATCTGGGCAGCTTCTGAAGGAGTGACAGACAAGTTTGGAACGGCAGATCACAAAAGCAAGAAGAAAGAAAGCGAATCAGCATGAAACTTTCCATAGGCCAGCACTGGTGAGGAGCAGGCTGGTAAAGCAGAGCACAGAAAAGAACTGAGGTGTGCAGTGGATATTAATGATTTGGTTTCCTGTACAACATTTCTGGGTAGTGATTAATGAGGCCTTGGATCTGGAATGCAGCACTGTGATTTTAATATATCAACAGGTAAAGTAACAAAGATTTAAAAGAAAGTGTGGAGTGAGAGGTTTGTCAGGGTGCTCACTACCTACAGTTATTGTGAATTTAAATCAAAGGGGCCTGTCCCACCCACAGGCCCCAGTCTCTCTCCAGGCCACTGTTCCTCACAGTGCGATTTACTTGGTTCACTACAAAAGAGATACAAGAACAGTGCCTAGGAATAAGGTATTTTCTTTCAATATTGCAATCTTTCCCTTCACAAAATCATGAAGTGCCACAGAATTCCTGTTGAAAGAAGCAAGCTAAAGCAGCACCATGTGTTCTTCTCTTTATATTACCCTGGTTTGGTAAAGAGATGATCTCTGTCAAAAAAAAAAGGGAAGGGAAGGGAAGTGACTAAGATTTGGTGTGAAGGAACATCAGATTGTTCCCTAAGAATTAAATAGTGCTATATCTTGTCAGACCTGTAAACACATGCCATCAAAGAAGATCTTTTCAGCCTATTGCAAAGAGTAAAGCCTTCATTTTAGATCTGAACAAAGAACAATAGGCAAACATTTAGCGAAGTTGATTTCTTGTGTAAATAGTCCTTTAAAATTTAAGGACATCAGATAGAAATGTTTCACAGAAGGTATTTATTACTACTAACCAATATATCCATTTTGAAGGTGAACATCTTGTTGCTGTTTGAATATGTAATGTGTATAATAATTTTTAAAAAAATACTTATAATGTATTCTCTATCTACTCGAAAGTTCCTATATGAAAATTTGCTAGATATTTTGTTATCAGTAATTGCCTGGTATTGTGAACAGTGAGATGTTGCAAGTAAAAATACAGAAAGTTTATGGACAATCCTTAACTGTTTTCTGAAATAACGAGCTGTTTGAATTTTAAAAATATGGACGTTTACTGGAAAGTTACTAATTATCTGGCAACGCTTAGGCAACATCTTACCAAAATGATAAGGACAGGCTTTACTACTGGTTGATAAGAAAGAAAAGACAATTCTTTCTCTGAAGTCTTTTTATTTCCTTATTGTGAAGACTTTAAGAAAAATTCAAGTTTTAAAAGACTGTTTATAGAGCAGAGGACTTTAATTGAATTGGAGCATGAGCTATTTTGAAATATAACTTCACGTGCTATTTTTAACTCTGATTGATATAAAGGGATATTACAGGAAATAGCACCAAAATAAAGAATTAAAACTTTGTCTTCAGAAGTAATACATGAATTTTCTCTTACTATGGTCCAAACCAATGACAAATTTTCTGCATTGGCAGTTGCATGTTCAAGCTTTGTTCAGAGCACTGTGGGCATTCATGAGTTCCTACTTTCATAGAAGAAATTAACAGAGATATTCAGTTGTTACCTGCCTTTACTGAGACTCTAACATTCTTCTTTTGTCTGAAAACAACTCCTTCTTGTTTAATGATTTAGCCCTAAAATTTCTGTACTTGGCTTTGTAATTTAAACAGTCAATTTCTATTCTGAGCAAGATGTTCAATGAGGTGTCTAAAATCAGTAATGCATATAAAATTAACTTTGCCCGTCTCTGCCAACAATCACCTCTGGGTCAATAGAATTCACTAGGCCTCTGTGTAACAGAAAGAAAATAATTCTGCCTCCTTCTGACACTACAGGAGGAGTTCTAATATCTAATCATTTGTGGATGAGGTAGATATCTCTATTGGTGGACCTGAGTCCCTGCAAGGATTTTATTTAATCTATCTCTTGGTAATCATCTAAAATTGTATTTAACGGCGTATAAGAACCTATCAAATTTAAATGTTCTAAGCTGTTAAGATATTTTCTCTTTACCTCTTCCCAAAACTTACGAGAATTTATTTCTCATCCAAACTATGCTTCTCAATGTTGAATAAATGACAGTGGATCACTGACAATGCTGAGTCAAGTTTCTTTGATCCATGGAGATATTGATCACTTTCTGAGCAAGATATTCTCTTCCTATAACATCTTGTTTTTTCTTGCAAGGTCTTTCATTTATGAACTGATCAAAATCAACTTTTGTTTCCTTGTCAGAACAGAGAAGGTGCTTCAGAGATGATCTGTTGCTTACTTAATTTCTATTGTTCTCTCCTGTTACCTACAATAGCCATTCCAACTACACCATCAACTCTGTAACAAAATCATTTAAGTCAGTCTGTGAAAGATTCAAGTTCACATTGGCACTTAGGGTGAAGTTTTCCCTTTCTCTTTTCTTTACATGACAATAACCTCAAATAAAAAGAGTGTCTTGCCTGCATCTGCTAAGTTTTACTAACTACAGTATGCAGCATCCAGGTGTTAGCATGTAAAAATTTGAGCAACATTTGATTTAAATTTCTTTCTATGACAGTTTATAAGTGGAGAAATATTGGTCTAACGGGTTTGTTCTTTTATGGATCAAGTCAAATGATACACAGAACATTTTTTTTTTTGCCTTTTTAGCTAAATGTATCTAGTTATGTAACACTCAGAATATTGCAATGGGAGTACTAATGATAATAAGCAGACAGCACTCTATACAAATCAAATGGACATCAAGATGAATAATTTTCTTTTAGAATAACAAATGAACTTGTCAAGAATAAACAGAAGTATCCATAACAATGAAACACCTGCTAGTTCTTTTTTTCACAGACGTAGCTGCATATGGGCAGATACTTAAATATAAAGTAGTTGAAATATTATATGGAAAATCAATCACTCTGTGGTTTCAAAAAAATTAAACAGAACTAATAAAACAAATAAGGAAGCACTGAAATCTGTACCCACCAGTGCAGTTCCAATGACTCTTCTACCACTAGTACCCACGTTACTGCTTTCCTAAGGATTTTTATAAAATGTTGTCTTTAAGCTTCAACTTGTCACAGTGGTTCACAAGTCATTAACACTGCTTGCTCAGTTTCAGTACACTTTACAACAGTGTCAGATATCTGTTTAATTGCAAAGAATACATTATCCATGATTCTACCTTAAAAGATATCTTCTCTCATCTTTCATATTAAGATATTAAAATTTTGGCTTCTCTTTTGAACCTAGCACCCTTACTGGATAAACAATGATGACATTTATGGATTCTTCAGTTCCCTACAGGAATATATGGATTCTATTTAGTTCATAATGAACCAGCAATTTACATATATATCAGCATTCTGTAAATGGAATTGCGATTCATTTGAAAGCCAAAATTTTAGAGCCTCTGATTTTAGCTTTCTTTTCTGTCATCATATGGCATGTGGCTTCTGAAAGTTTTACATCTGAAGGCAAAATTCTGGTTCTGCCAAATCAAGTGGAATTTTGTAACTTAAATGAGATTTCATCATCTATCCCATTTGTCATTCATAAAACAATACTTTATATTTACTGTGTAAATACTTCTTCCTAGCAGACGTTTGTTTTTATTTTTTCATAGGTGAATATACAGTACATATGAGCTGATGCCCCAGTTTCTGTTTCTGCTAGGGTAAGTTAATGAAATAATTTGAAAGTAAACCTTCTTACTGGCTAGAAAAACATGGTACTTTTTCATAAAACTTTTAACCTTTTGAAAAAAAGGCTTATATAATTGTTATTATTACTAATCCTGATGGAACCTAGAGAGTTATTATGATAAAATAGGATTTCATGTAGCACACCTTAATTAATAAATATTTAGCTATAAGGTATATTTCACATACAATTTGGCAAGGATCACTTCTATACCATATCAAAATTATAATTTACCCATTCTCTGCTCCTAAGGCATGTGGCTAGTTCCAAATGTACTATAACATCCAAAGAAGAGTGAGTGAGATATTCTTTCAAGAGTATAAAAACCAAAGAACAAAGTAGCAAGAGAGAGAGGGGGAAACTGAAAGTTATCTAAATTATAAGGAGAGAAACTCTCAACATCAGAATTCAATGGTAATGTGACAGGTCAGTCTTGATGTGTTTAAATCTTTTTCATGAATTCTTTAGTCAATTTCCTAATCCTATACCCGTACTCCCTATAGTCCGTGGAAAGTGTATTTAAGAGAGTGGAAATCTGTGTGTATTTACTTTCCAGGCAGCTTTTCTCTGTTTCCTTTCCTCAGCCCCTGTGCCCTCCCATGCCATCCCATGAGATGGAAGTGGCAGCAGAAGCTGCTGCAAGGGTGAGAGTAGTGTGGTGAAAAATGCTGCCCATTTATAGGAATCTGCATGGGTTAACTGACGTGATTCCCCAGGTGTTTACCACCCACTGAGTCTATTGTTGGAGGCACAAGGTTATTTACGGGCAGCATTTTCTGCTGATTTCTTTTTTTTTTTTGTCACAGAAAATTAGGTGCTTTCACAGGTGCTTTCAGAGCTGTCTGACAGAGATTACTCTTTTCCCTCTATATGTGTTGTTTCCCATTGATTTTATTATATAAAGGGTCTCATTTGTGCTTGAAAGCAAGGTCTGTCTGCAAAAGTGTTTGTGATGACTGGGATGAAGAGTGTGAATGAGTGGAAAAACATAGAAGACAGGTTTTTGTGGCTTATAGTTTGAGTGTACTGACTTCCTTGAGTGAGTGTATGGCCCAATGAAGTGCAGGCAGCTGAAGTCCTGCCACTGAGTGCTATGTATCCCTAGTGCTTCTCTCTCTGCAAATTGGCTTCTCAAGAGTCTGCTTTGGAGCAGAGGATGAAATGTGGCTAAACATGGTTATAGACATAGATATCTAGCTTTATTCAGATAAATGAAGGTCCCAGAGATTTGAGGAAGCCTTGGGGTTCTTGCACTGCTGTTTATTTCTCCTCGTATTGGTCCAGAGTGTAGTTAACTCAATCAAAGAAATATTATTTACTTCTCCAAATTACTTTGCAAACACTAAACCCCACTCAGGCCTGCAATAATGTAGTAGTAAATCATATACAGCACAATTCAGAACTTTTCTATGTCTGTGGAATTTGCCTCATTAATTTCAATGGACTTTGCTGATAGTGCATGCAAAGAAACTGTTAGGTTAGAGCACAACAACAGCAAAGCTAAAGCCTGGCTTAACTGGGTGCGTTGATATAATTCTACTTAAATATTTTACCTGTGATATTTCTCCTGCAGTTCATGATGGCTGAGTGCTAACTGGAAGTAGAAAAGCAAAACTACACCAGCTTGCTTAGCAGAAGTGATCGGTTGTGTGCTGCAAATCTTCCCCCTTTGAATAAATTGAGGAGCAAGTGGAAGGTTCAGCTGTAAATAAAGAATATTGCCATTGCAATATTAGAACAACTGCTAGGTGAGAATCTGAAAGGGCTTTGGTCAAGTAACATGGCATATAATCCTCTAAGTCATGGGCGAGATATGCAACCCAATATGGTTTAGGCAGCACTTGGAATAATTAATGTGAATGTATCAGAACCCTGAGGGCACTAATAGTCCTTAATGACTCTGACCAGCCTCTTCTGGGGCCTCCAGCCACAATCATGAGCTCGAGAATTCTATTGAAGCTTGACCCTAGCTGGGCATGCTGGGGGCTGTTGGTCTGGTTTTTACGTCTGATCATGAGTTTTGCTAATTGTGACTTTTGCAGACATGGGCTGATGTCAGGACCTTTCCTTGTTATCATAAAGCTGTGTCTGACCCTGGTTGCCCTCACAAGCTGACTTCTCTGTTTTAGCTTGATTCCAGAGGTGCCTGATGCCCTGGGCTAAGATCTGCTAGCTCTGAGATTCCCCTTAGCTCTTCGCCCTTGTGGTGTCCTGAAAAAGAAAAAAAAGGCTTGGGGTTTTGACACAGCTTTTCCGAAAATATGAATATACCATTATCTGAGAAGTTTAAATGGGGAAGGAAGAATCTAGATTATGAAATGGTTTTGTTGTGTATCTTTAGAGGGATGATTATTTTGCTGTTTGTATAATAATAAAGTAATGCTAATTCAGGTACAGTAGCATTCTTTGGAAACCTGCAGCTTGTTGCAGCCATTTCAGGCCTGCAGATCAATGAGAGAATGCTACTATGTATCAAGACCATACCTGTTTTGTTGGCTTTATTTAATATGATTAACCAACAGGTTGGTGGTCAACAGTCTTGTTCAGGTTTTTTTCTCAAATCTAGAAGTCGTCAGTATGACCAAACCCCCTTGAGGTACTTTGAGGGGTATATTACTCCCCCTGTATAATCAGTTTAGTACTTGTGAAGAAAATTCTGACAGTATGTTTGGCCCTGCTAACAAAAAAGATCAAGCTGATGCTCTTATGAGATCTCCTCGTGAGGAGGAAGGAGGCTCTTAATTTTATATCATATTGGTGGTCATAGTCATTGATAGCAGCAAGAAAACTGTTCCTTTTATGGACAGTTTGTAGTTGATGTTTGGTATTTTTTAGCCATGTTTAGAAATGTTTGATAATCAGATAATAATTGTTTTGCGTGCTTTTGAATATTGCTGAGACGGTATTTCATGAAACTTTCAAAGTGTATCCTTAAGATGTGGAAATCAGAGACAAGATGAGTATGGCAAAATCAAGAACAAAAGAGACCATTCTACATAATGAGCCGCGAATTCTGTTCAAGTAATGTATGAAGTACAGATTCCTTCATACTCCCGGGAATACCCAGCAGCACAGAAGTGTGAACAGACATTGGTGGTATTTAATGAGTTTGGAGGGATGCAGAACACGACACATTTCTACAATGCAATTTTAGATTAGCCAGAATTTGGGAGAATTCTTTGTTTAATTCCTGTTCTGCCTCTGGGAAGCTTCTAAGTAAGCATTTTGGAGGGGCTGAGACAAAAATATTAACACTAATGTGCATAAAATTACCAATATGAATTTGTCTTTTAGTCAGGCATAGGCAGGTCAGTGGAGTTTGAAAGCAAAAAAGTCAGGTTAGCAGTCAGCTGAGAAACTGCATTAAAACTGATAATATGCATAAAGAGTGCAAATATGCAGAGATCTGTGAGCTGAGTCCAACCCAGTAAAAATCAACCAAAATATGACTTTTGGTGTTTAACTGGTGCTGCCTAGGTGTTAAAATGGTAAATCATTACATTTTAGAACTTGTATATCTCTCAGGATCAGTGTGAGGTTCTGGTGCCAGAGGTGACTGCTTATCCCCTTTTATTTTTAAATACTGTGAGTATATATATTTCATAATATTTAAAGCTATAGGGTTTACCATGAGCTAAGGGACAGTAAAATAATATAGATAGCTTTTTCCTTAAAAATACATGTTGCATGGGTAACATGTATGTTTAAGGAAGATAAAAGGTTAAAGGGCTAAGTGCTAAAATGTTCTGGCCTCCTTGCTCATGGTTGTAGTTCCTTGGTAATCATAACTTTTTGGGTATTGTGAACATATGTTGCTCTTATGCCTGGGGTGTTCTCCATCTCAGACTCCCCTAAATGGTGTACAGACCTTATACAGACATGTTTCATAGGCCCTGTGATCCCAGTAATTCAAAGAGTGTCAACAGAGTGTCCCTTTGGTATTGAGCTCCTCACAAGAAATTACATTGCTATTACTAGATGTAAAACAGATTTTTAAGTTCGCCCATGCCCAAGCTTGAGGAGGGGTTCATTAAGGCTGAGAACTAATCCTCCTGATGCCTCTCTTGGGATGTAGAACATAATCTTAATTCTTGTCTGGGCATAAGGTCTCTGAGTCCCTTTACTTGAGTCCAAGATTGATATGGTATCACCAGGCAGATTCATACCAGTAACTGCAGGTAATAACAGCAGTACAGTCATTTTCAGGGAGCAGGCTAATAACTTGAAGACAGAACTAATAGATTTTTCCAGTGCAGTCTGAACTCTAAACCACAACATCTTCAGTTATTAACTGTGTTGGTGCAAACCCAGTTACACTTGGCTGCAAGAACTCTTGTAAGTGCATTACAGACACATGCTGAGGTGTCCCGACAGAAAACTATTCCCTTGCTTTGAACAAATGGGAAGACTATCCTTATCTGACATAAATGGCTCTTCATAAACGACTTTTGGCAAGGAGAACTTCCTTTCCTTAGTCCATTATTTTTGTTTTTGTTCCTGAACTCAACTGTTTTCAGCAATTTAATTATCTATGTCGATCTCCTCGTGGACTTGGTCAGCACGGCTACCAATCAGTGTAGTAAAAATACATAGTACAAAACTGGTTTTAGAAGCCCTGGAGCCTAGAGTATTACATTAGCAAGGTATTCTCTAGAGCCAAAGCATATCCCTGTGCAAAGAACCTGCATGAAACCTCGTAATTAAGTCTTGCATAAGAGTGAATTTCTCTCAAAGAATCCAAAGTAGAGTAAATATTAATATAAGGTCAGAAGAAAGGAATAAATTATATAGACTAAGACTTTACCTCCACTGTTCTTTTTCCTGCTTGTATGTAGCTCTTCTCTGCCAAATCAATTGGACTGAGTATTTCACTTTTAATTTCTCTATAGACCTTCATACAGCATGCTTAAAGTCCAGAAGTTTGGAGTAGCAATATGCTAGGTGCTGCTAGGTCAGAACCCTTAATCTCTGAATGGGGCTTCTGGAGTAACTTTACGTTGTATTTTTTATCTACTTACTTTTTTTTCTAAATCAGTGATAGGTTCACTCTCAGGCTGGAAGGCCTTGCCTTTGTTTCTTCCCATGCCTGTTGCAGGAAGATTTAAGATTGGTCCAAAAGGTTTCCATAATTTTTTGTTAGGAATGAGGGATATTGGTGTAAAAAAGCTTCTTTGGACATACAACGTTGAGAGAGATAATCCTGATACATAATTTGAAACACAGCAGATCCAACAAATACCTTTGTAGTCTTCAGATGAAACCAGGGCTGTAAATTCAATGTGGGTGAAACATGATCATTTTGATTTGTGGAATGCCTTGGAATGTAAGATACTGTATGCCAGAACAATTTAAAAGGATATTTTTCTTCCCTAATTGGTTATGGAAGAGCATGTAACTTAGAGGTAAGGTAGGAGTCAAGGCAGCAAGCATTTTTCTTTCCTACTCTGTGCAACAAGAAACAAATTAAAGTCAGGAGAATCGAAAATGTTCTAATAAAAAATTGAATGGAAAATTGAATATCTGTTTAAAAGAGCAGGACAAGTTCTATTAGTAACATCTAAAGCAACATTTGCATTTAATCATCATGATTATATTCATTTGACTACCTTTTGCAGTTGTAAGCACAGAATGGCTCCAAAAAACTCACAGGAAAAGATATTAAATGTTACAATGCATTTAAAGTTAAAGAATCCAGCTTTATCTGCTGTCCCTAGACTGTCTGCTTTTAAGATGAAGAGGTGGTTGGCAGCATCAGTTTTATGTTTATCAGAGTGAAGAGGCTGATCTTCACTGGAAGGTTTATTTGGCTCCTGCCATGAGGTCCATGTACAGCGCTGAAAACTGCTATTGCCCCTTGTGATGGAGGCCTCTATTTAAAGACATTGTACTGGTGAAGAAGAGACAAATTCTTGGTCTCTGTAGTTAAGGCTGGTGATGTTTGCTTAGAATATAATTCATGGAAATTTTCTTCATCCCTTTTCCATTCCAAATAAGATTTTTTTTTCTTTCAAGGTCTGTTCATATAAGGTAGATCAGAAGCCATTTTCATTGTGAGAATAATAAAGTTTTTTAACAAAATATATATGTGAGATATTGCCCAGCTGTAGTACCTGATGTGTAGCAGCCAGAACAAATAAAACAAAATAAAAATCCACAGAAGAAAGTCTCTAAAAATTATATCCAGATGAAGTTTCTGCTGGAGCCACAATGACAACCTTTAGGGAGGACAAGACAACACCCAAACCTAATCAATTTCCTTGCTTGCATCTCAGAAGTGCTCCTTCATGTCTTTTATTCAATGGAGAACGTAATTCTCCTTGTTTATGTTCTCAAAGGTCATCTGCCCTTGATAGAGTTATTTCAGCTTTATACCTGTACAAGAACAATGTCAAGCCCAGTGAACCAATGTTTGCTCAATTAGAGCCAAGGAAATCTCTGTGCAGTCACAAATCAAATACCCAAGTCCTTCCCGGCTCTGCTAATGGTTATTTAGTGCTGCTCACACACAGATAAATCCTGGAGATTCCAGGCAGGAGTTACTCTTTCATGACAGTATATATACACATATACATGCAAATCTATGTCTCTGAATGTGTGCCTATTGAGGTACTTATAAGCATGTGTGTATGTGATGCTTCCTTTTGCAATACTTTTTTTTTTTTTTTCCAAGTATTCCCAAATACAAGAACCATTTCAAAGAAAACAGTCATGCAAGGCAGACCTGGACACCACTACTCTGTTTTCCTTTCTGGTGTCTGAATGCTTATGAAAATGAACCATACCAATGTCTCCAATTTCACATGCAAATATCTCTGCAAGGTTGGTTACCTGGTCTGCAGGTGTAGTAGGCAAATTGGTAAAGCAATACAGTTGTTCCATCAGTTGGCTGCCATGCAGTCCCAGCAATCATATGTGTCACGTGGTGATGACAGAAACCAAGTCAGATTGCAAATCTGTGCAAAAAGGTTTGTAATTGCACAGATATCTCTGAAGATATTGCCTAATCCTTTCATTTTACTTTCTCAGCAAGAATATCATTGTAAAAATTGAACAATTCATTGGAGTTTTGTTTATTCATTCAAATAAAAAAAAAGTCATTTTGTTTGACTTGCAATTTAGAAAGCCTTAAAAAATACTTTTCTGATAACATATCAAAAACTAGTTTCTGGGAGAAGTATATCCAAGTGTGTAGTGGGTCACAACCCAACAGAGTTGTTAAACTCTGGTTTTAGTGTACAGAAGACCCAGAAAATCCAGCTATTATTGTGACTTGCTGCACTAGCCTCATCTTTAGCTTCAGGGCTTCTTAAATATTTGCTGGCTAGTAGCTGCTTATTATGGCTGGGTTTTTTCTTCAAAAAAATTAATAACGGTACATACAAACCTCCCAAAACACATCTCAAAATGTCAAGTCCCAGAAGAGGATCTAATAAAACTGCAGAGTGTCCTGTTACAGTCAGAATGATAGCCATTAGTTCAGCTCTGAATATCAGGAGACATTTAGCCAAGTGCACTCACTGGCTGTGAATCTGGTTTGACATAGACCCATTTTTCTACAGATTGACAGTTAAAAACTAGGTTCTCTACAATCTGTAAACTGTGATTTCATACCCAGCAGTGATTTGAAAAACTACTGCTAATGCAGATTTATAATAATGAGCTCTTTGAGTGAATACCCCCATTAGCTGCCCTATTTTCAAGACTTCTTATAATATTAAAAGTTGCCTCTTTTTTTATTATATTTTATTAGCACTATGTTTTTCCCTTTGCATTTTTGTCATTACTGTTTTCAACAGGAAGCCTCATAATTATCCTGGCTACTCAGTCCCTTCTACTTCTAATGATTTCTTTATCCATCATTACAGTGTGATCACACTAATGATTGTTTCTCATACCTCTGTGGTGTAATTAATGTAATATTGCAGGCTGAAAAAGATCATTTTCAAAAAGGCTCTTAACTTTTATATGTTCATTTGCAGCTATTGAATAATGTGCTTATACTCTGAAACACAGGAGCTGCCGTAACAGAGCACTGTAGTGGTCCATCTACCGTGATATCCCGTCTGAGAGCACAGCCAATCGCATATATTCCAAAAGAAAATATAATTTCCCCATTGGCTGTAACAGTAAAAATAACTGAATAGCACTGCCTTACCCATGGGGGAAGTTTCTTGCAATTGCATTTAACTGTTGTAGCATATCATCCACATCATTCACTCCCAGTACCAAGCCCTGCTAAATGTGATGTCTGGGGCATTTTAGAGATCCAGGGAGGTGAAGGGGGAAGATTAATACATCTCATTAAAACAATTGTATGCCTCTGCAGTCAGTCTGAACATAACATCCAGAGAGCAGCCTGAACTTGCACTATTCTGTCTTTGCTTTGCATTATTCTGATTTTACATGGTATCATCCCTACTCTCTGACCTGCCCAAGTACTCCACTTTCTAATAGAAATCTGGACTCTCTATATCCCATTATGTTCTGCACATCTCTCCCTACATTCCCCAGTTTTGCTGAGATCTCTGCACTGTATTTTGTTTCCTGGCCTGGTCTATCTCTGTGGGTGATACAGGATATATAATGATAAGGTTTACCTTGCTTTGACTTCCCAGGTGTTTGTGGTAGGTT
Source organism: Trochalopteron elliotii (assembly GCA_024734555.1). Classification (NCBI taxonomy): domain Eukaryota; kingdom Metazoa; phylum Chordata; class Aves; order Passeriformes; family Leiothrichidae; genus Trochalopteron; species Trochalopteron elliotii. Next base: position 4,374,298 of record JANPWX010000011.1, read on the forward strand.
TTAAATGCCAATCTGTTAATTGGAACTGGAATGGAGAAGCAGAGCAGACAGTCAGTGAAGTGGGGCTGTGTCTCCAACCTTGCATCTCCGTGGAATACAGAAGCCTTATTTACAGGAGTTAGGAAATTCTCCTTCTGGAGATGTTTCACAGTATAGAGCTCTGTATGGCATAAACTTCACTTAAGTTTGAAAGATGTCTTTCTGACAGTTCATTGAATAATATTCATCTAGAATAGATACACCTTGGCAGGATTCCTTCCAGGCTGTCAAGAATAAGCTATGGACCACCTGCATTGCCTGGTCAGCTCAAAGAGTGAAGCACTAAATGGATTTCAGGCTCTCATGGCTTAATGTTGTTACTTTCTTAAGGGAGGATAGACTTTTACCACCCCTTCCCATTACAAATCTTCCCAATGCCTAGAAAATTTTCCTCAAGTTCCCAGCTAAATTACCAGAGCTTCTAATTTTTCTGTTGATATTAATGTGGCTCTAATTTTGTGGCAGCTGGTGGGAGATTTTAGCCATTACAGTATCATCTTAAACCTAAAGTGTGTCTGTAGAGTGACATTTGCCAAATAAGTGCCACATAACCAGCACACAAAGAGTTTTATTAAAACCATTCCTAGCTTCACACCATCTGTTTGGAAGGAAGACAAAATTCATTGAGCAAAGTGACCCAATCAAACAAACTGATGTGCAGAATGTTACAGTAAAAACTAAGCAAAGACAGAATGACAAATTCTGTGTTGTATTCTCTTCCTCTGTTTTGGTGGGAACTCCACATTTGATTTTGGAATTCTGGGATATGGATTCAAAAGTGGAGGCAAGATATTCAGATCAGAATGCCAGCACAGAGGATGCTTGCTTTTGTTATTCATTTGGGGCTGATTTAGCACAGCTGTGCTCTGAAAAAGAGAATGCCCAGTGGGTTGATTCTCAGGAGGCAGTCGGATCTCTTTGCTACTGCCTTATTCAGTAACTTAGACAGGGTGCCTTTTCCATCATATGTGTCATTTTGTCTGTTTACTCAAGGCTGTAAAAAAAGTTCCCAGTCAGCATTAAAATCCTTGTAATTAAGACAGTATTTTTGCAAATACTCTTCGTTCCCTAGTCAAATATTCAGAAATATTTCCTACTAGCAGAGGCCTCTCAGTCTAGTGCAAATGACTCACCCAAGCAATCTATTCTTGCTGGTTTCCTAAGTAAACTTCAGAGTGGAGACTCTTTCTTAGAATTAGCTCCAGTAAATTTCCATTAGAAATTTCTGTGAATGGAGAGAAATCCTAGAAAACTAAAAGGCTATTGAGCTTTCTCTTTCCTCTATTAGACTCCTTTGCAGTGATATTTTGCTCACAAAGTGCAGCTTTCCTCAGAGACTTGAGCTAGCTTTTGTCCCATCTAAAACCTGACTTGCAATAAATTCCAGTATTTCAGAGAAAGTTGTGTAGGGCCTTGCTTCGTGACATCATTTCTGGGTTAAAAGCAGCAAGATGGAAAAAAACCCCCAGGATTGCTCTGGTTGAGTCTTACAACCCAAACTTCTGTCAGTCTTTCATTCAGAAGTTGAGGAAATTATTGCTTTGGTTGCTCATTTAAACTCCATGTGTATGATGACTAACAAAACTCACCAAAATAAGATTTCAATTATAATGACCAGAAAAGTGCTCAGATGTTAACCTCACATGGAAATGCTTTAGATGTGCCTGAAAGCCAAGAGTTTTTACTCTACATTGGAGATCCCAACAGTGTTTAGGAAATTTAGCTCACCATCTGCACATGGGACAGGGAGACATAATCATCCCTTTAGAAATAGAAAAGGTTTAGGGAAGGTAACACATTTTCATGAAGTCATAACCAGAGGTATCTTGACAGAGTGCTTATTTGAAAAGCTCAAGCTGTTTACAAGTAGAATTGGCCTTGGGAATTTGATCAATTCTTCTTTCATCACACTTAATTTCCATAGAAACAAAGGTAGAATTAGTTCTGGAAATCAGCTATCACATAGACATATCAGGCCTTTGGACTTATTTGACTTCAGGTTGGGGAAATCTGTTTTTTCTTCATTTTTGTGACCATCCTCAGTGAGGATTCTAGTCTTGGAAACAAAGTGTGAAATAGGCATTCTCTTGCAAGTAAAGCCCAGCATGACCTACTCTTTTTTTCCCTCCTGCAAATCCTTTCTGGAGGACAGAGCCAGAGGAAGAAGCCTGCCACGGGTGCCTAGAGATGCATTCCTCCTGTAACTGGAGCTGGCTTTTTCTGGAGCATCTTCATTTCTGGGAAATGATGGCTTGACAGACAGAAGGACTTCATGACTTCTGCAAACAAGGACAAAAGCAACAGCAGCAATTATCAGGAAGGAGAGAGGGAAATACATCCAAAAGTGCTTTTGCTTCTGCTGCTGCAAATGTGGAGCATGATATATGTGGTAATTTGGGCTTTGTTTTTCCAGCTATTTCATTATACAGTTACTGTTTTCAGACATACACAGTAGCCAAGTACTCTGGAATGTTTAAAAGGAGAAGTGATGCACTCTCCTTTCCCAGCTCACTCAGCTGAAAAGACCAAATTCCTTGACTGTGTAAGGGCAAAATGATAGATATGATGGATTGCACACAATTCAAGATGTGAACAGTGAAGCAAAACACCTGCTCAGAAATATATCTCTAGGATGAATTCCTGCAGAAATTAGCTATGTTTCAGGGGTGGAGAGGTATTCACATGCATTTACTGCAGTTGAAGTTGGCAAAGAAACATTTTCTATTTCTTTAACATGTGAATTGCAGAAATGGATTTTCTAAATGAAAGATTTCCACCACTAAATCCTTTTAAGTGTGTCCTAGTTCCCACAAGACAGCTTGGAAATTGCTCCAAGGCAACAGACACTTATTTCAATGTGTAATATTCAGTGAACCTTTCAAAATATCCTTAATAATAAAACCCCCAAGTGTGGACATCAGACTAATATAGATGATTTATTGATTACATTTATTCTGAAATATGAACTGGACTGGTTAATTCAGTGCCCCTGCAAACCTGAGAAATGCAAAGTATAGAGGGGTGATTGCAGAATATGAAGAGAAACACCTGCCTCAGCAAATTAACAGGTGTTTGAATCCTCTTCTGTAAGCAAGTGGCAGCAGGAATGATTTAAATCTCTGGCCTATGTGGGCTTCTGCTGCACAAGAGGAGAATAGCCACAATTTTGGTGGTGAGAAAGAAGTCCACCTATTCAAGAGTGGTAATTCATCTGGTACAATAGATCTGTATAACACACCCGTGATCATGACTTACCTCTCCAGTTTTTAGTGGGGTTACTGGAGTTGGATATTAGTCTGTGGGATATGAGCTGGCCTCATGACTTTGCCTCTTTTTTTAATCCCAAAACAGGAAATAAAATCAAGACGGTTTACTGGCTCTGAGGTTGAAAAAAAGGAGAGGCATAAGTTAAATTTAATTCATACAGCAGTGAAAGGGAGTCTACATTTGTCTGAATACTGTCAAATTTTTTTTTTCTGGAAAATTGTGAACATTAAAATACAGTGGACAGACTACTGAATTTAGAGAAGAGAATGCACTTAGCACCTATGACTTCAAAGTTGAGTCATAGAGTTGGCTTTTATCTTGCTGTTGGTTAGAGACAGGGGAAATAGCTCTACATTTGGAAAGGGTGTCACCTTAAAATGAAACCAGCAGATCTGTGAAGAAATTTTTAGTAACTAATGAAAATGGGGAAGAGTTTGATTTCAGTGAGTGAGAGACACAACATTAATTAGGTTTTTAAATAAATGTCCTGTAGCATATCTGCCCATCTATGATTGTAACCAAACAAAACAGAAGACTGAAATTTGCAGTTCTCATCTTTATACTTGCAAGAAATTAACAAAAGATTTCTATAACAGCCCTCTAGAAAGACGACAGAAGCCAGTGTTTGCATCTTACTATTTTATAAGATGGTTTATTGAAGGTGATCAAGGTTCTGTGCAGAATTTTTTTTAGGACAGTTTGAACATGCTGGATGTTCTACCTGTTCAGAAGCCTGGATGATCAACTACCTCGAACATGTCTCTAAACCATGCACACTGAAATTCTAAACTTGACCTTCATGCTCAGTTTTTGGGCACCTGATGAGTCTTTCTGGGCTCCTGTCCCCTCATCTACACAATTTAATGCATTTCAAAAGGATGTTTGTGTGATTAGGCAGGCAATGTGTGCTTCTGCAGTTTTCTATCTCAGTGCTACTATTTAATATTTTGAGCCTAAAGTACAAATACACAAGTTTATTACCAACATATCACCATTTCCTTGATACATGAATATTACACAGCTTCCAAAAACACAGAAAAACTAAATTTATTCTAACACCCTCAGCAATGCAAAACAGATTAAATATAACTTCACCTTCTCCATATTTCTTCTATATGGAATTCTTTTTTTGGCAAGTACTGCTGTAGCCATGCAAGTTACTGTCCTGTGTGTACCCACCATTATGTTTGATGGTGTAAGGACAGCTGAGAGTAAACTGTATTGACAGACTTTTCTTGAACATAATGACTCCAAAAACATCATCCTGAATCAGTTAATAGCATAACTTGAATTTTGAGGCACTTCACTATTCAGAAAACAATCAGTCTTGTGGCATGGAGCCAACTGTTGTACAGCCTACCAGAGAAGGAGTAGATTGGCATAAGGAGTCATTTATATCACACTAACCTCAAGAGAATGGGTTTCAATGGGAACTGTGGCCTCAATGAAAAGATCAAATTTAATACTTCTACACTTACACCAAGACAGTTCCTATTACCAGCAACCTCCAAGACAGAAAGTTATATCCATATACCTTTATTTAATCAGGTATCCCATTCACAACCATGACTACTGGGAATGAAAGTTACTGTAAAAACAGCAAGAATTCCCACCATCCTTACTAACTGGCAGGAGGAAGACAAAGCCTCTCTCAATATCCAAGCCATAAAGGACCCCATTAGCAGAAATGTAATAATATAATATAAAAATAATGAGCAGGAGATAGCAAGGTTCCTTTCTTCCCCTCTTTAAAGAGACCTTTTTCACACTCCCTTAGGACAGTCACAATACATGATATAATGCAACAAAGATGACCATGCTGACATACAGCAATTGAGTTTAAAATCTCTGTTGACAGAAGGGAAAGTACCAGCAAAACTGCTACTTTGGATATGAGGAGATCAGAATTCAGGCTCCTTAGGGATTTAGTAAGGTCCTCAGAGGAAATGTCACCTGCTCTGTTCAGTCTGGAGAAGAGGAGACTGTGGGGAGAACTCATCTGGGTTACAACTTCCTCATGAGGGGAAGAGAAGGGGCAGACACTGATCTCTGCTCTGTGGTGACAGTGACAGGACCAAAGAGAACAGGCTGAAGTTGTGTCACGGGATGTTTAGGTTGGATATTGGAAAAAGTTGCTTCACCCAAAGGGTAGTTGGACACTGGAACAGGCTCCCCAGGGAAGGGATCACAGGACCCAACCTTGACCACAGAGGTCAGGAAATGTTTGGACGATGCTCTCAGGCACATGATGTGACTCTTGGGGTGTCCTGTGCAGGGCCAGGAGTTGGACTCAATGGTCCCTGTGGGGCTCTTCCAACTCAGCATATTCTCTGATGTGGTTCTGTGATTTTGTGCAATGCTCTCTGGTTGGTAAGGAGCTGTGTCTTTTCCAGGTAAAGGATCCCAAGGTTGTGGCAGAGGATGTTTTTTGTAATCTTGTTTTTCCCAATGCATTTGAACACTTTTTGTTTAAAAAATCATGTTTGTCAAGTGAACTTAATGTTAGCAGCTCCATAAAATAGCTTGGTGTCTGGGAAGTATCAATAATATGGCAGACTAGATGAAACCAGAATAATGTTTTGGATTACTTTTTCAAGTCTGAATGATGCTTTTTCACAGATCTCCTTGTTATTCATGTTTAACGCCACCCTCAGGTCAAGACTTCTATAATTTAATTTGATTTTGAATATTTCAGCTTTAATATGTACCTAGAAAGCCTTCATGAGAGGTGCATTATGTAACTGCTTTTGGAGATAAATGCTCATTTCCATCACTGAATTCTTGAAAGCTTATAAGGTGGTTGCATGTCACAGCTGTTTTTTTCCAGTACAGGGTAATATGTCTTTCTGAAAACAGAATCTTTTGAGTAGCAGCTAATACATATTGCTAGATACTGCTGCTATTAGAATGCACAGTGTGAGTTCAAAGTAGCAATAAATACATTAGAAGAAAATAATTAATGATTATTAGTCATGGTTACAAACAACCTAACAAATAGTTGTCCTCTATAATTGCTGGTTTCAGAAAATGTCTGCTAACCATTCATTATTTTTCATTGTGATGGGTGTAATCTCCCCTACCACCCCCCAATATAATGTATGACTCAGCCCAATCTTTGAAAAATTATCTGAGGATAGCAGCATTACACTTCATTGAGCATTTTTTGCTTTGTAAAAGGATTATGAGTGTTTTACCAAAAGAAGTACTGCGAAGCTTCCTTACAGTTCAGTGTGGTGTTATGCTGTTATATGATCAATACTATAGAACAGAGCGTATACACACACATATATTAAACTCTGCAAAATATTTAAATTTATGCTGCAGTTACTGTGAAATAAATAATATTTGTCATATTCTTTTATAGTCCTGTCCTGTAAGATACGGCTTGAGAGTAGCTTTCTTTGCCCTATTTACTAGATTAGTGTAATAGCTGGAGTCCATTCACTTTTGATGCTAGACTTAAATGAGATTCTTAGAGTTATTCACATGTATTAGCACGTCTGCTGTATCTGAAGAGAGAGATTTATTCTCTAATTAAAGACAAAATTAGTTGTTTTTTTTTTAATTGACTTCTGCAGTGGCAGGATAAAGTTCCATGATCATGTATATGTGGTAAAGTAGAAAACATTCTTACTCATAAATGTTTCCAGACCCCTGCACAATCAATAAGGTGATACAGTGATTGGTAAAAATCTTTCTAAGGCAGTAATTTTCCCTGGATTTTTTTTTCCCTTTTCACCCATCGTGAACACCAAGTTCTGATACCGAATCTCTACAAGAACAAAGATGTTATTAAACCTAGCTCAAATTTGCCAAATTATGCAGGAAAAAAAAAAGGTTTCTTCTAGGTTTCAGGCTAACTTAGTTTCTCCAGGGTTTTAAAACAATTTTTCATTTCACAAGATCGCCAACCAACTTTTATTATCAAGCTGTATATTTTTATGTTCTTCCTCAAAAAAAAAAAGCCCAAAACCCCCAGTCAACTCCCCTGTCCCTCCCCTGTCCCCCCCAACCACTTTTTCTTTTTATTTATTTTGGTTTATATGTACTTTCTTATATGGCTAAATGGAAAAGCAAGAACTGAGTAAGAATCAGCTTTTCTGCAAGATTCTCAGCCTATAAATGAAACAAAAACTCAAAAAAAGTCCCTTTTCAAAAACTGATTTTTCACTCTCACTCCCCCTTTTACTATTGTAGTCCTAAATTAGCTCCTAATCATACAAGTTCAGAAGCTTTTTCTTCAAACAGTGCCCTGCAGGAATGAGATACACATTTCAGTAGTGAGAACAGCTCTCTTCATGTTTAACTTTTATCATATCTACTGAAATCTACTTGGCCAAAGTTTAAAGCCTATAGGAAATGTTGACAGCATTGGAAGAAGGTAACATGTAACAAGGGATTCATGTGACAGATCTTAACTCAGCAAGCAAAATCATCATACAGAGCATTAGAACCAGAAAAACTATATTGAAAATAAAATCATGTTCCTTTATTAATAATATCTGCCGGATCTAATACATGGTTAAATGTTTCCATTGCCTTTTTTTTTTTCCTTGTAGTGATAATCATAAAATGAAAAAAATGCTTCTAAAGTATTTGCAATAGTATTTGGAGACAGAGTCATTCTCATCACTCTTTCATATACAGTTTAACAGGGAATCAGGAGAATTTCCAGGATGTCAAATTAAGCAGGGAGAGGGGATGTGCAAGTGGTGACTCCAATTCCTAAAATAAAGAAAAAATCCTGACCTACTGAGAGGCAAGCAGTATGAATAAGAGCCTGCAGAAAATGCTGGGTGTGTTTTCCCTTCAATTCAACCTTCCCCCGTCTCCAGTAATTTTCTGACACTTACCCTTTGTCTGCTCTTTTAGTTTTTTGAAACAGAATCTGAAAATCAAATTGATGTCATCCTGTTTTGGTTTAGTCAAGTGGTCTGTGATTAGCAGTGCAGGAAGGAGTGTCTGTATCCAGCTAAAGAAGTGTTAACTGTCCCTATCCTGTGGTGACAAGTAGCTTCATTAGGGAGTGAAGATATGTGCCTGTACAGTTGGGTTTCTTGACCATGATGAGATAGTTTATTCTGGGCAGAGGGCTGAGTCCTGTTTGGTCAGCACCACTTCATTTCTTTACCCCCTAGAGTCCTACCAGCCTTTTAACTAACAACTCGTACAGCTTTCACAGGCTCTTAGTGGTGCCAACTACTCTAACAGAATCTAAAGGAAGAAACTGTTTTGTCCCAACGGATGTGCACTCACATGAGAATATTGACAATACTGAATGGTGATTTAGGCTTTGCATTAAACATAATAAAAGTCCATGGACCCAAGGAGTCTCTTTAGCTGGAAGGATTTTTGGGTCAGGTTATTAAAAAAAAAAAAAAAAAAAAAAAAAGAATAAGCACAGCACATTGTGAAGCCCTAGAAAGGCTATGAGAGCGAGTAACAGTAATTCACTGAGAAAGACAGTTCAGTGGCAAGACATAAGCTCTGAGGTTCAGGAATGGCACAAGTATTGTCCATGAAATCCTGAAATCCTATGGAGTCTTGAGAAAAAAGCAGCTGAAAGTCTCAAATATTTCTGATTTTACATAACTGAAGGGTTGACTACTTCTGGCTTGAAAGGTCTGAATTCTTTCTCATTGCCTTTCAAAGAGTATGGTCCCTTTCCTCATTCTTTCACTTGCCCCTTTCATCTCCCTGACACCCCATCCCTGAATGGCCAGGATCATTCAATAAACATTGCCAACTGCAATGGGTTGTGATCAATTAACCTCCAAAAGGTCAAATAATTCAGATGAAGAATAGGTGAAGTTTGCAGTGAGGCACTTTAAACAAAGTCATGACTTTTTCATTCTGAAACACGAGTTAATTTTCTATTAATTTGCTTTTATTGCACTTTTTTTCTAGGAGTGAACATGAGAATTTTAAAATGAAGATGAGAGGCAAAAAGAAATAAAATGAATGATCGTATTGTCCATTGATTTAGTGTTGTGCACCAGAAGGCAAAGAGAGTTTGATTTGAGAGCAAATATAAAATGAAGAGAAGGCAAAGGAACAATCTCACAAATGTGGTATATGATTCTGCCTCTGCAGTTTTATTTTTTAATTAGGACAAGTTTTAATTACTTTTTTGCAATCTTACTGTGTACACAAGCACAGCAATTCCTTTTAACATTCAGTCTCCTAGAGACAGCAGGTTAAGGTCTGAACCATAACAAAGGATGCCTTACTCTGTACCCTGTTCCTTCACCCTCAAAAATGTATTACTGGCTCAGTTCAGTTCAATGCCAAATCTCAGCATGAGGCTTCTAGTAGTTTATTTTTTCTGTGACTAAGCTCCCCATCCAGGTTACATAAAACCTCACACCTTCTAGGATTTCCACAATCCATAAAGGTCTAGTAAAAGAAAATGAGGATGTGCTTCATCTAAATGTCTCAGTACCATATCTGGAAATCTTTAATTTCCTCTTCTGAGAAGTTGCAGAACTTTCCTTTGTTTTTTCTTTACAACTAAATCTGCTGGAAGTCCACAGATAAATGACTATCCTAATAGTCATATATATCCTAAATAGCCTTCATAATTTATGGGTTTTGAATTTTTAGTCTATTACATGTGTCCTTTAGCATCCCTACACTTTTTTAAAGCTCCCCTCTTCTTCCTGACTTTAAAGAAGGAAAGTTCCTAAGATAAAACCCACCCCAAAACCCAAAGGCTAGCTAAACAAAAATTTTACCTCTTTCCCCCCTACCGATGGTAACATGAATATCTTCTCTTTTAAGATGGAGCTTATGTAAATGTCATTACAGCCATGAAAGAAATTACAAGAAAATTACAGCACTTGAATATGCAGCATTCTTTTGGAATTTTGAATGCTGGGGTAATTCAGGCCTATCTCTGGGAAAAATTAAATCTTTCAGTGAAATGTAGAGGCAGGAAACTCTGGTCTGGGGTTGTAAACAAGGAAGATGTTTGCTGTAAAAGAGATGGAAAGACAAACCATGCTGGCAATAAAGGCAGAATTTCGTTTGCACAGATTTCTCCTTCTGTAGGCTGACAGTCTAAGATGACAGTGGTTGCTGTAGGAAACTGTTTTATACTAATATGAGTATCTGTTTAGTATGAAATAAAGAAATTCAAGGAAGTTTGGTTAACATGGATAGAGAAGAACCACAATGTAACAGCAGGAAAAATGCCTCGAGATAAATGTTGGTACCCATAGGTGAATAATCAAGACAGTAGGAGGAAAGTGCTGACAAAAAAAGCAAGCCATATGGGTTGACACTTTGTCATACATTTATAGGCATGTCAATCCCATTAGTCACATGTTCTTTTGAACATGCCAGATGAAAAACGCAATTGAACATTTTGCTTTCAGTTATTGTTGAATAAGTCCAAAGCCTTTCTAAGTTATGCCATAGAATTACTGCAGATTTACTCCCAGAGAAATGGCAGCACAATTTGCTTCATTTGTTCATGAAGAGATATACAAGCACCTGTCACCTCTTGCTTTCTCTGGCAACCTCAGCAACGGAGGAAAGTGCTGGCACTGGATAATGGAGAAAGCTTCAGAGTAAACCTCTTTCATTACTAACTATTGGGAAAGCATTCTTCAATTATTCAGTAAGTCTAAAGGGGTAGAACAATTGTGGAAGGCTATTTTTGTCCTGTTGGAGAAAAGCTGTTTTCTCAGGGAAAACAAAAAATAAAATAAAAGCTGAGTACTGACTGCATTTCCCCACCTATGTCCTGTAAAAGGCACTGTGAAATTGGGCAGAGGAGTGAACACTGTGTAACCCCAGGCCTGGCCTCCCTTTTAGCAACAGACTTTTCCAACACTGAACAACAGGAAGGGATAACCGTTTTCAAATCTGGCAACAGCATTCACTACTTCTGCTGGGATTCTGGAAGGGTGAAGGTCTCAAAATTATGGAATGTTTGAGATGGGAAGGGACACCTGTTGGTCATCGTGAGCAACCCCCCACTGCTGTGTTATCTAGAGCTGGTGTCCCAGGACCATGTCCAGGCATGTTTTGATATCACCGAGGATGGAGATTCCTCCAGGAAAACTGTGCCAGTGCCCAGTCACTTCTACAGTGAAAATGTGTTTCCTTGTGTGACATGTGACTCAGGGATTGCACTGGCTGAGGAAATGTTGCACATTGTCAAGGAGAGCGAAAGTTTCTGGGCAGGAGTTCCAAGAGTTTGGTTTCACTCCATTGCTTCATTGCTTTGGAACAGTTTATTGGACACTGAATATATATATCCCTTGCACTCTCCATCTTGTCACTAATTGGGGATATTAATTATTTTCACTGATCCTTTGTCCATTTTTACTGAGTTACTGGGCTCAGGGTAACAGATGCCAGGATGTGGATGCACAAGCACAGTGGATCTCTCTAGTTACAGGTACTAATGCTATAACAAGAATGAATAGACCTTCCCTTTTCATACAGCATGTAAATGTCTCCTGAGCACCCTCTAATCATTAAGACTCACACTTACACAAGCTCAGTATCTTCTGTGTTCCTCTAGAAACATTTCAAATAGAAATATGAAGAGTATTGTATGATGAGGTAATGTGACATGTAGAGACTAAGAATAAAAGCTTTCCAAATTGGAACTTGGATAGTGAAAACACAGCACAGATATGCAGGACTTTTTGCAGGCTAATGCATTTGATTTATTAGGTGTTGGAAGAGAGATGATATTGGCTCTGAAGCTAGGTGAGAACAGGGGAATATGCTGAGGACAAAGCTAATTTGTTCTGGTGAGGATGGTCTTCAAGAAAGTAGCCAGTAGAGAGGGAAAAAAATTGAGGGCAGTCAAAGAAAAGAAGAAATTATGAATTCCTGGTTTAGGGGACTCTTTTAAGAGGTCATTTGCCTCTCCAGTGGTCTGGACATTTATGAGTGTAACTGTAATAGATGCACCCTAGAACCTCTAATTCTCTCTTCCTCATTTATATAGCCATCCTCTGCCTGCTTCCTTTCCTCACCTGTAATCATAACACCCAGCTATGACTATGTATTGATTACACTGAGCTGTAAATTATTTTTTCAAGGTGGTGTGAAGGGATTGAAAACAACCTGGGTCATTTGTTTTAAAATTTCATTTTAATTAAGTTATTCTTAACTTGAATTCCCATACCATCCAATTACCTGTGCAAATTTTAATGTGGTCTCTAAATGTAAGCTTCCTCCTCCTCACTATTATTAAAAACAGTTATTAGTTTCATAAAACTTAGCATGTAATTAGCAAAAAAAATATCACAGCCCTGCTGGCTCATCAGCTTCTGCATTGGGTTTATTATGGAATTAAAAAATAAAGGTCTAAGCATTTACCAAATGTCTACAAATAGTGCTTTTCAGTGATACCCATTTTTGGGAGGAAAAACATACTGCTACTTTTGAAAACACTTGTAATGAATGTTTTCCTCATTAGCAACAGGATTTGGTAAAACTTGCTACTTTTGATCTTGAGCAGTTCACAGGAGAGTCTTAGCCTTTTTTCCCAGGGAAATGGAGCTCACACACTCGCAGTGTCTGTTTAATCTGCTGGAGGGAAAAGAGCATCTATTTGTATCCTGTATGAGTAGGAAATGCTCTGTCATCTCAAGTGGTTTCAGACACTATGGCATTCACATGCAGTGTGGATTTTCTGTGCCTGAGCTGTAGAAAAAAGCTTTGGTTGGAGCCTGGATCTTCAAAGGCTGAGTCCCTGCCCCACAGGGAAGGTGGGCCATTTCTGGGCCCAGTGGTCTGTCTGGCACTTGTCTAACTTATTTAGGATATTTTGGAGAGCTCAAGATCTTTCTTCCAGAAGTGGACAGCTGTGCATAATCTATCTTGTCCCAGCTCTGGAGAAGGTCAGAAAGTTTGGGAGACCAAGATTGCAAGGCAGTCCTGCCGTAGTTCCAGAGCTTTTTAGGCCAAAGAGAGTCTACAAGACACAGAAAGATTCTGGGTCAAATCAATCTTTGGTGGCTCCAGTGTTCAAATACTACTTATTTCCTTCCAAGTCTGCTTTAGAAAAATGAACAAGTGGTCACCTTTGCTATGATATTTGTGTTTCCTTGTGAACCTGTAGGCACGCCTGCACCCATTTAGTAAATCATGGAGGATTTACCCCTTCTGCTGAGGGGTGAAACATCCACAACTAACAGAGACAAAGATCACAGAGACAATAACCAAGGAGTAACAAATGTACATTTCATAGCCATGCTTCCAAGGAGTGTTAGTAAACCCATGGTCTTACACTGATGAGTTTGATTCCCAAATACCTCCAAAGAGCTAAGTGAGTCTGAACGTGAAGAATAAAGATTCTTTTGTAACACACTCCAAGAATTTATAATGTTATAGTTCCAGGACTCATTGAACCTCTATTCAATTTCATGACCATTTCAGACCCCTGAGTTAACCATCTTTGGTGTTAGGTCTTGTATCTTTTATGCACTTTAGGACTGAGTATCAATTGAGGTTACGGTGGATCTGCATACTTAACAGTTTTCCTTTTGAGAATTCAGTCAGTTGTATCAAGAGAATGACTAGACTTCTAAAAACATCTTGTGTATTTACATTTGCAAAAGAAATGGAGCTTTTGAAAAGCACATCAATGAAATTTTAAAAGTCTGTAGGCAGGTCTACCTTACACTTTACAGTGCACAGAATATAACATAATAGAGACTAAAATTCTCAGACATTGACTGTGTCACAGCCTGGCACTTTCAAACAAGACTATTAAGGTAGTGGAACATCTTTCAGTTTCTTCCAGGAAGCATTCCTTTCATCTCAGTTGAAAACCTTTTCCTATCATTTTCTCTTAATAATCTTCAATAAAGGACTGCATATCTCCTACCATGTTTTTGTCTGGAGTTCTCCCCAGTGTATCTATACTACAAGCACACCAGGAACTATTTCAGCACAAAAAGCTCACATAGCCCCGTAGAGCTTATCCAAACCCTCTGCTTTCAGGTACCATTAGTGCCTGTCTAAGCTCCAGCCACTTGTCAGATGTCAGAACTATCCAGCAAAATCAGCATCATGATTCAGCCTAGCCTGACCCTTGTCCTGGGCCTTGTCACTCCCAGCTTCTTCTCTAATCATTTGGAGAGAGGGAAATGGTCTCCCTTATTAGTTGCCTCATTATTTTAATGCAGCCCAGAATTCTTTTCACAGTGACCCAACATTCCTTTTCTTACTTCAGCATCTTTACCACAAGGCTTTATATTGATTTGCTGTCATAAGCTTTCTTTTTTTGAGCATCTCAGTCTCATAGTTAGTTCTCAAGTTCACTCAGTATGGCTTTAGAGGCTCCAGGTTGTTTATTGATGTGTATGTTGAGGTTTTCTTCCCTCCTGCCTGGTATCTGATCAAAGCAATCAATAAATGAGTGCTGTTATTATATTTCCAAACTCTTTGAGGATCTGTTACAGCAAAGGCATTGCCTGCTTAATTGATGAAAGCAAAGCTAAAAAGAGCCTTTTGGTGGCACATATAGACACTTGAGAAGTAGGAAAAGGAAGAGACATCCCTTTTCCCTCATGAGACCTTGAAGTATGACTTGAAAGACTTCTACCCTGTCTCACTGAGAACATTTTAACTTAGAGACCTCTGACTTACCTGCATCCACAGCTGTACCACTGTACCCAGGTTGGCAGGGTAAGCAAAGCACAGTATCGTCCATAATTTTTTTCTTCAAAACTCTTTAATTGGCAAGCAAAATTTTGGGATTACTCATCTAACTATATGTTCTATGGAAAGAGCTGAATTTCTTGCAAAAATTACACAGTTAAATAGCCACGCATAGCTAAATTAGTGCTTAATATTACAGGAATTAGGAGTTCAAAAGAACATGATTTGCATAATTTATAATTGCAACAGCCAACTTATAATACAATTTCTTGTGTCATACTTGACTTCTTAGGCTTTCGGAAGACCTTGATCACTCTGAAAATAATCCCACCAAAGCTTTTTCTTTATAAACCTATGGATTTTAGATCAACTCTGAAGTGTAATTAGCTTGGGAAAAAGCCCACCCACCTGACTGACAGCTCTTAGCTGGCACAGCAGAAATTCATTACATACATCTTTTGATTCCTTTATTGTATCTGTGACATTACTTAGGGCCTCAGAACTGGACTCAACTCTCAGTTTTCCAGATTTGATTTCCCATCTCAGCTTGGCAAGTGCTTTGCCAAGTGCACTGTTTAGACATTTTGTAGGTACAGGGCAAGTCCCTCCTAACCTGACTTTACTGACCCCAGTGCCTTTGCTTTGGGTGCCAAATTGCCTCTGAGGAGAATGGGCAGGTTGAGAGGATTTCATTAATATGTACTGGGGTGATGCATATTGCCCAGACCTACTTTCTCAATATTTTATTAAAATTTGAACTGCCGCTGACAGTGATCTCTCAGGAATGCTAAACTTTGAGCCTGTGACAGTTAAAATCTGTAGGGCTGCTCATGGGCATAAGTGTTTCTGCGGGATCATGGCCTCTGGGGGTGCATAGGCAGGGGCACCTGATGGAGATTAATAGCAAGGAGGCCTGGAGGCCAAATTAATTTTCCTCATGGAGTATAGGAAGCAAGATTGTAGCTTATTTTTCTTTGTATGAAATGCTATTGAATAAAACAATTTGTCCTGCCAAAGCTCCAAATGGCTGTCAGAAAAGTAGTGTTGCATTTATTTTTAGGCTGTTTTCCTAAGGAAATATGGCTTCTTTGATCATCCTGTATGCATGAGTGTGAGTGAAACAATATGTGCATAACTGCTTAAATGTCTGATTTTGTCCCTCTTCCACCATAATATTGGGCTGACGGGGCAATTTCAACCACATTCTTGACAGTAGTACAGAGGTCTCAAGGAAATTATTTTCTACAGTGTGAAAATAGAAAGGCAGGTGAAAAACAAGAGCCCCATTTACTTTCCTCCCATGAGAGAGGCTGTAGCAAGAGCTTGTTGCTTATTAGACATCTGAGAGGGCACATTGTTCAAAGTGATGGCATAAATCCATATGAAGGAAACTTCCTTTCTTTCTGCTGGTCACAAATCTACTGATTTTATTCACAGATACTGCTCTTTCCCACTTCCAAAATCCATATGATATTCTGGAGTCTTTTCTTACACTGCTTTAAAAGGGTCACACTTCTTTAATAACAGTTTGCATCAAGGAGTTGAAAAGTCCCTGGATAGGGTATTAAAATGAGAAATATCAAATTTGACTTGGCCATGAAACAAAGGACTTCGCTATATACCTCTGTTCCCCCATCAAGCTTTACTGTGTTTACAATATTTTCTCTTTAGAGAAATGGATACTCTACCCTGTAGACAGAGTATTCTGGCTCTGCCTGATTTAGGTTCCTCACAAGTTCAAAAAATTTGAAATTTTAATGATCTAAGGACCTGTTTTTATGTGGCCAAGGGATTAATTTTTTTTTTTTAAGTTTGGGAAAGTTGTTTATAATTTACGCCTCTTACCTTTGTGTTTGCTACACAGTTGGAAAGGTTTCCCTTTGAAAAATATGAATTTGAGATGGAGTGGATCTTTCTCTTGCACTGAAAGAATCAGTTCCCCAGCCCAGTGTAACTGGTAGTGCAAAATGCGACAGTCAAAATTAAAACATGCCTCCAGCGGGTTCCAGTAGGATATGAAATTATCAAAATATGTATTCAGAAAGGCACTAGAGCACACAGTTTAAATACCTTTGTTGGATTCTCAATGATATTTAAGCATTTTGAGATCTGTGTGTGTGCTCTTTACTGCATTTTCCCGGTGGAATACCCCCAAGGGTGGTTTTTACAGGGCTGAACTTATTAACTTCTACACACAATGGTGAGCCTTCCCAGCAGCAGAGTGGATATCCTGTGCCTTCTAATGCAGCCAGCTAAAGCAGGAATTATGAAAAGAAACAGACTGAACCTCTTAAATCCAAACTACTACATGTGAACTGAGAATATAAAATGAAAGTATCAACCCCCAAATGCTTTGTTCTACCATATACTGTTTTTCTCCAGAGGCTGAATGGGAGAGGGCAAAGAATAGAGGTGATTCAAATAAGAAAATGAGGTGTCAGTCTTCATGAAAAAGTTAATATAAAATGTAATTTCCGCCCCAAAAGAGATTGATATTTTGACACTTGGTCCTGAGTCAGGAAAAAATAAAACTGAAATATCAAAATTTTTCATAGGGATAAAAAATTATATGAAAAGTGGAGTTTGGAAATGTCAAACTGATTTGATTCATTTCATGCTGATACCATACTGTGCTCTAGTCTATTGGAATGGTAGCTCTACATCACTGAAAGATACTTTCCTTGAGGCTTTCCTCTTATCACAAATTCCTCTGCAAGGAATTTCAGTCTTTCATTTGGTTAAAATACCATGGGATCTGGTGTGCCCAGCTGTGACTGATCAATGACTCAGATGCTAATATTCTCTTGATTTCCAGATCCATGGGAGAACATATGATTTTTCCAAAATAATCTTTGCCCCAAGGAAAATGTTCATTCAGGTACCAGAGAAGACATGGAATAAACAGAATTTTCTAAAATGATCATATTTAGCTTGTACAAACAGACTGCCAGACTGTCTGTGTGGCCAAACAGTGGAAATGTGATTCCGTTGTGATGGATTGTGGGGGCATTTACACCCTCCAGCTGGGCTATAATACCTTTCTCTTGAGATATTTCTTAATGATGAATATCACTTCTGTGTGACCCAGAGTGTGCTGAACAACACAACCCCTGCATGTTTGCTTGAACGTGCAGAGTATTTTTCTTCATTTTGATTTGCAGTCCTCTACAAACATTCCTTGTAAACACGAACATCAATGAGCTTCCTTAATAAAATCCAAACAGGCAAACAAATAAATAAGGCAAATAAAGTATGTAAAATAATGAATTTCTCTCAGATCACCAGAAATGCTCAGGAAAAACAAAACTTCTGTTCGTGTCCTCTTCGATGATGCACAGGAAATTACCATGTCTCTTATATTGGCAACAATTTTCAGAATTCAAACTGCTTAGTGTCCTTTACAAATGGCCAGCAATGTACCAAGTGCCAGTGATTGTTGCTTATGCACCTGTGCCTTCTCTGAAAACAAATGTGGGGCTTTTTTTACATCTGTAAACTCCAAGAACTCTGATGCTGGCAAGACGATCAGTTTATTCCAAGTTCAGAAGACAGTAATTTATTCCAACCCACACTTGCAGGTGAAAATGTTTTTTCCATTTAGGAGAGTTTTGGAAAGTGATGGAAATGGTTGCTTTTAAAATAGGAAAATAAAAATTATTGTATAAATTCAATAATACAGAAAATGGCTAATTTTCTATACTAAAAAAGTTTTTCTAAAATAAAAATTTTACCTATACCGCTTCTCCTGACCTCTGTGGAAGATCTATAACTGGTGACCTTAAATTAAAATTACTTTCAGAACAGCTTAGTCAAATATATGCAGAAATAAGACTTTCTATGCCTTGGCTAAAAATCAACATACATGCATTCTTTATACAACACCTCTTATTTTGTACATTGTATTGTTTGAAGGAGCTCTATCTAGACCCTAAGGAGACATGCATAAGCATCTCTTAGGATTAAGTTTTAATTTAATATGCTATGATAGTTAATTATTAGGTGCACAGAAATACAATGGCAAGATATTTTGGGCACTACAAATAATTGAAAATAAGTTTGAGAATCTGGTCTCAATCTTTCTCACCTACCAATTAATTTAATTTGAAGTAATGATCTTTTTTATTGACTGTATTTTAAAGCATTTCAGCAGTAATTATTTGTTCTGTGAACCTTGTCAGGCAATTGCAATGTAAGAATCAAAACTTCTTTTCATACCATTTGTTGAAATACTACAGAAATATTACAGCAGTATCTTAGGCCAGGAGCTTAGTGTAAGCCTTGCTCTATATATTTCTCCAAAAACATCATGAAAAACTAGATAATGAATTAGGGAAAAATCCTGGGAGAGTCTGAGTATTCCCTACACTCTTTCAGGGAAATTGAATGACTGCAAATGCAAAACGAGCACTGAGTTTTAAAAGAAACATAATCTGGATGGGAACAGGTACAAAAACAAGGCCAGACATTACTATCTAGAGAGTTTTCTTGGTGATGTCAAAGTCAGCATAAGTTTCTCATGGATTAACCTTTCTGGTGTGATGTTTGTTGTTAACTTACTTATTAGGGCTTATTTTAGATTCAATATAGACTGTCTTTATCTTCCATGGAAGTAAGTACCCCATCCCAGACTGGCAAATTTTAACTTCACCTGTTCTCCTGCCTTGTATTTTCCCTGGTAGGTCTGTACTTCTGCTTTTGTTTCTTTGGGGAAATAATCCTTTCAGATTTTCTTTCCAATTAACATGTTATTTTTATTTCATTCATCCAGTCATGGGTCATTTCTTTATATTGCATTATCTGATTGAGTTTACTGTTCAATTTCCTGGCTTCCTTCTCTATCTCTCTCTCAAAAAAAGAATTCTTATCTCATTGTGGTTGAAATTCTGAAGAAAAAGACAAACAAAACCCCATCACCTATTCTTAGGAAAATATAAATATATAATTTGATTGAGGTCATTAGATCATTTGGAGGCTTTTTGTTTTCTGTGGAGATGGGAAAAAAATACTTTTATTAATTTAAAAATCTCTACAAACCAAGTTTTCAAGTATCAGATTCTTCACTGCATTGCCCTCTTTCCCCCAAGAAGGGGAAATATGCTTTTCCTATATTTTCTGCTAAATGTTAAAGAAGGTATTATAAGGAATTGAGCTCTTTTCACATTTTTAAGGGCAGCTTTCAATGGGACTACTCAGTGTTTTCGTTGGGATTTGCATGCTATCTACCATCTTTCTGAGCCAAAAGTCATGAGTGTAACAGCTCAGTGTTTCCTGGGATTTTTCCAGATTCATACAGTCCAGGAAAAGACTGAAAACTGCCAGGCTCTGAATTACTGATGCCTCTTTAAACTCCACTAGGCAGGGCTCTTTTGGCCATCAGGGCACACATTCAACTGAACAGGACAAGTCTGTGTGGCAGATTCATGACTGGTGTAAGTACATATCATATTTCTGGTGGCAGTTAATTTCTTCTTGCCACATAAGCAAAATCATTATTATTTCCTACTTTTAGGATGAAGAAGATGAAAAATATATATCTATCACTGTGAATTTACAAGTTCTGATCCATAAATCATCCCTATGCTGGAGGTACTTATTTTTTTGGTCCTATCTTTTCTACCTTAATTTAGCAAGGGAGAGGAGTAGATGTTACTAAGGGTTACGTGGCCAGCTGTATTTCTGTTCCTTTATAGGAAGAAAAAGTTACTTTCCTTTGGCTTTTTGTCTTCACAAAATTTCAGTCTTTGGCATCTGAGTTAATTTCTTACACATAATACCTGCATATTTGGTTTTGCTTGCAAATAACTGCCTTATAAAGCAGGAAGAGGGCTCCTAATCTGAGGAGAGCTAGTTATTTATCTCTATTATCAAATCTTTCTATAGAAACTAAGCAGAAATTGAAATATTTATGCAAGGTAGATTTGCTGCTCTGATCACCCCTCCAGTACCTTGATTAATCCTTACAATAAATGCCTAAAGAGGAGATTTTGGTAGCACAAAGAGTTAGTTGAGTTAATGATTCCTGATCTGTTACCATTCAATTCTATTTTACCTTTAATAATTATATTAGTATCAAAAAACCCCACCCGAACCCAAAACAAAATGTCTCCGTGCCTTGAAATATCATCCTGAAGCTGCCATAGTTTTGCATCCTGCAATCTGGCTTGCATTCCTGCTTGTCCAAGGGTGCACTGAGGTAATGGGACATTGCAAGAGGTTTTCACTTAGCCCACTCACAGACCTTCCCCTGTAACTGGATGATTAAATTCAATTCTTCTCTTGAGCATTCTTTGAATCCTGGCTGGTCACAGGGCTCCTTGCAGTCTGGAGCACATCTGGATTGAGATCCCCATTCTGTGTGACTCAGAACCACAATTTACACCTAGTTATTTCCCATCAAAACTGAGTGTTCTTGTCAGCACCTGTAAAAAGCCAAACTCTCCTGAGTGTATTTTGAACATGTGTGTAACAAGAAAACTCCTTACAGACAGAGTCAAGATATTCATCACTTCTCTAACAGCACCTGTGAGGACCTGTTTCAATGGAGAAAGGATGTTGTATTTTTAGCCAAAAATTTGCTTCTCATCTTTTCAGTCAAGCCTGAGGTTTTGAAATTCCTGCTGATTTGATGAGGCAACTTCAGTGACAAATGGAACAAATCCAGGTTCTGCTAATTCTGTTACCATCTTCTCATCTGACAGCCATTATTAGAGTTTGAATTTAGTTTTAGCCAGCTCGTGTGCTCTACCTGGCAACGCCCTGTCATTGTGTACTTTCCAGGGAGAAGAAGGAAACCCTTGTGCAGTCATTCTGCTTTGGACAACTAGAACATAAGGCAGCTCTACCACTTTTGTGAGGAAAGTTTAGAGGTCACCAGTTCAGCCCTGGATGTCAGTGACAAAATACTTGGCATTTCCCTGTTGCCATTCATTCAGACAAAGGCATTCATTGTCCTATTTTTAATTAATTAATACTCCTTGTAATTAGTCATTGTTAATCATTTCTGTTCATGGATTAACAATCATGAGTGCAAAGTTGCTGAAATTCTACAAATTTTAAATGATTTTATGTAGGAAAAGGAGGCTGTATTTTATTACAAACTATTTTTGTCTTTTCCGGTAAACACAATGGACCTTTCTCAAAGTGACAAAGTGACACCCAGAGCAGAGGGACCTACATGGATTTCAGCAGCATTTACCTTCAAATTCCTGCTTAAACCTCTCATATATGACAAAATCACAGTAGCTCAGTTGCTGTTCTGCTGCTTTCTGGCCAGTGCTCCTGAGACCAGCTGTGTATTCCTGGTTTGGCCTCCCTTCCTTAGACTGCAAACCCTCTGGCATGGGGAAAGTCTTTCATTGTGTAGGGTTTTTGTAGTCTGTAGCACCACAGGCTTTAATTCAAGCCTGAGAACAAAGAAATTTTATGGCTTTGTCTACGTTACAGGACCTGGGAGCGCTTCCAGGTGCTCCTGGGACTGGGTGAATATTTTGATGCATCCAAGCTCTTTCTTTTGCCAACGTTTGAGGAATGCAATGCCCATATGGGAGGGAAAAGCAATTATTCTGCAATGGCATCTTCTGGCCTAGATGATCAAAGAATTGGGATACTGAATATGTTGGAAGTTGTATATAATTAGAATACCTTATAAAAAGGTCATCACTATTATTAATTATAAAGATGAAGTTAGAAATAAGTATTATTAAACATTCGGTGAAACATAACCTTTCAACAAAAGAACAATAATGACGAAAACTAAATAAAAGCAGCATTCATTTTCTGATAAATTGTATTATTTGATTTCATAAAAATTGCTTATATAAGAAACATAATAATTTGAGTTTTAAAATGGAAAGCCATGTTTTAATGCTAATATATCTAGATATTACACAACATCATGGTGAATAAGCAGCATTTTAAACAGACATAGCAAAAAAATAATAGTAATATATTTAAAAACTCTAGGCACTGGCTGCATATGAAAGTGCAGGTCATCACTTTCAGCTGCATGGATTTCATCCAAAGCCCACTGTAGTGAATGGAAAGACTGCCATTGACTTTCTGAGTTCTGAGTTAGGTGATGTGGCTTGAAACACTAGATCATTGATTTCAATTAAAAATGTGTGTCTACTGTACTCCTCATATTCTTCAACAGGGGAAAAAAATATCAATCAACTGGAGAGAAAAATGTATCTTTGTTTTGAATCCAACATTTAATTCCCCATGAGCATTACCTGAGGTGATCATTTTTGTGTTTGTGCTGGGCCTAGTACTTTCATTAATAAAAGACAGAAGAGTGTTAAGCAGTTTCCAGAATATACAGGAGGACAAGCACATTCTTTCCATGATCTATGCCCCTCTTGTGAAATAGCTTCAAAACAAACAAACACAGAGTGAGAGCATCTTCTGACTCAAAGAGGAAGCATCCAACAAGTGCCTTTTGTCCTAAAATGCTGGATCACCTTGTGCAGGCTCTGAAATTGTTGTCTTAACCCTGCAGTGTTATCCTTGCAACCTCCTAACATCTGACTCTACAACCCACACAGAGACTGTATCTCCTCACCTTCTCCTCTTTGTCCCCATGTCAGGGCTCCATATCTTCTCTGCCCTGACCACTGTCCAGCCGGAAATGGACACAACTCCCAAAACCTGCTGAGTGTCCTCACAATTTATTCCCTCCATGGAGGGTCTGATGCCTATGGGGAATTTTCCTGAGCTTTGAGCTGTGGTGAGTGGTAAAATAGGTGGTATTTGATGAGGTCTCAGACTTTCCTGCTGGGAATGCCAGAGTAGGACCCTGTTCTTTTCCCTGCAGCTTGGCTAAGGAAGGAAGTGGGAAGCAGGTGGGACAGTTTCCCTGCCCAGCCAGCTGCCTGCTACCTCAGCAGCCAGCTATAAAGCCCTGGATAAACTGGAGTGCTTCTAGGTAAGGGCAGAAGCAGGATTTAATCAACTGAAAGAAATGGCTGAGGTACTCAAAAATAAATAGTGTTTTGGGGTGGAAAGGCATGTCTTAAATTTTAGGCTAGATATTAGAAACAAAATAGGGAAAGGGAGGAGAAATCCATCTCACTGCTTCCTGTATCTAAAAAACCCCTGTTAAATGTTTCCAGCAGCCACAAGATACATCCAAGAAAACTTTTCATGTGGATTTGTCTCAGCTTTTGAGAAACTACTAGATAGCTCTACTTTACAATATGAATTTACAACTGGGGAGGAAAATTTACCATGTCTCTCTTTTTCCTTTTGCACAGATGCACTCAGACTAGTTTCTGTTTAATTTATCAGATTTCCCATTTACACAACAGCTGTGCACTTTTTACACATTCCCAGCAGTACTGGCAGTGAGACAGTGGCTGGTAGTCTGAGGCCCATTGACAGCAAGCTTTACAAGAGCCTTACACAAAGCTCATGGCAGCTGAATTGCAGTGGCTACAACGTGGTCTCAGTGGGCCAGGGACTGTATTTGTCCTTCCCTTCCTCCTGGAACAGCTCCTGCTACATCCCTTGAGGTGCTGAGCAAATCACAATTTCAGGACTTGCTTTCCTGTGGCTCCAGAATTGTTCCCTGGGCTTTGTACCGTGATGTGAACTCCTAGCAGGATTCAGAGGAGCGAAGGAAAGGAGTTAACCTTGAACCTTTCCTAAATGTCTTGCTCGTTCTCTAAGTACACAGTTTTCCGCTTCCCTTCCCAAAGGTTCTTCGTTTACAGTTACATAATTGATAGCTCAACCCTCTGTCCCCTCAGACCATTTTAAAATCCAATATAAATAACACCTTAGAAACAACCTTCTGTGGCCTTCTACTCCTGACATCAGAAACTGGGTGTGGGCAGCTTTTGCTGTACTTACTATATGGAAATGTTTTATAAACTCTTCTTAAAATCTCTGGCCATCCATTTAAGTGTAGTTTCCAGTTCCCTAGACATAGGGTTCCTTTCAGCACTTCATGCTCTCTTTAAGAGTTCATTTTCCATGAGATGCATTGTGAGTAATCCTACAGGGGGAAAGTGACATGGACCATTTCAGGGATTTTTGCTTGTTTGGCTGTCTGATTATCTTTTAAACAGTTTTTTTGGGGTTTTTTTTTTGTTTTTTTGGGGTTTTTTTTTTTGAGGGGGATGGGAATATGCTGTTGTGTCCAAAGACAGTTAAAAATTATTTAAGAGGGTTCAGTTGCTGTGACTTCTGGAATTTCTTTTTTTTTTTTTTTCATATTTAGAATGCTTGGGACTGTACTAGAACACTAGAAAGAAAGAACACTTTTACCAAAATATGGACAACTCTATAGAGAGTTAAAAAGAGAGTTATAAAGTAACAAATACTTTTGTTAAAAGAAAAATAACACTGTACCTGAATATAGGCTTACTCATCATCTATGAAAGGGCTTGCAGGTCTATATAGAAGGGAGAGGTGCCTGTCTCTGTAGGTTACTGTGAAAAGAAACATTGGTAGTTCAATAGGATCGCCAGCCACTGTACAACAACATAGATACATTAACAGACACTTCACCATAGGAGACTGAGGCTCTGCAAAGGCCCTCAAAAGAGAACATGATCTTCTATAGAGCAAACTGTTTAGCACAGTGGGACAGCTGCAGTAGCCTGTGTGCCTATGAAGGATGACTTAAGGAAGGAGAATATTCATCTTTATCACTTGTTTCAGTTTGGTGGAGGGTGCTTCCCCTTTCCTCCCTGACCCACGGTGCTCTGCAACGCTTACTTGTGCCATTCCTTCAGCTTTAAAAAAAAAACAAAACCAAAAACAACCAAAAAAAACCCAAAAAAACAACCAAACACCCAAAACCAAACAAAAAACTATTTTCACTGCTTGGAAGACTTCACACTTTGAGTCAGTTTTCCTTCCCTGCTGTTGCTGCTGCTGCTTTCTCCCCCTCTGTGCAGTGCAGTACATGAGTAAGTGAAACCATTGATAAATTGAAGCAGGTCAAAATGTAGGTGTCAGTACTCTGCAGTCTCTTGAGCATCATTTGATAGCTTGTCCTGGGTGTCATCAGGGAATTCCTAAAAGCTTTCTTGCAAGCCTCTTCACACCACAGTCATGGTGAGTACGTAGCTTTTCTGGTGGCCTCTTGAAATTAATAGCAAATCAATTCATTAGGGTCCCATGGGCGGAGGCAGGGGGAGAACAGTGATTTCTGTATTCCCCATGAAACATTTTTAATACCACAACACAAGGTGTCTGAGCTGCTGTTGAGTTAGATACGTTGCAAAGCTCTGAATCAGAGCCTCAACTTCCGCTGTGCCGTGTTCTGCTAGTTTCGAAAGGTGCTTTAGATTTCTTTTTGTGCATTTTCTATATTCAAATCTATTGTGACTTTCAAAGTCAGATTTTCCCCTTCTTCTTCCCTGTTTCCATGAATCATTTGGGGTACTTGGGAATCAGTGCACAACAGGTTCCATATTTGCAAGAGTTACATCTAGGAGCTTAACCTTTCAAATCCATTCTACAATCTTTTCTAACTGGAAAATACTGCTTTCAAACCAGGCTGACAACCAGTCTTACCTTTCAGGATTACTTATCAGTGTGCAAATAGTAATATGTTTTCAGCTTGCATAAAATATAGAAAGGAAAGGGTAAAACTCCCAAAACCTTCAGTGCCCCACTGTCATTTTGGGAATGACGAGAACAGGGAAAAGATTGCTCTAACATGATATATGCTGGATCTAGGCAAAATTTACTGTTTGCTGCACACTACGCAAGTTATATAAGGAAATAAAAAGCACTAAATACAGTTTTCTTTGATCTGCCATACTCCACACACATTCCTACCATCCTGTGTGTCCCAAAGGAGAAGGAAATGCAGTGAAGAACTAGAAAACACCAAAAATGGAAAAGATAAAAACTGGGACTATGTATGTGGTTTGTGTTCTTAAGGTTTCTCAGTGAAAACTCTTCTCTGTTTTCTTACAATGTATACAGATAAGAAATTCAAGAGTTAAATGACTGCTTTTAATGATTGACTTTTTTTTTAGGGGACAATTTTTTTTTTTTTCATGATATCCAGATTCTGAATTAGCTATAATGGGTGTCCAGATAATAAACCTTCCATGAATGTATCTTAGACCAAGGAAAGCAATAATCTACATGTGGTATGGCCCTGTGATGATGCAGTTCTGACAATGTGAGCTTACAAATTCTACAGCTGACAGGCTGCCAAACATCCCTGTGAGAGCAGAGATCCCTCAGCTTCTCAGATGTCTGTTGTGAGTGCAGTGCACAAGCACTGGCACCAGCCAGTTCTGTATCTGGCACGAGGCTGACCACATGCAATTGTTAAAATCTGTTTATCATCCATTTAGATGCAACACCACTGAGTGAGTATTGGTTGTGGCCAAAGCCAGGAAGCAGATTAGGCAGATTCTCCTTTTATTCTCCTTCACTCCCCACCCCAACCTTTTTTTTTTTTTTTCTGTTTCTTTGGGTTGTTTTTAGTCTGAGTTTAAATGCTAAGAGACTAGCTTGTCTGTATCCTATGGAGAAGATGTAGGAAATGGAAATGTGCCACTCCTGAAAGTTTTCTGCTTGTAGACCAAAGAATCCTTTGGAGAAGTAGGGATATTTTTAGATTTTTCTTTTCAAGCTAGGTAATTTTTTTTACTTATTTAAGTCTAGAGAAAATGTTTTCTGAATTTTTAAGGAAGTCTTCAGCTGTCATGCATTCTTGTGACAGCCAGCTGTGAACTCAATTCTTCATGACCTTTTACTCCTTCCCTACATCTGATTCCTCATAGTAGGACTTTGTGAGGCCCTTTCCTTAATGCACTGGGAAACATGAAGATCTTCTCTTTTGCTTTAGATTTTGGTCATTCAAATCCAAAAAAATGAAAGTGACAAAGGCCCTTGGCCAAGTAAACATCCTGGGAAAGACCTAGGAAAGTCAGGCAAACCCCAGATACTATAATGTATGCAGTGTACACTGTGCTAAGTGATCAACTCCCTTAGGGAACAAAAAACCAAAAAAACCAAACAACTCAAAACCAGGGAGAAGGAAAAAAAGTTTAATTCTGGTTAAAATTAATTAAATAATTTTAATTAAAAAAAAAAAAAACACCAAAGATCAGTTTTTCTCTCAAAAGGAGTTATTGGAAAAATTAAAATTTTCCAGCTAGCTCTACTCCCAAGGGAGTTAACAGATGAGCCTCTATTGATATTACTAAATGATTTTTGTGGTTCTTATTGATAATCAATTTTTTACAGACTGGTCCTTATTGCCATCATTTTAACTTCAAAAAAACATGACTTCTATGAAATGAAGACATCATCTAAGAACTACCACTAATAAGATGGATGGGAAACACACCAATAACTGAAATTAGTTATCATGATTTGGGTCTTTGTTCCAACACTAATTGTACTGCTTATGATTTGAGTGCTTTTAGATAGAAAGTGATTATTTCAGAAAGCAGGAGTCTCACTGTGGTGAATGTATTGTCATTCATTCCTGGTAAATCAGGCTATCCTTAGCAAAGCAGAGTGCTTCTGAGGAAAGGAGTCAAGTGCTTAAAAAGGAAAAATTATATATTGTCAGGACTTTTTTGTTTGTTGCTCTCCTTCTGCAGTTCCAGTGCCTTGCTTTCTACCCACTTTTCTTGTACCTGGGAAGTATGCTATGGCATTTTCATTAGGTGTCAATACAACTTCCTTAAAACTTCTACCCAAGCTAAAGGTCTTTGGTGATTGGCAAGCTCAGTTGCTTGTAAGAATTGCTTCTCCACCCATTTAAGTTAAAATGATCTGAATTTTCCAAAGCACTTTAAACAGTTGGTCCTTGCTAACCTCAGTTCCTGTTGCCTGAGACAAGAGAATTCACATGAGCGGTTCAGCAGGCAGGGACAAGGAGAGAGAAAAAGCTGTGCAGCACAGCTGGAGGGAGGTGAGAGCAATCATTTGTTCAGCTGGTAGAAGGACATTGTGAAAGGGTGTGTGAACAGACCTGCGACACTCAGGGAGGACAGCTGGAAGGCTGGATATGGAGCACTTTGGGATTTAAAGTATCACTGGTGGCAGCTCCTGTCAGGGGACCACTTGGGTGCACTGGCACTAGTGCAGCAGCATCTACTTGGATGCAGCTTTCTTTGGGAATGGGCTTTGGGTTTTGCTGGAAAGGGGATTGAAGATCCCTTCTCCAGTAGTCTTGGATGGCCATCCTGTATTCTCATCCCATATGGTTCTCCAAGAAACATGAAGCAGATTTCTCTGTTAACAGGACAAAGTTGGTTTACATGCACCTTGTGAGAGCAACTTTTGTTTTTGTACTTTGGTTTCCAAGTTGAGGCCCTTCATTCTGAAGCTGCTGCTGGAAAGTTAATTCTGAACTACCTCTGCTTTCTTCAGATTTCTGCTTGGTGGTGTGGTATATTGGGGACTCTGCAGTATAATCTATCAAATATATACACTAAGAAGTTTTTAGAAATACTATCTTTTTTTTCTTCACAATGCTTTTGTAAGGACACATCAGAAGTGCTAAAAATCCACCAGATTTCATGATTTTGACTACTAGGTATTGCAAGCAGAAGTATAACAAACACTTATACATGTTTCTTATAGTGTGAGAAATAAAAGTCGGGATTCTATTTACCAGCAGCATGTTAATTGCAGGCTGTTGATGTATTTGTAAGGTCTTGCTTAATCAGGGTTAATTAATCCTAAATTACATACAATCAAGACAATATTAAATTGCTTAAGGTTTAGCTTGCCATCTCCTTCATTTACATAAAGTGAGCAGAATAATGTTTAGTCACTCTGCAGCATCTGATCTGAAGGAGGAGGAATTCAGCTGGTGCTGTGCCTCTTAAAGTTTTACTGTCATATTCAAGTTTATTAATGTTTAGCCTTCTTAGGGAACATTAATATGGAGTCATAAGATAATTCTGTCCTGTTAACAAGTTAATCAATCACTAAATATGCTTTAATGAAGGATCTACAGAGAATATATATGAAATCTTGCTAGTGGCACGAGATTTGTATAACAGAGATACAGACTGAGCAAATGAGTGCCATGTTACAATTTCTCTGCGTGCCTATCTCCCTGGTATACCATGGGTGAGCATCTGCAGGTTTTCTTCAGAGATTTATCTGAATTTTAGGCAGGCTTGCATTTCTTTCACATGCCCACACGCACATGCACACTGTATTCATTTCCCAAACAATTCGTGTGACACGGCACACAGAGCACTGACTGAGTTCCATGGCAGCCAGCAGCTGAGGATGCCTCACACTCAGTGGCTGGGTGTTGTAACAAGTAAGCAGTACTCACGAGAGGGAGGGTTATAACTTCCTATGCTATTAACTATAGCTCATTCATACACAGACTATTGTCAAAAATCAATGAAAGCAGTATCACACAGAAGCTGTATATTGATATTAATTTTCCTCTGGAATATGGCTATTTTTTATAGCCCCTTCCTTTTAGGCAGCCAGCTCTTTGGCTTGTGTAACTTAATACAGTTTCAGTGAAACTGCAGAGTGGTGGGTATATATTTATACATACACACACACACACGGGCACACAGGCACTTCCATATGTTTTCATCTTGGACTAGATTTTTTCCCTGTAAAACTTCTGTGAAGTTATGCTGTACACAGTAGAGCAGAATGTCTGAAGGGATAACTTGCATTAATTGCTCCTGGTCATATTGTATAATATACAGTCACTAGTGTTTTTTTAGCAGCATCTCCCATGATTTTAATACTTTTTTTTCAAGCTGTCTTTCCTCTGAGAGGAGAATTTTGCACCCAACTGGCTTCTTAAGAATTATAGTTGACTGGCAAAAGGCTTGGTAAAATGTCAGTGTGATCTCCATGAACTTTCCATCATTTGCCTTTTCCCTTTTATTGCCGTTTTACTTCTCACTTGTCTTTTCCCAATTCACAGCCCTTTGTTTTTCTCTTGATAACTGGGGTTTTCCAGCCAACACCCAATCCACTTAACAGATGGCTGGCAGGCAGAAACCAGATGTGTAGTGAGTCCTTGTCCAACATTATGACTTTGGCTTAGTTGCATTCATGGTTTTTCTAGGCAAGGGTCCCAGATTTCAAGAACCCGACCTTCATCCTCTCTTGGCGTCGTGTGTGTTGTACCAGAGGGACTGATAAAGCAATGGGGACTGATACAGCTTATGCAGAAAGACTTCCATTTGAGAAAAAGGCAATCTCTGACAAACTCATCTCAAGAGGAGTCAGGTTTCTTCTTAAATAGCCTTCACCCATGTTAGAAAATTTCTGAAGCAATAACAATGTTCAGGAAGCTTGAATGGTGTGGCCTTCACCAAACTTTAGCTGGAACGTGCCCATGACCTTGACTGCCTGCTCTATGGGTTATAATAAATGATGTGTAGTCAGTTTCAGGAAATTTCTTCCTTCTCAAAGTTGACTAGATTAAGCTCTTCTCATGTTTCCCTGCTCTGTCTGATGACTGTAAATACATAGGAAAATGAACACAGCTGTTAGTGTATAAAAGCAAGTTCATGTAATATAGAACAGTTTGCACACCCTTGGCCAGGGGACTTTTAAAAATACTTTTTTGGCAAAAAAATGTAAAAGCTTATTTTTATATTGAGTATCACAGCTGCCATGATAATTTAAATAATTTATTGTAAATAACTTATTATATACTTGCAGATATCTTGAAGAAGTCTTACATGTTTATTTAGGAACTATATTTGTGAGAACTGCCCAATTTTGCACCAACGTACAATTCACCTGGCCTTTGTCTTTGTTACAAGGTGTCCTCCATAAAATGAAATTTAATTCATCTCTTTTCATGTCTAAATGCCTCATAGTTGTCATATAACAGTGAAAGATGATCCTGCCTTTGGTCAAAACTGAATAATGGAGCCTCTGAAAACTCAAGGATGGAAACCTTGGAAGTCTGGGTCTGAATTTGGCACAGCAAGACCTGAAACCTGTCAACTATTATAGTGGTTATAGCAAGCTAATGAACAGTCAGTATCATAGAGGACAACAGCTAACTGTTGCACTAAATCAAATGCAAAAGGAAGCTGAAAGAAAAGTAATTTCTTTCATAGAATAAATCAGACCAGCTTCATTCCATTAAAGCAATATCACTCTAAAAGAAGTAAATCCAGCCTGGTGAAAGGAAAAGCTCTAATGTGTTCCTGGCTTCTGACCAGTCCCTATCCTGGCCAGTAACTCACTGACTCACAGGCAGAGCTGTCATGCTTACCTAGCAGAGTGAGAAAGGGTCTGATAAGCTGAAACTGCTGGATTTTGTAAACTGGTTCATCAGTGCACAGATGGGTCACTAGAATAAAATATCTACTTTACATCTGTGGTATTGATTTGAAGAAATTCTTTTCTTCTGTGATCAGAGGAATTATTGTGTGGTGTACTTTTCTCTCCTGCCCCATCTTCCATTTCACCATGTCCTAATAACACCCTACTGCTTGATTTTATTACCATTCATAACAGTTCCATTCCTGTCCCACAAGCAGCATACTCACCTCAAACTTCCCAATGGTGCACTGGCAATTTATATGAGATTCTGTGATATGACACATTCGCTTTAACTACACAGGACAACAGGGCAGATGAGAGCAGCTGACAGCAGCCCAAGTGGCAGTCTGGGAGAGTTTAATGGATGTGCAAGAGAAAAATGCATTTTTCCAGCTTTCAGGATTCAAACTCTGCTCATAAGCAGTTAAACCTTTGTGACAAAGCAGAACATGATGCCTTCCTATGAATCTTAATGGATTGCATTTGCTCCACAGCAGTGTTTATAGTGAGCATGATTTTATACATGATTTGTTAATTAAGCAAATTAGTGTTAACAGCTTTCTCAAAACCCCATTACCTTTATATCAATTGACTTCTTATAAGTTAACATGATTAATTTAAAAAGCATGAAAAATGAGAAACAAGACTAAGAATATAAGGATGAAGCTTGAGGTCACTATTTCTGGATGTGGAAACAGTTTCTTATATGAAATTTTCATTGACATTACACAACAGAAGGAAAAAAATACTGACAGAGAGAAAAATACACTTGACCATGTCAACTTACACTCAGCTTTCAGTTAGCTTTAAAATCACAAAAAAATTCATTGTAAAGCCAATCCTGACTGAGAGCTAAGATTTAAGAGCTCCTACCAAAAAGCAAAAAAAGACCAAACCAAAATGACCACCACCACCAAAAAGTCAACACACAAACAATGATTATGAATTCTAATGGTAAAGCAAAATTTGGCTGGGTGAAACCTGGAGCAGCCTGATCTAGTTTTATAAGGCTTTATAAAGCTTGGCCCTGCTTTGAGCAGAGCAGGTGGACTAGATGATTTCCATAGGTCCTTTGTAACTGTATTTTATGAATCCAAGTATCTTTTTTCTCAGTGGTGGGGGCTAAACTTGGGAAGGTGCATATAAAGGGAAATAGGATTCTTTTCCATTGCTTCAGTGCAGTAAGGGAGGATTCAGTCCTCAGGCAGCAAAGGGGAGTGAGCCAATTCTCTGATTTCAGCTGAGGGAAAGGAAGGAAAGAATTGGGATGTTTTGCCTGATAACACTGCACTTGTAGGCGAGGAGCCAGAGACCTCTCTGTGTCAGCTGCTGAACACATTCATAACGTGAGAAGAGCTCTGCCTTGAAGAGTTTACAATTTAAGTATGAACCAGATATGACAGGAGCAATATCTGTATTGTTCAGGTAACTAAAGTGAATTAACTTCAGGTTAACCAGGAAGTCAAGAGAACCGAGTTTAGTTGTCAAAATCTATGTCCATCATTCGGAACATGAGACCATTTTTCCACTTCAGGTTTCATCAATCGTGTAAGTAATACCAGAAAGAACATAGCTCCTCTGCACTTTTTCAGTATGTTTCAGTTTTCCGTTTGACCTTGTGTTCACTCAGTTTTCCACATCATTTTGTGTAATTATTCACACAACATCCTGTTGTTAGTCTGAGTATCTCAGGAATTTATAGAGGAGGGAAAAACATGTATATAATAGAAAATATATCCTTGTTAAAAATTTACTTGGGGACTCTGGAACCAGAACACATCCTGAAACTGATTTTAACTTTGATTTTCACTGACAATGTGTCTCCATGTATATGTGGAAAGAACTGTAGAATTTCAGTCTGCTTTGTGTGTTTATTTCTCATTTTATTTTTACAGTATATTAGAGACTAGCTACGGTATTCAGCCATTCTGTGTGTATTTGCTGACCTGCTTTTCTTTACAACAGAAATGTCTGACAGCTGAAGCCTTTCTCTACCTTTAAAAAGTCAAACATTTAATGTCTGATTGGATACTATACACATTATGAACACCTGTAGGACCTTTTAATTTCAGATTCCAGAGGCAAGTATTAACCTTTTAACAGCAGGTGAGTCCCATTTGGACATATTTTTAGCAACGAATCTAACCCAGTGTTGCTAACAAGTAGCCTTGTCCTTTTTGGGTCGACTAACAGCAATAGAATGTTAAACAAATGAATAAATGAAATGCAAGTGTTTCTGACTGCCAGTCTCAGCTACAGATGGCTGTAGTTCCCCTTCTTATTCCTAGATGCCTTCATTATGGTAGTACTCATGATTCTGTCTTTATCTGAATTAAAGGATGAAGTCAAAGTCACCCAGTCACATTTGTTCTCATATTCTTATTTTTGCCTTTTTTTTTCCTTTTCTCAGGAGTGCGTTAACAGTTTGCACTCACATTTTGTGCAAAGGTCTTGCTGCATCTAGTCATGCCAAATAGAAGTCTTATGATTCACCTCCTATGGGGTCAAGATTTTGTCCCTTTTCTTGGAGCACACATTCTCTTGTATAGTGACTATGGATTGTGCTCACTATGAGATCCTGAGTTTCAATACTAATCAAAATAGTGGTCACACTTAGAACAGTCCTGTAAGCAGTGTCTCAGTAATTTTTGTGGTTGGTTGCATCTCTTCAGATCAGTGAAAGTTCAACTCTTAATGAGCTGAGGCAGGGGCTTTGTTACTGCTACATGTTTATAAATTCTTGACACCAACTCTGATGTGCAACAAAAAGTTCATTCATATCAATACTCATGCAGCTACATGAAGAAAAGGTTTCTTCATATGAGGGAAAGGCTATTTTACCACAGAGCTGACAGTGTGAACTGAGGTGTATCATCATTGTCATACAGTAATGCAGAGAAGTGGAAATGACCCCTAAAGTGTTTCAAGTACCTCTTTATTTATTAAAAAGCTAATAGTGTGACAGGGCAATGTGTATTGGGTTAAAGAGAAGGTATCTTGCCTTTGAATTACTATAGAAGTGGAAGAACCAAGGTTGGATATTAATTTTATTTTATTTTTTTCATTGTTTACTTTAGAAGGCTTCATCATTTGTTCAAATACTCATTCAAACCTCCATCCCCCTATACAATACCTGAACAAAGCTCCTACTGGGAAGTGTCCATGCTATGGCAGCTTCTACTGAGACACTACTCACAGTTATGGTTCTAGTACATCATAACTGTGTAGGTGCAGTAAGTTTTCATTTGTGTCTGGGGTTCAAATCCTGTAAGGGAGAGCACAAAGCAGAATAATCAAATGGGTATCTAAGGTGAGACTGAAGGAAAAGACAATGCAACAGGTCCTGTGGCTTGCAACACAACTAGAAGGGCTTTAAATTTCCTGTGAAGTTGTTCTTTAAAAACAAATCAATGTAGCACAAGGAGCATCTTATTCAAACAGAAATATAAAATACCAGAAAAATGACATAATACAGACAAAAAAGACCTTTAGTTGTTCTAAATTATCTTCTCTCATTTTAAGTGCCAGTAAGTTTGTTGTCTTCCTAAGGACTCTTGTTATGTAGGGCCAATCATCACTGTCTGATGGAAACTTGTTCTTTCAAAAAAAAATCCAGCTGGCCACCATTATCATTTTTCTTTGACAGTTTTGGTGAAATGCACCACTGCACTTCCTCTTAGTGTATTCCCAAGCAGAGAAGTGTTTGTTTGCTTAGCACTAATCCCTCTGTAACCTGAAGAAGTGGAGAGAATCAGCTCACACTGAGCATTGTGCTACTGCAAGGTGACTGTGTCCAGGATCCAACCTGTCTCATTTAAAGCAACTTCCAGTATATTCACACAACTGCAGACTGCAGTATAGGCTTATCCCAAGTAAAACCCTGGGAAAGATTTAAAGATTTTCTTCAT
This sequence comes from Trochalopteron elliotii, assembly GCA_024734555.1. Classification (NCBI taxonomy): domain Eukaryota; kingdom Metazoa; phylum Chordata; class Aves; order Passeriformes; family Leiothrichidae; genus Trochalopteron; species Trochalopteron elliotii. The sequence continues at coordinate 4,410,399 of JANPWX010000011.1, forward strand.
ATCTTGTGTCTTGGGAGTTATAAAATGAAAAGAAAAAGTGGGGATCCAGGGGGAAGATGTGTTTCTGGGAATTGCAGCCAGCAGTGTGTCAGTGAAGTTTTATTTTGTTATTCATATCTCTTCATTTCAAATTGTAAATCATGCTCTGAGGCAACAGACCTCGAAAGGACTTGGCTACAGTGCTTGCTTCTTTTCCCTTCACTGATGAAACAGCCCCTCCAGTTTAAATACTAACCCCTGATCATGCTAATCCTGGCAGATCAAAAGGACAGTAGAACTGAATTACATGCTGATGCCTACTGCCAGATTTTAATGGCATTACCTGTAGTGAAAAGATCTTCCAGAAACGCCATCGCCACATGTGACCACAGCAGAGTGACCCTAGATGTTCAGCAGTGTAGCTGAAAGCAGTTTGTCCAGCTATGGGTATCACCCTTATGTGCCAAAATCCTAGTCATTTAGGATTTAGTCATTTAGTCTCCTAGGTTAAATAGGAGATCTGAATAGGATCCAAATAGGATTTTTTTTGTTTCTAATTGCCCACTTGATTTCACAGGGAGCATGGTTCATGAATCCTCCTGGCCACTTGTGACCATTCCTAGGTATCTAAATACTATAAAAAAATATTTCTTCTCAGTCCTGCTAGAGTTCAAGAGCTTATTTCCATTTTTTTTTCCCATTTCTCTCCCATCTCAAAGACCCAAGGAACTAAGGTAGGAAGTCCTTCTTGGCAAGTTATCAATGCTTTTGTTGTTAACAACTAACACAACTGTTTGCAGGGTTTCAAGGAGAATTAGAGGAAGTGGGATTTTCATGAGCCCCAGCAGAAAAGTGAAGATGTTTGTTCCAAGATTACCCTTTGGTCTTCAGTCTCATATTAAGGAAGACATGTAGTGGTCTTGGCACATAGGTTTAAGAGCTTGGCTGAACAGCCTTCCAAACAGAGAGTGCCAATAGCTTTATTGTGCTGCATAGGTAAATATAACAGGGTTATATTGCTCAACAGGGTCACTTAACTCAACTATAACAGGGTCACTTGCTCAACTTTTCATCATGTTTTGACTATTCCTTGGTGGCAGTAAAGAGATTTGGGTTCCTTGTTAGAGGTTATGAAAGACATCCTATTGTCACCATGGAAAGCTATTTAGGACACATTTTTAAAGTTCTAATTTCTTTTAGATGCCTCCTTCCATTGCAGAAATTGGAGCCAATAAACTGAGTCTGGAAAAAGAAAACAAAATTATCAAACTATTTTCAAGCCCTTGACTTTCATCTCCCTGTTCTATAGTTTTTCCAAATATGATATTTCAGTTTTTTCCAGATCTGGTAAGCAAATAATATAACTGGCATTCAGAAGGAAGTTAGGCCATAGATGAAGCTATAAATCTGTGTTTGGAAACACCAACACTGGAATACATCTCACTGTTTTGCTTTTGCTGGAATATTTTTGGTCTTACTGCTAATGCATTTCTGTCTACTGAGTTCTAAATTATTTCACCAACATCCTGTGCTGTATTTTAGGAGTCGGCAAAACTTTTCAGCCATATTAATGAATAAATGCTCATATAAAACTAAACTGAATCAAATATCAGAGATAATCAGCAGGAATATTTTGTCCTGAGAGTTTGCCAGGAGTACAAGAGAGGAAACATGGTCAACAATGGCCACCTTTTGCTCCTACCCTAAATTCTGACCCTTTTTGTATGTACAAAGCTTTACAATTCAGATTAATTTATCTGACTTTAGACACTTATTTTAAAAAAAGATGTTATTTTAAATTAATTGAATTTAATATTTGAGCATATCCTCGTTGACTATACAACTTGCTTCAGATATCTGAGTTTTACACTTAGTCACCTCATTTAAGTGTTTAAAGCTGGATGAAGCTGATTCCACCTGAACAAGCATTCTTGGGACATTTTCATTAGGGTACATATACTGAAATTCTGTATTGAACTTCCTATGAGAGGATGAACATCATGTATCATCAATTAACGAAAAAAGGTCTGAACATGGTTCTTCAATTTGTATAATTATTTTTCTGCAGAATTAGGAAATGAATGACAGGCTGACCCAGAATACTTTGGTGCTTAAAAGCAGTAATACTAGAAGCTGTTTGATCATGTCAAATGCAAACACCTTATGAATATTCCATTTTGTGTCTTCTTCTACCTTATTATTTTCAGTGATTCTGCCTTCTGACAAAGAAATATTTGTTCTACACATCATTTCAAAGAGAGCCAGGAAAGAAAAAGAAATACTGTAATTGACTTTTATTGTCATTGTCAGTGGAAAAAACAGGTATCATTATAAAGACTTCAAAGAGTTTTTGGGAAAAAAAATACCATCAGCTGTCAGTGGTATGTCAATAGGAACACTGTTTTACTTCAGAGCATGCCTTGGTTTGCTGCGGGAAAGTTAATATTTTAAAATACTTTAGATTTGCAATGACCCAAACTATGGAGTTTGGCAAGCTACTTAGGGAGCAAAACCAAACCAGTGTAGTGGGTTGTTGTTGGGTTTTTTTGGGGTTTTTTTTTTTTAAGTTATGAAAATCCATTTTAAATTACAGTGAGGCAGGACCCCAGAAAAAATACTCTGTCAGACCTATACCTGTGCTGGCTCTGTGCTGTCCTAGGGTAGATTTTCATATGAAGAGCTTTTGAAACACATTATCCTTGCATGATAGCTTTACATATGCAGTGTATATTTTTAAAAATTCAGTAATATGTTGCTGATAAGACCAGAAAGGAAGAGATTTAAAGACAAAGAATGCTAAGTGATCATAGATATCAGCTAAATCTGTAAAAAAATATGATTCTCCAATGCAAGCAAAATTAAACTTTAAGTTATTTTATTAACTTTTCCTATTTGTGGATGCAGGAAATTTTTTTTCTTTACTATTAATTTTAATAATTTTATTCACTTCATCTACAGGGTGACTCCCCCACCAACACCTCTCACTCCCATTCCACTTCAATGGCCCCAGTGTTAGTACCTGATCATCTCCTGGGGAAATAGAGATGAGTAAAGGAAATGAACAATAGTTTAATTTCAGAAATAGCATTGAGGTACTGGCTGTAAACCACCACAGATGATTACATCTTTGCACGCTGGGATGGAATTTACTTGCATTGATATTTCCTGATACAAAAATGGATACATTTTTAGCCTCAACTGTTTTTACACCTCTTTGTGGTCCAATTTCATATACAATCAAGATGTTAATGTAATATTTTTAGTCTTCTGTCCTAGGTAATTTTCTTATCTATTTTTAATGAGATCGCCATAATTTATGGCATGTTTTACTTCTGAATATGAAATTTCAACTGTGTTTTGAGCTGCACTAGCAAAAACTCAGCAAGTAGGTAGAGGTGAAAGATTGATCCCCTCTATTCAGTGCTTGCTAGACCACATCTGGAAGATAATGTCCAGTTTGGGTCTTCCCAACGTAGGAAAGATGCTGATTAACTGGAGGGACTTCAGAGGTGAATCACCAAGATGGGTGAGTGCCTGGATGTGCTAGAAGAGGTTTTTGTTCAGGCTGGAGAGAAAAAGCCAAGTGTAGTGTCTTCTGTTGTCCTCATCTTCTCCAGAATCACCCATTACGTGATTAAATCATACTATTCTCAAATTACCAGGTTTTGAGAGGAGTTGGTTACAAGCTTAAAAATATTTTAAAAAGAAATTAATTGGAATGTTTCCAAAAACCAAAAGGGAGGGTTGCACTATATTGGTTTTCCCTTACTACACAAGAGATTAAAAAAAAAGTAAAAAAACCCACCAAAACATTTTCAGCAAAGAATAAGAGGGGAAAAAAATATTAAATTTTATTCTAGAATTTTAACACAGTTTTTTCTTGTCTCTAATAAAAATACTGATATCTGATATTTCAGCTGCAACGTGTCCTAACACCTTTCCACCCCAGACTTAAAGCTCCAACTTTTCATGCCACATATAGATGACACCTAGACCGAGTTTAAATCTTTTTTTTCTTTCAGGAAAGACAAGGAATAACAGATGGTTCCAATTAAAAAACAGCAGGAGAATTTTTTTTTTTAACCGAGCAATCTGGGTCATGAGCAAATACGTTTTTTTCTTCCTGTTTCATCTTGAAATTGCAAAGAATTTTGAAAAAAGTCATAACTGGATATCTGTAAGATAAGAAATGTAATTAAACCTAGTAGGACTCAAGCTGCTTTTAAATACCTTAAAGCAGATGGAAGAATGGAAGGAAACCTTAGGTGATACCAGATATCCTTTGGAAAACTGAGGAATTATACCCATTCCTCAGTAACTGCTGTATTCCAGTGTTATTCCCAATGGTTTGGATAATCTGATACTAAATGCAGCTATTTTGAAATCTGTCCATGTAGGTTGTCCAATATAAAGACTTGGGAGAAACTGCTGTTTTTCTGTTTCTAGGCTGAACACAATCATCAGTACACCTCACAAAGTGCAAACACACCAAAATAAGTATTGCTTTCCCAATCCCCAAACTGCTCACAGAAATAGTACTGAGATTTATTTTATTACTCAGTGTAACACTCTCTCAAAGGAGTATCATCATGGTGAGGGCTGGCTGTGCAGGCGACAGAGGATTCCTGGTGCTCTTGCTGAAGTCATCTCAGTTATGAAAGGGGCAAGTTATGAAATCAGTGGAAAGAGGCCTGGGTTCTTATCTGATTTTTGATGCAATTCCTTGTATCAGCTATTGAATATTGGCTAATTAGTACCTATTTCTTCAATCAAGGCACAGTATTGGTTTTTACAGATGACAGAAATATCTTTCTGCTACCACATAAGAAAACTGCTTTTTAAGTTCAAAGTGCTAAGAATTGTGTCTTGGTATCTAAGGTGCCAGGTTTGCAGCTGGGGTCAAGCCAGAATAACAATCAATCCCATGTATAAAGCATTTACTATGTTTTACCACTAATGAGAAACAATCCACTTAACACTGGAAAATAAATACATAGATAAAAGCAGTTCTTTAAATTATGATCAGCACCAGCAATTTAAAAGTGGTGCTTTATGTAATTAATGTTTAGCAACTAATAAATTTCTTTACCAGTAATTAAACACTAATTAAATAATTTCCTCAGGAATGTGTTTACTAATGGTATTTCTTGATATTCATTTTCCTTTTAAATGTTTCATAACTGTTGTTGAGTAATTAATGTTCACTAATTAATTTTGAAGTAAGAGTCCTGACCCTTCCAGCAGTCTAGGAATGGAATTCCCTTAGCTGATGTGTGTATTCATTTAAAGCTATTCATAGTAAGACCAAACTATAGTATAGCCCAGAGGGGACAAAATACCAGTGCCTCATAGTTCTGAAACCTCTGGATTCTCAGTGAGGTGTGAGCTCCCAGAGGCAGGGCTGCAAGGATTTATTTGGGTGTCGGATCTGTGCTTGTGCTGTGGGTGACTTGGGGATGAGCTGCTGCTCCAGTGCAGCATCCATCCAGGTGCCTTGAAGTTATTGCAGTTCACAGGTTAAATGAAGTGGCTGAAAGATTACAGTGTTTCTGAGCTGAAATTTTCATGTTGCCCAAGCTCCCTGGAAGCCTCTCTCTCTCTCTCCTTCCTAGATTTGTGGAGTGGGAGCTTCCCTGAGGCTCGGGGCGCTCTCAGTGCAAGAAGCTCTCCTGGCACCTGCAGCTGCAGGCAGACCCTGGTGCAAAGGTAAGGTCTCTCAGGCAGCCTTGGAGGATGGATGCACAGACCTTGCAGTGCCCAGCAGCAGCTACATCTAAAAAGTACCTCTGCTTTGTAAAACACCATGGATGGAAAGTCAGTGTATGTGGTGCCACTGGCCTCCCTTCCTCAAAACCACAGCAAGACTCACTCACCTAAACGTTGCCATAAGGTTTGGAAAATGAAGATACTTCTATCTAATTATTTGAGACTTAACGTATTTTTAAAAGAACAAGTATTTTGAAAAGTATTTTGAAAAAACCAGCTGCAGCTCCAATATCACAGGGTCAAATCTCATTTTCATTAACAGTGGCTTTAGAAGGGTCAAAAAGCTCTGTCTGAGTCAGTCAATATTACAAGATCACAAGTAGCAAAATGAATGAGTTATAACTGCTTGAATGCACATGACCTGTCTGTGCTCAGTGGTAATTGACTTCAGAGTGACAATTTGTGGGCATTAAGTCAGAGCATGTTCTTAGCCCATAGATGTTCTCAGTGGCAGAGAGTTCTCTTTAAAATGCATCTTTTTAGTCCATGCATGTCTGGAGCAGTCAAGAACTAATGAACTACTGAAACCATCATAAATCTTGAAGAAATAGCAAGAAAATATAGAATAATGATTCCTTCCTACCATTCAATTGAAAAACATGGCTTGGCTTCATTATGGCCCCATGATATTCTCAGGCAAAATAAAGAAAGGAAATAATCTGAACCTAGTTAGAAAGGTAGGCACAATTCTGCTTTTATTCATGCTGAGGTAAATCTGGAGCTGCTCATGTACCGCCTGAAGGTGGCCTTTATTTTTAATTGCTGTATTTTAGTGCTATTTATTCAGCACAAAAAGGGAAGGCGTCAACCTGGGAAGCAGAGGTGGTGATATCTGTGAGCTAATACTATACTACGAAAAGTGTGTCTTTATCAGAGTAAAGAAAATACTAATGACTTAGTTGGAAAAATAATTAAAGGATATTGTTGACATTTTTGTCAATTGCAAACATATATTTTACTTGCTTTCAGTTTATGAAACAATGACTAATTTCAGCAATTAATTGCTGTGATGGAGAACTGTGTATTTGAAGTTGACATACCCCTTAATTTTACATTATGCTTCATAAACCTAGTAATTTTAAACGAGTATCATTTAATTCTGAGGACAATGAGTGAAATAAAGGAGACCTGGGAAGTTATGATGCAATATAGAGGAGTTTCTTCCCCTCCAATCAAGCCTGTATTATTATTTTTCTTCTGGTGTTTTTATAATATCTTATTCCTCAAAAGCCACTGTGAGGCCATTCCTACAAAAGGCTGCAAAACGCTCAAATTGCCAGTTGGGAAGTGCAGCTCTGCTTTCTTACCCTGCCATAGCTTTGAGTCATCTGTGGGTGACTGCAGCACGCTGTGAATTTTGGCTGTGTCCCGGCAGGGAGGGGGCGGCAGCTTTATCACAGCAGTGCTGCATCTGCCCCGGAGCCTTCTCTGGCATTCCCAGGGCAGGACAGGCCAGTCCTCTGGCTCTTACACAGGAGGAGCACTGCAGGAATGAGGGAGTGTAGCATAAATAAGGTCCCAGCAGCGCCAGGTGACCTTTGCTGGGGGAACAGGACCAGGATGTGACTCTACCATAGGCAAACAGAATAGTGAAAACTCATCAGGTGACACAGGCACAGGGCATCCAAAGAAATGGAAATCAGGTGGTGGATCAAGTGGCAGCAAAGGCTAGCAACACATATTGGATTGAAAAATATAGGTCTCCTGAGTCTGAGGTGAATCTGGTAAACCTAAGATTATCTTCTCATCTAGCTCTTCTCTGATTTGACTCCAGTGGGATTCTGTATGGGAACAAGGAGAGAAACAGGGAAAGGAAGCAGCAGCTGGTGATCACAGAAATGCTTAATTTCCTTTGTGCCATTTATGCAAGCCTGTGCAGCCAGCACTGAAAATTCCATGACAGGCTTGCCCAGTAAAGTAACACAAATGACATCTTTTTTTCAAACTGTGGGTATTTTTCAAGTAGCTCCTCCTTCCCAAAATCCAGAGATGAATATAATTGTGGATATCCATGAAAGTCATGTAGGAGTGACTAGTAAAAGTGAAGGAGCTTTATGCATTCAGATGAAGAACTGCACAACACAGAGCTGAGATCTTGCTGCTTGCTGCTGGAGTTAGGCTGTCACCATAACTGAGAGCAAAGTGTGTGCATTTAACAGCCTGCCCTGTGCTTTCCAGGTATGTTCATTTACTCCTTCGGGTGATTTATGTGTAAATGAGACCTAAAGCCATAAAGAGAGGCTGGGTGGAGAGACTGCAAAGTGTTGGGCACACCATATTCAGGAAGATCGTGCACTTTGAAGGTGCACTTCGTGTGAAGTGCTATTTTGCCAGTGTTAGCCTGCCCTCTAGGTGCTAGATTTCTCTTTGAGATAGATTGCACAGGTGGCATGTATAGGCTGGATCTGTGTGTGTGTGTATTTCTAGGGCACAGCATTTGTTTAAAATCAAATTCTCTACCTAGAATTGTTCTTGCAGAACCAAGCTGCTTTATGCTGTGCTTCTTGTCACAGGTGCCTTTGAGGAAGTAAGAGTCAGAGGCTTTCCAGGCAGCCTGAGAAGTACAGGGAACTTGCAGCAAGAATAAAATCATGGTAGTAATAATAATAATAATAGTTAGTAGTGAAACAATATTATGCATGAACAAAATTAACTTCCTGAACTTCCAAAATAATATATTTTTACCATCTTTACCTTCAGAAACTATAATTTTTCATCTCCATCTGCTTCATGGCTACATAAGATAAGATTAGTTTTTAACTTTGAGAACCAGCAGAAGGTCAGTTGTCAAGGGAGGTATCATGCCAAGAGGTATGAAACTTGATAAGCCAAATATAATTTGTCACTATTATTTCAAAAAGACTTGAATTTGGTGCATCAACTAAATACCAATAAAGATTTAGCTGAGCAGGGAAAGAAACACTTCTTGGTTCTTCCTATGTCATGATTAGATGATGTGTTTGCTTGATATTCCTGTTGTTCTTTAAAGTTTTAATGGATTCAGATTAATGGGATTATAGAGGTGGCGCAAACTGATGATCAGTTAACCAAATTTATTCAAGTATTGCTTTGGAGAAAGAAAGGATAGTCTTGGGAATAAAGTGAAAGTTTATGACACCAAGAAATTTCTCTTGGATCTCTCCTCTGCTATTGGACTTCTTTGCTGCAGTGTTCACTTAGTTGACTCGTGTCTCAGTTTCTCCATTTGTCTGAAATAAACTGTCATAGCACTGACAAGTTTTTTGAATGGGTACATGAGCTTTGTTTGAAGTTCTACTGCTACTGCTTTTTACACCCTGATGTTCTGCAGGGCTTCTTCAGTTTTGTACGTGAATGTACTGCCCTGGTAGAGAAGGAGGAAGAAAAAACCATTCTGCTGTGGCCAGGTCTGCACTGAGCCCAGCTTTTTTTGCATCCAAATTAAGTTAATCAGCTTGTTGATATTTATCTTTTGGAACAAAACTGGAAGAAAAGGATGAAGTTAATGAGGACAGATAGTAATGAGGAATGAAAACCATGACACAACTTTGCCTCTTTTGGGAAGGGGTATTACCAGAGGGCACTGTGTTGTTGATGTATGTGCATAAGGAGAGTAGTGAAGAAAATCAGAATCAAACAATTTGGGAAAGAAATGGGGTAAATCGAAATAACTGCTGTCACAGACTGTACTGCAACTCCTAACCTTTACATTTCTTTAATAAACTTTGCATGCATGTTTTTCTGGTATAATAGGGAATCTCAGGTCTGTAGTAGAGGGAAACAAAACAACTCTTAGCTGATTACTATTTGTTGCCAAACACTAGCTGAGGTTTTCCTGCATTTGAGAGCTGGGCACTGCATCCATCTTAAGCAAATTTAATGACACAAGCTCTGGTTTATTAATGGATGAATACTTCTGGCTTCTGTGAGGCCTTTCTTGCTGGAGAAATGTCATCATCATGCTTCAGCACTGCCTGTTGCTTGGTAATTAGGCTGCTTTTCTGTCAAGGAAGACATGTGAATTTGAATCCTTGTTAGGAAAGGAGCTGATTAGATCTAGCTCTTATTTTTTGTAATTCTTATTCTGCATAAATGGATGAATTTAGGAGAAATCACTGAAATGGGGAAGGTTCCAATGCCAGTTTATCTGGCAAATTTTATACAGAGCCCAGCATATCTCCTGGGTGTATTCATCAGGTGTATAGCTTTTGGCAGGGGAAATGTTCATGTGTCTAATGTTCATGAGGATGTGGGCTTCCAGGTTGTATTCTGTTACGATGAAAACAGTCCTGTTCAAGCTCAGCACTAGAAATCTGAATGGCCAAGAGGTCTAAAATTCATCACTGAGTCGTCCACAGATGACTGAAGGGAGAAGTGGAAGCTGAAATCAGGGATCTGGAGTTGGAAATACATGTTCCAGTGTGCTGAAGTACATTCACAGACCCAGCCATCAGCTGTTACCATAAAAATGTATAAAAGCAACAGCATTAGAATCATATCTTCTCAAGTCATCTAAATACAGTACAGGTTTCAGCTGTCAAACTTGCTGGGAATATTCAATCTGACCTGTAATCAGAGGCTTTTTGTGAGTTACAAACCAAGTGCTAATTATCTGAGGGATGAATGAGTCCTAACAGAGTGATAAATGGATATGTCTGTCAGTGATACTCCAGTACACGTCAAATTGAAGTTCATCAGATTCCCCACTTATATTTCCTGTTGGTGGCTTACAGTCTCCTTAGGTGCAGATGTTGGACATGCATTGGGTTTGTCACTATGAGATTTTTGTATTTTAAATGTTGCTCTAGGCTTAAAAGAAGAAATATGTCAGCACAAGTCTTCACAGCTTGGCAGACAGCTCTGGATTCCCTTTGTCAGTCAGATCTTCTGAAGCACCCAGCTCTGAGAAAAGGTGTCTTCTCAGAGACACACTGAGCTGAGCCCCAGGATCCTTATTCTGTGTCAGATTTCTACATTGCAGTGTCTCATGAGTCACACAGGTGATTGAGTCCCCCCTGACATGAAACATAATGGGCTTTGTGCAATGTCAGATTTCCATTTGCCACGAGTAATAAACTGTTAGGTGCGCTATGTAATGATCACAGGAGTAATATTTTTTAAAATAAACTTATTAATTTTTTCACTTTAATCCAAGAGTCACTAGGATTTCCATTCCTTGCAGCTCAAGTTTATTTTTTCCACTCTCGGCCATTTTTGACTACAGTGAAATTTTAACAGGCTCTCTTGAGGTCCACAAGAGTATGTAAAGTTCAGCCCCTCCCTAGCATCCAGTTCAAAAATCCTTAGAATAATTGTGTTTGGTAAGCAACACAGTAATTCTCATTCCCTAACTGCCCCTGTTCCCTGATCATATGTCTTGAGGGAAGAGTAATCCTTGATGAATGATAAATTTCTTTTCATGGAGTTTTACTGGATGGTTAAGGTCCCTCTCAGAGAACTTGTTGATTATAAATCACATGCAGTTTCTGTCAAAGCTTGGGAATCTTGAATCAATGACAACTTCTTGACTTTTTTAAAATCAAGCAAAAAGTTGATAACAAAACTCTTTGCAAGAAGGAATCAGCTGTGTTGTTGATGTCTCCTGTAGCCTAAGACATCGTTGTTAGCTGTTCTTTTCTGAGATGAGAGAGCTTTTAGCCTGCTGATAATTTATGGTCTCAGACAGACAGGATCAGGCATGCCATAATTTTCAGTCTTTAAAATAGCTATGTAGCTCTGACAGTTCCATGGGATATATACCCTTTACAAAACAAAGAAAACAATTTCACTTTGATCAATACTAATGCCATAGGAGGAGATTCTTACTTTCAGAAAATTAGCTTCTTCTAAGGGAAAAAGAAAAAAAGCTGCAAAAGACTTGTGATATTTTCATGCAGAAACATGAATTTTCCTGTTCTAGTTAATTAAGAAAATGTCATTGAAGTTGAAACTGTCATAGCTGTGAAAGAATGCTTGGCTTCACACCTTGAGAAAGGAAGAAGTGCACCTTTAGATTCAGTGCTAACTCAATAAATAATGATCTTGCTTTATCAGTGCTTAGATATAGAAACAAACAGCAAGAAAATAGTGACTAAAATATTTGAAAACCAAATATGTCTAAACAAAGCTATTTTTTGGAGAGAATGTGCTCATGATATGGAAAACTGGGAGCTAATTGTGCAACTCTTAATGCAACATGGCCATGATCATATCTTGTTTATTTAACTTTGTGGAATGATTGCTGGTTTAGGTGGTGTGTACCTGGATTATGATAGCAGATATATACACAGATTCATTCTATGTAGAATATACTTAAAAAAACCTAAACATTTTACAGTGATTAAAGAAGATATTCTTGGTCAGGTTGTAGCCCAACACCCAACGTTCAGGGGAAAAAAATCAGTCAAATCAACAAAGTGTTGTTAAATATATGCAATATAATATCTGGTTAATATCAACAATAAATTGATGCCCATTTGGGAGAAGGGGAATCAGCAGCCTTCTTGAAGCAATTATAAAAACTCAATACAGTTGAAGAAAGAGAGTTGCCATTCTAATTTTATTTCTCTTACAGCACAAAATCACAGAAGTTTGAAAAAATTAATTAAATGCTTATCATATTTTCAGACATCTTCAACCAATTTTACCAAAAGTTGTGTAATGAAAAAAGGTAATTAAAAAGCAAAATAATTTTAATTTCTGATGTTGCTTTTGATTATTTCATGAGTGACTGGCATGAATTTAGAAGCTTAAATATAACCTTCTGCTAGCCTGCAGATGCGCAGGTTCTTGTAACTCTGATCTGCTGACTGATTTATTCCTCCCCTTCTCTCTTTGGTGAGAGTTCGGGTTCATTCAAACAGAATAATTTCAAAGTGATTAAGCTCCATTTCCAGTGATGCAGGTAGACTTTCACCATTTTCTGCTTGGTTAAATTACATTACTTTGGAGTAGCTGGGTAGAGAATAAGCTTGTACAACCACTTTACTACCAGAGGTATTTTAGTGATGAGAGTAAAACCATGGCATGAAAAAAGAATATTCCAGTTGTTCATCTAAGGGCAGTGTCACCAGTTTTGATGAGCCATGTATACCTCAAGCTGGGTTTTTTTCATTTAATATTAGTCTCTTCAGGACAGTACTAATAGCTGAGTTGCACTAATACAAGCTGGATAGGAACGAGTTGCTGAATTAGAATGCTGAATGCTCTGCTTTGAAGTATGTAAGACACTCGAGGGGAGGGTGGCAGGGGGAAAGTTAGAACCTGGGGGTCTAAATAATGCATTTCAATGTGGTCACTTAAAGAGAAAACTGTTTTGCTGGGAAAATGTTTTTTCAGTGAATATGAACATATATGATCTGTTGAGTGAGTCTAAAAATACTAAGTTTTCCAAACAAACATGCCTTTAGAACCTTTGAGCCTCCCATCTCATACTCAAGGAAATTAGCTTATTTTGCTTCAGTTCCTGTTGAATTCTTGGTTTACTTCAGGTGTGCTCACAGTTTTCCACCCCTCACATCTCATGCATTTAAACAGCCACAGTCAGCATTGGGCAGGGTGAGGGGATTTCATACAGTCTGGGAAATATTTTCAGCCCCGCTACAAGTCCCATGTGGCCACTCACCCTCATCTCCTGGGCTTTCAAAGAACACCTCAGCAGATTCTTACCCACACATTCTCTAATCACCCAAGGCTCCCTTTAGTGCAAAATTCCCCTCTCTGTCTTGCCTTGGCATACATCTGCCTCATGGCATATCCTTTTTTTATAGGAGAGATCCAGCTGCAAATTACCCTGACACAGGGGACTTCTCTGCTGGTGCCTCATTAGTGCAGCTACAGCTACGACAGCAAAATCCACTAACTTCACACATAGGGCACACTTAGATTGTATCCTCATTCAAGGCAGGCTGCACCCATCTACAGACTAAAGTTCCTTCATGGTGGAATTATTTATTTCAGGAGTGCCACAGACAGAATTTTTGGGAGTATGAGCCTGCACCCATTTACAGGGCCATTTGCCAGTGCTCAACAGCATAAATCCAAGACCATGGCTCTCATGGGAGTGAGCTGCTGGGTTTGCAGCTTGTTCAGAAAACATGGGATTTCTTTCCTGTGTTGCAACACATCTTTCTGTTTACAGGGCATCTCATACTGCAGAGAACTATGCATTAGAGATTAATGAAGGCTGAGATAAAATTACCAAAATAGCATTTCATATTTATAAATACTTATGTTCATTATGAATGCGTTATTTGTACATAAAATCTCCGCCAGCTGAGGGAGTATGGATATTTCTAAACTTTTTTCTCATGGGTATTCAAGTTTTTTGCCACCTTCTTCTGTCCTACAAAAAGTTATTTCCTTATTTTTAAGCAAGTCCATGCTTTATGGGTGTAAGGACAAGGCTCATGGACAACCTAGTATGATTTATGGAAGCAAGGATCTAGAGACAGCTTGAAGGGAAGAGCCAGGGCTAAAAGGTAAGAGTCAGCCAGCAGGTGGATCAGCAGTTGTGGGACTGCTTAGAGCCATGGAGGTGAAGGACCAGTTAAACTGAAAGATATTATAAAGCATACTTTTTCCAATGACTAATCATGACAATGGTCAGATTCCTTTCCCAGCTGCAAGGACAGAGTACCAAATGCATACTCATACACTTTTTTATTTTTAACAATTTGAGACTTCAGTTTAGCTAGCAGGATAGAGAACTGGAGAAAATAATAAGAATAAGTATCCCAAGAGCCAAACACCAGATCTGGCACCTGCCCCTCTCTGGTGATTGTGCTTGATGGCCTCTGTGAATTGCCCCTCGTCCCTGGGTTTATGGCTTGGGTGTAAATTTCCAGACAATGTGAATCCTTCTCCCAAACAATGTGGAAGAACCTTTGTCAGGATGTAAGCAGTAGCTTATCCTGCCACTGTTCTACCCCACAGTAGGCCATGCCTTTAAAACAAAAGGATGTCATGTAGATTACTGTGGGCAAGGTAACACCACGCCTTTAAATGGTGTTATTTATCACAAGGTTCCCTTGTGCCTCTCAGAAAAGGAATAAAGAAACCCATTATGCTCAGCTGCTTAGAACCTCACTCAGGAAATAAACCTTTTTCACACTCCCTTCAAATTTTAGTCATGAGAATGACCATGCTACAATTTACATAGCTGAATATAAAAACTGCTTAAATTCCTTTTGTTGGCATCTGCATTGTTCTCTGTATGCTTTAGAAGTAGTTTTGTTAGAATACTGTGACACTTGCCTTTGCACTCCTATGCATAGCACAGGTGATAAATACTCATGGTATTTAAAATTTTTAAAAAAGTTTGCTCTGGTTTTACCCAATTTTCTTACTGGATGATGGATTTCTTTTCTCTGTAATGCTTTTGGGAAGAGGACTTAGATTTGTATTTTCCCTTTTTCAAAAGAAAAAGTTAGGCTAATGATGGCTAAGAAAAATTTTTACCTGAGATTCTGCTTCATAGAACAGTGACTGCTTTGAGATTTGTGGGACTTTGCTACTTTTCAAATGCAGCAAATGGTATTTATTTCTGGACGTTTAAAGAGTTATGTTGAATGTGTTTCCAGACTTGTGCATAACAATTTTATGGCACATAGGTAAAAACCTGTAATAAAAATGAAAGTTTTCTCATAGCTGTGCATGTCTTTCACTGTGCTGCTCAGTTCCTGAGTACCAGCCACAGGGAGCAAAGAGGAGCTCCTTAGATTGTGTTTGATCTCCAGGAGGAGCTGGAGCAATCTGAACACTGGCCTGAATTAAGCAGTTGTCAGCAACTCTGTACATTGTGGCTAACACCATCCTGCTCACTGGCCCTCAGTCCCTTTTTGTAGTCAAAGGTACCAGCTGTAAATCAGCTTTTGAGAAAGCTGTCCTAACCCATGGACATGCAACATGGAATGAATTTTCATTAGAAGAACAAAAACCTGTTTTAGTCTTCAGTTAAGTGTATCAAGTATTTCAGGAAAAATAAAATTAAGGTTTGACTTCCAAAGCCAGAAAAATATGTTTCCTTGTTTTCTGTTGCCCAGAAAGGTGATCTGCTTAATTCTGAAGAGCCATAGGACATGTCAGTCATTAAAAATAGCAATAATTAAAGAAAAGAAACCTAAACACAAACCTGATTATTCCTCTATAATTTCCTTAGAGGTTTTCCTGTTTTTTTTTTTCCCCTTCATATAGTACAAATGGAGACATGGGTATTTATAGTACAAAGTGCAAATATATATTTTCATATATGAAAGAATTCAAACATCTGAACCAACTTCAGTTTTTTAACTCTCATTTTGACAGTTTTGTGTTTCAGCTACATTTTACTTCTAGCATGGAAGTGTCAGGCAGGGAAGAGAAAAGGAAACCTTATCTCAAAAAAACCTTCTGTGGTATTTATTTGTCTTCTAAAACAGCAATGTCCAAAATAAGTGCTTATAATAGTCTTGAGAAAGTACTACTTAATTCTGCAGGTCAGAGCATATAACAACTTTCTGAGGTGAAATTCTTGAAAAGAGTGTAAGCAGTCATGTCAGGTGCAGTAATATGTAATATTGAAGCATGAGAACATGTTTCCTGGACTGAAACTTCGTTGGTGTAAAGTGTTAGTGGGTCAGTAAACTTATCTTCCAAACAAACTAGAAGGTTTTCCCACATCCTCTGGGCAATTTGGAAAGATATTCATATTCAGAGCAGTGATTTAAGCCAAAATATCTGGAATAGGGAGTGACGTTTATCTGACTTTTTATTACCACGGTTTGACACAGTTTTCTCTTTGGTAGAAGATGTGTTTAAAAGGATAATTTAGCATGACCAAAGCTGGGGATGAGCTGTAGAAAATGCAGAGTTTCAGATAGATCATTGCAGCTGGCTGCCTCCAGGTTTGCTGGTGTGATTCTTGCAACATGGATTGTTCATGCTTTTGAGTATCTGCCACCAACAGATCACGTGTGGAACCCTAGAAATGTGCAATACACAATTGTATCTCCCCAAAGAGGGACAAAAAACTAGAATTTGACAATTTTTAAAAAAAGTACAATATATGAGAGGAAATGCAATAAGCTGGGATGGCATAACCCAAATGAGGGTCTGAATAAAAACATGGAAAGTTGTGGGGATTTTTTTAATCCAATGATTTGTATTGTACCCCATTACACATCTGGTTTTGGTGGCTGCTCAGGATTTATGAAGATGGTCATCTACTGACATGGGATTGCTTAGGCTGTACTTTTCATCACTAGAGATATTAATGAAATGCTGGATGCTGATCACTTCAAGCAGTTGCAGCTTCCAAATTTGTTCAATAGCCCAAAACTAATGAAGAAGAAAAATCCACAAAACTGGAGTTGTTTCCAAACGTCTTGTTTTTTGGTTTTTTGGGTTTTTCTTCAGCTTAAAACCCGAATTTTTAACTTCAGGAAGTTATGTAGGCTTGAGAGAGACTGTGATATTGTATGTGTGGTTCTGTGAGAACGAAAATTTAATCCTAGCTCAAATACTTCAAAACACCACTTTAATGCAGTCTGAGGGAAAAGTGTGAGTACTCCTGAGCCTGTTTCCTCAGCAAGAAGGGTCATTGCCAGAACATTCTGGATCTTTCTAGTTTATGTATATTTTTGGTAAACAAATGTGGAATTCAGCTGCAAAGTGCCTTTGCTGACATGAAATGTTGCTGGTTGAAAACTTCTTTGTCTGCCTCTACTGTTATGGCTACAGAGTCACTCATGTCATTTTTGAGAACACCATGTAAAGGGCTTCTCACCAGCCCTTGGTGCTTCCCTGGTGCCATGTCATTTCACAGCTGGGAGCTGGCAAATGTACTTTTGACAGTGATTTTAACAGGTAGATATCTGTGAGAAATACTCTTTGCATTCATGGCTACAGTGTGGATTATAAAATTAAGAGAGACACAGAACTGTCCAGCTGGCTGTCCAGAACATTTGTCTTTAGAAGTGAAGACTGGGGATACTTTGTAGACCTGCACAATGTTTAACATTTTCTTATTTTGCATGGTGCAAATCATAGAAATTCCATTGATTTGGTGCTTGTTCAATCTCATCCAATTTTATTCAGCAAGAACTACAAGGGCTTTCATTCCTTAACTTTTATGTCTGGAGTATATGTAGCTTTTCTGCATCCTAATCTTTTATACCATTTTTAGTTAGACACACTTCCTGACCTGCTATAAGTGAAATCTGCTTTTGACTTAAATAACAGGTACAGTCACTAAAGAAATAAGGATAAAACATAGTCTTAAAACACAGTGTCAGACCTGTTAATTGCTTGGCTTCAAGGCATATTGATTGACAATATTACTGCTCTGATTTCTGAGTCAACGTGGTCCCGAGAGGAGTCTATCATGGAGAGAACAGATTAACCAACAGTAAAGGCTGCAGCAAGGGCAGCCTCTTTTTTTTTAACCTCATGAAACCTTTTCCAGGCTGTGATGAGGTGACCTCTCAGATCCTGTGAGAGAAGAAATGAAGGTATATCCTGGCTTCCCACTATGTATCCACAACACCAGAACAGGCTGATGGGTCAAAGGTTAAAAACCTCCACTGAACTGCAGGGCAGAGGAGCTCAGACTCTCTGGGATGCAGCTTTTTACTGCTTTTGGCATCCCTGCAAGGAATGGAAGTTGTTTATAGGGTTTCTTGGAAGAAGTCTGTCCACAAGGACAGCCAAAAGGAAAAAGGAAAATTCAGGCTGACTGTCTCATCACATACCTCAAAGTGGAAGATGGAGGTCTGTCAGTGAGTGCCAGATTGAAAAGCAGAAAGAAAGGGAACAGCCCAGTTTCCTGAGCAGTATGTGACAGGGAGGGATGCAGGTGACATTTTCATTTAAATGGCTGTTTTCATTGCAAATACCTGTTTCCATGGCTGCTTCATACACCTTTAAAATTTTTTTTGACTACAGAACAGACTGGAAAATGCTATGGTTTTCAATTGCAGAAAACAAAGGAAAAATTATCAAAAAAATCCCGTATTTTGCCTTTGTTATTGCTACTTTGAATATGGCAAAAGTTGATATGTTCGAATTAAGTCTCATAGGTGATACTGAAGTTTGTGAGCCAAAGGAATAGACCTGGGTTGTCAAGGAGCCAATGACTCTGCTGATTGCCCAGAAACTTCTCACTGGGTATCTGAGTCTCATAGCAGCCTAGTGGTGGAAAGAGGGTTACATCAACTTAGGGAAATGCTGGTACATCTCTCTTGCGGGCTGGAAGCAGAAAGAAAAAAATAGAATTTATACACAGGGTTTGAGACTGCCCAGCTTTTAGAAACAAATTAGCCTGTGTTACTGTTGCAGAGCTTGCACTCCATTCAGCTGGGGTGGAAATGCATCCTGATTGCCTGTGAAAAATGAAACTGCAGTGCCTGACCTTCACCTAAAGAAAGCAATCTCAGAAATCCTTGCCCTGGTTAGTTTTTTTTACATCTGTGTGTCAGGATGCAGTGTTGAGGCACCGACAAAGCATCAGTTTGACTCCAGGAATGCTAGAGAAGTAGTTAAGCAATGGCACAAGTTTTAAGAAAATATGAGATTTCTGTGGATAATGCTGACGTTGACTAGTTGAGAATTAGGAATGTACTTGTTTACTTTATTGGGACTCTGCTTCTTTCAAAAAGACACAGGTAATGTGGCAGCAGGAAGAGCATGTAAATGGCTCCTTGACGAGACAGCCCTTTAATGAAGCAAATACTCTGGCAGTAGAGTCAACTTCTTTCTAGATCAGTTCCCTGTAACTACTGGGAGAAAACAGATAGTGTCAATAAATGAAGAGTAGAAAAGAGCTTCTTGACACAGCAAAGGACACAGGCTGGGAAACAGAGGACGAGGCTTGTGAGAAAGAGGGTCATTGCTAGCACCAGCAAGAGGCTTTCCTAGGATGTGAAGCTAAGGCATAACACTGTTCTCTTAAGAATTAACCAGGGGAAAAAAATGCTTCTGGTGCAATCATCAGAATTTTTTAAATGCTAAAGGTTCCCCTGGTCTTATTCAGTTGGCAAATAAACGGTATTTGTTCTGAAAATTGCCATGCTGATTTTTGCTTTGAAAAGGGATTTTTTGATGAGGTGGTTTAGCCTAGCCAGCTTAAACAAAGGCCTGAAATATATGGCTGTGGCTCTATTCAACAAGAACTCTTCTGTTTCCATATGGGTATCAGCCATGCTCTGTTTCTGTGACATACATGTCTTGGGACAGCAAAACTTTTTGATATATCAGTTTTACTCCACCAGATTACCCTCGTAGATATCATGTGGGGCTTGCACTCAAACAGGATTGGTAAGAAACACTTTGGCTGATTCCATGGTCACAGCAAAATATAAAGCAAAACAGAAATATCTGCCCTGCTCCAAAGCGACTGGCACTTCTTCACTGCAGTCTTCTGTATGCAAGTTTAATTCCAATATCTGCCACAGATCCATCCAGTCCTCAGACATTTTGTTGCAAATCCAGCCTTTGTAACTGTTCTAGACATCTTTCTACTCTGTATGAAGGAAAAGTATGGAATATACTTGCATTCTTTAGTGCTCTTAATGGATCTGACTCCACTCCACATGACTTCACTTTGGACACCTCACAGAGAGACTGAGCAAATTATACCTTTGATAAATGTCTTACATGAGTCTGAACAAATAAGTCAAAAATCAAGATACTGTTTTGATCCCTGTTCAGCAATAACAAGTACACTGCAGGAAGGAGAGCTTTGCAAGGCTCTGAGTGGGAGGATATACTCTAAACACAGGCACCTTCAAATGCTATCCTGGGCCCTGTGTATCTGGTTCTTCAGACTTAAAGGCCTAGTCTGGAGTCTCCTTTCTCTGAGCAGCAGAGGAAGGTCAAAGAAGAAGCTGCCTGTCACAGCCCATCTGACCAGCAATCTGCAAGATGGCCTGACAGCAGAACCATCACTCCCATCTCTGCTTCCTGGAGAGCTCCTGTAACTGTTCTGAGACATTCAGTGGGTCACACTGAAAAAAGGAATCAAATCCTACAGTGATGAGTTTTGGGGTGAAAAGATGTACAAGAGCATGAATTATTTATTTTTATGGCCCTGTGCAGAAACAGTAGTGTTTTAGAACAGTTTCTTGAGGTTTATTCGCTGCTTTGTTCTTCTGGAACCTTTAAAAAGTTTTTGCACTGGATAAACCCTGAGTGCTCTGGGCACTACCATTATGTGAAAGGATATAATAAGCATTGCTGCTGCTATCTCGAATATATCTATACATATACATGCATGTGTACATAATGCAGGAATAAATACAGATAGAAATCAATCTTGATGCATTTGTATCACACTATGCAAGCAAGATGAGTTGGTCACTCAGATGTTGTCTCACTCCTGAAATGCAGCCACCTCCAGGAAGGCTCACAAATGTTGTCACACTCCAAAAAAATTTGAGTCAGAAAAGGTAAAAATACTAGCTACAACTGTCTCAGTCAGTGCATAAATTTATACTGTTGTAATAAATTTATCCACTAGATTTTCTTGCTTAGAAAATTCAGGAGCATATCTGATTTAGAAAAAAGTAAAATCACTGCATGATTATCCCTCTTTTCCCAATCAATACAATCACCCCAGCAGTGTAGCTTATTCAAAAGCACTCATCATATCTGCTTTGTGTGAAGAAAGACTCTTAACACCTCTTTGTGATTTTATAGCAGTGAGTATTTTTCTAATGCTGCTTCCACTGAGCTGTGGATCAGGGTCAGACATGTGGCTAGAGAAAAACAAGCATAATCTACTACATGTTTGTGAAACTGAAAACTTTGAAAGCCACACTGCTTAGGTCTTACAGCAATAAACTGGGCCTTCCAAATAAATCACAGGCCTGTGTTTGCAAGCTGTGCGTAACAGATCCTTGCCTATGAACTTTCTCTTTTCCCTGGATAACTCACTCCTGCTTTCTTCAAAACACTCCATTTACATCCCTCTGAACATAAAGGCTGTATATCTCTCTCCTTCTCTGCTGTCAGGGGACGCTCCTTCTTCTTTATCTTTCCTTCTTTCTGGGGCTCTGTGTTGGTCCTGGTGTGACAGACATACCAAGGTAAAAAGCACCCACTAGCAGAGCAGGACAGGAATGCATATATGCTGTTAAACATACATTGAGTCCTACTGCCAGAACTGGATTTGCTGTGCACCTATGCTGTTACATTTCAATTCTTGGTAAACTACTTTTTTCTCAATTCTTAGTCATTTTTGCATAGTCAGGCATGACTGTTGCTTTAGTAAGAGCATCAGCTTTGTGTTGTGGACAGACAGCTGCCTGCAGCTTGAGCCTATTCATGCCTAATGTAAATTAAAAAAAAATGGTTTTCATCTGACAGCTTAACTGAGATTCTGTAAGCATTCCCACTCTTCCTTATCTTTTGTCTTGGCTGAGAGCAAGTCACTGGAGAGCAAACTCAGTGCCTTCCTGCAGTGAGTGCTGCAGGTGTAATAGAGGGAGCTCAATAAAGGTCCTGAGCAACCTGGTCTGATCTCATGGCTGATCCCACTTGGAGCAGGAGGTTCTGACTTCCTCTTTATCCCAAGTGATATTCACATGATCTTGTCTGTGATTCTGGTGTGGTGGTTGTAGGATGCTCTGTGTCTGCACCAGCCGGTGTGGTTTTATCACTGCAATATCCTTAGTCCAGGATAGAGTAACTTTAAGAAAAGTAAGACATATGAGATATACTTTTGGTGTAGATTAGATGCACTCTAAAGCCTGCTCTGGGCTACTCAGACTCTGCTAGGAGGGCCCCTAAGTCTTGCAAGGACATTGGAGGTGGGGGGAGGAGTAATGCAATTACTTGTGCTGCTGTGATTTTTCCCTTCTTGTACTTTGAACCATCACACTTGGTTCTCCTAGCTTGAAGGCAGATCTGTAAGAAGTCCTTAGAGAACTCCTGGTATCTGAGTGATAGAGCCATCATGCTCACCTCAAAAGCAGCTTTAGTAAAATGGAAAACTGAAATTATGTCCAGACTGTCTCATGTCTGTTTCCTAAGAAGCAATTTCTCTCTTATTCACTTAACCCACCAACTGTCTGAAATTTCATTAGCTCCATGTCTTACAATCCTAGGATGTCCTGAGGGACTCTGGTGGTCAGGTCACCTGATGGTGGCTTAATCATGCTTTGCTAATTTCAACCCAAGAGCCAGGACTGCTCATAAAAGTACTGTGTGTTAATCAGCAAGGCAAGCATTTTGCTTTCTTGCTTCTTCAGTTGCACACATTTTATGGTTGAATTCTGTTGAAAATTCCTTTTTTAATGTAATGAAATAGCTAAAAAATATTCTTTGTGGTCACTTCTCATTTCTAAACAGCTTACTGGTGCTGAAGTTATTTGAAAATAATGCTTCACCATGTTTCAATATTGGATTTGCTTGTGACTGTCTCTTGTGTGAACTGAAAATTGCAGTCCTCTTACGTCTTGAGAGTGGCTTAGCCAACCTGAAATCTAAATCCAAGCAAGTAAGTTCAGACTGAGTATCATTCTAGTGATATCATTGATTGCTTTCCCTGGCAAAAACAATTCCACACCGCAGGTATTGACTAAGTAATTAGGAAGAGCAAAGAGATACAAGTGATAAAAAAAAAAGTATTTAAAAAATAATTCCATAAAGTATTTTTTATACTCACTCAGCACTGAATGGAACTTTATCACTGGTTTTAAAAATTTTTCTTTCAAATGTTCACGTTAGTGAACATTGGGTTAAAATCAATTTTCAGAAGAGCAGTTTTGCAGTTCTTCTCATGCAGTCTGTGGTACATAAAAAATGTCATTTTCAAATAAGCCATTTCTTTCAGAGTGGCAGCCAGATACCTTAGCAATGTCATGGAATTACACCAAGAATGATTATTTTTTTTTTAAATATGAATTTAATATTATTGAAACACTTAGTTGACAAGTACATTTCCAACTCCACATGCAGGGAAATCCATTCTCATCAGCCTCTGCTTTGAGAGATCTATGCACTGTAATACCATCTATTAGAATCTATGTGCTGTATCATTGAACATTATAGATAAACTTACAGATTTTCACCTAATGTTTGGGGGGCCGTAAAGAAGGAATAGAAATACAGAAAATGCTATAATCTCTTTAGTTCCTTTATGCACTTCATTTACTAAAAAACATAAAATGGATAGTAAAATATTTACTACTACGTTGCAGTTCTCAAATGGCAAAAATCAAATTGTCTAGTGTCTCACTTTTACAGAAAGACAGCTTCAAGCAGGTAGGCACTGAAAGAAATGGACTTTTTAACCAGTGTGCTTTGAGGACTAACATAAATTTCTTGCTGGTCCATGCGTCACTGGAATTGGGACTTTTGGCATTTATGGTAAGTCCAGAAAAGTCCAGAAAATGTGGGTGGTTTTGGTCAACACAGGTAAGATATTAAGTGAAATTTTTGAGAACTGCAAATGACTCAATTGAAGTGATTTAAGAAAAAGTAAACAACAGAAAGTTTCAGCTAAGCACCTTGATTTTCTGTTGTAGCAGACAGTTCATCAGTGAGATGAGCACTGACTGCAGCTCAGATGGGGAATGATAACCTTTAATTCTGTGTGTGTAACTCAAAGTAAGTGTTTTACTAGGAGAGCTCTTGAACCTTATCAGAGTGACATTCTTGAGTGAGGTGTGTGTGTTTTGAGTTCCAATCAGAAACATTTCCCAACCCTGTAGTTCCACAAAAGGAAAGAAGCTAATGGATTTTGGATCATGGTATAATGTAACATAGTGGAAACATAAAAATACAGTCATCCATCTGAAAACACTATTGAATAGACCTTAGAGTTTCCATCTCTCAGGTCATCCTTTTTCTGATTTTGCCTCTACCTTACATGAACCAGTCAGTCCAGTTTAAGCAGTTTTCATTTCAACTGGATGAAAAGCAAGCCCTGCCTTGATTTTAACAGCCACCATTGCAAAGCAGGGATAATCCTCTTTCCAGTGTAAATCATAATCTGAACATAGTTAACTCATGCAATCTGTGTGGATTCTATGGATTTTTCATCCATTTGATGACACTTGAAAATGACTTAATACAGACTTAAGCACATCCCATTGTTCTGCTATTTTGCAAATTGTTTTCTGTATCTCTAGGCAGAAAATCTTTCCTCAGTGTTTCAGAGGACTTACAAATTCTGTACATCTCATACTATCATATTTCATTTATATTTTATTTTGTCCATCATCTTTTTGCCAATGGGTAATATATTCTTTAGGAAATGTAAATACACACATCCTGACACTTCATTTCTGTGATAATAGGCCAGAATTCTTATTCTGGAATCCAACTCTTTATTCACGGAAGTGTAGAAAATCACAAAAAGAAATTAATTTGAAATACAAATATACAACTTGAAACTGCCTGTGGAATAAAAACAGAGAAAGGTTTTATTAATGTAAGCATTAGTAAGACATTATATGGCAAAAAAATTGTCTTTTTTTCACTGAGGGAGAAAAGTCTTCAAAAGATGCACCTTCATCCCTATGTGTATTTGGCTAGTTTTTGTACTTATTGTTGAATAACCATCCTTTTAACTTGAGCACCTAGCCATGACAAATCAATGCATCCTTGTAAGGAAAGAGAAGCAATGTCACTTTTTACCGATAGAAGGTTTTGCTCACCAAGAGCTTTCCCTGTTACCAGTGCCCATTTTTGGCACTTCCATGTCCAGCATTTCACCAATGGATCCCAAGGAATCCAGCTGTGACTCCCCAGCTGTTGGTGGCTGAGGTGGGAACCATGGCATGGCCACAGCGTGATGGTCTGATCGTTTCAGACTGGGAAGTCACCTTGACTAACCAAACAAATGCTGTAAAGGATGGAGAGGTCTAAATGCTTTTCCCGTGGTGAGAATTAGGCACCCAAAGGAGGCGAGGATGTGTGGCTCAGAAGAAGCCCTGGATCTTCATAGTTTAATACCATCTTAAAAAAATTGCATCCACAAGGAGGACCCTAAACGCCTGATTGCAATTCAGCCTGAGGGTGAAATGTTTTCTATCCCTCATGTTCATACCATGATACTGTGCAGAGAAGGAAATCAGCCCTTACTGAGGCACAGGGAAGGCTGTGAGAGGGATGCTTATTCCAGAATCTGGGATTTGGTTCTAGTTCTGGCTTGCCGAACCAAGCACAAGATATTCTATTCTCATTTAAGAGCCAGCATCCAGGGCTGGTCTCCTTTTTCCTGTTGCCAGTCAGGCAATCATCAGTGCTGAAGTCTCATCCATAAAGTGTTGGTGAAGCTCTTTTTACTGAACATTGAACTTTTAATTTCCCTGGACATTGTCAGGTTTTAGTCACCTCTCTGGAATGCATACATTTATTTACATGGGACTTAAATCTCACTTTCTCACACTCTCAGTCTGTTTTGAGCTTTGTGGATAGACACTTCAAGGTCACTTATGATTTTTACATATAATACAAAATCATTAATTAATTTGTCCATAATAAAAATTAGCATTTCTCTAAGAAATGCAGCTGCTGCAAGTGTAATCAGCAAAGATTAACTTTTTAAGTTTTTCTCATTACTCTTGTAATTCTGAAAGCATGAACATGAGGTCATAGAAACTGCTATTCTGTAATTACAAATAATAAAACCATGTTTGTCTGGCAGCTGTGGATTGGCACATTATCATTAGCCAATATCTCAAAAAGTTTATTGCTCTTTTATGAATTAGATGGTGGGAAGGAAAATGTGTGAAGAAATTTCACAACTACTTTGGCTAATTGATGAATCTGTTGAAATTCTTTGACTTTATAATATCATGACTAATATATATATACATATCCACCTGTGCAATAACAGATACCTCAAAACTGAAATCATATTTGCTTTATCAACTAAATCTTCTCCTTTCACATACTGATTACTCTAGACATGAATTCAAGAATTCAAGAAAAGCCTGAATTAAGACTTTTCATTGCTTGTCATTTACTCATGGCAAAGGCAGGGTTTTGGGTTTTGTATTTTTACTAGATATTTTAATTTCACTGACATAAGAAGAAAGTTTCCCATTTACTCCACTGCATCTATAGTTTCTAACCCATGTTTTGCTGCATATATTGAATATTGCCAGATCTATATAATGTACTTGGGTAGGTAATTCACTTCAAAAAGGTGTTTGAAATAAGATGAATCTGTACTGAAACAGGTAAAAAGTGCTCTTGTCCTGCTCTTTCAGCTCTACATGGTGTGTTTTTGTTTGAGGGGTGGCAATGGACAGCAACAGGGAGTTTAAGGATAACACTGTTGTCGCTGCACTTACCTTTCCTGACCTTCTCCCAGGGAGTGTTGGCAGGAGAATTGGCAAACCAAGAAGGCCAAAGCTGAGACTCTCTTGCTGCAGTTGCCTGTTGGAGATTTGTCTGGGTCTTTCAGTTCTACAATGTGTTCAGCAATGCCTGACATGGCAGAGAGTCTGGCCAAAATGGGCATAGAAATATATCAAGATCTAGTTTCTACTGATGCAAATGAGATATTAAGTTCAGACAACTGCAGAAATTGTATCATATTGAAAACAGGATCAGTGATGCTTTGTGTTATACTCCCTGTGGAAACAGGATATTTCCTTTTAAATTAGTTTCCTATTATCAACCTGTTAAGATATCCAAAGCTTATCAAATAGTATAGCAGGGGACAATTGCTTGAATTGAAAAAAAAAGAGCCAAATTGTTTATTTATCATTTATCAGTCTCTCTCAGCTGTCAATCTAATTTTCCTGCCTTCACTGATCATATTTTTGCTGTCTGTTCCTTAACAGATTTTGTTTTGATTGCTTCTGTTCAGATTCTGTCTGTCATCTCAGTGTCTAAGCAGACCATATGTTAGCTTGACCCACTACCAAAAAAACTTCAGTCTGAGTTCACTTGAGAAGTTACTCCGGCTATTATTTGAAGATTTATTAATTTTTCAATGACATCTGGTTCTTTACCACCTGCCCTGAAATCTGCTTTTGTTTTTTTTCACTGCTGGCAAAAAAAAAAAAGACAATAATTTCTGCCTTCAAATACGTTCAGAAATAACAACTCTTTCAGCCTTTCATCCTATCATAAGATGGATAATAACAAAACAGCATCTTTGTGCTGTTAAAATGCATTCTATCTGAGATACACAATGATGAAATAGTATTATTGCCATTTTGTTGCTTCAGAAGTTGAGCCACAAATGAACAGTCTGATCCAACTGGCCCTAGTAAAAGGATGGTGGTGTAATGAAGACGGCTCCCAAGCTTATAATTGATGTTGGTAAACAATTAAACTTTCTCCTTAACCTTTGAGGCTGCAGAAGCCACTCAGAAGGAAAGCACAGCCAGCTCTGACCTCTGCCCTCCCTGGCACTCTTAAGACTGGCAGTAGAACTCACTAATTCCTTTGCATCTCCTGCAAAAGCAAGAGAGTCGATTCTGAAGAAGGTTTGGAAACCCTATTGCTGGCTATTTCTAGCTCTGGCCTTGATTGGAATAATGAATGACTTTCCTACTGCCAGAACATTAACAGGTCTGTTCACCCTCACTGGATGGAAGAGTCACCCAGGAGCGAGTCTGTAAACTGTGGGGTGCAAGTTCCTTTCTGCTGCTTTGCAGTGTCCTAAGATTTGCATTTTTAGTTATTCAGTGTTTTTGTGACAAACCCCTCAAGGCTTGCATCTGAACTTTGTCTGTGCATGAAAACAAGACCTCTGCAGTTTGTGCCCAAATCTCTTTTCTTTGTAATGAATTGTCCATCCTCTGTCTTTCATTCCCTGCTGAAACCATTCTAAATATTATTTTGCATTGAGCTTAGCCCCTCAAATGGGAGTGATATATGAGAGTCATAAATGCTGGAAGATACCTATGGGAATGCACTGAAGAGAGCCTTGGGGAAGCAGAGGAGAATGCTGGGCTAGACACAGGTAGTTATTTTTTGAATAATGCAGAGATGTAACTTGAAAATTCATTCTCCTTGTAGTGTTGATCTGGAGATAAATCAGACCATGTATCTCTTTATTGATCAATGTTCAATAATCATTCCTGTATTTTTACTTGACTTCATAATTCCTACCTGTTCCCTTCAACTAGTCAAATGATAAGGAGTGTATTTTCTAAGCAGTTGTGTTGTTTGTGTTATCTCTCCACTCACTCAAAACTATAACGGGATGTTTATCTACTGAAAAAAACCCTGTCTCTCATTTACACTGCATAGCACTCCACTGCCTTCACAGCAACTGTAGCTGCAATTATCATTGTTGGCATCCAGAGATAGTAGTTTTTCTATTTACACTCCATGCCTGGCCCTTGTGAAGTTTAATAAATGAAGTCAGCAGTTGCATTATCATTTGATAGACTCATCACCTGATAGTAGCTGCTGAAATATGCAATAAATAAAAGTCCTAGAGGGAAGAAAAAGGATTAGAAAAAATAAGTGTTATATGTTTTTTCAAAGGAATCACATTTTTTCTTTTACCCTATGTGAAGAAATTTAATTACAGTTTTTATGTCCTTTTTTTTAAAGATTTACTTTCTTCTGAATTTTATGAGAAGTCACCTTCAGGAATTCATTGAAGAAAAATTTAACTCAGTATGTAGGACACAAAGGAACAAACATAATAGGAAGAATTGCCTGGCATTTTGCTGTGGTCTTCACTGGCAGTAGCTGGGTAGGGTTTGTGGTCTGTAGAGACACATTAATTCAAAACATGCATCCAGCAACCAACACTAGCAGGGCTGCTGTGATGCTCCTTTGGTGGGGCTTAAAACCAACCTCTCCACAGTGCTGGAAACAGCCCAGCCAACTTAAGACAAAAGTCTCAGCCTTAACAGCCAACAGAACCAGATCCTCTGGAGACAACAAAGTCTTCTTAGTGGACAAGCCCCTTCTGTTGCGAAATCAACAGGAAAAAATCTCATTTCAGCACAGCACTGAAGATCGGGTGAATTTTACAAATGATGCCAAGCATTTTCCTAAATAGATTTCTTCTTTTAGCCAGACAGTAAACACTGTCATGACTAGCAGTGTTTGCCTGGTAATAAGTGCTGAGCATAAACTCAAATAGTCTATTCACTACTAGAAAAGATTAATACCCACCTACACACATGTATGTTTTTCCTGGTACTCCTTTCATTATATTTTTCAAGTAGACAAATCATTGAAAGAATTTAGCTCCCTCATTGTATTTTAGGTTCTCTGTGGCAGGAAAATACCAGTTCTAATCCCTGCAGAGTCTTAATGAGAAATGGACATAGGCTAGACGGAAACTGATGAAAAAAATGTTGATCCATTTTATTATGAGCAACTATAATGGCCCCTGCAAGTAGCAAAAGCACACATATTTAGAAGAAGTATTATGTAGAAGCACCACTTTTATTAAAGCCACTAATAATGAGGAAGCATGGAAAATGTTTGTGTAGTTTAATTCAGAATAGTCTTGTCGTAGCTGCTTGAACTTTACCCTCTGTAACAGATTTTATATCTTCTGGAGATTCTTGGGTTCTTCACAAAATTTTCATTTGTAGAGAAAGATGGATAGATGTGTGTCCTTCCTCTCAACCACCCCAACACCAAGAAGAGAGTTGGGGTGGATGTGGATTTAATGTGATTTCTGCTCTTTCCTTTTTGAGGCTTCATGTTTGTTGTACTTCGTGCTGTTAAGCGTATCAAATCCTTTTTTCTGCATCGTGGTGAGCACTTATCCAGTATTTTGCTCCTTCTTTCTTCAGTCACTGGCGGCAGCAGCCTTTTCCTGAGAACAGGGTGCTTGGTTTTGGACCTGGGACCTCATCTGCTGTAGGTGCTTCAGTTGGACAAGCTTTGCTTCTTCACTGCTCTGAGAATGAGCTACGTCTCTGGGCTTAAGCCAGAAATGATTGCTATAAACTGAATGTTCATTGGCTTGGGAGGACTCAAAGGCCTTGATTAAACCATAAATCCTAAGAAAAATACTATCCCTTTTCCAAACAGCAGACTCAGAGATGGCCCTAAGAACATCTTTGCATTTGGGGCCAATAATAAATGAAGCAGTAATTGCCTGGCCCCCTAGTTTGTTCTTAATCTTAAAAGCATTTAGGCACCTGCCTAAATTCTCAGTTACCCTTCCTTGTCTCTTCTCACCAAAACAATGCACCAGATGCCAGTGACTAGAAACATGGTCCTTAATATAAATCTACATAAATATTCATATATTATAGATAAGATGTATATGAATATCTAAAGATATAAAAAAAGAGTAAATATTAAATTTTTTTCTGCTAGCATGGGCTTATCACAGCAATTTCTAGTCTGTGAAGTATCTCTGCTTTCATTTTTCTCTTAAATGAAATAGAAATAAAACGTGGAAGGCCTCAGAGAATAAATAAATAACTAAACAACATGCAAATTCAATGACCTGTGAAAAAAATGAAATCAGTCTGAGTTTAGATAATCTGAACTCAAAATACATTGTAATAATAATAATAATAATAATAATATCTAAGTCAAAATGTTCCCAGACAGATTTTGACAGAGCAAATCATTGCTTCAATTAAATAACTTTTTTTTTTTTGCTCCTATGAAATGATGGTACAGTATCTTGTCTCTAAATAGCTATTAAACGTGTTTCTCTTTCAAATGGGGTAGGTTGTGTGTTTTATTAAAGGGAACTGGGCTGTTAAGAAGAAACAGTACAATTCTGAACAGTGGTCATACTGAATATTGTCAAAGTCATCGAAAATCTACAAGAGCCAGTTGTTTTTCTTACACAAGTCTGTTCTTTTTTCTTTTATGAGTTTTGGATCAAGTCCATTTTGAAACATTGTCTACTGACACCTCCCTGTTCCAGAGAGAAATGGGCTTGCTGATGAAACAGTAATTTTCTGCCTTTGAACTGAAACTTATACATTATGGATGATCTGATTGAAAATTTTAACATGAAATCCTACTCAGTTTTATATCAATACTGAAACTGCCATTAAACTCAATAGGGTTAAAATTTCTATCTAGATCCTTGAGGGAAGTTTGGATCAGATTAGAATGTTAAATCTACCCCATTCTAAAAACAGATAGGAAAAAACCCGAGAAGACACATGCCAGGAAATTCAAAGTTAACATAACTTTGATGCTTAACTCATCTTGGGAGCCTTTATTTTTAGAACCATCCAAGATAAGAAAAAGATGGTGCCTGTTGAGCCTTAACAGGTTTTGTCATTTTGCATTGCAAAGTAACTTAGATCCTAGGATTTATATTATCTGTGAATATCAGTTCCAGGTTTCAAATTCTAAATACTACAGAGCAAAAAAAGCTGCTGAAATATCACCTGTCTTTATGGTGCTGAAACATGCCAATGATTTTCTGAGATGTCAGAAGCAACTCAAACAATACACCAAATCCTAATCAACAGAAATCATCAGACTTATTTTTTTTATTGCTCTCTACATCAGCTTGTTTTCATAACACAGACATTTCACTTTATGCAGGAACAGATGTATTTGTGACTATTTGCACTGAAATATCCAAACATTACAGTAAAGCAGCAATTTACAGTTGGCTGACTGTGTCTCATCTTTAGTAGACAATTAGTGAACAATGAAAAACTCATTATCTTCTTATTTCACTACAACCAGGGAAGCAAACAATTAAATTTGGTAGTTTAAATGACATAGAAACAAACAAAAAGCATTTTGACTTCCCAGAAAGAACGAAGTGCAAATAATTCCATCAACAGCACTTGAGTGAAATTCATCAAAGGGGTGTGCTCCAAAAATAGAGTTCACCTTAAATGCTTTCCTTTAATTTTCATTTTTAGAGAATGGTAAAGAAAAAAACTTATACATTCACCATCATCAAGATACTTATATTATATAGGGAGGTAATATATATGTAAAATGCACATATATTTGTAACATATCTAGGAATCTAGGCATCATATTTGAACTGCTTTAAAATAAAATTCTTTTCTTTTTTCCTTTCACATTTGCTTAGTGCTTGATCTTGACTATAAAGCATGGATCATGGTATCTGTCTCAGAATCTCTAAATGTTGCCGATATATATTGACCAAATAAATGTCCAAATGTTGCCTTAAAAAACTCACATATACAGAAGTTTCATTAGCAGAATTTCATGGAGATTAATTTTAGCATGGAAGTTTAACCAATTTTAACAGTTTTGAAATAAGCAATTCCTCATATTTACTTTTTTTTTCACTTATGCTTATGTTGCTAAAAAGAAAGAAATTTAAAAGCCAGCTCAATGAAATCTGGGCATGTCACATATTAGTACACAGAAGTAATTTCTGTCTTTTCCTCTTATCTCTAGCTTTCCAGTAGTCATTATGTCCATCTTTCCACTGATAAAAATCAAACATCTAATTTTCACTGTATCTAGACATTCATATTTTGCTTGTGAAATACAGCAACTGGTATGATTCACAGATTCAGAGGTTAATCTTCACCAGCTCTTTATCAAACCTCAGTATTCTATTTTTCACACTTTTTCGTATATCATAACTAGTGTAGCCTGAATTTAGAATCCACACGGTAGACAAGGATTCTCATGCAATTCCATCAAAATTGAATTTCACTAAGCTATCTGCTCTTACAGTCCAGTGTTCTGGAATGTCTTTATTATTTTTCCCCTTTCTTTTTCTGTCTCATCTGGAGGAAAAAAAAAAAAATATGTTCATGGGTTTGCTACAGCTCGGAATCTGCTGTAGTATATTCAACAATACATGTTCCGAAGTCCTGATTTGTTGAAGGTTGTTTCATGCCACTAAAGCTCCTTATATTGAACAGAGGCAAAAGGTGCAAAGTTTCTGTAGTTTGCAACACTGACATAGAACTTCCTTCTGTGATTCAGGATGGTACAGGGAAAAGGATGTTCAAAAGCAAAAGGAGTTGTCAGTTCATTTACTTCATGTGGATGTTCAGAAAGAATAAAGAAGGTTGTAGGGATCCGAGTTTCTTTACTTCGTCCTTCACATCCTACGTCATTCTTCAGTTTTTTATTTCCACTGCTTAATATTGACTGATCCTGCTCCACTGTTGCCCTTCAGCTTTCATGAACATTCACTTTTAAGAGGTTAATTCAATTATTTGAGGATGCTTGTGGGTGGACATCTTGCTACTATCTTCTTAGGCCAAAGATGACGCAGGATCTCTTAATTCCATTTTCTCCTTCTCTCTCACTTGTCCCTTATTCTCATAACATCAGCAGCAAAGACTAAATGTTAAATTTTGTTACGTCATTTGTATTTAATATTCACCCTGATTAACTATAAAAAAATCCAGATCAAAAATCACAACCACTTAGGGGTTATAAAGCATTAAGTTCTCAGGTGGAAGGAGATACAGAAAAGAATAAGCTGCAAATACTGAATCCTACTGTAAAAGTTCTTTACTACATAAAATGAGCATGTCTAGGTGAAGACCTAAGAAAAAATCAAGGCAAGCATCTAATTTCATCTTCTTTTCTCCATGGTATTGGGAAGGCATGTCCTTCTGTATATTCCACAATGGACAAATCTTCCTCTGTCAGGGCCTATGGATATGGAGAGCAGACAGACAACCCTTTTCTCTGCCACAGCTATAGACAGAGAATGGCTGATTAGCTTCAACTGGGTGCCCAACTTTCTAGTAACAATAGATTAGGTGAGGTGAATCTTTACCTGGTGATGAAAGAGCATGTATGAATTTAGGAGGATACACCATGACTCTGCCCCATCTGGAACAAAAGCAGATCGTTGCACAGGGTAGTTTTTGATAACACCTGTGTCAGGTTTACATGGCACTGAGAAGAACGGATTAGATGAACTCATGAGATCTCTTCCTTATCTCTGGACTCCAGGCTTTTTTTATTTTTTTTCTGAGTGACACGAAGCCAACAGAAATTGTTTTGAAAACAGATATAAGCATCAGAGCAAAAGCTAAAGAAAATTGCACTGATTAGAGCTGTTGAAAATCCCTGTTCCATGAGAAAAGTTGATATTTTGACATATGTTTTCTTTGCAAAATGGGATGAGAATGGTCTAAATATCAGCAATTTTCAGGGTAATATTTCTTCAGGAATGCTCCAAAGAAGAAAAAAATATTTCATTTTGGAATAGCTATATTTTCATCTTTTCAAAACAACATTTGGAAGATTTTGTTTTAGTCTCAGCTTTTCACACTTAACACACATATTTTTGTGCACATATTTATCTATCTATTTATTTATTTATCTGAATATGTATATTTAATGTTGATTGTTTCCTTTTAGAAGAAAACGATAATTTCAAAAGTTCCTGCATTTTTTCAGAAAATTTCTTTGGTCACTGCATTTGGTCAGTCACAGTAACAGCACACCATGGGACTGTCCAGTACCATGATAGAAAGAGAGGTGCTTAAAACAGAAATCTACAGGAAACAATCACAGTTTTGTTGTGAAATCCTTCTTCATAGTGACTGTGTATCACCATCTTTCATTTACTGACATAGGACAGGGAATAATCCAATCAATATGTCATGTGAAAACTTGATAGAAATTATCACTTATAACAAAATAAATGCAAATACCAATTTTATACATACTATGTGCTTCTAGCACTTTTATGGTTCCTTATACTAACATAAACAGCTTTTTATTTCAGTATAGAAGTAGAGATATATTTATCTGCATGGTGCACTCAAAAAGTGCTTTTAAATCTTAAATACAATCCTGTGTTTAAAAACCCCAATGTAAATAGACAGCATTATTAAGACAATAATCTCCTTTTAAAATAGTTTAAAACAAGTCTTTCAAGTGTTACTTATGAAAGAAGGAAGTTTTATAAATCTCTGTGGTAGCAAGAGGTACAAGTTAAGGCTGAAAGATCCCAATATGCATATATAAATATGTGCATAGTGGGGTCTTTATAAACTCCAATATGCAGTTTATGAAATAGTGGCACCTTCTCAGAATTAATTTATTGGCTGTGCTCTGAGACACAAAACACATATTTTGTTTTAGAAGTTTTTTGAAAGTGTCATGAAGTGTTTTGAAATGATTAATAATATTGTTTCTAGATTTCTGTTTAAAGCTCCTCTCTGAAGCTAAAGCCTGGTGTGAATATATAAGAAACTGCCAAAGTAAAACTTAGGAAAAACATTTAGGATATTAATAGAAGTTAAGGATCCATTTTCACAGTAAGTATTTTCAGGGTCTGAAATCATTACATCACTATTATTTTTACTTGCTTGGGTTTAAAGAACACAGAAAATACTTTTTAAGCTTCCTGGCTTTATGTCTGCCTTGTTTGTTTGGAGCCTGTGTATTTTAGTATATGCAGTTTGTGGCTCTGTTTAATACCTAGGACACCAATGACCCCCTTGGCTCAGGCCACTGGCTGCAAATGCAAATGAATGTCATTAAAAATACAGCAGGAAATCAATTTGGTGACTTTAAATTGCTTCATAATGGATATTTTTGCCTCTAACTGTAGATTTTGCCAGAATGTTTCTGAACAAAAGAACATCCTGTGAAACCCAAATTTTAACTGATCCAAAGCCCATAAATGGCAATTTTAAAAAGTTACAGTTTTTATTGAGGTTTCAATACACACCTCCATGCTTCAACCCTCACAACTACATTAGTTTGGGATTTCTTTTATTTAAGTTGCCAAAGAAAAATCCTGCATTTCAAAAATGGTAATTTGAAACAAATGGACCACAAATTTTAGTATCAGAAAGTAGTCCTACATAGTAATAGACATACATATATGCATAATATAAAACATATACATGTTTTAAATTACTATAATGGGTTGCCAATTTATTTAATGCAAAAAACCATGAGAAGGCAGGGTCTTCTTACCCCTCCTTGAACAAAATTATTAACCTACATTGAGACATTGTAAAGGAAGCCCCATAAAGTAACACCATGTACACTTTTTCTGATATTTTTATTTCAGAGGAAATAGATGTATAAAGTCAGAGTGCATTTATTGGATACATGTTTCCCCCATCACACCATTTCAGCATCCAGCTCCTACTGGAGAATTAAGAGGGCATAAATAGCATAGCAGAAATCTCTATTGTTGGACAGACCTGAAGAGTTTGCAGTGACTCTCAGTGCCTCAAAGGTTCAAGGTACTCATTCAAAAGAACAAAAAATTACAACAGATACAATCACAAATTTTTCTGACTTGTGGAAGTCTGTTTTGTCAGGAACCTCTGCCTAATAATGTTCAAATTCTTCACAATATTTGGATGCTAATAAAGAGCATGTTGCCAAAATAAATAGGCATTTTATTGGTTTATCACTCTGATTCGACAGAAAATAAGAATAGTCAAAGCATAAAAAAATAATTTCCTGTATTATTTCCTTGACATTGATTTGCTAAGACTTGAGTAAGAGAACACTAGACCTCTAAGAAAAGTAATTTTGTTGAAAGAACATGAAGACAACAAGAAAAATTCCTTCAATAACTGCTGGGAGTTTAGGGGAAAACAGAGGCCTGTACATTTTAGGACTGGAAGTCCTGATATGGTTGTGCAGTTGAGCTGGCAGTCACAGTTTGGGACTGTCCTATCCCATTCTACAGCAAATGGTCTGTGAGTGCCCTTCCAGCACTCACATGGATAATATGCAATGTGAAAACTGTTTTTTTCCTAACTACACCATTCATCCAAAGTAGCACCCTCCCTGCAGCCAAGCTTAGACAAATGAAGGACCAGATTCTTCTCACTCATATATAGTGAAGTCACCTGTGGCATGATCTGTGCTTTCCTAAAATCAAAGGAAATTTGGCTTCAAAGATGGATACACCTTGCCAAGGAAATCCTCTTGAAGTGGAGGACAATACTGCAATTTTGTGCAAGGAAAATGATTCTTTGTTTAGATCCAAGAAAATTATCTCTTAATAAGATCAGTGACAAACAAGATTAATCATACATGTACATACATGCTTGAAATCCAGGGATCCAGGCTGAAACTTTTTTCTGACATTATGTGAATGCTGGAACATATGGCTGATGTCTGACAGAGTGCTAGGATGGAGGGTTGTCTCAGGTTACTGCATTTTCACTACTGCATGAAAACAAGCATTTTAAAGGGTATTGTTTACACAAAGTGTCTTAGCTGTCAGCCCTGCACACCAAAGCCTCTTCCTCAACAGAGGACACGCTTCACACAGTGTGTGCTGGGGAAATGCTTCCTCTTCTACTGGGTCAGAATCTTCTGCTGGGTCAGCCGTGTCAGGAAAAGGCTCCTTTGCCTGTGGGAGTGGTCCCTCAGCCCTGCCCCAGCATCAGCCACTGCACAGAATCAAGGGCTTACTGCAGCAGCTGTGCTGGGCTTTCCTTTGAGACCAGAGTCAAAAGTCTCTGCTTAGTATTGCTACCTGAAGACTTGGGGTGTGAACAACAAGAGAAAGATTTTAGAAATTTCTAAATAAAGTGTATTAGTTAACACCATAGATTGAAAAAGGCTAGCCACAAAAATTAATTTCCTTCTTTTTCTGAGTGTATAAAGATAGTGCCGCTGAAATACCATATGTAGGAATGTCACAGAAATAACTGTGGGCCCTTGGTTGTTTGCATAGAAGCAAGAATTTCAGATTTTATGTTAATTACTAATTTTTTACTCTTGTTCTAACTTTTCTTAATATTCACTTCCATACCAAAATAAAAAGATAAAGGAACTGAAGAAGATAATACACGGTAGAAATAAGAATTCTATTTTCTTTACTTTGCAACACATTTTGGTTTTGTCTGTAGCACTTTAGCTCTCATGTAAGCAGATTTTTCTAATCATTTCTGCAATCTGAGTTGTGGTCTGGGAGTCAAACAAGCTGGGAGAAATAATAAGAAAGCCACAATCCAACATCAAGCAAACAAGGACTACAGAAGTAATTCTCTTACCAATCAGAAATGCAACCATACAAGCACATATACAGAGAAGCACTGCCACTCTCCCTGCTGTAAATCCAGGGTTTCTGAGATACAATCCTTATTCGTAATGATAGCCATTTCCCTTTCCCATCTATTCTGGCAATTGCAGCATTCCTGCCCTGGGTTGCAGTGGATAGACTAGTTCAGATGAAATTACAACTGATCTAGATTTTCACCCCAGGCCTGAAATGCATTGTTATCCATAGCTGGAAGAATTATGATTTTTTTTTTCTGCAACTCCAAGTGGTTCAGGAAAAAACCCCAACAAAACAACAACAACAACGAACCAACCAACCAAACAAAACACTCAAAACCCACCAAAAATACCCACCAGAAACCCAAAAACAACAACCAAAAAAAACCCACCACCCCACACCAAAATAGCAAAACCAAAACAAACAAACAAAGAAAACCCCAACAAACAAACAAAACACCAAAACCAGCTAACACTGAAAACCTCAGGAGTCAA
The DNA here is from genome assembly GCA_024734555.1 of Trochalopteron elliotii. Lineage (NCBI taxonomy): Eukaryota > Metazoa > Chordata > Aves > Passeriformes > Leiothrichidae > Trochalopteron > Trochalopteron elliotii. The sequence continues at coordinate 4,449,462 of JANPWX010000011.1, forward strand.
GCAAGTAAAAAATGCCAGATTTCCAGGATTTCACAGGTTTAATCTGAAGATATTTTTACAAGAGCATTCGGGATAAAACTGACCTATCTCTGTTTGGAGGGATACAGTTATTTTTAAATGAATGAATTTGTAAATATCTTTTTCAAACAGTAAAACCTTTAGCAGTTGGTTTTCCAGTTTTCCAAAACTGATGAGTTTTGCATTAGGTGTTTCTGGAAATCCAAAGACTGTCTTTAGAAGCAAAATGATTGAGAATCCAGCTGTTCCAATATAGGATGTAAAAGCAATACTTTGCAAAAATGCTTATTGTCAGCTGTTACGCACCTATTTTTAGAACTGAACACTGCTACCAAAGGTTGTTCTCATTCCCAACATTCCTCTGCCTAAGGGTATGCTCATTCCACATTCCCAAGGTATGTTTGCAGCTCAGGTAGTTATATTTGCTTTAGATCTAATTTAGCAAGTGCACGAAGGAAAAAAATGAAAGAAGTGCACAGAGTCTGAAAGTCAGCACTGGGATTCTGGGGACTTCCTTGGCTTGCTACCACCCCACACCCGATTGCTGCATTGTCATGTCTCCTGCTGCAAAGTAAATGATGGAACCTTAAGTGTTTTGTAATTGCAACTCTGAACTGCAGAGTAGGTAGACACCCACTTCTTTCCCTCCCCAGCAGAGCCTAAGAGTGATAGTGTTCCTCTGTTTCAATCAGAAACAGAGATTTGTGGTTGTGGGTGGACTGAATAGCCAAGAAACCCACCCAAAACATATTATTTCATAATATTTTGAAGCACCAGCTTGAGCTATAGGGCATCAAAATATCCGAACAGCAGCTGAAATGTGAAAAGCTGCAGTGTCTTCCTGAGTGAGTTGCACTGATGGACAGATCACATAATGATTTTCTCTTTAGTTGTGGTTTTAAAGAATGATTTCTCAAAGTCAAGCAAGGAGCAGTGATCTTGCCTAACAAGGATGTGAAAACGAGACTGGATCCAAGATCCTGTCCCTAAAAATAGCTGCAGAGAGCACCAGCAGGAGAAGAGCTTGAGAGGAAAGGGGAATTTCACATTTGTTCTGCATCCTCCCATTTCCTCTCTTCTTCTGTTAAGTGGATATCCTTTCCTGAACTTGCTGCTTTGAATGTTATTTTGAGCACTGCTCTGCTTTTGGTAGAGAGATCCGAGAGCCCAGTACTGTCAGGAAGGTTTCCTCCCACATACCATTAACAGATATTGCTTCCTGCCTTTCCACTGAAAGGTGCACACTATGACCGTGGAGCTCATGTTCCAGCTCAGCACTTTTATTGTACCATGGTGCTGCTAAAACTCTGTGAGGCACCACTGGAAATACAGAGACCTCACTGTTCCATTTCTCCCTTCACATTCCCAGGCCAAAATGATCAAGCAGGTCAGGATTTTTCTGAAGGCCAGGAGACTTTTCCTCTGAAATGTACTAGATGACCCAGAGCTAATTCCTGACTCTTCTTTCTCATGCTTCATGGCTCACTATTGTTAATTTAGACAGTTACATTTCAAAAGCATTAGTTAGCTCCTGATTATGTTTCGTTCCTGGGGCAGAGCCACAACTCCACACAACTCTGTGGTTAGTTAAGACCTGAAAGCACTGCTCTAATTAGCACTCCAGCTGTGCAGAAGGGTGCTTTCCTAGGCATGGAGGGAGGCAGATGGCTTTTGTGGAAAGAGATGTGACGTGTTCTTCCAAAGGCAAAAGCTTGTATTGAAGTACCTTTTAAAATGAAGTGTCTCCTTCTCTGCAGATTCCTCCCTCTCTTCATGTACTGCCAGGTGCTCTTCTGTGCTTCAGTGCTGAGTCACGCAGCCTCAGCCTACTCCAGAGTGCCAAGTGTCACCATCTGACAAAATGACGCATCACAGTTGGACTGAAGATGTCTCCAGTTTTTTGGAGAAACATAAGAGACGGGAATTTTATAGGCCAGCCTGGTATTTATAATTCTAACTTGACTCCTAAGAAAAGGGAAATGCCTGCCTCGAAAACTCTGTCTTTCCTGAGGTGTTACTGGAAATGTGAGCATAGCTGCAGTACAAGGGAAGGATGCTTTCTGTGTTAGTCATTGACTTGGAAAATCTGCATTGTATTCCTGTCTGGAATCAAGCCCCTAGAGTAACCCTAGGCAAATCATTCAGCCTCTCAGTGGGTCTGCTCGTGTCTGTGAAATGGTTTCCCAAATATATCCTGCCTTTTTAGTCTGTTTTGGCTATTCACACTGACAGCCCCTCTGTAGGAAGCCAGGCCATGGCTTATTATTAGCTCAGCACCAAGCCCAGCTGACCATTATTTCTTGCTTCTATCCAGTACTGCAGCATAAAGCAATAATTATGTGCCTATTCCAAAGCTGTATTAAAATGGTGTCTTAAAAAATGAGTACTTTAAGTGCTCCTTGAGGATTTAAAGCAAGCCCCTTTGTGGAAATGCATTAAGATGCTGCCTTAAGAGTATCTTTTATTCCTAGAAGACTGCTGTTTTCTTTCACACAGAGAATGAAATGAGCTTAGAGAATGACCCAACTGATCAATAGTTTTTCCAGCCATTGAATCAGTGGATGTTGATTTTGTCTTTTTGTTTTCTTCTCTCCTTATCCCCCTCCCTGAAGTCTAACCTGAGCTTGCAAAGAATGAGTGATTGATCTCTTTGTACAATTATGATGTTCCAGGGAAGTCTTCAGCAAAACATTAAATTCCTCCAAAAACCACAAATTAAATAATTTAACAATTGTATTCCTTAGCATCAGAGGAGACAAACTAATTTCTGTAGAGAGAGAGAGCTTATGGCATAATGAGAGCTACAGAGCAAGTCCTTCTGCAGTGGGGCAATAAGGTATGAATAGGTGCTCTTTTATGGGATACAGAAGCTGGATGCACAACATTTTATGGAAATTAAACATCCTGCTTAGGAGTATGAAATCTAAGTCACTTTTGCTTTAACTGTGGTGTGGCTTCTTATGAGAATTTACATCTTTCTTTACAGGTCACTTGTAGTCTTAGCATATCATACTCTGCTTCCTAGTCTCAATTTTGAGAAACACAGGAAGACATTATTTTATATTATATGCTTCAATCTCTCATTTTATACCTTCTTTGCTGAAGGAAGGATTAGTAGATAATATCACTGATTTCTGGAACCCTCCATTTAACTGAATAGGATTTTTTTTTCTTTAAGACATGATATCGATCTTTATAAACTAACATGGATTGTGATTACCCTTACTTGACACTCTGGAGATTTTTGAACTCATACCAATTTTGATTTTTTGGTTTCTTTTATTTAATTTTTTAAATTTATATTGTTCATCTAATGAAGATTGAAGAGAACTATCAGTGTGGAAACTGGAGTTTTTCTCTTTCCCTCCTCATTCATCCAGGCAGTTGTTTCATCTTTTAATAATCTAACTAAGTAAAAGTCTCAAACATTTATAATCGTCATCTTCTTCCTCTAGATCTGTTATTTTACTCCTTGCATGTGCCTTTTCTTTCCATTTGATTACTTTTTTCACTACATAGTCATCCCTTTGCTTCTTCCCCCCCTCCAAACATATTTATTGCTGGGTAGCTCACAGCCCTTTGGGTATACATTAATTTACCTAGGAACACTTCCCATTTCTCCTCTGTGTCCTTTACCTCTGTTGCCTCATTCCATTGATTTCAGTGAGCACTTCTTGCATGTCTACACAAATTATCTGCTGAAATTCAGTGTCTTTATTTATTATTTTTTGTTGTTCTTTTTATGGCCCCTATTACTTATACCATACATTCCCCTCCTTTCATCTACCATCAATTTGTGTTACAGTAAGGTAATCACAAATTGCCTCCCTCCTACAATTCTTTTTGATCATTTACACACTGCATTTTATGTAGGAAAAAAAAAACAACCCCCAAGAAGGTGCCTATCAACTACTGGCTCTCTTTCCATAGTAGTAGGATTGGTTTGAAAAGTTCTTATCAATTTTTAAGGGTAAGTAGTTCTTTAAAAAAATGTTATATGTTTTCAGAATGAATATATTTCATTTAGGGAGTTTTGGTTTTCTCTTAGAAAAATAAAATTATTTTTGTATAGTTTACAAACAAACACAAAATCAATGTACTATCAGAAATATAAATAAAATAATCTCAACATTGTAGGAAAAATAAACCAATTTCCTGACCAGTTCACTCTCTTTAGACATAAACTGGCTTTTCCTGAATACTTCAATACATCCTTATTTATTGAGAATATATTTAGTGATATTTGCAGATTTTCAGGTAACATAAAAATGTCAGGGAAGATCCTGGACTGGTGAGACTCTGTTCTGTTAAATAAATGGAGGTTTTTTTCTTGGGTAGCTCTGGCCTGTGGTAATCCCAGCTGTGAATCTTATAATTTTAGGTCAGGCTGATTTTGATATTCCGTCTCCTCTGGTATAAACATAACCTTTGGCTGTAGGGTAGAAAATAAAAGAATTAGCCATGATGTCTAAAGAGGAAACTCCTAACTGAAGATTTCTATATGTTCGTGAAGCTCCACTGTTACTGGAATTATTTCTTCAGATCTGGATGAACTGTCAGGTGATAAGACAAATTACTCTGTCATGGATTCTGTTGCCCATCTTGGTGTCTGGCTATTGACAGACACAACATAAATTATCATCAGCAAGGATTGGTGAGATGAGATGTTTCTAAGGAACTCAATTGATTTTATGTTCATAGAGTTTACGTTTTGTAGTGGTTTAGCTTCCTAGCTGCTCTTCCATCCACTAAAATGGTGTTACTTTGTGCTGTCACTTTGGATCATAACTCTGGACTTTGTGTTCCAGACTTGTATTAGGTTTACCCAGTTACCCTGACATTGCAGACCCAGAAGAAATCAAAGCCCTGCTCCTGGGGACTGTGGTGAGGGAGGTCATTCTTGATTCAGAGGGTGGGGAGAAGCCCTCAGATCTAAAGAGATGGGCCTACAGCAAATTCACACAGGTAGAAATGGACAACCCTCTCCCTGCCTCCTTGAATAAATTAGTCACCTTGTTCATGTGTCTCTGATGCCCCTTCCCAGTTCATTGTTGTTTCTTTCCCCTCTTGTCCATGAACACAGCTTGGTTGAATTTTCTCTGTGTCCTAGCTAGAGACTTGATCACTTTAGTTGTATTTTCTGTTTGCCAACTTTTGAGTAGATTCTCACTGCAGCTGTATTTTTCTTCTCTCTTGCTCTTTGCCTGTGCATGGGCCCTCCTAAGGACACTATGTATTCATTATGAGCTACCAGCACTGTAACTCTCAATTCTCCAAAGCCCAAATGTATGACTCAGGCTTCTGAAATAAGTGAGAGAGACCTAGGGCAAGGTACATAGCAAAAATAGCAGTGGGAATGATGTGAGATTATTAGATACATATATTTTTTTTAATTAGAGATGGTCCCAAACCAAATCAGTCATTCCCAGTGCACTGAAGTGCTGGGCTAGTTTGATATGAGATCTGGGTATGAACTTTGCAGTTCAGCCTCACCTCTAATTTTAATATTTATACAGTTTTCTATAAACTCACCTCTGAAGGTCAAAACTGAGAGCCAAGTTTTGGCTGAACAGTGTAGGATTTTACAGCCATCTTTTGTGGGGCACCAAACAGCTATGTGGTAAAAATGATTGCTGTGTTTTATCTACCTCATTAAACTAATGAGAGTTTTTAATGTGAGCCTCCTATTGTGCTACAGTAACACTGTGAGATGCCCTGATGAAGAGGCAGCACCAACTGCCCGCTGAGTCCCACAGATCCGTACATCCAGTTGTGACTTAGAGTCATAATGAAACTTTTTTTGTTTGTCCTGCCTGTGTTAGCAAAAATAAGGGGAGTGGAGCAGGAGTGATTATAGGGGAGAAAAAGAGTATGCTCAGTGTGAAATGTAAATCAAAAGCAGAGGAAAGTGATCTGGATTTAGAATATTCATGCCAAAATAGATATTTGGGTGGAATATTGTGTCCCTTCACTTTCCTGTGTTACAAAGGTGGTATCCAGCATCTGGAATAGCTAGGAGTGGTGCACTGCTTGCAGCTGACTGGGCAGCAATAAAAAATTAATCAAGTAGCAGTCTCTTTTCTGCCATACTTCACAGTCCCTGGCAAGGCCGCTTGTCTTCAGTGACTCATTCCTTGAGCACGTTAGGATGTATCCGGGCTCTGCTGCAATGTGTAGAATAAAAAGTCTTTCTAGGAACTTATTTGCAGATGTGTTGGTTGTCCTTCTGAGGCTGTCTGTGGTTAGGGACAACTAGAGGAGCAGGCCTACGCTCTGGATGTCAGAAAGGTGTTACAGGATTTTTCACCCAAAATAGCTGCAGGCAGAATTCCAATGCTTGAATGACTGAGCATGACTTTAAGTTTGAAAAAGGAAGGATTGTGGTGGGAAAGCAAACTTCAAACCCAGAAGCTCAGCTGAATTGATTTGATTAGGAAATACTGCGTTTTACTGCTTTCAGTCTTTGGTGCCTTGTAGGTTACCTTCAACTTGACTCAGGTAATCAATTTAGACCTCACTGTGGCTTCTGCTGTTTCTTTTACTTGTATGTGGTGAACCTGCACCCCTTTTTGTCAGAAGCTATTCAAAAGATGAACGTGCTGAAGATTTGAAGTCATTACGCTTTCCTATCCATAAATGTAAGAGATGTGCTTTCAAAAGACACTCTAACCTTCTCTGTACCCTTCTATCAGGATTTTCAAATTATTTTGCAAGTATCACTATGAGGCAGTGGCATGAAACCGTGATATTCTTATTTAGTCAAAACACCTTCAGCAGAGTGAAGGCTTCAGAACATGGACCATTAATTTTATGTAATATCTTTGACATTTTATGACTTGGTGATGAGGTTTCAGTTTGCTTTCACTTTCTGCGTGCAGGTGTATTTAGATTTGTGAACTATTTGTATGTACACCTGTGTATTTGTGCACACACCTGAAATGTGGATGTGAGCATCCATGTGCACACATTTTCACAACACCTCCACTAGAATGTTCAGTAGATTTTAAAAAATATGGTACTTCGAGAAATATTTCTCCATTTAATATCAGTATTTTTCCAATCCAATTTTTAAAACACCCTCTCTTCTTTGCTTGTACTTGTTAATACCCCTGTCCACGTAATACTGTCTTTATAAATTGTACACATGTTTTAATATGCCCACCTTCTGGTGTATTCCCAGGACTCCCGTCTGTGGTTTATAGCAGGGATTGCTATTTGTTCTGTGTTATTTAAGGACTCTGAGGTCTGTGCAGCAGGAGAGAATGCAGTTCTCTTAAGTAGTGCATGCTGGTGCTGGCTGAGGTTCCTGCTAGAGGAATTGCTACCAGAAAATAACTTTATTCTGAAGTTTTTTTCAGCTGAGCATTGCAATGGTTCTGTTAATTGAAATCCAGTGGGACAAGGGCTATATATTTTGCTTGAAATTTAGAAATAAAATAAGTTTCAAAAGTTTAGATGCACTGTTAAATGAATTTGTTTAGCTTGTTGCAAAAAGATATTTCCATTTTCCTCTTGTTGTGCATGTGCATGCACATCTGTTATATATAACACAGCATACTGCTTTTGGTGTTTCATCTTTTGTATGGGTCAACCAAACTTCTGCATGCTGTGTCATATGTACGTAAAGCCTGGCTATGGCTAGAAACCCAGCCCTTTGATTTATACACTAACCCAACATTGGAACTAAATGAAATAACTGCAGTGCCTTGCATCTGTAACTTACAGGACTTCAGAGGCTTTTTCAGCCAAAAGTGTGTAAGTTCACTGCTCACAATTGCATCAGGTGCAACCACAAAAGATTGGAAGGCATGTTTATGATGATTTGCTGTAAATAAACAAGGTTTTATTGCTATGTTGCAGTTTTGCAGTCAACACAGAAAAATGCATTTGTTGTTAGTAAAAGGGTGAAAACAAGGCACTATTCTTCTGGTGTATAGCTTTTTTCTTTTTTTCCTCCTTTTTTGTAGAAAATAGTTGTAAAAACTTGAAAATTCTTGAGCAAGCTCTAAGATGAGGTGGTGTCTTACATACAACAACACAGGAAAAATCATTCCCTTACAATCCATTTGTACCATTGTCACACCAGCATAAGAAATGTATGACTCCTATAGTTGTAAAAAAGACAATTAATTCAGCCAAACCTGCAAGAAATAATTACCTTTTTAACAGTTTGAATGAGGTGAGAAAATCTTAGCATCCCTAGACTCAAACCCTGATGTTATCATCCCTGGCTTGCTCAATAATTTTTCACAAATGAAAATAGATTGGAGGAATAAACATTCAAGTCACAACAATTCAATCAGAATAATTTATTTATGAGTCATTTTTCAAAACACTCAGTGTATATTTCCCCATCTCTTTCCTTGCATGCACTTTGAGCCTTCTGGTGTTGTAAACAGTCCATGTATTTCATTTAGTGCAGAGGAATTTGCAGTGACTTAATAAAGGAATTGGAACTATCTTTCATTTTACCTCTTGTAAAAAGTTGCACAGTATTTAAAATGCATGTTAATCATATGTGAAGAGAATCAAATGTTGACATGTTCATACAGTGAGAATGTGTGGCCATTCCAGGATGTCTGAATTCATGTCAACTATTCTCCTGTGGTTTATTTTTAAGTTTATTGAAATGAATATCCATATTAGGCCTCTCAAACCACCATCTATCTTTTTGCTTGTCAAAAACCTCTCCTGATTATCTACCAATCTTTTTCTGGTTGTCCTTGGGCGACAAGAACAAATAATGGTATTAGAAAAAAAGCCCCTTTGATGCCTGAGCTAGTTCTACCCTCTTCAGGCCAAAGTCTAGCAGTCACTATAAATCCTTCCTGGGTAAGATTCCTGCTCTGCCTGCTCTGTGGATCACCTCCCTTCCATGGATGATGAGTGTCTTCTCTCCATTACAATGTCAACTGATTTATTTCTGTTGTAACCACATTCACANCCTGTAATAATTTTCCATGTTTACCTCTGTGTGTAAGGGGCCAATCCATCCTTTGTGATTTTTACGGCTGCCATATATTAATGTGTGCTGTATCTAGCTTGTCATTTTCTTTATCCTTTTGCTCTCTGGGTTTATGAGTTACATCTCTGCATAAAATGTCATCATATAACATTGTGCTTTAAAAAGCCTGTTACTTATTAAGAGTGTGAGTTTACGCTGCTGGAGACATTTTATTTTCCCAGCAGGAAAATGAAAATGTCATTGAGGTCTAACCAGACCCCTGAGCTTTTCAGGCAGACAAAAATTGTTTTTAGGATTCCCTGCAGGACCCAGTAGCCTTTGTGCACATAGTCTATGTCTGAAATACAATTTTCCCCTCATTTATCTCCCTCCTCTCTTCCTAAAGAAGCAATGACACAATATTGCACCTTAAGGTTCCCAGCTTCTCTGTATTACTTTGCTTCTTGAAAGATGTGACACTGGAGCTATGTAATTATCCTGGCAGGAGTCATCTCTACATTTTTAGCTGCTGCTCTAAGAGCTAACTTGCAACCTGAGGCACAGCCCTGAGCAAGGGATCATGCATAAAATGTTCCCATTTCCCAGCCTTCTCTTAGAGTAACTCAGAGACAGTTTAGAAACATGCCAACATTTTCCCACTCTGCCCCATTTAGATCATATCTGGTTCTCTATAACCAGCTGTGCTGGGGTGCAGATCCCTTTCAGGACTCTACCACTGACTCTTTCCATTTCCATGCTGTGAAAGACTCCAAGTGGAATTACTTTCGAGACACTGGCTTCAGCCACCATTCACAAGGTTATCCTTCAAGTCTCTGTTCTTAGAACACCTTGCTTCAAGTTCTGCACTTCTCTGGCAGGAAGGAAGCATTTGACCCTTCACTACTGAGCTCTGGTCATTTTTATATGCTCTGGAGGCAGAAAATGGCCAGAGAGGAAACTGTCCTATCCACTAGATGATATTCTGAACTTGAATACTACTCTTGTTCCAGCTAAAATAAAAATTACACAAGGCTTTCAAAAATGACCATCAAAGCTGTGAAGCTTGCAAATTCACAGTTCTTCTTTGGAACCTTCTCTGTCTTGGGTCAGGAGACCTGACTTGGAGAGGAAAGCCCATGAATTATTTTGCTTTGCCTATTGCTGTCCCTGAGATAAGATGCTCACTGCAGTGATAGGTCTCTTGGCAACACAAGGATGCTTGGATTTGTCAGCCAAAGAGGAAAAAGTGCTGCTGTGGTCCTGCCCAATCACTCAGCAACATTTAAAGCTTTTTCAAAAACACTAAGGGACGGATAAGCCAGAATTGCTGTATCTGCATTGGGGCTTCCTTCTCTTTGTGGCTGAAAATGAAGTGGAGCCAGTGGACACTGTAAGTGAGATGGTCCCCTCTACAACTGAGTGGTTCCTCTGAGAACTTCTACCACAAAACCTGGCAACAGTTCACTTTATAGTGCCTATATCATTGGAATGGAGAAATTACTCACAGGCATCTTTCTTCAACATTGCTGAGAACCTATCTTATAGTGGGTATTATTTTCAAAAGTAAAAGTTGATGAAGACCACCAGAGTTAGAGCTAGTAGAAGTTCTGCAATGAACTTTTCTTTTTAATTTAAAAATGGATTTTTATAGTCAATTCTCCATAGAAAAGTTTGGTTCTGCTTTGTATTTCCCGATTTAATTCAATGAATTATCTCTAGATGAATTATATTTTCTGGTTGCTTTTTCATGTGGGTGTGCAGAAAGATTAAAAATGGTTTAAGAAATTCTTCCTGCTGACATTTCCCACAGATTTTCATGCTATTTTTGAGTAATTCTCATCTGTGCATTTTGTACATTGCATATATATTTATCAGCAATCGTATTTTTAAACTAAATATTTTTTTTTCCTTAAGACTGGAGTGAACCTAAATTGAAGCTTAAATTCAAGTTATTAATCTCATCCACCAGAACAGTTAACAATATGTTTTCTAGCAAAAGTAAAAATGCAAGAATTTGTTGAGTCATCCTTGCCTTCCAGGTGTCTTGCCAAACCTGAAGCAGGTTTCCTGAGCATCTCCTGGAAATCCAAGAATGCAGAGCTTACTCCAAGAATCCATCTTGAAGCAAGCAGACAGACATAGATTTCTGGGTCGTTGCACATGAATTTAGGGTTTAGGAAGCCCCAGAAACCTGGGTCAAATGAGAACTGTAAACCAATTTCTGATCCTCAGAAAAGCATTAATTCCACTGAGCATCGCAACTCTTGCAGTGTATATATTCATGCCTGTTTTCTGCATAAGCAATTTCAAATTTGTTTGCATTTATTCAAAATTAGGTTGAATAATAATTTTAGTAAGAATAACAAAACCCTAAGAAGCTGAGTGTTTTCCTCTTTGGCTTGCTCTATTGGGATTAATTCTGAGTTACACTATTGCATACATCATTCGACTGCATTGCAAAATTGGAGGAACAAAATGAAGATTCAAGATTTTTCTTTCTTTCTAATTCATTAGCAGGCACAACGAGCATTAATAGTTATCAAATAATTATCTATTTTCAACTTCTTCCAGACTGAAACAAAGTCAGACTTTAGTGGACAGAGCCAATTGTTTGTGAAACAGAAAAGGCAGGGCAGGTCATTGGCAACAACAATTAACAGTTTAGCAGTTTATATTTTCCAAAGATTAAATTTATTTAGGAACATCTAATGTCTCTTCCTTTCAAGTTGGCAACCTGGAGACACAGAGTTATCTAAGCTGATGAATATTTTATTTCATCTATATTTAACATAAAATTTAGAAAGAAGCAGGTTTGTTTTGTATTTCTCTTTTGAGGATATCTGTGTATTGTTACTTAAGCGTAATTTTCCAAAAGGGCTTTATGCAGCCTGACAATGTAGTGGTGCTCCTTGGGTTGTTTTCCTTTTTTCTTCATGTGGATTCAGGCGAATCTGAATCATCAGGAGCGTTTTACAAATGTCCACATGATATAAATGGTAGTTCCAACCTGCAGTGACAGGGTTTCTTATGGGTTTAGATAAACAGATTAGGCTCTCAACATCAGGGAGCAAATAGATCAGAATATATTAACTTAAAACACAATGAAAACATCATTGCTTCATGAGCTATGTGAAAATCAAAGCCTTCAGAATCTACTACAGCTGAAGACAGAATTCCTGTAGACAAACATAAAGAGATGGATAATATAGCTGAAGTAGAATTTCTAGAATTTCTACTTTCTGACAGAAAGTAGAATTGATAAATACTAATCAAGAGTTTTCTGGAAGCTTTCCTTAAGCAGTGATCCTAACGTTCAACAATGCTGAACAAATAACACAGAGAGATGGTGTTGGATTGTGCCCTTGCTGCTGGCTTCAGTTGAAGATTTTAGAATTCTTATGAGGGACCAATAATGAAGAATTGGCTCTGGCAATTTATCACCTATGAATGGCAGGTTACAGACCAATACAAAAACTAATTAAAAAGTCATATGAAAGCTTTTTTTTTTGTGCATCTCAAATCAAATGCAAAGAGTATATGTAGTCAATATCAAGAGATTAAAGCAACGTTTGGAATGTGGAAGATGAACTATGAGCAGCTGAAGGAGCATCTTGAAGCAGAAATCCATTCCAGGCCGAGAGAAATAAACTCATCTAAATTACACAGGAATTTATGAGATTGTACACAGAAACTGTTTGAAACTATCCAGCAAAACAACTAAAGCAACAAATAGTTTGGCTTCTGCAGACAACTGAAGGTTTCTTGGAACTATAAAGTAGATATCTTGCCCAATGTGATACAAGAGGAGAAGGCAGGAAGATAAAAAATAACATCTGAGCAAGAAACTCATGAAAATTTAGAGAACGACTGTGAGCTTTGCAGATTGGAAATATAACAGCAAGATTCTAGGGAATATGACATGAAAATCTGACATATGTCATATTCAGGAAGAAAATCTGATACTAATTAAAAATTATCCTCTTAATTTAGTTACTGCGTTCAGGTTTTCATCCTGTCTTGAATCAGGCATATTTTTTTAGTAAGGAGCTGGCAGAACTAAGGGAGTTTTACCCATTTTCCAGCCTTATAAGTTCCAACTGGTGCCCAGTGTTCTCCATACTGAGGTCTAGAGCAGCATCCACATAGTTCTAATGTCCTCTTACCTGCCTGTTAGGACCATGGCTGATTTTAGTCCTGTAAATACTGTAAAAATGTGATAATTTAAAATGGAAACATTATCCTTTAATTTCATATTAATTTATATCTCAAATCAAATATTAGGAAGATGAAAAATGAAGGGTGTTTCAGTGACCCATAACCTCAGAAGAGAGTCTTGTCTAACAATGTAAAAGAACACTTTAATGTGGTTCAGAGAGGGTAAAGAAGAGGAAATTATCTACTTGAAATGGCAGAGCAATTAAAGGCTTTAATAAGGGAAGATAAAGATAACAGGTAAATAGTTCTGAGGTAGGTCAAGTAGACACACAGAAAGGGGATTTTATTTTAGCATATTGGGGGAAAAATATTAAAACTTGAGAAAGATATTTACACCTGTAGCTAATAAAGTAGTTATTATTAATACATTAAAAGAGAAGTGTTCAATAAATATTTGGTTTAGTATCTGGGAAGAAGGGCAAAGTACTTCTAGCAAGTGAAAATAATAAAACAACTTCCAGTTCACTAGCAATTAAGAGGTTTAAAATAAAGCAAATTTTCTCTACAAGAAAAATATGTTTTGAATGGTAAAGCTCATATGAATTCTTTTGGGAATTCCAGAGGGTTTTGTTGAAAATATCCTTATCTATCCATTAACTTTTGATCCCTGAAGCAAAGCCAAAAGCCTGTGAGGGAATAAGTGACTGATGTGAGTAACTGTGGATCATTAGTCTACCAGCAATCCTAAGTAAAGTAAAATAATGGAAAACTGATGCAGTATTCAATTAAAAAATAATTAAAGCCAAGAAACATAATCAATAGCAATAATATTTTATGGAAAATAAATATCAAAAATTTATTTTCTCTGATGACTCTAGAAGTTTGAGGAGTAATTGAAAAGATGAACTACTCTTTAACTTTTCTGGAACATTTGATTAAGTACTGCAAAATACCCTGGAAAAAAAGTAGAACTGTATCATGTTAAAAGGGCAGATATTGAATTAATTAAGGATTGGCTGATTGAATTGTCTCTCTGCTGGAAGTAGCAGTTCACCTGATGTTATTCTGTAGTTTTGCCAGCAAGTTGCATGTAATATTATTACTGCTAAAACGTGGAACTGAGGTGAAGGGTGTTAGATGTGATGGAAAAGATGGACTAGATTAAAATACATTTTAAAAAATCAGGGTTTCACACCTTGTTTTCCTAGCCAGAAGCCATTCTACAGAGAGTGTGGAAAGGTAAGCATTTCTGACACAGTGCTGAGATAATACGTGCTTTCAATTTATAAACTGGAAAGTAGTGGATACAAGGAGGTTATTTTAAAATTTAAATATCATTCCAAAAAGACTGATAAAATAACTGTCTCTTTCTGGTCATAGTTTTAGTAGATTGTTTCAAAACTGGAGCAGATGTAGGAAATAATAAAATTTTATAGAGAGAAGGGAAAATGTCAAACAACTTTGTGGACCTCAAGTTAGCATCAGGTTCAGAATACAGCCTTCCTACAAAGGATGCCCAGCATCAATGGGAATGAGTGGATACAGAGGCAGGATGGTAACTGGAAGGTGCAAAGCAAAATGTACCTTGGGTATTGTGATTGGATATAGAAACTTCCTTTTCTTAACCCTGTAAAATCTGAAGCCCAGGCTTTTGTCACTTCTGTAGGTTCTTCCCCATAGACAATGGGAAGATATTGTCACCTTTTGAAGATGATTCATGCATCTGTCTGAGGTTTTAAGTTAGGCTTGCATTATGTTCTTTGTATACTTCATGCTCTGTGGGTCACAGGGAGCCTGGGTGACTAGATGGTTACATTTCAGGAGGTAAAATTATACAGAAAGAATTTCACCTTAGTTCTTGAGTATGAGAAAGTAGAAGCCTAAAACCTATCATACATGCTGGATTTATGCCAAAACTGGCTGAGGAATAATCTGTATTAGTTCTGCATGCAGTTGTAGCCCTGTCTAAGAGCCTAAAGAAAAGATCCCTTTGCAATGGATAGACAGCTTTTGGATAGGTTAATGTCCAGATGATTCTGTGTTTGAGAGGAGGGAAATACTAATACTAATACAGCCAAATACTAAACAATGCACCTTCCTCATTCACACTCTTCAAACCCTGCATATCCAGGCAAATCTTTGCAGAATTCTCCACTATGGCAGAAATTAAAGTATGATGCCATAAAATGCCTTTGCCATCTGTGAGGGAATAAGTCATACTGAAGTCTACTTTCCCAATATGTGCCTGTCGGTTACTTTTGTACAGTAGCAATACACTCTGAAATTATGCCAGTTTATTTTAATTACTCCAGCTTATTATTCAGACCACTCTCTGAAGGAAGGCAATTATCTGCAGATACAAATGCAATATTGTAGTAGATGAACTGTCTGTGATTAAAACAGTAAGAACAATATTAATCATATTATGAGATATTACAATTTCTACATTCTTAGATCAAGAGGAGAGACAAAATTGAATTTATTTCTATATAAATATATCATCTTTATTCAGTAAGTAGATAGGAAATCTCTTATTTTTAAAATCATCATAGATTGAAATGCTTTTTTTTTTCCTAAAATGCAAATTTTTGTCTTAAAACTGATCAGAAATTGTTTGGAAGCACCTTTCCTGGCAAGTATAAGAGCAACTTCATTGATGCTACTTCAACATTTGTTACTCTGTTGTATGTACCTTCTCTTCCAAGAAAAGGAATATATGTACACGGTTGTGAGGGATTTTTCTACTCCTATTTAATAAACCAAGGTGATCCACTGTTATTTATTAATTTATTCTGTTGAGAATGGAACAAATCCTCCCTTTGCAGAAAGAGAAATTGTAGAGATGAAAAGAAAGCCAAACCAAGCTTTTGAGTGTTCCCTGAGTGCGTCAGATCTGTATACTCCAAGAATATTTATTGGCGACTTAGTAGGCTGGAGAGAATTCCTGGAAAAGAGGGAGAGAAAATTAAAATTTGAGATCTCACCATTTCCTATGTTCAAACGTGCCAATTATGCATTAAAAATTTATAGCACAAATTATTACTTCTTATGAATCAAATTAATACTTGCCCCCTCAGGCAATAAAAAATATCAGATGCTATCCTTTCTTTCTTCAGACTGATAGGAAATCATGTCTAGATACCAAGGGGTCTTATTTTACTTCCTGATAAGTGTATCTTATATATAATGTGGTACAGAAATAAACATAAAATTAGATACAAAAGTCTAGAAGTAAAAAAGAAAAATAATTTCTTTATGTTATTACACTTAAGCATTTAATCCACCTTAGGCCATGTTAGTGACTTGGCTAAGCTTAGAAGGCTGTTCTACGAGATCTTTTAAAAAATATACTGGTTTGTGTCTAATTATTAAAAAAAAAAAAAGAAAAAGAAAATTACAGCCTGGTACAATTTGAGAATATTGTTTTCAGTTGTATCTTGTACAAGACACTGCTCTGCACCTTGGGAATCTGACGCAGCATGGTAAATTTGGGTTGTGCATATATTTGTGTTAGTAAAATGTAGAATAAAAACCATATGCCCCCATCAGTAGAATTCTTTTTGTCAAATACTTGCCAAAGTTAATCAGACTGGAGGAGTAACTTAGACAAAAAACTTACGTGTCAGAGTGTTTGAAGGGATAAATAAACTGTCCAAACCAATTCAGTATCTTAATCTGTAGACCTCTGTGAAGATCTCCAAGGCCTTTTTTTCCAAAGCCTTTGCAGAATGAGGGAATGGATGACAGGGGCTGCTGGTGGTGGGAACAGCTGTGGGAATGGTTTTACTGCTGCTCTCTGTTGGTGTAGGACTGTTGGTGCCATACTCTGCATTGTACTAGCAATGGGGTGAGGTCAGAATTTGACTGTTGTAGAATCAAGGAGACAATTAAAGAAACTGTCAAACAGGATGTCTCACCTGGAATAATTATGGTATCTGGTATTTGAGATCGTTGTCAATGTTTTTGGTTCATTGCCATGGGTTCATGGCCCTGACATCACAGATAATGTCTATTTATCTTTGCTTGCTTCTTTTTTTTTTTTTTTTTTTTAAACTTTAGTGCTGTTGAAAGTAAACTTTTATTCCTTTTGTTAATGTGCTGAGGTAATTAGGGGGTTACATTAGACTACTGTGAGTTCCTGTAGTTTTATGTGGTTATGATCAACCTAAGCAAAATGAAAATTGTGCTTGCAGGTGGAACAACATCTAAAAGACACCACTGAAAAGGAGAAAGAAAGTAATTTAACTGACTAATTAAGAGCCCAATCTGTGTCTGATGGGACAATACTTACCTCAGAAGCACTTAGCCTTTCTGGGTTTGTCCACTTAAGAGTACATTATAACATATTCAGCATAGAATTATATACTCCAGAGAATTTATTCAGCTGAAGTACCCACATTTCTTATATCTTCAAGGAACATGGCCCTCATTATACCACTTGAGTATGTAATTATCTTGGAACAGCTACACACCTTGGTGCATTTTATAATCTCCTTAAAATGTTATATTTACTCTTTTCTTCTAAAGCCCCAGGAAGACAAAAAAGTTAGAAACAGAATGATTAAGGTATCTTGTTACAAACCTAGGGATTTGAGTTTCAGCCCACTAGAACTTACGTGAAGAGCTTCCTTCAACTGGCAATGTTTTAAATGAGAATTTGGTCTCCTTTCTCAGGGAAATGGTTAACATTGGGTCTAATGGGTTGATCTGACCTCTTGCACAGGGTCGACCTACAAAAGAAATTGTCTTGCTTCTGCCATGATAACTTGAGCTTCCTGGAGACTTTTCAACTGGTATTATTCAGAGCAAAAGCATCAACAAATGTATTATCCAAATTTATCTGATCCCATCCACAGCTGTTAAAAGACAATGAAGGTGCTTTTTAATATATTGAGGGGAGGAGGATTGATCAAGCCCTTGCAGGTTTTATTTGCTGCCTTCACATATGAAAAGGAACTTGTGCCATCCTCTATTCCCTTTATTTTTTTGAGAGAGCTGTACTTGCGTTCCCCTATAAAAGGATATTCTTCAGACATTGTTATCCAAAATTTTAATCTATATGTAGCATACTTCACAGGCATATTTTTCTAACAACTAACAGCTCAGAAGATCCTATTTCCATGGCTTAAATTAGTGTGTGCTTTGATGTTTTGCTGGGCAATTATATGGAGTGCTCTGTCAGATATAAAACAAATAAAATTATCACATGCCACAACAGCAGGAAAAAATCCAGTAATATCCATCATTCAGCTTTTCTCTATGGGTAAAGCCATATGACCTTAGAACATAAGAACAGAAGAATCTGCTCAAGACAAAAGACCCATCTGTGACTGGTACAAGTGAAACCAATGAAGAAATACCGAATATTCCCCTGCTCCCCAAGAATGTTCAGCTTAGCTGTGTTTGAGATTCCTCAACAGATTTCAGATCCATGAGGGTGGATGTATTTAACAGAACATACTTCTGCATAGTGCTACTAGTGGGACTTCTCCTTTGCACCCAGTGCTAGTGTTATAGTTTTTTTTCTTTTTTCTTCTCAGTGCAGAAGCATCAAACTAGTACGTGAGCACCATCACAAGATCTCAGGCAAGTTGTTAGTTCCTGGCAAGGAGGGCAAAACACAAGGGTAAAACTTTACTCTTGTTTTTGCTCTACATTTGGGTTTTTTTTTCTGTTTTTTGTTATTTTCAAAGGTAATTTTCATTTCCTCCAGCTGTAAATCTACCATGACTTCCATTTAAATGAATACAGTTTTATTCTGTGCTCATTTGAGAAACTGGAAAACTTCAGCTATTCACAGCAGAGTTGTACAAATTCCACACTTGTGCCACATTAACTACAGAGGCTTCATGGAGTTACTCCAGATTTACAACAGGTGGGCACAGAAAGAATGTGATTCAATGTGCCACAATTATTTTCTTGCCAGTTGGATTTACTAGCTGCTAAACAGAGGTATCTAATACGTATTTACTTTCTACTATTCATGTGCTACTCTTACCAGCACACTGATGGTCAGTCACAATAGGATTTTTGTTGCTAAACTAGTTGCCAACTGTGATTTACGAAAGTGAAGTTGTTCACAGGTAATGGTAGAACATTAAATCGTTCAGGTTTTGTTCAGTGCTTTTAGTCTTTTTAAGCAACTCTCATTTTTTTCTTGCCTTGTGTATATACTGGCTTTGTGTTGTTGCTGATTGACAACGAGTGAGCAAGTCCCTGAGTGGGGCTGGGCTGCTGGCTGGGATTAAACCATGACACGTCTTTTGCACTTCGCAGTTAGCTCCTTTAAATTGTTGTAGGATCTTGTATGCTTTTCTCCTATTTCTAAATCTACCCACGTTTTGTAGCTATTTTGTCTTTGCAGTACGAGGAATGAATTAGTGAAGTTTCTGTGTGATTGACATGAGGTTATATATCCATCAGATACTAGCAGGAATTATTAATTGTCATGATAACCCAATCAAGGTGATCCATTTCCCAGAGAGGTGTGCTGTACCTGTTGAGCTCTTATGTGAGATTAAAGGCAAGCACTGATAGCTCTATGATTTAACCTCTTTTTAAAAATGACATTTTTAAAAATGACTCATTTTGTATTTTCTTAAAAATAGTCTTCTGGTTGTATACACTGTATATCTCTAGCATCTGAAAGTAGTATTATTCCAGGGTCAGTCTCAGGTGTAATGTTTTGGTCTGTCCAGTTCATGCCAAACTGCAGATCCAAGCCAGAATTTTTACTTTTGCTGATAGCTGTGGCTGAGACTGGATACTTTCCTGAGTCAGGAGTCAGGGCTTTACTGCCACATCCTTTTCCAGATTGTCCTGTTATTTGTTTTTTATTGTCTCGTCCCTTTATATTTTTATTTGTATTTCACTTTATCATGCCTATATGGATATTTTCTTTCTGGGAATTTCCATCCACTGAATATTTATGTGTAAGTGTGCTTTCCCACATCTGATTACCTGCATTTGGTCAAGGTGAAGCCTGTGCTGATCCCTGCTCATTTTTCTAACCTGTCTTTCCCACTGTATATTTTTCCCTTTCTCAATGGTGTTTGCAAAACATCTCAGTTCAGTTGGATCTACAGATTTTAATTAATGTCCCATTTGTGTCTTCTTCAAGTGCATTAATAACGCTGTTAAGTAAAAGCAGGGCTAAGACCAGTGTCTCTCTCCTGCTGAATAGAGTGTCTCATCTTAGTGCATGATTATTTATTCTTACCTCCTGTTTATGGTCCTTTAGCCAGTCCTCAGTCAACATGACATCATTCCTTTCTGAGCCATGGTATGAATGGTTGTGATTCAAATTTTAAACAATTCCTGGAAGAAAATAAAACAAAGGCTAATAAAAATATACATAAACATTGTTACTGCTTGTTTTATTGCAGGCTTGTGTAAGCCTTATGAAAGAAGTTTATTATCAGTTTTTCTAAGCAGTCTTCTGTGTTGAGGTCCTGTCTCTAGAGTTGTTGCACTGGATTCATGCCCTTGTAATGAAAGCAGTGGTGAAGCTGGTACAAATAAACAGAACTGCTCCTGGCAAATGTAAAGCAAACCTGAGTCAAGAGCCAAAGGCACAGCTGGTATTATTTGTTATAGCTCTACTGAAATTAATAATTTCAAGTCATTATTTTTACATTGGGGAAAATTAAGCATTGGAATGACCTAGTATGGCATTTGGAAGACTTTTGTTTGTGTACCTTTTCATCAGGACAAGGTATGTTATTTGCATATATTTTCTGAATGTGTAGCTCAGCTAAAAACAATGGGTCTCATGGAAATCATAGAATACCATATTGAAAGGGGAATGTAAGAATATTTGGTCCATCCTTTCTTGGCAAAATCATGGTCTAGACAAGATGTCCCAGCACCCTGTGCAAGTGAACCTTAAAAGTGTCCAATGACAGGGAATTTACCACTTCCCTGGGAAGATTATTCCAATGGCTGACTGTTCTCATAGTGAAAAATGCTTCTCTTGTGTTGAATCAGAATCCTCCCAGGAATAATTTGTACTCTCTGCCCCTCACCTTTACCATGTGGCTCCTTGTAAAAGAGTAGTCTACATCTTCTTCCTAGCCACCCTTTAAGCAGAATATGGTGATATTGTTTTTCTTAAGCCTTTTATCTCAAGGCTGAATAAACCCAGTTCTCTTTCCCTTTTCTCACACAGCAGCTTCCCAGTCCCTTGCTTATCTTTGTGGCCTTTCCCTAGACATTCTCCAGCCTATTCAGCCTTACAAATGCATAAGGGCCTTCAGCTCATACTCTGCAGGTGGTCAGCCAAGATTAACATTCATGATTTTTTTTTTTTATTTTACCCTTGTAAAGTGATGAGTTTATGTTTGACACCAAAAAATGTTAGTATGTAAAATACATTTTTCTTACATTCCTGTATTTCTTTTTCAAGATTATTTAGATCATAAGTAGTACAAGCAGTATAATAAGTAAGCCCACATGAGGAGTAATATGAAACAGCCTTTTCCTTGCCAGCTTCTCTCAGTTCTGGGGAATCACATTTCAAAACATTGCTTCAGCCATTGCATGTTTATTGAAGCAGAACAAAATTTGGGTACCATTTCAAATTTGTTTGCAACTGCAAGCACAACAATCATTCTCTGTCTCTGGGTTACAGAAATGGAGAAGATTAATAGGATTGTTGTCCCCAAGAGAACCTGACACCAAAAGGCTAAAAAGTGGCTTTCCTGGGAAAGGTCAAAATGGAGGACAATCTGGGGACTTAGCAGAGCAGAACACCTAAGTCAGTTCCTGTGAAATTACCTGTTTGACTCTAAACTCAGTTTATTAGAGCAGTGCTGCATCTGGCCTGCTAAGCCTTGCGGGGTGCAATTGTCCTGTACATGGATTTGAATGGAGTCTTCTTATGCTCTTAATCCCAGGATTATAAAAGTAGACCTTTTTTATTATTATTATTTATACCATTTAGCAGCACAGCTCTACCAATAGTGGCCTGTCAGCTGAATAGGGTAAAGTAGCCTTTGTCCTGGGATGGAGGAGAACCTGCCTGGGAAAAAGGTGTGCTTTGCTGTGCCTATCACAGCTGTGGGAATACCTCACTTGGACAATGTAAACTGCAGGTCACAGTGAGGGCCATGAGGAGTCTTCGCTCAGTTTTCCAAAAACACAGCCAGGCCCAGAAAGAGTGTGGTTGTGACTGTCACCATTAATGCTGGCAGAGATTTGGTTGTGGTGAATTTTTAATATAGGGGTGATATTGGTACATTAATTAGAAGTGCAGATCTGTGCTCAGAGCATAGCAAGGGCTGCTTTGAACCCATCAAGTTTTTCCTTCACAGCTTTGCAGCATCCCAGTAATACTGGGGGAGGGTTTCTTTTTCTCTTTTTTTTTTCTTGTAATGTAGGATGAAAAATGATGAGGTAATTTGCCAGCCTTTATGCAACTGGCAGATGGGTTATATTAATATCATAAGAACATATTGTTCCCAATGCCTGCTTTAAGGGAGAAATACTATATCAGGCCTAGATTCAGCAAAGTTCCAAGGAACGTGCCTGTATTTATTCCTCCTTAGCAAAGTAATTATATGTTACATACATATCTGATTTTATTGAAATAGACATTTTCACTGGTTTACCTCTGGGCTGAGGCATTAGCAACATGAGAAGGTTGATATTCTCATGCCAGTATTTTGGTTCTGATTGTTTAATAACGTTCTCTGACCCAGCGTGACCAACTGCTACACACAGCTTTCCTAGAGTAACTACAACAACACTGTTGATATTTGAATACATGAAAGATTGTAAATAAGAGCCAGGACTTGTCAGGATGTGGAAGACAATTTCAGTTGCTGAACTGGGATCTAAAGTATGTCTGTAAGAAATCCAATAAGGCTGAATATTTCATACACTGAGATCCCAACTCACTGTGAACATCATCTTGATTCTGTTGATTTTACATAGTCACTGTATAGATGCCATTTCTGCATACTGTCCCTCCACACTTCACAGTAAGGAGAGGGTTGTAAGTAGAGAAATTTTAAATTCAGAATAGACATGTTGGTATGCAGCTAATCAGCTGTCTGACACATCAGTAGCTTTTGCATAACTACTGTACTATATAGGTACCTCTGGTATTTTCTACAGATACAGTTATATTCATATGTATGTACTAAAAGCTCTAAGGTACCTGTAACATGCCTTGATAGTATATTGTTACTGCAGACACTCACTTTTACTGCTCAGAGAGACTCAGAATTCTGCAGATGATGAAACTGCTTCTTATTCTCTTGACAGGGATCTGAAGAATATTTCTCCTTCTCTTCAAGCACCTTGCCCAAACAGAGCAAGCAAGATTTCTTCTTTCATCTAAAAACCATACTGCCAATAGGGAAAGTACAAAAGGGAATATTCCTGATTAGATTGTATCTTCCTTAGCTCTCCTTCCACTTGTGCAGCAGCAACAACACTTCTAAGCTTTGAACAAACTGCATTAAAATTAAAGCTATTTCATTCAAAAACCTCTTCCATTTCAACAGCTCTGGTCAGGACACAGATAATAAAGGACTGGGGGAAGGGAAGAGCCTTTTTCATCTCCTGAGAATGTCTTGGATAGAAAACATCACTTGTATTGCAAGATGACAATTAAACAAAAAAAATTAACACAAATATAAGCACAGGAGTTGTTCTCTCATTTTCTATTTTTTATCCTGAAGAGAGGGATTTAACTGTGATAACAGGCCATTTCCAGGGGATTAACAACCTGTACCTTTAGCCAATCTGTTCACACAGTCTCTCTCTGCATTCTGTCCAGCTCTGTAATTCTGGCTTGCAAAATGGATTGAAGCAAGTTAAAAAGAAAACAGGTATTGGTCTGATTCTTCAAATTGATCTGCATGGGATGTGTTATTAATATTTTTTATTATTATTTATGCAAGATGTTAGAGCATGGAAAGACTTTGTCTTGATTATCTCATGCACATGTACTGACATATAATCAAAAAGACAGTGCTTGAAAACTTTAGGATTGAATCAAAGACCGGCTGGGGTTATCTCATAACCGTGGGGCTCAAATATACAATGAAGTGCTGATTTTAGAAAATTTAGGATTCTTTCCCTCCAAATAAAACAGTTTTAGGTGAAAGAGAAAGGTAGGAAGCTGCATGCTGTGATTTCACTGCTCCTGCCTTTAGGAGACAACTAACCTTTCAGAGGCTGGGACTGTGGAGAATATATTCATCAGGGAGGGGAAGAGCACTGATGGATTTACTAGTATCTCCTTTCTATTTTATTACCAAAACAAATAGCTGTCTTTTTGATATACAATTCCATAGGTTGGCTCGTAGAACATGGAGTGTAAAACACTGCCAGGATTGAAATACTATAGTTTTTGACTTTAGCAAGGCCAAGATTTTGATCCAGCATAGGTTTCAGTGGTTTAGCTTTTATATTGAAAAGCTGTGTTCTCTCCTCATATAGTTTTGTTGTTTGGGTTTTTTTTATAATAAATCATGACCCCCAGTACCTTTTAAACTTATGATGATAACTTTTGATGAACTTATGATAAGTACTTTTGAACTTATTTCAACCAAACAGATCAGGCAGACAGGTCTTTCTCCTAAAATTTCCCAGAAGCTGTCACCTGACTAGAGGACAAATTTTTAAATACTGCTTCTAATTGCAGAAAGCCAGTTCTGTCCTTTATCTGTTTCAAAAGAAGCCAGCAAACAAGTACATACTGGGCACTGTAGACCAGTGTATACAGACTTGCTTGTGTCCTACTGTTGATACATGTAACACTTCCATGGTTTATAATGGACTTTTCAAGCCAGGAAAAGTCTATGGTGAAGAGAACATACTGCTAGCAGTAAAAAAAAAAATAAAAATAAAATAAATAGAGGTAGATTCACAATTCCTGGTGGACTTCACCCTTTGAGACTTTGTTGCTTAATAGAATATGGAGTATAGAATAGAATAATCAATGTCATCTGTAAATTTGTGGGAGCAGCCTCTGCTAAGGGACATTTCTGTCAGTCCCAGCACAGGGAGTGGAAAGGCACCAAAAGCAGACAAGAGCAGATGCTGAGGAGGAAATGCTCTGAGACATGACCCTCGTGTGCCTTATACCCATGGGGACACAGCAACATTCAAATAGGAGCCAGGTCTGTGGTCCAGCCCTTGCATCCACACTTATATCCACTCTGGCCAATGAAATATGGGTAGGGAGAGCTGCAGTGGCTGCACTGGAGGGCTGGGTGGTGCAGCTGCCAGGAGCGTAAAGGTTGAAGCTGGAATTCTTTTTCTGCAGGAGGAAGTGTTAGTACATACATGTTCTCCCTTTCCCAGCTGACTCTTAGAACAGCTTGTGAGGTACAGGTTACTGCAGGTGCCTTGGCAGTAGCTGATGGTGCAGTTTGTGTCCTTTCAGAGAGGGAACCATCTCAACCATGAAGGATTTCCATCACCTCTGGGTGACCTTTTAACTATGTAACTGCATGACAAAAGGGGATATGGACATGTCCCTCTGAAATACTTTGTATGCTGGTGTCTAAACTGCTAAATCAGTGTGGAAAACGTGTGCTAGCCTGACTTGCTGCTGAAAGGAGTGCCTCCCACTGAAAACCACATAGGGCTCCAATACTACCAAGGTTTACACAGTTGGCCTTAGTGCCTTTACTAATACTTATTACTCTAAAAATTCAGGATCTGTGAATTCTATGTATGTTATAGGGCTTGAGGGCTCTGACAGTGAGATTTAGGCACACACTTCCTCTGGTAAATCTAATCTATGGCCTTCTTTCCAGACTGTTGATTGCTAGAGTGGAGCATATCCTCGTACAGCTTAAATCACTATTCACTTTCTTGGCTGTGGTAGGATGCTATATACTCACACATACTGTGAAAAGATTAACACTTGTTCAGATGTAAGGTGGCAAAAGAGCTGTTGGTTCTTAAAGATTCTGTAGCAGAATTCTGCCACGAATCTGGAAAAGCTCCTCCAGGTAAAAGCACAACCCAATCTACTGTCTCATTTCTGGGCTTCCTCAGTCAACTGGGACTAATTAAGATAACTGGGCTATAAAATGGCAGCGAAAAGCATTTCCTGGCTCTTCTGGGTAGCTGATTTGCTGGGGTGGATTTTGATGCATTATGAGTGGTGAGAGAAATGGAGCATGTTAATGCTACTGGCCGGGGAGAAGGGGAAGTTGTGGAATTCAGTGCTCTGCTAGAAACTTGCCCTCTTAATGAGGTGATCATAAAATGCCAATTCCCCAAAGCTAACACATATTTTTCTATAGTATCTTTATTTTTATAGGGCATAGGGATAGCTATTTTTCCACTTTCTCTGACAGCAGGCTGACCAAATACTACTCAAAGGAGTACTGTGGCTGCACTAGGCTTTCCTCTTTCCTTTGGCTGTACAGTTCTCAATTAGCTTTTAAGTTGCATTATAGATCTGCTAACAGTTGTGCAGTTAAATCATTAATTACCTTCAAAGTCAGTTGGGAACTCAATTTCACTTTGGTTTGCAGTTTGTGCTCCACAGTAGATTACTTAGGAAATCCATAAACATCTTCAGACAGTATAATTTAAAGAAGTTAATGATGAGGAAGTTGAGACAATTTTATCACAAAATAATTTTTAGTTAGGCATGTGAAATAGTGTTTATGAGGAAGAGGGTTTATCTATGCAAATATCAGCCATGTAAGCAAATGGAATGAAAAATTATGTGAGGTTGTAGGATTTTCCCCCCGATGAGTAAGAAAATTATTATTGTTATTATTTTTATTTCTGTCTAAAAGATTATGGGAGAAATAAAGGTTCAGAGAATAACTAGATTGGGGGTCAAAACATCTGAGATTGCTTCTAGCTCTGTTTCTGACCTGTGTTCTAAGCAAGTCTCTGGGCTTCTGAGTTCTGGTTTGTTTTTCACCCTTTATCTATTTAAATTAGGAAATCTTCAGCACAATCTGTTGTCAGGATATTTACACCTACTCCAGTACAGTCCTAATTTCAATTTGCATGCTAAAGAAATACTCTATTACTACTAATAGATTCACATTCAGATGCAGCAAAGCTTTTAGGTGTGTTGTGGGTTTTGTCTTGGGACGGAGACAGTTTTCTACAGCAAGCTTTTCAAAGCCTGTTGATTTTCTAATTAATCTAATTACTCTAATGTGTTTCAAGGCTGCCTTAGTCCAAACATGATTTGCTTTGAGTATGGTGGCCTGGACTTGTTTCTCCAGACAGAAAAGAAAAGCTATCTGGAGAGACTGTTATCACCCTGTCTCAGTTGTAAGAATAAGAGCAGAGAGATGCAGAGATATTTTTATAGTGCCTGATGGTCATTTATGAGGGAGCAGGAGCTCCAGGAGGGGTCTGGTATTAAAATATGTATGTATTCTAGCCTAAGAAGAAATACCTATCAGATAACTACTTTCTGAGATCTGATAAGGCACTGCTACTAGAGGTGTAAAGTGTTTAAAATTAAAGTTGTCACTTTGCCATGTGTTCCCAGATTGGGGCAGTCTTACCTTTCCTTTCCAAACAGACTGAAAACCAAACTGAATATGCCTCCAACCTATTTTGCCGTGCTAGTAACAGGAATGTAGTTATGGAAAAATTGTTTTTCTCATAACTTATGAAACTGAAGAGGAGATCAGAGTCGAGAAACTGGTGTGTAAAAATGGGAGTTGAATTCCAGCGAATGGAAATGCTCTCCCTCATCCTCGAGGAGATAATTGAGACTGCTGCAGACTCTGTCCCCATAATTCAAAAGGAAAATAGGAGAACCTGGGCTGAAAACAATAGGAAGAGAAAGGAAGGACAGGCTGAGCTATATTGAATGGCTCTAGGCAAGCTGACAGGATTCTGACCATCTCCTTTTATGGATCTCAGATTTATTCAGATGAAGGCTGAACAGTTAACAGCACAGAGCTTCAAACACAATAGCATGGTGTATAAAATTGAATGAAAACACACAGAAGCTTAACAGAGGACTTTGCTTCCTCTAATGCGATGCTATTTTGCATTTGACTCCCCACTGTTCCCTGGGAAAGGCCAACATGCAAAATGTTCTTTATATTCCTTCATTAATAATTTGCCTCCATTATGTCAAGCTGTCTTGTTCCTCTTGTGCAGTAAGAGGGTAAAAGAGCTCTATTTTGTAATTATAATCATTTAACTAACATGATAAGAAGGGAATGTTTTGTTAGCAGCGCAGAATTTTCTCAGTCTTCTACAGTACGATTTTAGCCATGAATAGACAGTTGACTATTGTATAAACAATTGAGGCGGGCTGACTGTGGCTGGACACCAGGTGCTACCAAAGCTGCTTTATCCCTGCTCTCCTCAGCTGGACAGGGAAGAGGAAATGTAACAAAAAGTTTGTGAGTTGAGATTAAGGTAGGGAGAGATTCACCACTTAGCACAAAACAGACTTGACTTGGGGAAAATTAATTGAATTTGTTGCTAATCAAATCAGAGTAGGATAATGAGAAAAAAAAAAAATCAAATCTTTAAATACCTTTCCCCCACTCCTGCCTTCTTCCTGGGCACAGCTTCCACTCACAATTTTCTCTCCCCCAGCAGGATGGGGGAGAGGGGCTGCAACCAGTTTCTCACACACAGTCTCTGCTGCTCCATCCTCCCCAGGGGCAGGGCTCTCACACTTACCCTGCTCCAGCATGGGTCATCCCTGGAGGCCCCCTGCCAGCAAAACTTTGCCATGCAAACCCAATACAACGAGCTGTTAGACATGACTGGAGAGAGCAGCAATATATCTTACAGAAACACCAAGAAAATGCACATTACTTCACACAATTTTTTCAATCTTTGTTAAATTTATAAAGCTGACATTTCAGTACAGAATAGTACTGAAAAAAAAAGTGAAAAGCTGAAATCCTTTATTAATATTTTGAGGTTTAATATTTTATTCTCTGTAAATGTTACTTGACAAAAATTGTGTCAGTATCAGGGTTTTGGGATGTTGTCTGATTTGTTTTACCTCCTATTTGCAACTACTTCTTTCCTTTGTCCTACTTCTAGGAAAGCAGGTGAGAATTTTAAATATTTGCAAAAATGTTTCTATTCTGTCTGGCCAACTAGCTCCAGGAGCTCTTTTCCTAAAAGCTGAAGGAAATTGATGCATGCCAAATTGCAGCCGAAACACAGACATGGTAGGCACCCCTCTGACTACACTAATGGCTGCACCTCTTGCACATCCTGAGGATCTGCTGTGAATCCTGTCATCTGCCAAAAAGTCATGTTAAATCTGTATGATCTGTCACATTTTTGACCACTGCTTTTGTCATTTAAGTGTCTTGTGCTCACCCTCGTGCAATACCATGTGGTGCATTGTGCTGGCAGAACTGGCCTGCCTGGTGCTCGTGAGCTGTATGGATTTGTGACCTGTGGGGACACCAGATGTTTGAGGATGGGCTCACCATGGGCGTGTTTCAACTTGCTCAGAAAAGAGAGGGAAGCACACACATTGCACTTAAAAAAAACTTCAAGGAAAGGGACTTGTACACAGTTTCCTGAAATCCTTATTAAAGGGTATCTTAGCACAATAGACCAAGTTACAAAGGCAGCTTTATGTTCCATGTGGCAAATATATCCGAGATACATTAAAGATACTGACTTTGCCTTTTTTTTTCTTTTTGTTTGTTTGTTTAGTTCTTTCTTCCTTTCTTTTTTTTTTTCCTGGAGATAGGTTAGAGAAATTTAGTATTAAAAGAAAAGCTCAAGAAGGTAAATTCACTCTGTACTGGATCTCTTAAACAAACAAGTCATTCTTTCCCAAGGAGGATTTTCTATCGGAATTGTTCCCTCTTGTTGATGAAGACTATCTGTAGAATTTGGCTCTCCTACAAGTACAACCATGAATAATGCATGTTGACTCGGAAAGAATGGACAGCAAATAACAACAGGAAACAAATACCACACTTTGCAGAACAAATTTCCAGGTGCACAATAATTCCTTCTAAAATCTGTGAACCTCATGGGATTCTCATATATTTTCATGAACACCTGCAAGCAATAAATATCCTGATGCTGCATATTGCAGCTGAATTTGCTGCCTTCATTTGTGTGTGGGAGAAATCATATTCGTATATCTCATCTATCTCCTGTGTCAAGCTCCTCTGCTGTGCTTCACTGTGCTGCAGTTCAGTGTAAATAGTGGGAGAGTTTGCAGCTACCTCACACACTGAATAGCTTCTTGTGGGGATCCTGATTGCAGGCAGGTAAAGAATTGCCACAGGATCTGATTAAGTTTGCAGGGAGTACCTGACATATTGTTGATAAGGGCCTGCTAAGGGACCAGTCTTTTCTTCTGTCTCCCATTCAGGCGTCCCATGTCCAGCTGGTAGAAGGAAGGGTGATGTTGGTGGGGCTTTTCTTGTGTTTACCCTGCAGTGAGGATTTATTCCAGCAGCTACTGTAATTTCTCACTCTCTACAATTCTACAAAGTCTTATATTGAGGTAACATTGATAAGGCCTCGACAGCAGTGGCTCTAGGAGATAAGACTCACAAGCAGATAAAAGAGGATATTGCTGCATTTGTGGACAGAACCCCAGCATTGAAAAAAATGTGGAGGACACCACACAGGCATTCACTATGAAAAACTGAAGTAATTTGTGATACGTGGTTTTAGTTAGTGCATTTACAGCAAGTGCTGTGAAATTTTTTTTTCAGTTGGAAACAATCTTGAACTAAAAAAAAAAAATAAAAAATAACAACAATTTAAAAAATAGAGTAACTCAAAATTTGGGCTTGGAAAGTCAGAGAAACACCTCCCAGGACAGCTGATGTTGGCAACTGAGGGAAAGGAGTCCTCATCATCACATCAGCATTCAACTCAAACAATGGCATTTGACTGATAGGAAATCCCTTCTGTTAGTGTTTCCTCATTTTGAACTTCTTTATTTGTGTATTCAATTGAGACAATGAGAATACAACCCTTTACATGACTCAGGTGCAGCAAAAGCAATGGAATTCGAGTAAAGCCCATTGGTTTTTATTTCAAGAACACTGAAATAAAGTCAAGAGAACCTCAAAAGTTGTGTACCTGCAAGCAATGGATCCATTCCCTGTGGACAGAAAAGCTGTGTGAATCCCAGGAGATTTCCACCCTCTACGTACTAGTCTAAGAACTAGAAACATTTTTTACCTTTCAGTGTTCATGTGTGGCAACAGAATTTGGGCACAGCAGCACTTTTTCACAGTCTTGAGGAACACAACCATATATGTTTATAATTTCTTCTGTATTCACCTTATCCCACCCCTTCATTACAGAAAAACAAAAAAAAAAGAAAGCCCTTTCACTCAGTCCTGCTGGAATTCTCATTCTCCTCACCCCAAGATAGATCAATGCCTCAACTGTCAGTGTAAGAAACATTTCCCAAAAGAATTTCTGGGCTTGATAATTTACCTTTGTGCCAACAGGTATTTTCATGAGAAAGCCAGTGGGTCAAAAAGGCACTTGTGACGGATGCAAATATATCGCGGTTTGGGTTTTTTCAATATGCACTTCAACAAAGAATGCATGCACTTTGACAGTGCAGAGACTTTATAATTTGTAAATGGAAAACCTGGATATCATTAATTAGGCTTCAAACAACTAGAAGGTGAGACAGCCTGTGGCTGTATGTTTTAGATCTAAAGCTTGCTGCTAAAATAAGTTGCATATTCTGCATAGTTTACAGCTAAGAAAACACTATGCAAATAGTAAGGAAGAGAACACAACTTTATCTTGCTTTGCAAAACTATTCCTTAGCCTGATTTCCCAGACTGAGATAGAAGTTACGTATTATTTCAAGAAAGGAAACGAGATAAGAAAAGTCTTCCAAAAAACTGAGCTGTTATTCTGTGATCGTACCTAGCTTTCCACCTATCCGCCTTTTTGAAGCCTAGTCTTGTTGTTTCATGTAAAAAGGCTTACATGTACAGACTGTCTCCAATCTGAGCCATGGGGGTGGAGAGGAAAGGGTTTTATCTGTTGTCCATTCTCTGTGGCCATCAGTCACAGAAACAACTGGCCTTGAGGACCTACTCCTTGGAGACTTTATTACAGCTTTTCAATATATTAAGGAGGCTTTTAAGAAAAATGGAGAAAGACTTTTTACCAGAGTCTGCAGTGACAGGACAAGGGGAAAAGGTTTCAAAATGAAACTGAGTAGACTTAGGTTGGATATAATGAAGAAATTCTTCACTGTGTGGGAAATAAGATACTGCAGCATGATACCCAGAGAAGTTGTGGAGACCCCATCACTGGAATTGTTCAAGGCCAAGTTGGATGGGACTTTGAGCAACCTGTCCTTGTGAAAGATGTCCCAGCCCATTGCAGAGGAGTTGAACTGGCTGATCTTTAAATGCCTTTTCCAACTCAAATAATTCTGTGATTCCATGATTCACCTGTTGTGTGGGATACCTGGGCGCTGTATTGAGGGAAAACAGCCTTCTGCACAAAGAAGCAACAACCTCCCAAGGTGGAGATGGGATGGGAAAGTGGCAACTTGTTCTGAGGACTTTGAAGTTACTCAGTGGCACGCTGTCCCTTTGACCTATTGATTCTGTAGGTGGTGTCTGCTCCTGTCTTAGGACACTAGTAGTTAAGAGAGAAGGAGTAGTATCTGGAATAAACAAAGCTGAGGTGGGGAAAGGAAGATGCCTGGCAATGCACACAGACTAATACTAAGTCAGCAAGCATTGCAGCAGAGCAGTGATGCTCAAGATTTTGAAACATCATTTTCCATTCTGATTTGGACAGATAAGGCAGCAGTTGTGCAGGTGAGATGGATTTCCCACAAACGAGAAAGAAAAGATGCCATTAACAGAGAGGACAGCAGGGTGCAAGGGCATGAGGATAAAAAAATTATCTTCACAGAGAAAATAACCAGAGTTCAGGAACACCATTCTGGCGCTAGACTTCTTCTTAAATAAATTGCAGTAGACCTAGCCTTAGCTTCAATACACATGAAACCAGTTCAAAATTGTTTCCTGGGCAGGATGGAGTACTCTGTCTACTTCTACCCCTGTCTTCTAGATAAGTTCCTACATCACCCCCACGACACTGAAGTGCAACAAAACCTGGAAGGAGGGCAGGTGTGTAGTAAGCAAGGCCAGGAAAGATTGGACTTTCCCTTCTGAGTGGAAGAGGATGAGAAATCTCTAATGATCTACAGGTGCAGCCCTGGGACCTAAGCTAAGCTGGTGGATGCCCAGGGCAAGGAGCTTCTGCTTCATTCAGTCACGTCAAGCTCCTAAGGAAGGTGGTGCTGCATGAGTGAGACCCAAGAGGAAGATAAGAAAGGCCAACAAGAATGTGACAGGAAAAGGAACAAACCTGCTTTTTTTTTTTTTTTTCCCTTTTTTTTTGTTTGTTTTGAGAATATTACTATATCGGGCATTTAAAATACTATGTATAATTTCTCCACATCAGCTTTATTTGGTCATCAGCAAGGCTCATGACAAAGCATTAACACAACCCCCCGTGTGTCCATGCCTGCTACCCTGGAAATGCACTGAGCTGCTTGCAGGCTAGTGAAATAAATTCAAAACCAAAAAAATAGACTAAGGGTCACGATTGGCCCATAATTCATTAATGCTTTCCCTCAAAGTATATATTCTTCTAATGAGTTTCCTTTAAATGCAGTGGTTGTAATTTTTGGTATTTTCCTATTGAGAAAGCCATAAAATATAAGCAATGACATAAAAAAATACTTATTTCAGTTGCAGTGCACAATGTTTCTGACTATAAGTTAATGGTTTACATATTAATTCTCTCATCTCTCTGATGGGCAGAAAATTGCTTTACTATAAAAGCAGTTAAATTTGTCATTTCGTATCTACATAACTTAGGTTTAAAATTTATTACAAGCAGTATCAAATTGTTTCATAGCAATTTAACAGATTTCAGGGAAGAAAAATGTGTCAAGTTGGATGTTGAAGTAAAATTTTTCTCACATTATAATTAATGTACTTTTTATGTTTATTGTCTAATCAATTATTTTAAAGGAGACTGAAGGAATGTAATAAAAGTGATTCTTGGAAAAGTTAAGCTGGGCTTCTGAGACTGCAGACAGATTTTATTCTTATTACTGAAATAAAAAGATTTAAAATTCACTCTTCTTGGGTAAAAGTAAAAATGGCAACAATTTTGGATCAAAAATTCTCCTACTGTTTCAGTATGTGAGAGATTAAGAAGGGAAATAATTTATCTGTTTTATCAATTCACGTTTCCATTTGAAAACCATTCTTCTGTTCCTCAAATTCTGCCATCAACTTACTCAGCAAAATAACAACACATGGTCTTCTACTGGAATTGTATTGGAATGTGTTGGAATGGAACTATATTATCAACTTGACTGAGGTTCCTCAGAGCCATTCCAGTGAAGGCACAAAGTCTGTTCCTAATATTAAGTAGTTCTTTGAGTTCATGTCTATGCAGCAGCAATTGATGCTAAAAGACTTTTGTAACTTAGATCATGTGTGTAGCATCACCAATTCTGCCCAAAGGGACTGTAGGTGTGCTTTGTATTAAGCAGTGCTTCAAGGACATTTTTGATTTGGGACTTGAATTCTCTTATGTCATCTGAAATTAATCCCATCCAATAATTAATTAAGAGTTGTTTTTGTTGTTATTAATATCTATTTTGCCTCAAAAGCCATCCACAGGCAATGCACTGCAAAGGACTATAGTTTAATCCCAAGTCTGAGAAGAGGTTTTTGCAGCAATTTCCCCTACTTGGAAAATGATCTGTAGCAGGAAAATGTGACTTTCTCTTTTCCTTCTCCCCACCCCCATTTTAGAAATTGTTCATGTTTTTTTTCTCCAGCCCTGCTCTCTGTAACATCCACTATAACTAAGTGTACCAGCTACATTGATTTGTGCTCTGCCCGTGTGATTCATGGCATGCCATTGTGGTCATTATAATTGAGTTCCAGAATGAAGATAAGCAAGAAAAAGATAAAGCGATAACCTCCAAAAAGCGAGAGATTAATGAGAGGCTTTAGTCCTGGAGAAGGCAGTGAGTGCATGTGCTTGGGAAAGTTAGGTCTTGCCAGAAGGGGAAGAAAGAAAATGTCTTTAACTGTTACGTGTCAAAAACCCCCAAAAGGGTAAAACTGTACACTTTAGGTAAGATCTGGGAAAAAAAGTAAAGTTTCTTCCTTTTTTATTCCCTTCTGGCCCACTTTCCATTTTAAAACATCACCTCCATTACTTTTCTTTTTGACTCCTCTCCTTTCTGCTGCAGGGTATCAGCTAATCATCAGAACACAGTGAAGAGATGTAACAGAATTTTAAAAAGTGTAGACTTGATTTCTAAATGCCTATATCTGTTTCATAAAATATACTCATCGACATACTAAGTTTATCTTTTTTTAACATTGATGAGGCACCCAGATTTAACTCATATCTGTAGGAGAACATAACTTTCAGGGAGAAAATATCCAATCTGGACTTAAATATACTGTTGATTTTTTTTGCATTTTTCTCTGCAAGATTCATCTTCCAGTGAACTCATTCTTGAATTTTTCAATATCCTTCTTGAGTTTCAACTCCAAGTTTTCATGGGCAGTTGCAGCAGAGTATGGATAATCTATCCTTTCTCAGCTAATGTTCTGTCTTTTGCTTCAGAACTTGCCTTACCTTTTGGCCATGGCACTTCACTGGTACCTCACGTTCATTTCAGTGCCACACAAAGCTCAAAGAAAAACTGTTCATTGCCATTAATTATTTCAACTTTTGTTAATTCTTTATTGAGTCTTGTACCAGTGTTCTAGTAATTTGCCCAGGATCAATGTGAACCTGACATGCCTGTGATTACACAAATAATTCCATTTACATTTGTTAAACAGTGGCATCCTACCAGTTTTTCCTAAGCTCTAGGAGCTTTCTGAGAAAGAAGCAAAAAAAGCCCCAAAACCCAAACCCAAACCACAAACAAACAATAAGAAAACAACAAAAGCCTGCAAAATATGAATGTTTCACATGTGCTCAGGATTTTTCTCTAGCTATTAAAAGAGAAATGTTACTATTATTTATATCAAATGCACAGAGTGTATATCCAGTATTCCTATAAGTTAGCCATCCATTTTTGGCTTCCAGTTCTTCTTGCCCACTTGCTGCTTTTTTTCCTTACTCTTTTACTGAAATTTTCCCAATTTACTGTAGAGAATGGGCTGTAAAGAGAATAAGCAAAAAATAACAAAGGCCATAATATGTATAATAAAAAAATCTGATATGTATTTATTTTTCATTATAAAGATCTTGAAAGTTTTGCTTTCAACTTCCATTAATTAAAATATGGAAAGATATTGACATTCACAATGTAAATTTAAACTATTTAATTTAAAAATTGACATTAAAATGTCAAGATTTTTTTCTCTTTTTTAATACAGACATAGAGAACTAGACCTTTCTCTAAAAATCATTTTTGTCTGCCTTGGATGAAGAAAAGCATAGCTAGTTTAGTTGGTGAATAGGAGAATTTAGCTCAGCAGTTCTGCAAAACCTGGAAGGAATGCTCTTCCCCTCATCTAATGCCAAATGTACTCTGGATAATGATATTTGCCTGGCAAAGGAGACTGAGAACATCTGCTACCTCAGCACCCCTAGTCCCTGCTTTCCTGGGACTAGCAGGTGTGGATACTGGTTGGATTTATGCATCAGAAAGGGAAGCATCCCTTGAAATCAGGAAACTGCCCACAAAATAAAATGTAAATATTTCAGGACAAAAATAAATAAACCCACTCAGATTTCATTAAAGACTCTCAGAGACCTATTTTTGATACTTATTAACTATTAATGTGAGACAATTTATAAGTTTGAGTGAGTTTTTAACTATTGTGGAAATATATGAGCTGGCAACAAGCTGTAATGCAAAGTGTATATGGGTACAGTGTGTCTCAGAGCTTGCTAAATGCTTTGTTTTTTGTGCCATCTGTGTGCTGCTATCTTTATCTAGCTGAGGATTTTGTTTATACATCTATATTTAGTACATTGAAAAGAAGGGGGAAAGAAAAGATAATGATTTTGTTTTCTTTTTCAAATGAACCTAGGATGACATCCAAAGCCTACCAGAGTAGAAAATGTGGGCTGGGACCCACCTTAGGGTGAGATATTTGTGTAAACACCTGCTATTCCTTAAATGATAATACTGACCAAACAATCCTAAGATCCTCTTAAGAATTTCTTTCAAAGGATGGATTCAGATACTAGGTGCCCTCAACATCTGCTGAAGGTTGGCAGATACACTAAAAGGCCTGTGGGAACTGTGCCCACGAGTAACAAGGGCTGCACTCAAGGAGTGGCTGTTTTAGGTTGTGTGCAGAGGCAGTGGTTCAGATACTGTGCAAATAAGGTGTGATAATTGGATGGAGATGAGAAGACTAGAGGGTTGAAAGATCCTCAGGCAGGGATGGAGATGGAGCTTGAAGCTGGAAAGAGTTGAGTGTACAAATATGGAGGGCTGAGGAAGCATGGACCCTGGCTACCAAAATCTCTCTTTCTAGCTTAGTTATGGATATATCTTGACTAAAGAAGCTCTAAACTCATAATGCAAATGAGAAAGCAATGACACCTGTCATCTCCTTTCCATGAGAAAGGAGCTAGCACTCATTTCCAATTAATCATTTTGTAGCAAAGGAAAACCAAAATACTCATGTTCTTTTCTGACCCAGACATAAAACTGTGAGCTATTTTCTGGATAGGCAAAGCCTTTATGTAACTTGGTGATGGACTGTGGGCGTGGGAAGACCTGAGCTCTGAGTATCTCTGCAAACTTTCTGCCGACATGGGATAAATAATTTCACTTTTCTGTGCCTAATTTGTTAGATGGCATTTGGTAGAGGTAGGAGAAAGGCACCATAAGACTTTGAAAGATGCATAGGGTGAACCAATATAGTTCTTGAATGTGCCCCTGTAATTCTGGAAAAGTTAATATACTAATTTATATTTACCAGGTGAATGCTTGGAGTTTAAGATTTTTCTTTGTTTATATACTTTAAATCTATGTTTGGTCAGGGTATTTAAAAGGAAGGACATGCATTTCTTTGGCTAATTAATTTTAAAAAAAGACTCTTTTGGCTTGAACCAGGCAGGAATAACATTTAACTGGAAATAAGAAAAAGAGTTGATGAGACGAGATTTGTACTGTAAGCCACAGTGACTTGATCAGTGGTAAGCATTTGTTTCCATTGTGTGGGTAACTGGAATGCTTGACAGCGCATCTGAGGAGTTAAGTTAGCTCTGCCTTGAGTTAAGCAAAATCTGGTCTGTACTGGGATTTTTTGAGTATTTCATCAGCAATTCTTTCTTGCTGTCTGGTTTTCACCAGTTTTCCACTCTTACGTTTATACCTGGGGGAATATCTCCCAGAAGACCTGGTTTCTTTTTCTTAAAGTGTATTCTGTGGCTTTTTCTAGCAGTACTATAAACTACAGGAGAATTTGTCTGTCCTCAATAGAAAGATAACACAGAATGTTAAACAAATGGATTTTTAAAGCGTTTATGCTCCTGATTCCTTGGAAGTTTCTCTATGAGTGTGCTGGTACTAGTAATGATGTATCATTATGATGAGAGCCTGGCCTACCTGTGCTGCCAGAACATATCCCTTTAGAGATATTAGATTGCTCAGTTTTAACTCTGCTGATCTTACTGCCTGATACTGGATCATAAAAGACCCTGGAGTCATGGTGACAGTTGGAATAAGGATAAAGAATGTGACCATATGGTGCTTTTCTGTGTTATAGGATGCAATTGTGTAACTTGGCATGGCTCATTTTGTGAACCAAGAATGCTGGAGACAGATATATCACTGGGAGATAACAAATTTCGCATATCCGACACAAGACTGAAGCTCACGTCTCTGCTAGAACTGTTTTGATCTTATCCACAAACTTATCCCCATGCCATGCCACAGAGCTGTCAGTTATCAGTGCTGTATCTGCAGAACAGCTGGAAATTTGGATTTTAGGCCATCACAAAGCAGAATTTTGCCCCTGCTGAACAGATTGACAGGTAACTTATTTGGTTCTTTATGCACAGATTGTGCCTATGACCTCCAGGAGCATGGACAGCTGCCTATCTTTTAAAATTACCAGCCTCTCCAGTCTATTTTGTGTGCCTCTGTGTAAAATAGGATTAGATGAGTAGGAAATTTATTATTTTTAAGAGACCATTTGCAGCATTTAACTGGTAAGCACAGCCAGTCATATTTCTTGCTTAACAAGTCATTCAGACTGATAGAGATGAACCAATCTCTATAGACTAAAAAAACCCGAAAAAATGCTTAAAAGTCAGGATTGTCAAACAGCCCCTACAAAATGACAGTAGAACCAGGATCTTGAACTTGAATCAATGAACTGACTTGTTCACCATATTAGTCACATGCAACAGAGAGGCATCAAAATCACTTCCTGATAAATCATTCATTCCTTATAAATGCATTCGCATCACTTTATACTGATACATAAATGCATGAGCCCTTAATTTAGTCTGATGTCACTCTCCAGCCTCACTTTGGGTCTCCCATGGTCCTAAAGCTGCTGTGAGACAGGGCAAATGCCATCGACCAGGCAAGAATGAGTGGCACAGCGTATTTCCAGAGCAGGTATAATTACCATTTTGTGTGCCAATTAATATTAGATTAAAAAAAAAGACATCCTCCAAAGAAACCTATTTATTATTTAAAAGCCCCCCAGGGTATCTTCTGACATGGATTGGTGCTATAGCAAAGCAGAGGCATGAAAGCAGCTGAAAGCAGACAAACTCTTAAGCAGCATTTAATCCTTTATGCATGTTTTATACATAAACAAATTGGAATGTGTAGATCAATGTCCTCCAGCTGTTTTTCAAACCCCATTCTGCCTTCATTAAAGATTTAGGGAGGAAGTTTCCAAACATAGATATGATGTCGGGAAAAACAGGATAGGATCTTTTTTTCTTTTTTTTCCCCTGAGCGGTTTTCTTAAAACCACCACTGCCTCTCGCTCAAGTAGCAGTACACTGTAAAGTGTTCCTTTGCCACTACAGCCTGCACATTAAATCCTCTATACAGTCTTTTAGTGCTGAGTCACGTTAATTAGACAACAGATATAACTGCCTGATAAAGTGTCCTCAGAGAGAGCCAATTTGGCCACATCAAGTTCACATGGGAGTCATAAAATACCAGGCTCAAATCAATTCCATGTAAACTCAGCCTATTTTCAATGACGTAGTGCTCTATGGCTCCTTGAACATTTATTCTAACAGCCACAGTGAGAATTCATTGATTTAATCAGAAAGAAAGTTTTCTCAATTTGCCCCTCCTTGTCATTAAATATCTTGACAAAAAGGGAAAAATTTGTTCTCTAGACTGGTGGAGAAGAGCAGGACCAAATGAGGGTGTTGGTGGCCTGCTCAACATTTCAGAGACTGGCATTGCAGGGATACTGCCTTTGCAGTTCCAACTCTGTTCTTTCCCATAGGTCTTTCCCGTGCTGAGGGCTGCACTCCTCTCCCAGCCTAGTGGTACTTTTGGGCTTCATAGCAAGAGCTGTCATGGCCAGGTCTCTATTTCAGCTAACAGAAGGGGTTTAGCAATAAATAGCTCTTCTGTATCTTTGACTGTACTGTTGTTGTCTTTACTAGCCATATGCTGATTATAAACCCCCAAAGCTGAGCCCTCTCCCATCTAATTTCACAAACATAAAAGGACAAATGTGGTGATTTGTGGAGACCTCCAGGAGGGCATATAACCTTGTTTCCTTGATCAGCATACAGCTCTGCCTTCGCTATCTCCCATCAACAGCAGCTTGAGTTTTCTGTTTTTACGTCCTAGTTTTGTGTGTGTTGGAAACATTGAGCACTACCCTGAAACCACTGTTAAGAAATACAAAGATTTGAGCTCTATCCCATGTCATCTCTTCCCTCTGAGATAGAGAGCAGTATCTCTGCCTTACTTCAAACCTGGCATGAATTTCAGAGTCAGATTCTTTACCTGACTACTGCCTGCACTGAGTTAAATGGGCTGTCACAATGCCAGATTTTTTTTTCTTGCTTTGGTATTACTTGGCTCGCTTGAACATGCAAAAAAGAAAAATACCTCTTGCATGGCAAAAGATGAGGTAGGATTTCTACTCCATGTGCCTTGAATTTAGAATCCTGGGACCTGATTCTAAACAGCACTATAAAGTCGGTGAGTCTTACAGATGTTCAAAAGCTGTAAAATTCACACACACACACAAGCTCCTAGACCTGCCAACTTTAAGCCCTCCCAGCAGCTGCTGTTAAATGTAGCTCTCATTTACCCTTTACTCCTACACTAGAGTTATTACTATTAAGAATTAATATCCAGCTGCTGTATGACAGACCTGTGGGGGTCTCATTTTTGTGGTGGGTGGGTCCTCTGCACAGAAGCCTTGCAGAGCACTGTGAAGTGAACAGCACCATATAAAAGTAATAGATTATTAGAGCAGGCAGCCTGTATTATGAGTTTCCAGTGCATAAACACTCCAGCCTTCCTAGCTGGAGAAATTAAAATGTAAACACAAGATGCTGCTTTACTACTTTCACATCTGGTGTTGTAACTGGCTTTACTGTGAATATTTTCAAAACAGCCAGATTGTTCAGAACAAAATCGCAAATACCACATCTGCTCCCGGAGGTCTCCAGGAGCTTTGCACCCGGATGAAGGCAAAAAAAAGGAAATTTGGCAGCACTTGATAGATATCAGGAAATACAGGGAAATATAGTCAGCAGCACTTGCCTCATTTACATTAGGAAGAGTTGCTTTCTGACAACATAGGCTGCATACCTGAAATCTCCAAAGTATGAGATTTCATGACCTTTATTGCATTCCATCTATGTTTGAATAGATGCATGAACTGTTGCATCTCAATCCTCTCATTCCATCTGAGGTGTAGAAGGATAAATATTAGCTGGAAATTCTGGGCATGTTTTCTTTTGTTACAAGTTGCTTCAGAACATCTTTATGGAGGAGAGGAAATACACCTCTATATGTATGTAGATAGATGGATACAAGTAACCATCACTGAAGGGTTCCCACTGGCAAAGACAGTGTTAGTATATGAGGAAATTACCAGGAACGAATAGATTTGTCATTTGTCTTGCCTTTTTTGCTGACATGAAGCCAACAAGTTGATCTGTCTTCTAAATCATGTGCCAGGTTGGAATTCCTTCTTCCCTTATCTTCATCTTGCTTCCAGGCTGCAAGGACACTACCATGAAACCAGGTGATTTATAGATGCCTCTTTCCACTCTTTTCTCAGGCCTCTTTGCAATAAGCTAAAGATCCAAGACTGAAAATGTAATTTCTCTCAGATCTCCTAGCAGAATTTAATAAACCCAAACCCCAAACAAACAGCTGCCTGTAATTTATTTCCTTATTGTGTGAAATCTTCACCCATATTTACGAGTGATAGATCTAGACAATGCTGCTTGTTGGCAGCGCTATTAACCTCTGCCTTGGAGAGTCTTCTCCAGACTGAACAACCCCAATGCTCTCAGCCTTTTTTCAAAGGAAAGGTGTTCCAGACCTCTGATCGTCTTCAAGGCCTTCCTCCAGATTTGCTCCAACAAGTCCACATCCATCTTATATTGGGGACTATGGTTTAGTTGAACCTTAGTGAGAAAAGTGATAATAGAAAAACTTGGTGTGCACACAGCACAGTTTGTAACTGCAAAGATACTTTAAAAACCCTCATGTGTGGGTGTGAATTCTCAGCATCTCTCAATGCTGGCTGATGTTAAAATGGCCATCATCCCACCAGCTGCAATTGAACCCAATGGACAAGCACAGAAATCA
The DNA here is from genome assembly GCA_024734555.1 of Trochalopteron elliotii. Taxonomy (NCBI): domain Eukaryota; kingdom Metazoa; phylum Chordata; class Aves; order Passeriformes; family Leiothrichidae; genus Trochalopteron; species Trochalopteron elliotii. Next base: position 4,492,364 of record JANPWX010000011.1, read on the forward strand.
GAACAACCACGTTAACAAGGAGTCCAAAATACAAGCTGTGCAATGCAGCCAGCCCTGCACCTGATGATGTGATGTCACTAGAGGATTCCCATCCACCAAAGTGACCCTCAGGCATGATGAATTTAGGCTTTGCTCCTAGCTCTGAGCAGCTGCAAATTTGGGTCTGGATGTCAACTCAAGGCCACTCTGCATACAGCAAAATTGTATACTAATTTTGGTACAAAGACTCAGGATTTCATTTCATTTTCACAGCCAATAGATAAATAGAGCCTTTCTCCAAGTGGACTGGCTGCAAACCTGCCCCTTGTAATGTCTTCTTGACTTGGTTTTTAGTAACACTGACATTTTGGAATCCAAATACATTTGAACTAAAAGATAAAGCAAGAGAGGCCAGGACTGAGAAGCTCCATTCTTAGTAATGAGCTAATCTCCTTCTCTTAGACAAAACTCTTACTCCAGCTGTGGATTTGCAGCTTTCTGTGACAACTTTTGTTATTACATTAATTCCCAGTGTCACGATAAATATTTTGACAAAAACATCTCGAATTCTTTGTGTGACTGGATGCCTTTTGTTGCATGGCAGAGGTAGTATATAGAAAATGCAGTTCCCTATTTGACAGGCACTGGTTTGATTGCACAGACTGTAAACTGTCAGCTTGGCATTCCAAAGAAACTGAAAATGCAGACAATGAGTACAAGACACGTTCTCGTCTGTTTGTTACCTGAGGTAAATAAATACAAAATGGCCAAAATTTATACAGATATATATATATAAGTTCACCTGACTTTAAGCCTAAAAATAATCAATTCCTCAGAATGCTCCCCCATCTTTACTCAAAATTGGATTAGTAAGCAAAGAAAAACTATTTCTGTACAACTGCAGTGCTTTACATTTCTCTTGCTTGGTAAGATGATATTTTTCTAGTGGTATTAGAGTGTCTCTTGTGGCAATTTCAGGTAATTATGATTTAGTATGAACAAACCTGGAAAATGCATGGAGAAAAGACTAGAAAGATTGTAAAGTCATCATTGAGAACAAATTTCATAGGGAGATGGACTGGCAGATTGTCTCTATTCCTTTCCTTGTTTTCTATCTTATTCAGAGAAATAGAATATAATTTTGAGAGACTTCTGCAGATAATTTACAGACCTTTTCTTTGGGCATCATCTGAGGGGACAGTCTGCATTAATCTAGGAGTGGATGGATAGCTTTGCATTTCAGCGACCATATCCCTACAGGGGCTCTTTGGAAGGGAACAGGAAGCTGGTGGTGACATGCAATATCCAGGTGTACATGCAGAAGGACCTATCCACAAAATAAACCTTTCCTGATTTATGATGACTTTGCTGGACTAGGAATTTTCCTAGAAAGTGATTTACTGAAGCAAAAATGACACAAAACCAAAGGGGAAAAACAAAGACAGAAGACAATTCTGGCAGATTTATGCAAGAGATGAGTCTCCCTCTCTGTGAGTGCCCCTGTTTAGTCCAGGCATTTAATTGTTCCTTCTGTAAAGTGTATCTGCTGAAACTTTATAGAGTAACCTTCAAGGCTAATAACTTCAGTTATTAAACCAAAGTTGATCCTTCCCTATAGACTTGAAAAAGTCTCTTTGCAGGCCTGGGGACTGAAAGGGGCTTGAGCCATTACAGGAACTTCCTTTATGCTGCAATTGGTCACAGACATCTGACCTCCTTTGGCCACAAGAAGCCTATTGTTATCTCTGACATATGTTCTGGTTCTACAATTTCTTTCTGTTTTTATCTTTTAATTCTAGTCTTTAGTACCAAGATCACTGTTGCTGCATTCTTCTAAGTGACAGCCAGGCATGAAATGAAAATAAAAGTTGTATAAACTGTATGAGAGTGAGAAAACACCCAGTATTATCACATCCTGCTGGAGCTCTACGTTCTTTGTCAACAATCCATTAAGCTGTTCATAGTCTGAAGAGCAGATTTAAGTATAAGTCCCTTTGAAAGTACATTGTCTGGCAAAACACACCCAAAAATCTCTATTTGATGGATTGTTGTGAGGACTACAGATATGCATAAACCCAGAATTTATAAGTCAAGTCTTGCCAGTAGTATATGAAGCATATTTATTCAGTAAACTCAAAGACAATCTACCTTTCGAATAACTGCTTTCACAAACAGAAATGAGCTAATTTAAATTTAACTGAATGAACCTAAGGCATTACAAGAGAATGTACAAAAGCCAAATGCAGAGAGATAAGGTCAGCTAATAAAACTAACTTCTATACCAACTGTAAAGTAACCATTTCAGCGAGTCACTATTAAGACCTACTATTTGTGACAGGATAAAAGTTACTATTTTATGTTCAATGTGCTGTACAGTTTGTTAGTGATGTTTAAAAAAGAAAAGCAAGAAAACACTTTTTTTTTTTTTGCATTTTGTGAGTTTAGAGTTTATAATTAAGGATAGGAAGAGATGCAATAGAAGTGGTTTGCCCAAAACCAAAGGTAAAAAAAAAGTCAATGGAAGAATGAGGTCTAAACTCCAGGACTGTATGATTTCCACTTTTGTATTCTGTCTCACAGATGTCTCTGCTTATCTTTTAATAGAAAAGCTATTAAAAAATATTGAAGCAGATAGTCACTCTACCTATCCTTTCAAATCATTCAGCTCTGCTTACTCTGTGCAGTGTAAACAGTTTAATTTGGAATGCTGGCCTCAGGGAATACCCATAAGGGATCAGAATTAATCTGTCCCCATTGTATTGGTGCTTTATAGCTAAGGATTGGTCTCACAGCATTTCTAAGCCGTAGCTTTTCTTAGTCAGGATTCTAAGTGATGTCACTTGAGTGCCTCTATTGATAATCAGTATGTTCTTTTGTTTACCTCCCGTACCAGCTTATTTTACCCAGATGTCACCTACTGCTAGACATAAAGTCTAGACAAGTTTTGTGATTGTATCTGCCCTTACCACTGTGGTCCTGGGGCTTCCCTGGGACTGTAGCCAGAGCATTCTCTCTTCTGCATCAGCTCTTGGGGCCATCGATCAGCTCCAACAGGGTATGAATTTCCATTCTGAAAATAATTTCAAAGCCCCAGAATGCAGGGAGGGATTAAAGTGCCAGAGGAAAGTTTTCACTTATACAGCCAGTGCGTGAACACCAAACCACTGATGGTTTTCACCTTTTTGTGATGAAACTTGGACTTACTCTTCCCTCAGCTCTTCATCTAGGCATCATCTTCCCCTCGGAAGTTTTCTCTAGCAGCTGAAAGTTGTAACAAGGAGAAAGCAAAGTGAGGTCTTGGCTCAGGCTGGACATGAGGAATCACATCCAGCCTGACCCAAAGGGCAGAGGGATTCATTGTCTGCCTCAAAGATGCTCAGTCCAAGTGTGTTAAAACAGGCCTCTGTCAGTGGAAAGAGAAAGGCATTACAGAAAATGAACTGTCACACCTTAAACTAGGGGATCTGACATCAGTGAAAGGACTCTCCTACCATGTCTCTGCTCACTCTCTAATCAATCAGTCAGTCAATCAATCAGCAGAAAGTGACTGGCTATTACCCAATTGCCTTTAGATGGGGTGAAATCCTACTGAAACATTTGCCACACCACAACAGACTTCAGAATTTGTAAAAGAAAAGTAACCAACCAAGACTGCTTAAACTGAATCTCTCTACCCTTGGGAGATGTCTATATTATAAAGCAGGTTCACCCTGCTCAGCAGCCAAAAGAAATCTTTGTCTTTCAGCTTTCTCTGTAGCCTTTAAGGAGTACAACTTAGATTTAACTTTGTTATTTCAGTACGTACATAAAGTTCATACTCCATACTCCCTCCTGCCTTGTATCTCATGCAATGGCCAAGGTCCCTTCACAGCTCCCAGGAGGAAAGCAGTCTGTAACCTTCACTGCTTCCTCTTGAAAACACCTTGAAAAATTTTTCCTTCAAACTTCTATGAAAATGGAGCATACACATTATGGAACATAATTTAAGTGTCAGAATTAGAGACAAAGCTCTGCACTGTCCAGCTTCAATCAATCCAGCTAGTTTCTGGAGGAAGTCTGGCAACAGCAAAAAAATATTAAAGACAAATAAATGATCTGTGACTTGAATGATGGATGATTGCTCTTGTATTTTGTTCTACATATTTAGTGTCATTATCAAACTGGCATAAATTGTATTATGAAATCATCTTGTTCACTCAATAGTCTCATCAGTTTCAGCTTTTTCCATAAGCCATTTCTAAAAGCTAGAGATTACACTTTTTTTCTTCTTCTCTCCTATTTCTTTAGCTATTCCGAAGGATAAACAGGTTTTAAAATTGAATATGTTTTGAAGGCAGAGTTAGGAATTTGCATGTTTATTGGTTTTGTTGTTGTTTGTTCCTATGTTTTTTCCCTCTTCTTCATTATGAATGAATAAGTTGCTTTTATGTAACAAACGTGGTTTTCTTGCCTGGATAGCTTGGCTTTTGCCATGACAAAAGAAGAATTTGCAATCTCAGGATTCCTTTCCTCTTGCTTTGGTGTTTCTTCAGTTTTCTATCCTGTTGCATATGGAGGTTTTAGTGCTGCTCAACATGGGTAAGGGACTGTTCTTTCACTAAACTACTGAGATGGAGTTAATTTCCTTCCCCCTTTTAACTGGTGTTAATTTATATTTGATGGGAAGAGGTGGGAGGGAAAGTATTTCATGTTCACTTAGAAATGCTTAGAAAATAAATTTAAAAAAAACCAACCAAAAACAACACAACAGGAAGAACAAAAGAACAGGGGAAAAGAACATCCTGTAGTTCTGTTTCTACTCATTTCCAAATTTACATATTTCTTATTAAAAGGAGAAGAGAAAGTGTCCATGGTAACAGTGCTAACTCGATTTATGAGAGGTTACAGAGAGCACTTGGCCCTGAAGGATATGAATGCTTTGGGAATGAGATTTTCTTGCTGTTGTAGATTCATAATATTTCCAATGACTCTGATCATCTGTTCTGACCCAGTAGTTGAGAAACCATCAGTAGGGCTAGTTTAGGAAAAGTTCCTTAAAACAGCACTGTGAGGAAATACAGAGGCTCAAAATCTTTACCTTCTAACTAAGGCAAATTTGAAAAGTGGAATAAATAACTGGTCTCAGCCTCATTATTTCTGGTCAGTCTTAGAACTGTCATCAGCTGAGTTGAGTGCTCAGCTGCATTTGGAATCAAGGGTCTTTGCTCAACACTGTGAGGAACACAGTGGGGCGAGTTATTTCCATAGGCTGTTGGCTTTTTTTTTTAGGTGCAGCTGGTATCATCTGCAGGGGCTGTCTCAAAAGGCACACAAATGGCCATGTGAGGGAACAAAAGAAGAAACATGTTGAAATGAAAAAATACTGAATTCTTTGGCATAGCTTGACAGTTGAGTGTTGCCTTTTCCTCTCTTGCACTGCTGGCAGAGGTCACATGGGAAATGCACTGTCCAATGCTTATCAACACAAACTGGTTTGGACCTAAATAGACTTTTGTTTCCAGGTTTTCCTCTGATTTTCTATGTAAACTGAGGCAAGTGACTCAGCTCCTTCAGTCATTATCCTATCTGGACTGTTAATCAGATCCAGGAATGTCTCTCTTGATTGTATCCTCAGCTGGGATTTCACCTGAAACATCTGATTCCACCATGACAGGAAAAGTTGGGAGGGGAAAGACATGAGAGTGTTAGAGTACTGAATTATCCTAAGACTGTTCTTATAACTTTGTTCACAAAATTGTTGTCGTGAATCCCTAATGTCAGGACCCAAAATGGAGTACTCTGAAAAGTTCTTTGGTTGTCTTTCTCAGTGCACACTGCATTGTGGGGTTTTTGAATGGCTACATTAGCATTTTCTCCATTTGCAGACTTCTCTTTTCAATAGTCAAACAAAGCTTTTACCTTAAAACTTCCTCTTCTTCACTGTGTTGGATGGAATTTTTTTTTTCCCTACAAAATGCAAAAGTGTTTGAAGATGTCAGAGTGTTAAACCATGCAAGTCTGTGAGTGGTGGTGGAAAGGAAATAAAGGTTCTATTGCTTGGTTATCTACACAAAAGATTTTTCTTGAAAATAAAGATCCATGACCTTTTAGCTTCAATTAAAATACCACCCATTTAAAGAACATATCCACATTACATGCTTGTGTATGGACAGTGAGAGGAGAATAACATTTAAAATTCAAAATGCAGGGCAAATCAGGAAGGCAGAACACTACAAACACACTCCCCCCCATGCACATGTGGAAATACATATGCTGCATTATGAATTGTTTCCTTTATTTTTTGATAACAAAATAATGCATTATTTCCAAATTATGACCATGGAAACAGCCACAAGCCCTTGTTAATTGTCCCATTTCCTCCCAGAAAGTTTGACTAATTCTACAAGTAAACTGTACACTGTGAAAGTATTGAAAGTTTGTTCATAGCTGCTGAGAAATTAATAGAGGGGAAAGTGGGGAGTAGAGACTGAACAAAGAGAATAACACGGAGAGTTGCTGTGTTTTCAGGATGTCTTAAAATGCAACAAATTCAGCCTTGACAAATGTGCAAAAACCTGAAAAAAGTAATGCTAAAAAAGACATTAGGGTAAAATATTCAAGAGATCTTATCAGTCTCACGGTAGGAAATCTTTATATGCACTCCTTGTCTCATATTACAAGTAATATTGTGGCTTTGTTTGTGTATGATATATATTTTTCAAGCTTTTGGGGTAATTTTTTTTATTCCTACTTGGGTATTTATAATACATGGGTTAGGGTAGTGTCATTCTGAGTTCTCTTACTCATTATTGTATATAAGAGACCTGGAAGAGCAGTGTATCTCTTGCTTAGTATTTATTATGCCAAAAAATAAATTATGACATTTACTGAATTATTAAAATCATAACATTTTAAGTAACTGAATCTGATTTTCTCCAACATTAGGAAACTTTGCCCAGGACCCTCAAAGGAATTTGGGCTTCTGACTTACAATTCCACTGGCAGAGCTGTCAGAGGGGTTTATCCAGCTTAGTTTAAATGAGTAACAGGTTCACAGTCTCTTCAGGATACCTAAGATATTAATCAGAATTATTTAGCAGATGTAGTTTTAGTGTTTAAAATTTCTCTTAACAGAAGCAGTTTCAACTACAGTCCTTTGTCATTATGGATTATATGCATGAATTTCTGAATTTAATTATTGCTAACCTTGAGGCATTGGGCTAGTTTACTGGTGCTGTACAAAAAAAAAAATTAAAAAGGAAAAAAAATTGGAAAAGAACAATATTTTCTTTTTGTCATTGTTAAAATTTCACCTTTTTTTCAAATTTATATATTGTTTTCTAAGCCAGATCTTTCTGTTCCTATGAAATTATATAATATTTCTCAATTCCTGCAAGTGCACTTTTTAAATAAGTGGATGTTCAGAATAACAAAGTTTTCCTTCAGATCAAGAACTTCACTATATCCCAAATATATGTGTGGGAGGGAATGCTGGTTGGCTGACTGTATTAATTGGATTTGAGAAGTATTTCTGAAAACTATTGTAAATCCTTGTTCGGTAATGTGGTTTCTGCTCGTTAGGTGGAATTGGAGATATTTTTGTACAAGTTAGAACAACAGCAATAATAGTGTAGCTGAAGTGGTGTTGCATTCAGCCTGGGCTGCACAAGGTACCTGAGATCCTGGGTAAGTATACAGACTTCTAGACAATGCTGATTTCCATGGGCTGTATTTTGTTGGTTCTATTTTTAAGTTCAGTTTGTCCAAGACTACTATGTCTCTTCAAGCTTCTCTCTGGTCTTTACATTATAAGCTTGATTCCCATGGGTAGAAAACATGGCCTTGCAAAAATGAATTTCATATCTCATTGCAAGTAATCTTTAATGTCTTTCGTTTTGAAGAAATTTAGTGGTTTAAAACAATAAATTGGTTCTAGAAATCATTGAAAAATTTGATATGTTCACATTAGGGTCAAGCAGCACAACCCTGTAGCTGAAAAAAATCAGTGTTGATCAGTTGTTTTCAATGGTGCTGTTCAGGTGATGTCTGCCTCAGTATTCCCAAATACTCCTCTCATGCTTGCTTTTTTTTTGCTCCTTCTATCCTGAATTTCTCTTCCTCTGTCTTCCATTGCAGTTAAAGAACTAGCTGATACCCAGATGGCTTCACAAGCCTGGTAAAGGTTGGTTGAAGCAGGGAAAAAAGAGCAGTGATATGACCTGTCTGGCCCAACATAAGAAAAATAAATATTTCAAAATTACTTTTATAGAGCTAAAATACAAATAGAACCTACAGCATCTTCTGCTTTATCCTATGCAGTTAAAAAACACAAAGGGCACCACAGGAGTGATTCTGTAAAATAGAGGCTTTCTGAATGTTATAAGCAAATACCAGGATTCCTGACTTTTCCTTGCTTCTACGCTTCAAAAAAGTTAACTTATTTACTGGTTTTTCTACTCCTTTCATGGAGAGAAAAAGCTAAAGCTCTGATAATTCTGATTACAGCAAAACTGTATTCATACTTGCAAACTAAAGGATTCATGTCCCTCACATAGACGTTGCACCTCACCTTCACCTACAGACTTTCAGAGGCAAGAATGTAACTCTCTCTCCACAGGCACTCAGCAACTTCAAATCTTGGGCTGTGTCTTGAAACACGACTTCCATGAGGGTAACCCCCGTGACCCTCTCTTAATGATGATAGAACACATACAACTAGTGAGCAAAGAAAATAAATTTCGCTTCATTTCTTATAAGAGGCCAGCAAGAATGACCAGAAAAGGAAAAGAGACTATAACACTCTACATATGTGGTTGGATAAGTGCAAAGTGAACAGTCTGGGAAAACTGAGCTGTTTGTTTATCCTGACAACGATGTGTATTTCTGCACTTTACATCATGGCAACACTGCATAACTTTACTCTGGAATTCTGGAATTTCATGGTTAATCCTGCTTTTCAGCACTTGTGAATGTTTATCATTTCAATAATTTAGAATTTACAGCAAAGGCAAGGATTACCTTGAAGGGAAGGAATTCCTCAGATGTGTTTATAGCTTTATAGCTTCGCAGGTAGATCCTGTATTTGCTGAGAGAAACTGTGAATTTTTTTATGGTGCTTCTAAAAAGTCACTTACTGGAAGCATTGTCCTTGGAAACTCCCTTTAGTTATTTGTCATGCCAGTGGACTATTTTGCTGTCCACATTTGGCTTTCACAGGGTAATCTGAAATAAGGCAGCTCTGAAGAACTGTGAAGGTCTGAGTGTAGGCAGAAGAGTTTGTGATCTGGTGAAACTGAAAGCAGAGGGAACAGAGAGGGTAGAGAAGCAGCGCTTGCCATTCATATTCCTGAGCACAAAATGTTCTACTCTCAGAGGATGAAAGCCAGTGAACAATGGTTATAAATTAATTAATTCTTCATGGACTCCTAATTTTATATCTTTTGCATTAAATAGTCATGGAATGAAATGCATAAACAGTACTATTAGAGTAGATAGAGAGCCATATTTCTCTGTTTCCAGGTGAGTGCCTGTCATGAGAACACGGAGTCGGCTCGGCTGCACTCTCTCCCCATTCCCTCCAGTCTTCTGTGCAATGTGGAACCGGTTTTTACAGGAGAAATTGAAAATGCCAGCTCGCATTAGCCAGTTGATTAGTAGTTATTGCACTCTCCAGAATAGTGGATCTGCATCTCAAAAAGAAGAGTTAAATCCAGGTCCTCTCCTTTTCGGCTGCTTGGTGTAGCTGCAGAGTGCTTTAGATGGGTGCATATTATGTGTTCCGTGGTAGGTGTGTCCCAAAAGCATTTGCTGAATTGGGTGTGGTATGTGGAGAAGTGCCCAAGGCATGGACTTCAAAGGGCTAAGGAATTAGATACCCCTCGTGTGAGTCAGATCAGAAACGTTCTTTAGTTTAGCATATGCAGAAACAGAATTTAAGGCAACCAAAGCACTTCACATCCAAATTTCGATTCCAGCTAAGTGGAAATTTTAAGATTGTTCAGCCAGGTGCTTAAATTACACAGAGGTCTTATTTCAATTTCTAAAATTCCGTTGTGTGCAGAGCTGTCTATGGTGGCATCATGGATATGGTCTAGGAGAAAGACAGGCTGGCTGTAGGAAGGGCTTATGTTGACTGTCAGAGATGGACTATTTTCCACAGTGTCATAAACTGCCTGCAATATACATTAATAGCATACACTAAACAAAACAACAAGGAAAACAGGGGGAAAATAAAAACTAATGCCCAGCAGCCCAGATACTGTTAACAGCAACTTTTATCATAACTGTGTAATGGTCCTGATAATTGGTCCCATCATGTCAGACAGTATACAGAGGAAAGAGTAAAGGTAGCTCCTGCTTAGTAAAGTAGTAATAAATTTGATAGACCTAGAGGAGAATGTCTAAGTACAGCAGCTATGGGACAGTAAAAAGCAATGAACTGAGATGTCCTGAATCCCAGGGTAGGGCACTGTACATCATTTATGTGTGGAAATACCTGTTGCAGATGGTAACATAAGATATCGCTATTAGCTTTTCAGAAACAACTATCAGGAAAGCAGGTTCGATAATGCTGACCCTCCACAGCCTCTGCAGTTGTTAGCTACAGCCCTTGACAGCAGGTTTATCATTGTTCTGATAGAGGTAAACTGATCTCTCTCAGGCATCTGTTGGTTTTTTCCCAAAGAAAGTGCCATTTTTGTAGAGTAACACATAATTTGTTTAGCATTACCCATAACATTTTATGATTGCTTTCATAAAACTCCCACTTTTTGGCAGCTTTTCTTACCCCCAAAAATGTGTGAAGGAAGGAAATAGAGCCAAGAGTAGTTGTCCTAGCTATCACCAGAGCACTTGGGTTGGAAGAAAGTCTTAAAATATGGGGACTAACTCAGAAGTGGGTGGAAGGTAATTTGTGCAAATTTGCCTTTAACGATTTTATTTACCCTGACTTATTTAAATCTATTTCTATTTCTTTATTCCTGGAGATGTGTGCCTCAACCTAATTTTTTCCTCACTATTCTTTTTGTAGTTTTAAGCTCTTGTGGGTGTCAAAAGTGGAAAAAACCCATAAAAACTGTCAGAGCTCTGACAGGTGTCCTCTGACAAGTCTTTCCAGGGAGTTTTAAAATGTTCCTTCTCCTAAGCTTGCCCTGTCTCTCCTCCCCCACACTATGTAGGACACAATCCAGAAGGAGCCTACACGTCACATTCACTGACTGACAGCCTGAACCATGAGCTTAACCCCGTTTTTATCAGCTGTTCAACCTAGAAAGTGCAGCTGGGTTCTGAAGTTGATAAACCTCCCAGATTTCCCTCCTGACTCTGCTCTGGAGGTGATCCTATCTGGCAGGAGAGTGAGCACAGCCGTGTGTTCAATCACTCCAGGAGTCCGACAGAGATCTCAGATCCCTGCAGCTCTTTGCCTCGCAGCAGCTCTCTGGTATTTTAGAATTTTCTCTTCTTCCACGTCCCCCAGGGAGGCTAATTTCATGGCTCAGCACATCTCGACTGTCCAGATTATTGTTTTTCCCTTCTGGATACTCAGCCTCAATTTTCCTCTTACACTAACCCCATTAGTTACTTGCATGATTAAACTAAGTGAGTGAGCCTGACAGAATGTGAGGTCCTCCAGAATGCTCCAGTTTTGGAGAGTGTAGGTTTGCAATCTGCATTTGACTTGGAGACTATTTTTTTCTGAATAAACACACACGCATTATGGTAATGAATCATTAAAGTTGAAAATATGTTAAAAATATGTATATATCTATGTATAAAAGCAACAATTAAGGCAAAAAATATCATTGTGGAAGTGATCTGGCTGTGAACTGGGAATTCCTTGAATAAATATCTTCACATTTGTAGGATAGGCCATCTTCTGGCATTTCAGTGATGGTTAAAAGATTTGAAACCCTTCTAGTTTATTTTCTCAAACAGAAACTGTAGTCCCTACCAAAACTGCCATGGCAAAAATAATATGAGGACAGAAAAATATGCTATTTTCTGTACTTCACTGTTGGAAGTCCCCAACATTTTTTCTTGATAATGTTTCTCTCTTCCTCAGTTACTCAGTGTCTTATCACCTACTCTTGAATTGGATGCAGGGAAAATCATAGAAACCTAAAACCTTCCACTAAACCCTGCATAATAAGGTTGAGTTCTTCTATATCTGTTATTAGGTGCTTCATGAGAACAAAAATAAACCCAAATACATTATGTATACAGTTACATCTGTGTTTCTAAAATTAAAAACTATTAGTTCTGGAATAAGGGGCTGATAAGTGGATAGTCCCACTGACATCTGTCACGAGGATGATCCCCTGCAAGGGGCCATTCCTTGGTGTTCAGTGTGGTTTAGTGTCACAGTTCACCCCTGCATACCCACCCTTTGTCACAGGTCTCATAAGAGCTCAGTAGGAGACAATGGACCATGTGAGCGATGGAGCTAATCAAGGTAAATAAGCTCAGTTTTATAAATGAGCAAATTTTTCAGAGCATCTATAATTTTTTTCTGCATTTAGTCATGTCATTTAAAAAAATGTCAGCACAATGGCTTTAAATATTACAAATTAAATTTACTACCTAAATGAAGATCATTGATATCACAGACAAGCAGGAATAATTTAGACCTTAATTGGACCTCTAAAGGTAATTAATTTTCCAGTGATGTTTGGTATAAATATTCTCTTCTTAATTTATTGAAATAGAAATCTGAAATGTTCATGCATCCAAGTATGCTCCAGTTATAAACAGAAAAAATTAGGAATGCCTAATACCCTTATTGTTCTTTTTTTTTTGCAGTGTCAGCAGACTCTGCCATGAAAGTGGCACAAATACAGCAGTTATTCCTTAAAGGTTTTAATAGCTGATACCCTAATCCATAACCATCTATCAGTACATGATGGCATTTGACATAAGTTATATTTGAAACCAAAATAATTGTCTGTGTTTATTTAATGGGACATAGCTCATTTATCCAATGGGACCTAAGGCACTTATTGAGCTAAAGCCTAAATGATTTGGAATCAAGGACATGATGGAAGTGGGCCAGGTTTTTTTCAAGGTAATGATCTGTAGGTAGGAAAGGCCACACTGTGTCTAGTAGGCTTGTGTTTGTTGTACACAAGTCTGCAATTCCACTAGAAAATATTTAGAAATCTGCAAATGAAAAAGGCTTAACACCGTGAGTTATTAATTATGAATTTTCCATAGAAATGCCATTATTCCTTCTCCCTGAGAAATGAGCTCACATGTACTGTGAACGGGAGAACACAGTTATTGACAACTATCTGTAGCTCTCTAGATTATCCTCATACAAAATGAAGTCATGAAAGAAGTTCAGTGTGATGGTGCACACAGCTTCCTCTTTTGCAGATGTTGCATGGGATTCTTGTTCTTGTTCTTGTTCTTGTTCTTGTTCTTGTTCTTGTTCTTGTTCTTGTTCTTGTTCTTGTTCTTGTTCTTGCTCTTGCTCTTGCTCTTGCTCTTGTTCTTGTTCTATTAAAGTGGGACCCCACTGACCTCTTTAAAGAGGTGTGACTTTCTGAAGACTTAAAGATAGCAAGGTAGGAACTAACCAGCTCATGCATAGGATTTAAAGAAAATAAAGGATAAAATACTATTGGGAACAAATAAATTTATATGCTCTAGTGGAATCTAAGGCTCCCTGCTGGAGTAATCAGGACATATATCCACTGGCTGTGGTCACTGTTTAGATGGGGCCTCAATTTCAGCATTTATTCATCCTCTGATATTTAAAGTCTCTTCTCCAAAGTAGAAATTACATATAATACAGTCTTTAAACTGATAGAATTTTCAATTTTTGACTCCTCTATTATGCTGTGATGTTCTGCTTATCTTCCCTGTCTTTACACTAATAGTGGATAAACTTGCCTGGCTCCAGGGGCTGCCCAGCTCCTCTAGGTCTCACCAGGCTCACAACTTGCTCACTAGACCTCATTCCTTTGCTCTGGGGAGGAGGCCAACAGCCAATTATATCTGAGCTGCTGCTCTCTCCCTTTCCTATTTGCATTAGCACTGGAGAATTTTTGAGCCGCTGATCAGGTCAAATATTAAAAATGGTCCAAAAAAAGTGATTAATTGCTTCAGTAAGCATTGACATGCAGAGCAGTAGTGGAAACTCATCTGGGGAGGGGGTGGGTGGTTACCCAGAGGTAATTCTGAATGTGGGTGCATTGAATTTTGTGAATAGTTCTAAAAATCAAAGTGGTTTTGATAATCAGTAAAAACAGATCATAACTTTTCCCCCAAATCGACATGCTCATAAATTCTGTATGAAAATATGCTAGTTCTAATTTGATTTAAATTTCCTCTGAGAAGTGGATGAGAGCAGCATTTCCCAAAAGCTCTATTCTAGCTCTTTTTTTTCTTTCCGTTTTCCTTCAGGTTTCCACTAAGTGAATAATAAATGTGTTTTCTTCAGAAATTACATGCCTAAAAGTGAACTTCTTTGCTTATAAGTTATGTAGGAAACCATTTTTTGTATTGTACCTGCATGAATAATATCTAACATTACACAAAAGCTCATTAAATGTTTTTTTCCAAGACAAAACCTAAGCCGTAGAATGTAAGGATTTGACTTAATAGGACAATATAAATGTACTTAAATGTTCTTAATGTTCTCATTTTTCACATGCTTAAAAAAAATATAGGTAAAAAGTAAAAATGCCTAAGAATGATAAAAGGATACTGGGATGAGAAGGCCTGATTCTTTGAAGGCAGGAAACAGTAATGTTTTTCTCCTGACATTAGTATTTCGTGTTGGCACTATTTTAAATCCTTATTTTTTCAGTGATACATTGCAATTTGGAGTTATCTGTGAAGCATTAGATTATCAGTCACACTTCTATTAGATATTAAATTAAATCATACTATCAAATGAACTAAATGTCAGTCCAAAGTAAAAGAAAAAAAAAACAAACAACAAAAATGAAAAATAAGACCCAAATCACAAAAAGGAAGTCTAGGTTAAGAATGCATGGGTCTAGAGATAAAAATATCATGCCATTTACATTTAAATAAGCCAATGAACACAGTGTTCTGATCATGTAGAAGCTGTAAAAGGATGAATTTTTGGCTATTTCAGGAAAAAGGACACAAACACCCAGATACCAGTAACTGTGAGATGTGTAATTCTACATCACTGGGTCCCTGACAGCAAACTTATCAACCACCCCAGCCATCGGGTGTGCAAAACCATTTTCTGTCTCTGGGTAGAGCTGCACAGCCTCCATAGAGGTGCAGAGCAGGTGGAGGAAAGGGTGGGAAGGCTCAGTGGCAGCCTGGGCTGGCTGGGTGGGAGAGACCTTCTGTACAGCTCAGACAGCCCTGAGGGTCTGTAAGTCCCACTGTCCTGTCCCCAGAGAGGGGAGGGAGTTGGGCTGGTTCCTGGGAGGGCCCTGCCTCTAAATGTCCTCACTTAGTGCCATGCCCTCTCATGTGCTCAGCCTCTGAGTGCTCACAGCCTGAACTTCACACAGCAGCTCTCAGCCACGACTGCCAGGTTTTCTCCTGCCAGTGTTTGAGCATCCCAGGAGCCACTTCCCACCCATGGGGCTGTATCAGGGTTACAGCCTGAGACAGGATCACATCCTCTCTGCCTTATTTTCACTGAGAGCCCAAACAGTACCTCCCTTCCTCACCATCTGACAACTTGATTTAAAATCTTGGCTTGATTGCAAGTCCATGGCAAGGTTCCCACTGGATACTAAGTGAATATGTTGTCACTACTGACTGCAAAATCGTTAGATGATGGAGAGAGTTGATCTCAGCCTAACGATGCAGCAGTGCAGGTGATGCTCACAGGGATTGTGGACACGCTGGGGACCATTTTCTCTTTCTGGAAATCCTTGGCACATGTGAACCTTTGTAACAGAGCCTGTCACATGCCAGAGAAGGCTCCAGTCCTTTATATCTCTTGTGGTGGAAAACTAGGGATCTAGGACTCTTGACTGAGGTGGAGAATCACTGGGTAAACCCAGTGTTAAACAACTCCTTATGTACTTTGCTCAGTAAGTTTGCTGGCTTCAGGCACACCACATATGAGGTGTTCTGTTCATGATTTGCAGCAGAGAAAACTTTCTGATTCATTGAGGCCTGAGGAACAGAATAGGGAATTCGAATGTCTTTAAATGTGGATTCCAATTTTCTGTAGCACAGCATTTTGAAGGGGGGACAAGCTGTATAATCTGCTCAACCTGTTCATGTGGCTGGAAAGATTGTCTTACTGATGGTGATAGAATTGACACAATTGCTAAAAAAAAAAGCTACAGTAAACAGATATTCTGAATAAAGGGCAGACTTTTCTCAGTGCTTATCCCACTGTAATGCAAGATTTATTCAGTGGCAAGATAGTCCTCACAGAATTGGCACATGACATTTGTTTTCTATCTCTCATGAACTTGTAGCTATACTTGTCAGCATAGCTGAACACCTCCTTTGTTAATCTGATCTAATGATCACAAGGCTCAGGGGAAAAAGGATACCCAGGCAGCTCCAACCCTGGCACAAACACAGCCAAGTGCATTTGATTTCAAGTATCACAAAGACATTCTAAGACTGGAAACTGTCCATTTAAATTTTGCTGTTTCCTTAGGGAAAGGTCAGAATGTTTATTCAGCAGTGCTTTATGTAAATTGGAAAACTCTTTTCAAATTACTTTGGTAGGAAAAAAGGACTATCATTACTTCTACCCAGCTTGTGCTGCAGAACTAGTCTTTAGAATGACCCTTAACTGAAGCAGAAAATGGAACTACAGTCTACCAACTAACCTCTCTGTTCAATCTAGCTGTCTCCTGAGACTTTTTAATTTCCTTTAACAAATCCAGACACAATGGTAGCAATGGCAATGAGAACTGCAGCTTGAGAAATCAATATAAATTACTGCAGCAACCAAAGCTGTTGCAGTTGTGACTTGTAGGGTGCCAGAGAACCAAAGAGTTGTAACAAAAATACAATGGATAGTAGATACTACTTTATTTTACAGAATGCATCGTTGCTATAAAGGAATTCTCTTTCCTTCCTTTCTTCTTCTGCACAGGACTTTGATTTACAAAAAATCAGTACAAAATAAGATATCAAGTTTTAATGATCAGTGTTTGCATTAACAACCTTTTCCAGTCTTTCTGCAGCAGACCATGCTTAACCTCTGGGGTGATGCTTTCAAAATCATACAATATCTGATTGTATGTTAATGGAATTTGGCTTGGTGTGTTTGATTTAAAGATAAATATGCATCATTAAATACAGAATATTAAGCACAATGAATGGGCTATAGCCATGTAAAATATGGTAGAATTCTGAGATGAGAGAGCTGTGTTTATCTCTATTATGTGTAGGGACTAAAAGGGGTTATAGCAATTTATTTACTAGTTGGAATTGCAGTGAGAGATGGATTTAATAAGTATAAAGAGAAAGAAATACAATTAATTGAATTATTACAAATAATATATATTACTTGACTTTTCAATAAATTTTCATATATTAAGTGTTAAATATGCAAAGCAGTGGCATTTACAGCTCTCTGTGGAGGCCGATGGTTTGCTGATAATGTTACTTTTTCTGTATTATCAAAATGAGTTAATTAAGAATTTCAAGTCTAGTGTTTGACATGACCTATGGATAACTATATACTTAGCTTTAGGGTTCAGCCCTTTGGGCCTAGAAGTGCTCACAAAGTGAAACTTACTGAGCTCAAGACAGTTTTAACTGGGAATACTAATAACACAAACATAATTCAGATATTCAACTGCTCTTCTACCTGGGAAACCATTTGTTCACCTTGTTTCAAACTTGACAGAGACTTCTATTTTATCTTCCCCTGGCATTTACCAGGCATTGAGATTAGTAAATTAATATGCCTTCAGTTACAGATTCTGTTGTTAATCATTGCATAAACTGCAATGTTAAAAAATTTCCTACCAAGTTGATGTGGATTAAGTTTTGTTTGGTGCTCCAGAAGAAATTCTGCTGGACTCCCTTTGACTGAGATAACTTCTGCCCTCACTCAGGTTGTATAAAAATGAAGTGGCAAATCCACAGGGCAGAACCTCAGCTGACACAGTCTGACCCCAGTCCTTAGATTTTCTGCAGCTAGAGACAGAATTCTCCTCTTTTCATGGAATTACTGGGATCAGGGTTATCCATCCACAAAAGAGGCAGAGATTTCCTGCTCAACTAAGTCATGTCTCAAAGACATGTGGAGGATTGTGTTTGATTCCTGCTGATCTCCAGCCAAATGCAAATGTCGCCCCCATAACACCAGAGGAGAGAACTTATTGGTTGCTTCACTTGGGACTCTGATCTATAGAAAATTCCAAGACATTCAAAAGGCCAGAACATTGATCCCATCCCTTTGTTTCAGTGTGATTTGTTTGTTGCCAGTCCACTTGAAAACTCGGCCCTCACTGAGGATACTCAGTTGTGAAAATAATGATCTTTGAAATTAAACCTTTGATGCCTCATTTTATTTCTGTAACTGATTTCAACATCTTTGAACACTGAGAGTGCATAAAGTATCTGCCTTTCAATTTTGTGCAGAGTAGCTCAAAAATTACGGTGATAGAGGAAGTCTTATATTACATTGGACCTGTTCCAATATTAGTTATTAAACTTTGAGTATGGAGAGAGTGTAAATGGATGCATTTCATTATAGTGGTTTGGTTTTCATGTGAATCAAGAAAACATTGTTTAAATTGGGAAAATTGTTTTGAATTTAAATCGCCAACATTCAGATAATTGTGGACTTAAATAGAGAATAGGTCTCAGTGGACAGCTTCTCTTTCAAAAAAAGATTGCATAGCAAGGTCTGAATGCCATCAGTTTTGAGAATTCTGAGACCCAGATGCCACACCAGAATTCAACTGAATACAATATTGACATCCTCCAGTGTTAGGCATCTAAATTAAGGGGTTTGATTAGGATTGAGCTAATTTGTACAAGAAATAGTGAAAAATCAGTAGTTTTAATAAACTGAAAGCTCTGTTGTTGAATTAGGAAGCATAAGCATCTCATTTAGATATCAAAACCAATGTAAGTTTATAGATGCATCTGTATAAAAACATTGTGCTCCCCCAGAAGCAGGCATAGGTTTCATTTTGAGCTGTTTTGATACAAGTTTCTTTTTTTTCATTCCTGAGCTAGAAATTGCCCATAACCTTTCAAAGAGCTTTAAATTTCCATTTGTTTACTGAAGAAAAGATCTAGGATCTTTGAGGAGCACCTTTGAATATTTGTTTATACAAAAGTTGCTCTAAAATGCTAGTTATTAAACACTTGCTGGGCTTAGTGAAACAAAGGCCTCTTAGAATTAAGTAGATACGCCACTAGCAAAAAGACATATTGAATAATAAAATGCTCAGTGTGCCAGGATCATTTCGTGTAACTCTAAATTTATTTATAGATTTTGACTTTATAATAGGCTTCAATGTATCTCTACTTTATGGTTTGCCCATGCACCCAGAGGGAAGGTTCATTCTAATCAAATTGGGTATCACAAAAATAAGCATGGGAACAAATCAACAAACCCCTGGCACTGTAAACATTCTAAAAAGACAGATGATTGTGTTGCTAAGTTTCTTTTACCTTGAAACTAATTCTCCATGGTTGAGCTGTTGGTTCCCAAACCAGGTAATGTCTCTGGTTTTTGCTGCAGTGCTGTCCTTCAAGGCAGACAAGTACTGAGTGTGGGCAGGAAACACACTGAGTCAGCTCTGTGCTGTGTTCATGTCTGGAGTAACTCATCAGGAAACAGGCCAGGGAAATGTCTCATGTTAGGAGAAATAGCTACAAGGAAGTTCTGGAAAATAAACTCTGGCTTCATCTTTCTTCATCCAAACCTGTTGAGGGGAAGGCTATCGATAAGGATGGGACATGGCATTTTTGACTGCCTTTCCTGGTATCTTTGAGCTGACTATCTCTCTTTCCTTTGGGAAAGACCATTTAATTCTCTTCAGGCTTTCCTAAGCTATAATGGCATTACAGATTATTTTCAGGAGTTTCTGTTTTGTCATATTTAGCAATATTGCCAAGTGATTTGGGTCTGGGCACAGGCAGCTGTCTTTGCCCTTGCCCTATGCCCTTGCCATGGGAAGCTGTGCTTCTGACACAGTGCCCCAAAAAAGGGACACAGTGCCCCAAAAAAGGGACAGTCACCATGCCACTGGGTTAAACACACTCTTATATTGATTGAGGACTTCTGTATTTCCAGAAGGTGACTGTATTTGGGACACATAAGCAACAGGAATTTCTGTGAAGAAAGTAGCATAATTAGCTCTAGGTTAATCATTAATTATAGAGTTATTTGGAAAGTATTTTCCATTTTATATTTATATTATGGATAAATATTTATAATATATTAATAAATACATATGTAAGTATTTTTTAACATTTTAATGATATATTTCTTTCAGAAAAATAATTCCTCAGATTAAAAAGAAAGTCCTTGAAAGTAGTTGGTTCTCTTAAAAAAGCATAGAAATGCAGAAAGTCAATATTACCTGGAAAAATATTAGTTTAAATCAAAACCCATTATCCATCAAATATTTTCAGTAAAATCCTTTTATCAGGAATTATAATTAGCTTTCAGTGTTTTCTTTGCACCCTTCCCTCTTTGTTTTATGCTTTCGTACCATATTCTCTCCTTTAAGTGACAGACTTTATTAAATACTGTGGGATAGTGACTATTCACTGAGCAAACAGCCAAGACAGTCAGGCCTGAAGGTCTCAAGAGATCTTTGCAATCTATCTATTCTGTGATTTGGGTACCTTTTCTGAGGGGGATGCCTCAATCTGTTTTGACAATTTCCCCAAGTATTCCATGTAAATGGTTTTGCACAAGGATGACAAAGGAGCAGAGCTTGACAGGTGAGCAGTGCTTCATTTAGGCAAATTTGCAAGGTCTTTTTCTTTTATTCCCTGCTCTTGCACTCCATTTTTCTGAGTTCTCAGCTGATCTTGCACAACTGTAGCCCAAGAGCTGCCAGGTAACTACATTCATCTACAACAGCTTCACACAGGATTTATACCAGAGAATTTTGCTGTACCTGATCTTTGGCTTCATGCATTACTGTGTAATTATGATCTCTTATGCTTCATTAATTAATATTCATATAAGTAACACAGGCAACATAAGCACACAAACAGGTTTTAGCTATCTACACTCCAAGATAGTCCTAAAGTAATAAAGTTATTCTTCAGTCTTCATTTGTTTGTTTTTAAGAGTTGACAACTAAATCTCCAGATCAGGAAACACATGCACAGTTACTGACATAAGACCAAATTGCTTTCCTTGTAACATTTCAACATCTTGTTTATTTGCAGCTGCAAATTTCTCAGCTGAGATTCTGGACAGAAATACTACAGAATTTTATATACAAAAAAGGGGATTCATCTGCTAAAGAGAAAAATGAAAGTGAATTGGTTGTTGAAAAGGATCAATATTTTTTTCCTTCACAAAATAGAAAAACTACACATCTAATTTCATTATTTTTTAAGTATTTTGAGGCTACTTGATGTTTATTCAATAGGAGGACTTGTGTCATCTCACTTTAGGTGCATTATGTGAATTTAGTATTTCACTTTTGTGGCCAAAAATATGTCACTGGTGTGAGGAATAGCACAAACCCCATAACTATAGACAAGTTGAATTGTATTCTGTCATCTTCATGACCACAATATCTATGCCTTAAAAAGTTGTAGCTGGCTCTATTTCACCCTGTGCTCAGTATTGATGAAGCAATAAAAGGTAGGTATTAACATCAAAGAACCAATAGTCAAATAATTGTTTAGCTGTGTGGGAGACATCGAGGCTGCAGTCAAAAGTACATAAATTTGAAAACAGCATCCAAGTCCATGGCTGGAATCTGTGGAGAGTTGTCAGAAAGGGCAGGTTAGAACAAAATATCATAAACAATCAGAAACCATTATTCTTTCCATGTTTTATCTACTGTTAAATTTTTCTTCAGTGCTTTACAGACAGATGTGAAGGCACAATAAGAAATCAAAGAGTGAAGAGACTTATGCAGTACTTAATAATGCAGACATCACCATCTAAGCAAGCTCAGTGGGAATGTATTTTGCTTTTCAGTTTAGGTTGTGGCACTCACAAACCACTGAAGGTGCACCTAAGTTTTCCAGGCAGGCTGTGAGCAGTGGTGTGGTAGCTGATCCATGTTAAAGCTAACAGCTTCTGTCTGCTGGGACGAGCAAGGAAGGTGCCTTTGTGCTCATATGTGGCTGTGAACTAGAGCAAATGAAATGTAGGCACATATTCTTCCTATCTGCTGCCTTTGCAGTGAAGCGGGGAGCTGAACCTGAACCTTCCACATCCCAGGTCATGGCCCTGCCTCCAGGGAATACTTCACTGAATGCCATTCCATAACGGAGGGAAAAGCAAGTGTTTCCTCACCCCTTCCTTGCAGGCTTGTCCAAAGCAAGCAAGAACTGTGACTTATGATAATTCTACAGAAATGTCATTTCACTGCATATCTGTTTCTGTGCCAGAATTACAAGCATTGACTCCAGCAGGCTTAGCCTGGGGTTATTAAAAAGAGCTTCCTGGAGGCAGCTGATTTGCCAGCAACTCAGACTTCCTAGAAAAAATCTGGGAACAGTGTTTATTCCATCATTAGAAGTCAAAGCAAAGCAGATGAAGATATCTCTCAGAAAACATACTGCCATGAAAGGGTGATGGGCTGAATGTGGCAGCAGGGACTTCCTCTCAGATCCCCTAAAATGAAAGAAAGCACAGATTTGGAGTACTGGCATTTCAGAATTACTTCCTTGGGACTACAGTTTGTCTGGGACACTTCAGACAGATTTAACACTCTGGACTAATATGCAGCAAGGTCCACATCACAGCACATCATTTCTCTAGCCACTGTGAAACATCACAGGCTGTAGAAAGATGTTAACTCGTAGGGGTGTCCCATAATTCACAGAAGGATTCAGCTGTTCTGTCTAAGAGGGTCAATTCCTCTGCCTACAGCCTCATTTACAATAGCAATTCCAGCTTAGATATGGACACTTAATCTTTTTTTCATTATTATTATTCTTTCTGAACAATAGTAATTTCCAGGTTGAGGACACACCACTCTAATCCCTTCTTTTCTCAAAGGCTGTATAAATTGGTGAGGTTGTACCTTGTTTTACAACAGCCACTACAGCTGACATTTGATTGTTTAAAAACAAAACAAAAAACAAACATACAAACTCCCAAACCAGTTCCCCACTTTTTTACATCAGATTTAACCCTCTATACAATGGTATCAGGAGACAAAAAGTGCAGTGTAGTGATATATAAATAATTTCCCATTACACATTTAACTTTTCATTGGAGAATGACTAAAGGAAAAAATGCCTACTGTGACAAAATCTGATCATGAATATGTACATTCATACCTTATTTTGATATTTATAAAACTGTGATTTATTTTCTTGATTTCTAAGGCCATGGGCAGCTGAATAGACCAGCTTTAGAAAGTCAAACTATTTCAGTTTGAAAGACCAGCAGACATGTCTTGAATCCCTGAATAATGAGGTAATCTTACCACAAGAGTAGAAAATTTACATTAAGATTATTTGAGATTGACTTTGACTCTCTTTGGATTCCAAATCTTCCAAGCACTCAGTTCTCTTATCAGTAGAAGTGAATTTAAGCACTTCAAAAGAGGAGGTGGGATAACCTTCCTGTCATGGGAGGGGGAAGGAAGAGGGAGAAAAGTCTCATAAGGCTGAGCCTGCTGTTGAGATTGTCTCTATTTCTCCTCTTCCATCTCATTTTATATGTGTGTCTCATCCTCATCCCTGATTCAATGACCGCAATATTGTAGAAATATTATACCACTAAGTGCAACGTGCCACAGCCTCCCCCATACCTGGCCTGATGGACCCACACTGAATGTTGCAGATGGGAAGTGGGTACAATAAATATGCTGAAAATCTTCACTTTTTTGCCATCTCTTAGATGAAACTTTCTGGAGACTATGGCTGCTTACATGGAGTCAGGCTAAGTCTGATCCTTGTGTGTACATCAAGCTGACGGCAGCTTGGTATTCCTGCTGTGAATTTTTCTGGGGCAAAGTTATGTACAAATGAATGCATTAAAGATGCATTTGAAATGCAACAGTCTCTGCAGATTGTGTAGAAGCAAAAAGGCTTTAAAGAAGAGAAATGGGTCTGGAAATGCCAAGGTTCAACGTTTGCAGCAGTCCCAGCATGAGCACAAGAGGGCTTCTTAATTAAAGGGGGATGAGGGGGGCAGGCAGCCTGCAATCACAGTGTGGGGTCTGCAAGTACTCTGAAGATGGCACTTTACGATCATGAAATGTGCTCCTCTCACAATGATGCCTGCCTGCCTGCCTGCTTTAAGAGGTGATTATCTGTCTGGCAAAGGATCACATCAGCAAAACTCCTGAATGCCACTCTCAGGTGAAGCCTGCCCTGGTCTCAGGGGGAGCACAGAAGGGGTAATGTATAAAAATCTGGCAGCTCTTCCAGTTTGGGTGAAGCAGCTCCCTGACATTGCATTTTGTATCACAGCTTACCCAGTGCAGTTAACTTCTAAAGCTACTGATATGAGAAAGGAGCTTAAAGAGAGCAAAACTTTAGGTATAAATAAGATCCATTGTGCCATAAGCAGGCAGCAATAGCGCAGAGGCCAGGTTGCCTTTTGAGATTGCATGTGTCACAGTGTGGGACCTGGCAAATGGTTTAGACATCCGTGATGGTTTTCAACTGTTAGAGAGCAAGACATTGAAACAGAGGCACTGGGGAGGTAGCAACTTAATGAAGAAAGAGCTCTGTGTGGGACAAGTTGTTGTCCCAGACTCTTAGAAGCTGTGATGATAGAGGCTTTGAAAAGTCAGGTCACAGGCAACTTGTTGCTGCTAAAGAACACCTTTACAGAGCATTTCAAAGCATGTCTGTCCCAAGGACTGCTGTTATGCCCACTCCCTTCTCAACATAGAGACTTCCCATCACTGCAATTTGCCTTTGCACCTCTGGGAAAATTGTCTTTGGTGATCAGTTCAGTAGAAATACGAGGAGACCGACAGGCAGATGTGTTACTGGATCCATTTTCAAGAATGAGGCTGAAAGACAAATTCCAAGGTTTTCATTTTGCCATCAGAACAGCAGTCCCAATGAGACTGGTTATTACACAAACAGTGAGCAGAACAACTGTCTGTACCTTTGTAGAACTCACTGCAGAAGTGAGAGGTGTAGGTGTATGGAGGGGAGTGTGTGTATGTGAGTATCTGGGTGTTTAGACAGGCTACTAGTTGAAAATGAAAGCTTTGGAATAGCAGGAGGGTGGTATTTTTTTTTTTTCTATTTCATAATTTTGTGTGTTATTTAGGCCATTCCAGTATGAAACTATTGTTGTGGTCCATGTTTGGGCTCCTACCTGAAACCTGTTCATGAGGCCTGAAACCTCTTTATCCATGAAAGAAGCTCCTATTCCCTTCTCTGCTACCCAGGTATCTTGCTCAGAAATGCTGTTCACATTCTTTCTTCTCTGTGGCAAAACAATAATTCATATTAGAAATACGATGAAATCAGTGCAATCACTCAAATAGTAATTTAAATGGGAAATTGAAAAGTTCTGAACACTGTGGAGTGAAAAATCTTTCAAAGGAAAGCATAACATTGACAGGTGATGCCCAAATAGACAAAGGTGTGGACATAGAGAAAATATTTTGTGCAACTGTTTGGATATGTCAAGATATGAACAGATTGTGTTCAATCTGTCAAAACATATTTTTTCTTTTTCTGATTATTTTTATTTTTAGAAGACATTTTTGGTGAAAAATTGAATTGTTGCAGGGTCCATGTGTTAATAAAACACTAAAACAGGTGTTTAAACTCCAAGAAACTAGAATCAGTAGAACAACTCACCTCTTTAATCCTGAGTACTTAAAGGGATTGATGGAGTAGGGTACCTTGTTATCCAAAGAACAGAACTCCTAATTTCTTTGTTAATTGGCATTATCTTGGTCATTACAGTTATAATGAGTATTCACAAATAGCAAACCCTCTCTTTCTTATCTCTGTCAAAGCATATGGTCCCAGCAAAGGAACCAAGATAAGAGCAGCCTAATGCAGTTGTCCTCTAAATTCAAGATGCTGAGTTATGATGTCTAAAGGAGCTGAAATGAGCCTTAACAAAACTTAACACTTTAGGTACTTGGTATGGTCACGAGGAACTAATTTTAAAGCTCATCTATTCATCCATCCTTAGATAAACTGTTATGGTTTTAAAGCAAAAGACTCCATGTCCTGAGTAATGCCTTTATTCCAAAAGTCACAGTCTATAACAAGGGGTAGAACTTGTGAGGAATCTTCCAATAAAGCGTTTTTCATTGGAAAATGCCAGTTAGTAAGAAGCAGTATGGTTCATGAGTTTCTGTGGACCTCTTGATGAAATTAATTTTAAAACAAATCTAGATTTTCAAATATGAGCATTTATTTTTTGGAACCATTTCCAGATGAAGCAACTCAATGCCTTTAAATATCAACTAAAATACATCTCAGAAAGATAAATTTATGAGAACTGCAAAATCATATAACAGTAATATTTCATTTTTCATAGCTATATTTATATATATATATTTATATTTACTCTTTTTTGTGTGTTGAATTCTGGGCCTAAATATGGCATAGAAAAATGTTTCAGAGTCTCAGAAATTTTAAATGGCAGGAAAATACTATTTTATGATAAAAATTCACACTTTTTGTCAGTGACATCCTGGTGTACAGACAGGTCAAAACCCAGATCCCAGAAGATCAGTAGATTTGTTTCTCTTGTTGATTTCATTGACACATTAAGTGTTTGTCTTTTGCTTGGTCATAGCATCTTCCTCCATAATAGTTTATGTGGACCTGAGAGTCTACATTCCTAATTTAAAGTTCCCTTGATCCTTGCACTTTGAACATTGTTAGTTGTGGTGCTATTTGTCAAACATACAATTTTTGAAGTTCCTGCTGAAACTGCTTCCCAAGAGAAGTCTTTTCTTCTTCAGGCCTGACAGTACCATAAATTATTTTAAGATGTTATAACCTTCTGTATTTCCTAGTGAGTTATACTGCTAGTTAAAAAAGGCTCTATGTTTCTGAGGAGCCTCCAATTTGATTGTTTGCTGGGAGCAACATTGTGAAGAGAAAATGCAGCCGTTGGTCTTGAGCTGTGATATTGTCTCATAACAAGTGGTCTCAATTAAAGACAATTCAGGGAAGTCCATGGAAATATAGTCAATTATCAAACCCTGAGAAAGAAATGCTTTGAGAACACAATTTGACTTCATTTTGCAAGGTATTAAAAAAAAATGCAATACAAATATGGCAGAAAAACAAAGTCACACCAGGCAGAAAACAACAAAAAAAAATCACTAGAAGACATTTTTTCTGCACTTGAAATTTCTTTCCCCATTTCATTTGCAATTTGAAAACTCTTTACTTATAGTAAATGCCTGGATGAATGTTCATTTAGTTCTATCTAATCTGTTTTGTTTTTCTGAAATCTATCCTTAATGCCAGCTGAGTAAGAACTTACAGGCAAGGCAAAGAACCTGAAAAGTTAAACAATTTTACATCATGAAGGGAAACGTCCCTCCTGTCAAAACTCTGCTGTTTTTTGAGGCATGGAAATTTATCATCACTGCAATTATTATCATAGCTTCATTCAGCTCCTCCAGAATCATAAGAAAAGGGAGATGATGACATGATAAGAAGCAGTATTTGCTATAGTTATACTCATCCACCATGTAATAGCAGTTGCACAAAAGCTACCTAAAATCAATGCACGTATTTGGGACAGAAATTAGTGTTTTACATTAGAATCATTCTTCTAAGTTATAATTATTGTAAGCTGGTTCACTGCTTCCGTCTTACTCACTATATTTCAGCATTCAGAATTGCAGGTCCAAAGAGATACGAGGGCTGTGAAGTCTAAAAAATGCATTAATGGTTGGGTGGGGTCTTCTGTAAATGGATTGTAGACCAATGGTGCAGCTCAGACAGAGGAAGTTGTAACATTTCTAACTACTCAGGCTTAGAATAGAAGTAAATAAGTGTAAACACAATATCAAGATCCATCTGCTGGGAATGTTTCTGTAGAAAAACAATCTGTGAATCTCCATCAAATTTTACTCCCATTTTCAGTGCTATGAGGAAAGAGCTTTGTTCAGTGGCAGGATGCTTCTAACCATGGGCCACTGGCATGATCCAGCAAAACTCCTCTTAGCATCTTCCTTCCTCAGCCAATAACCTCAGCATGTGCTTAACACCCACCCTGTGGGATTTGGACACACAGTGACAAGGACTTCTGTTAATCAAGGCCAAAACAGCTAATGCTGTATTTAATTGCCTCACTTTAAGGCAGGCTGGTTTAAAAATGTTTTTCTAGTTGCTCCTCAGGCTGCCTGGCATGTTTTTGGCTGCTACAAGCCAATAAATAACAAAAGTAACAATCATAATAAATAGTAAATATTTAATATTGTAAGAACAACATTGCTGAGTACACAGTATCTTGAGTGACAGATGTGTATTTGTTAGCGATATTAACTAAATAGAGAGTGCTTTGCAGTTTCTTTAATAGCCACAGAATTAATCACACAGATTAATAATGTTGCCATGCACAGCAGGAAAATGATTTCTTCTCGGCACTGACTTTCTTTTTGCTAAGAATGTTTTCAGCCAAATCATGTGGTGACACACAAGTTCCTGAGCTTTTTAAAACTGATTTTCAGAGATTTTACACACTCACTTGAGAGACTGAGTTTTCCCATTCAGGTGAGGATGTGATCCTTCTGCTGAGAAGCCAAGAGCTGTTACTCAGCCCCTTGCCTGGTGCAGTGGGGATTGCTCATCTGATGCTGCAGAGTAGGAGTGGGAATTTCTCCACCCAAACACATACTGCAGTGTGTGTAAAACAGCAGTTTGTGAGAAAAGATTAAATATTTTTCTTTTGCTCAAGAGGAGCACCTCTTGAATATGAAGGTGATTGAGATTTAGGAAGCACAGCACAGAAGTGCTTTAGCTAATTCTCAATGTAGTAGACAGAAAGGAAATTATCACAGCAGTGTGCCAAGGCCAATATAACCTGTCCTTGGGAAGGAGCACTGCACACTGTCTTTTTCCCTGGCCAGAATGTAAAGGAGACAAACTTACCTATACCAAAGTCAAGGGTTGTCTTTTGTTGAACAAACTCTTACTTCTGTGCTATCCCTGCAATTGCAGCTGTTTTGACATGAAGATGATGCAGATTGAATGGATGACTTGGTACCCAGTCAGATTCTGAGTAATAATGGCTTTGGCATGAAAACAGTAGTTTGAAAACTCAGGTTGTGTGTTCAAACATCTGTATTTGATGCATCATTTTCTGGGCCATATAAAGGCCAGTTGAAACTATATCCAGGGACAATGTGTTATCCTGCAGGATCAAAGTACCATGTAACACCAAATACTAAATAAATTATGGTTGGACTGCTGGGAGAGAAAGCAAGGTCACAAGCTTGCTCTAACAAAGCTTTACTTTGGAGTTAATAGTCTGCAGTAGCTTGCTTGAAATGAGGCAAGCAACCAGCTAAATTGAAGGCAGGCTTTTGTGCATACATTACATTAGGCCAGGAGAGTTTTACATACACTCAGAACCTTGCATTGCCTTTGGAAATGAGGAATACAAAGTGGGTTTCTTTTGAAAATGGAAAATTAAAAACAAAAACAAAAACAAAAAACAAAAACAAACCTCTTGTGCTACAGGCATGCTGTGAAGCAATTGCTTTGCAGATAAGCCCTTCTAACAACCATATTGAATAGAAAGTCATACATTAGGCAGCTTTACATCAAAGAAAAAAAATTCCAAAATACAGTGTAATTCAGCCAGAAGGGAGTGATATGTTCAAAGATGGGATTTCATGAGTAATGAAAGATTGCATTATTTCTTTCAGGGAGTCCTATAATAAAAATTATTTAATTTTTAAAAATAAATAAACAACTAAATAAACATATGAATGAATGAATGAATGATAATATTTTGTGTGTATTATTCTAATAAAAATAATTTTCACTTAAAGCTAGTTCTTATCAAATATTTTCAACCATAACAAAATTGGATTTCCACCACATGTAAAAATTCCTTTTTAATTTTTTTTCCCTCACCAAAACCTGCATTAAAAAAGAAAGAAAGAAAACAAACAAACAAACAAAACTTTGCCAAAATTTGTATGCTTTCTAACAGAATCTGAGGATCTAAGGAGGAAGAGCAAACAGACAATAGTGGTATTGAAATGAAAAGAAAGAATTTCAGTGTATTCAATATCATTCACTTCTCAGGCAAAAAAAAAATACTCTGTTCTTCAAGTTTAGAAAGAGATTATTTGTCTCAAAGTTTGACCAACATTAAGAGAGAAACTTTACCTTGCTTCCTGGGCTCCAGAGCATCATTTAAACTGGAGGAAGTCCTAAAATACCCCTTGATTATCATCATTGACCTCTATGAAGAACTTCATAAATGTTTTGTCCATTCTAGTGGCGGTGGGCAAAAAAATCAGTGATTCATTGGCAGTATAGGCCCTAACATCCCTCCAGCCCTCCTCACCATTAATTTTCCATTATCTGTTATTCTCTAAGCTCAATAAAGGGCAGCACTGAGCCCCATTAAGAGATGATGTTCTGCGGCGAATGGGCAGCAGAAGATAAACTCTTAGATAAACTAAGAGCCTGACCAGAGCTTATTGCAGTAAATCAGATTTCTTTTATCCCAACAAGTGGCTGAAGCCTGTCTGTCCCCTCTTACATTCCCCAACCCCTGGCACACCTGGGCTGCTGCCACAGTGCATCACTGCTGTGTTGGAGCTGTGAACAGCCTTTGAATTAGGGCTTTGGAAAGAGCTGCAACATTAAATTGGTTGATACATTTTAAGGAACATGGGGAAAATAGTTGAGAATTTGATTTCTGCAGCTCTAGGAAAGTGTTTTGTCCTTTCACATAACTGTGGAAAAGTCTAAGAATAAATCAGAATATTATTATTGTGGTGAAGAGAATGGGTGAGTCTGTCTCTGTTCACAGGATGAATGAATTTTAAATTATGCAGGTCAGACACTTAGATTGCTCAAATGTGATATCTTAATTTTTTATTGTGTTTTGGAGGAAGGAAACCTTGTTTCATCCCATTCAAAATCTAAAAGTTGTAATAAGTGCTTTGAATGTGGAACCACATCATTATTTTTTCATACTTGTGAAGAAAAAGGGAAGAGTGTGCAAAGAAACAGGACAGTGGAACTGTGTTCCTGGTCCTCACAGACCTTCAGAGGGATGGATATGTGCTAAGTTCAGCCCTGTAACGCTTTAGCATCTTGTCTCAGCTCACCCTGTAGCCAATGAAGAGCACAGATTAATCACTCAGGAAGTGATTGTTCCTATCCAGACACCAGTGCATGTGCTGATTATAAAGTAGGTACAGCAAAACCTTCTGAATTTCTCCTTCTCTCCATTGAATATAGAGGAATACTAGAAAGCTAGATTGACCTGGGCACTGATTTAGATAGCAAATGTGAAGCTGTTGGGATATTAAGTTTTTAGTAAAATTATCCCTGTCACAAAAACTGAATGGCCACCCCCAGGTTTTCAGAATCCTGTAGCTGAGGTGAGAGACCAGCTGAGGGGCTGTCAGGGTCATTGCAAAACTGCAGAGGGGGTGTTCTAAGGAGATCTAAATAATGCTACTTCATCTAAATGATGGAGCAAACTTCATCATAGTTTCTGCAAGAGTTTATCTAGCCAGGAAAACCCCTAGTCATTCACTGCTCTGTAAGGCAGGACTCTTTAAATGGCAGCTAATGGGACCAGAACAAATATCCGGGATGTCACACATGGAATATGTGGGAACGCAGAAAAACTCATTGGAGTCTCATAAGCTCCCTGGAATAAGAAATTAAAAGTCAAAGAAGAAACAATAAAGCTCTTGAGAACTTGCTCAAAGTTGTCTTATGGGATCTATGGCACCCAGAGCTACCAACAGAACTTTTTCGTTTTACACTGACTGAGCGCTGAAACAGGTTGCCCAGAGAGGCTGTGGAGTTTCCCTCACTGGAGATATTCCAGAACAACCTGAGTGCAATTTTGTGCCACGTGCTCTGGGATAATCCTGCTTGAGTGTGGAGGTTGGACCAGATGACCACTGTGCTCCCTTCCAACCTGACCCGTTCTGTGATTCTGTGATCTGGGCATTCCCCTCCATCGTTAAATGCTCTGTTAGCAAAATAGCAGTAGAACTGTGATGCAGTGGGAATCCACTGCCAGGTCTTCTGGCAGTTCATTACCATGTTCTTCCTTGTCTTAACTCATCTGTTCCTGAGAAAGTTATTAGTATCATCATTAGAATTCTGCATGCATTCATGACCTCTCCCACAAGTCCCTAAACAAACAGATTAAGCAGCTGCAGAATTTCCCCAGGTAAGTGAAGAGGAAAATGCCACAGACCTTTCCTGTTTGCTTGAGAACAGACACACGATGTTTGTTTGGCACTTTTCTCTTTGCTTGCTTGCAAACCTTTCCTTGTTAGGTATTTTCCCAGATTATGCAGAAGTAGAAGATTCCAAGCCCTAGTTCACTTGTCCACAGAAACTAATGGATAGGCAAAAGTTTATGCAAAGAGAGCTTCTGAGTCAATGGAGTTTTTTCCTCCTCACACTGCCTTAGCTCAGTGGAATTAACCATGTCTTCTGTTATACAAATTTCATGCTGAGGCAACTCAATTTCAGACTTAAAATTCAAGGTGAGTCAGGAAAATCTACTTCAAAGGAGAGTTTTCTGGCTCACATTAGTTAAAGAAATAACAAGTCCATATGTTGGAGAAAGAAGCAAGATCAATTGCTCTTGGGTGTCAGAGCACAGAAGTGTTTTGAAGGGACTGGTGATAGTTTGTGCATCCCACTAGTTCCAGATCGGGGCATACAGATTGCACAAAGCTCCCTGCCAGAGTGGGCTCAGAATAAGCTGTATGCAATCCTCTCATCTGACCAATATTTTTTGTTTATTCATATACCTGAGACATTGTTTTGATTGAGATGGGTGTAGAGAATGGAACTCTTGGTATTCACTTCCTTTCCAGCTCTCCAAAATGTTGATAGGCTCCATAGAAACAAACAGGTATCAGTGATGTTATCAAGAGCTTAAACTAATAGTTTCTTTAGAGCCTTCCTTTTTTTTTTTTTAATATATTCTCTTATTACTCAACTTATCTGAATGAGAGACTGAACTGCTCTTCATGGAGATGCAAAGCTAGACTAGCTGTGACATGTTAAGTAAAATTACTCCATGCCTTTATTTAGGGAAATGATCTAGCATGATTTTTAAACAGCAACAAAACTACCTGGAACCCCATCCCAGATAAATTTTTAATTTATGGTAACATATCCCTGTTACCCTGTTATCCTACTGTTTTTCCTGGCATTATAGTGAGGTGGGAGGAGGCAGTTGATGTATTTTAGTGCATCTTTTTTTCATGAGACAAATACATCACAAAACATCACTGTGCCTTCATTAGCACTGATGTTAAAAAATTATACAGTAGCAACAATTACTGCAATGAGACTCTATATGCTCAACTCTGTGTATATAAACCTTTTAAGAAAGAACTTAGAACTTTTCTTCTCCAGAGAGATGATTGGAGAAGAAAACAGACCAAGCTGCTGAGTCTGTATAGCAGAGGAATAAGAGAACCAGAAATAGAGAGTAGAGAATACAGAAATTCTGTTTCATAGTCTGCTTCAGATGATGATATAATTTCCCCTAAAATAATAATTTAAACCTAGACAGAAAGATGTGATTTTTGAGAGTACTCTCCTCACAGGTTTTTAAACTGTCCTTCAAATCCATGCAATTTTCTTCAGTTTAATTTCTAATGTGACTGACACCACTTTGGTGTATGTTACTTCTAGCTCCATTTCTTATGATGATGTAACAATTGAAAATACACTGTTAAATGCCTGAGTGTTCCCTTGATTTTAATGGGATCTAGATTAAATGACAGTAATAAGCATCCCTTTGTGCACAATTCTTCCAGAAGAGTTGCAAAAGTTGTACTAAAAAGCTCTTTCTCAAAATCTGTAACTTCAAAGTAAGGTAGGAGGATCATTGTGGCTTCTTTTTCTTCCAAATGGCCTATTAACTCTATTAAGCTTGAATCTTCAAATCACTCACTGCTTCTGTGACCTGACCAGCCAAAATGCTACTTGTTCTGCTGTCTGGAGGGAGCTGGAAACTACTTTTTGCCTTTTGCTGCAGTCTTTAATTCCACTTCACTGACAAAATTCAGCATAAGGGAGAAGAAACTGAGTTTTCATCTGCTTTGTTCATTCTCAGCAAAATCTGTAGCTAGTTCCCAAAGCCTTTTTGTTTAAACTAGCTCATTAAAACAAAAAAACTGTGCAGGATATTTTCTTTGGTCTTATTTGTTGTGGAGTTGCTTCAGGGGCTCCTATGGGGAAACTGTTGTGACAGCTTTGATGCAGAAATACAATAATATAGAGATTATATAGCTGATTTTTCAGAACATCAGCTTCTTCTCTAGTGATTATAAAATATACAGTTTATCAAAGGACAGGGAATTCCAGAATTCCCCAGTGCTCTTCATGGGAGACTGTAAAAATAAATAATCCAGACTTGAAAAACCAAACCAAACCAAATGAAAAAAAAAAAAAACCCTAACAAACCAAAAACCCCAAACTTTTAAGACTGGTAAGAAAGTGACAAGTTATCATAGAAAAATATGGAATAGGGAATCTTCATGTTTGGATTTCTCTTCCTTATGCACCTCTTTGTGCCTGTTATTCATGTCTAAATATGTCTCTAATATCTTAATGGATCTTTTCAGCTATTGAAAACACATGGTTTAATTTGTTCAAGAAAGACAGCACTCTCCAACAATGTCATTAAATATTTCAGCTAGTGCTGTGACCTATGGATGGTTCAGCTCAGCCCCTTACACCCCCCTTTTACCATTGTCACGCTGCTCTTCATGGTGATCACGCTCCACAGTCTTTGTTGTGCTGTGTGATAAGTGATTTCACTTCCTCCTTTCCATTCTCTTCTGCAAACTGGTGTAGCTGTGGTACCCTCTCACTACAGATGTCTCCATCATGCTATCTATTCCTACACCTCTGCTAAATCAGTAAATAAGTATACAGCTGAGAGCTGTGTAAAACAAAAGTTATATGATCAGCTTTCTGTGAAAAACCCAATGATCTCTTCTCATATTTAGTCTCACCTCTTAGCTCTGAAAGTCCATTATGGTTAATGATAGAAAAAGATTGAAATAGCATAATATTGCTTAGTTTAGAGAGGAGCAGAGTTGGAAAAATCACAATATAGAGAGATGTGACCTGAGGAAGGTAAATCTGACATTCTTATTTACTTTCCCAGAACAAAGAAATTATTCTGTCCAGATGTAAAATGCAGGGGATAAATTACTGCTCCACAGAGCACGCTCTGGGGTTTGCTGCCTCAAGATATTGAGGGCAAGACAAAATTGCTGCTTACAGAATTGGCCAGTATAAACATAATGCCATGAAGAAGGAGAAATATGGTGGTGAGCAGAACAGCCAGCAAATGTGGGGGATCTCCCTTTATTTATTACAAGCCACTCCAGCCCTGGCAGTTCTGTTCACCCACACCATGCTGGACTCTGTAATTATGACCAAATATATTCCCTTTAGGCAGCTCAAATTGCCTAAACCAAGGTGAAATTAAACTGCAGTTTATTGCCTTTGGATCATTAATTTTCCAAAGAGGTGCAAACAAATATGTAGGGGACTGGTCCTAAAAACTCGACCCATCTTACGTTTTTATAAGCTTCTGATTACATTTTAAGAAATGAGGATATAAGGGTCTGGAAAGGCTGAGATCTCTGGATCCATATCACTGAAACCACCATCAATATTAGCATGCACAGGTGCCCCATTGGTCAAGAAGCCTAAAAGGACACAGAGCAGCTCATGCATTTGCATCCCAAAGGTGCTTCACCAGTTGAGAGGCAGCGGGCAGTGACAAAGCACAGAAACCTTTATATGTCTTCCTAACAAATACAGGCCACAGCTCTGAAAACTACTAAGGCCCATGTGCCTTATGACCATTAAAGTGATCACAGAAGGAAAAGACTTCGAGAAGGAAATCCATAATTCATGTATCTCTCCTTAAGATCTGAACTGGAACAGGAATAGGGAGCAGAATGATGTCCCCAGAACTCAAATGGAAATGTTCAGTGACCCATGACACCACTGAGACACACAAGTCTAGGGGGCTGGATGGGATCCTCTCAGGAGCACAGAGTGAGCTGACAGAAGAGCTCACCGAGCCACTTTCCATCATTTACCCGCAGTCCTGGATAACTGGGGAAGTTCCAGCTGACTCAAAGTCAGAAAATGTGATGCCCATCTACAAGAAGGGCCAGAAGGAGGACCCAGGGAACTACAGGCCTCTCTGCCTGACTTTGGTGCTGGGGAAGGTTTATGGTATCAATCCTAGTTTATGGTATCAATCCTAGTTTATGGTAGGCAAAAATGTCCCTGATATTCAGAGAAGAAAAATAATCATAATCTATGAAAAAGTGAGAACCCAATTTTAAAGAAACTGATTGCACAGGTAACATCATTTACATTAGAATCTAGTGGTGTTGCTCATTATTACAGACCTCATAATTTGTAGAATATTTCTTTCAGTTTTTCATTTTTGTTCAGAATCAGGAAAGTACAATGTTTAACAAGTTTTAATAACAAAGAAGAACCAGCACCATTAATTTGCTGGTGAAGGTTAAGATGCCCATCTAAGAGGAAGTCACTGAAATCTCATTTTATGCTTTTCTTTTCTGAGAGATGTAGGTGAGGCATCATATTAACACTCAAAATTTAAAAGGAACAAAAATTTTCTAATCTTTTTCTCAGTTAACCTCATTTTTAAAAATTCTTCTTCAAAAAAAAGGAGGGCAACAAGATGTAACTTCATCTCACACTGCTGCAAAGACCCCCAGAACAGATGTCCATGGTGTGTGCCCAGACTCAGCTCTTCCAGTGTCCCGTAATCACCTGGGTACCATGAGCAAGCTTTAGGTCTGCACTGTTTACTCTTAAAGCCATAGTCAGGCTATTTGATTTCAAAATGCCAAGTCACAGGTATTACAGAGTGCTTTTACTGCAAACCTCTCCTTTCCTGCTATATACATTCACACCAAGACTCAGACTTAGCATTATTTATCTTCCACTACCTAATGTACCAGATGACTGCTCCAATACCTAAAATATGAAATCTCTGCAGAGGTTCAGATTAAATGCATGGATACTGAAAAAAGAGCAATAGTGTGGCTCACCTGCAGCTATGCAAATGACAAGTTTGGACAATCTGGATAGTTTGAGCAAAATCTTGCTTATTTCCCTCCTTTCTCCTCTTCCATCTTTTGTCATATTGACATTACCTGCTTTAACTCAGGCAGTATCCATTATCACAGTAATTATCTGAATGTTTAGAGCTCAGATTAGTAAACAGTGGTTTCTTATTAACAGTGGTTAATACCACTGTTGTCAGGTACTTCAAAATTACTAACAACATTCAAAAGATTTTCTATATGCCTGCAGTTTCTCCCAAGGTAGCCACTCCAAGTTTCAGTTTCCAGTCTGACTGTAAAATGCCTGTCATTTTTCTCTAGGTCAGAATTCAAAGCAGAATGAACACAGAGACAGAAAAGCCTTGTACTTCCATGCTATTTATTATTTTTTTTCTTTTCATATTTTTTTATATAGGCCATATCTGTGTATTAGTTACACTTATTAAAGTCTAGAAACTACTGTTGAGTCAGTGGAATAATCAGAGATCAGTATCACTGTAACCAAAAACACAATATAATTTGTTATTTTCTATTGACATAGGAAGCACCATGAATATTTACCACACTGAATAAATACATTGCACTTAGATAGTGCTACCTTGTATTTCTAAAGTGCACTATGCATATATAACCATGCTCAGAATAATAGTCACAAAGAGCCACATTGAGTTCTAATGCAGAACATCTCCTTATATCAGACTGTTTGGAAAACTGCTTGAAAAAAAAAGAAATATTGTTGGAGAATTCTGGTTTATTAACTGATGTGCTGTACTTGTATACGCAAATACATGTAGGAAGGAAGTTTCAAAGAAAAAGCCTCTCATGAATTAGTCCAAATTTTTTAATGAGCCTGACAATTTTATAGTTCTGAATTCTCACTGCTAAGGTTTGCATTCTTTTTTGTTTTTATTCTGAGTACTGGCCTCTTCCATTTTATGCAAATATAGATGATTACAAATACAGACACATACACTTGCATAAGGATCCTTAATAAAAGATGGTGAATAAAATCTTTTATGAAGGTCTGTGTGTACAATTTATAACAATACACCAAATGAGAAACAAAAAAAATTGGCAGGAGTTCCTTCCTTCATCTCTTTGACAAGAACAAAGGAGATAGCAGAAGATGGCACATAAAGGAGATTTTAAATGCAGAGTACAATCTCTAAAACAAATCTTCGAATAACATCTCACTCATACAAAGGAGACAATTCAAACCCAACTTGAATAATGAGGTGCTCCTTTTAAAGAGGGAAATGGCTATCTGATGATCTTCCTCCCCCTGATAGATTATCTGACCTCTGCAAAGAACGATCCTTGGATTTTTCGACCAAGTTCAACAAGTAGTGTACTAATTTTGTTTCTGCATCATGTGCTGTTAAACAGTTTATCACCAATGAATAAGAATACATGCAGGTCTGAAAATACCAACCATATCACAGCTGTAACTGGGGACTTTTCAAGCAAAGCTGTTTTTTTCCAAATTCTAAAATTTCTTAAATAACATGTAAAATAGTAAATTGAATTTTATTGTGTTCTTTGCAATAGAAACAGAGTAAAGCTCATTATCTGGTGGCCCCAAGCCTGCCAGGATACATCCAGGTATCATCTTTGTTGACAGTACAGAACCATTATGTGACAATGCCAAAAATTATAGGCAACCCTTTTTCTGCTCAGACTGGGAGAGTGGTAGCAAGAAATAAGCACTGATAAGGTAGAGGGAGATGTCTGTACGTCACAGAGACAGGGTCAGCAGGAGAGGCAGCCAGAGGGCACCTCTGCTTTGCCATCCATTCCACCTCAGATCCTCTGTGTTGCAGTCCCACCATTGTCGTTGGGAGGGGTGGGCTCCTTCAGTCCACTGAATCCTCCAAGAGGGGTTGAATCTTGGAATGATGCAAAGACGGGCCAAGCTTGGCTTTTGACAGACACATAATATGATTCTAGAGCTGACAGATAATACAATTGGTGGTATCAAAGGCCATTCTTCATTCCCATTATCCTGCCCAGCTCCAGAAGATGTGTAATTCTCGTGGTCTTTTTCTTTGAGCTGTAGGGTGGTGCAGAGGTCTCCGTTCCCTCACCTTGGGAATACAGCTCCATTTTCAGCTTTCTAAAGCTAGCAAAGAATGAGCCACAGGCTCAAAGATGAACTTTAGTTTGTCCCAGGACACAGGTGAGCATTAGGAGATGCTGCTTACTGACATGTTGAGACTGGGGAGAGGAAAGTTGCTGCAGCTTATTAGCTGCTTTGCTTTACTTCATGGGAAGAGTGTTGGGAGTGGGACTAGAGGACCTTTAAAGGGTCCTTTGAATCCAAACCATTCTATAAAGAGGGTTTTTTGTGTGACTGCATTTACATGTTTCCCAGTGTAATGGTGATGACAGATATTCTTATGGAGAAGCTTGAAAACAAGTGTGAGTTTAACCATGTCTTTGCAGATATTTGTGAGAGACAGAAACAGCAAGTCTAGGGGGTGGGGCAGTTAAATTTATAGTCTTACTGTAAATCTGTTCTGGACTAAGGAGATTTTCCAATGCTTTGTGGAATTCTGTGAAATTCTGCCTACTGCAGAATTTGCTGCTCACATTGGTCGCAGCACTGGTACAAGAACTTCCAGGAGCTGCAGTCCAAGCAGGCAGAGTTGAGCTTTCTGGCCTCGTGTGTGGTATTCTCCCTCCTTTTGGAGGGACCATTTGGAATCTTTTTGTGTGGAGCATGTGCCATACAAGTTATGCTGGGTACTCCAGGGCCTTGATGCATCCTGTTATAAGACATGTCTCAAACTCTAGGGCTGGATAAAAGTCTAAATCACTTGTTTGATTATAGAATATGTCCAGCCTAAGCTTTTTTTCTATTTTTATGTGGTCATAAATAAACATGAACTTCCAGATTTTATAGTGGTGTTGGAAAGTTTAGTAACCTCTAATCTGTAGCCAATGGATTAGCATTCCCTAATCCGCTTCAGATGAAATGAGTGGGGTAAATTCAATCCACTTTCCTTAATGGTTTAATGGGTCTTTTTGAAGCAGATTAAGGAAAGGTCATGGAACCTCAGTGTCCAGCAGAGGGACAGTAAGAAATATTTCATAATGATTTGCAGAATGAGCATTTATTTGACTGCTGGGCTGAGGAGGGCCTTATTTCACTAAAGACGATTCAGGACTGCAGTCATTTTCATATTAACAATTTTAATGGTTTCATTCAAACATTTAAATGTGAAGGAGCTGTCCCTCTTGTGAAGTCCTTTTCAGTTTTCTCTCCATATCATATTTTCTATGAACCACAATGAGGCCAACTCATTGTTCCCAGTGTGTCCTAATCCCCACTTTACTTGATAAATTTTCAAGCAAGCACTTAGAGTTTTTCTGTCATTCTGTCCTGCTCTCTGGGAGATGTAACAAGTAACATACAAAGCCACTTCATTGTCCTCTGTCAGTTCATCTGTTGAAATATTTTTCAGATGTCTGTTACAAGAAATATCCACAACAGATAAATTGTCAGACCATGATTTATCCTTCTGTAAAATATTCTTAGATTCTGTTTTCTTTTCCTGTTTTTCTAAGATTCTGTTCTCCTGTTTTCTCTTATTTTATTTTTCTCATGAAATTGGAATGAACACTTTTCTTTGTTCCATATTCTTATACTATGTTCACAAAATCCTGCCTTAAGTCTAAAATGTATGACGACTGTGAAAATACTACATGATGATCACAAGTGCATGAAATGCTCCATACCATACATTCTCTGTACACCTGGGATCTTGCCATGGGAATACCAAAAGAACAGTGCCAGCATTTCACATGCTGCTTGTATTTGATGTTCCAGTTGTCTTTTCATGACAGCTGGACTGTTCAGAAAGCATTTCTAGCAGACAATGCTAAAATA
Organism: Trochalopteron elliotii; assembly: GCA_024734555.1. Lineage (NCBI taxonomy): Eukaryota > Metazoa > Chordata > Aves > Passeriformes > Leiothrichidae > Trochalopteron > Trochalopteron elliotii. The sequence goes on from JANPWX010000011.1 coordinate 4,533,602, forward strand.
TTCAGTGGTTTCTTGATCTAATTCAAACTTACATTTGCAGATTGCTTTCTTCCTTCTTAATTCCAAGTGTCAGAGAGAAAATAATAGGTATACGCCACCTTAATATTTGCTATGCTACTTCTCTTAAAATATTGGAATTATGATGTATGTGCATTTTTAAATTATACTCCAATTATGTACAGTTAAATAAGGAATCAGTATGGTGCTATAATACAAGCCTGCTGACATACAAAAACTACTTCTTGCAAACATTTGATTTTCAGAGCCGTTAGATACAATTGAAGATTTTCCTAAAATGTGAGAAATTGTGATTTTCCTGGTCTTGGGCCTATATATAGAACAGCTCCGTGAAAAGGATGCCAATTAGACTGCTGGGCAGGTACTGCTGAAGATGAAGCTTTATAGCAGCTCAGAAGCATGTTCCTGCTACATGATTTCTTGTTCAATGCTTGTCTGAGATCTCAGTAAGTCTCATATGTATTTTGGTATCACTGTTTTTCAATCAATGAAACCATTTATATCAAAAGACCTCTCCAAAAGCAGACTTTATGATCTGACTGAGACTGGCATCAGCAATGAAGACAACCTATTTCATTGATAATCTCCTGATTTCTGTTGTAATTACAAAAGAATAGTAATGATCTATGAAGCTGCTTTGCAAGTGAACATTTCAGTTTCAGTTGCTTGGATTCCTGCTTTGTTCTGTTGGGCTTTTTTTTAAATCTTTTCAGTATACTTTGGGAAATAAAAGGAAAAAATGATATGTCAAAGAGTGAACATAATTTTAGCAGAATACCTGAGAACATGCATAAATATAAGCTCATAAGTAGTCCTGTTGTGTGACATTCCTGAAGTTCTCAGGTAGTTAAGTATATACTCTTAAACCGGGGTCAGTTCGTGAGTTTGTAAGACCTGAAGAACTAGACTAGGTGTCAAAAGTTCATCATCTGATTTGTCACATGAATAGAGGCAGTTACTGCAACCCTGTTCTTCTTCTCCTATACTGATCCTATTCCTACTGAAGTCAAAGTGGGATTTCTTTAGATTAATCTGCCATGGGCAGAACAGGCACTTTTACCCATCTGCAGATAAACAGAGAGACAGTGATGTTCTCTGCCTAGTTGTGAAGGATGGGTGCAGGAGTTGAAAAAGACATACTCAGTTAAATCCTTTTTAGGAGACTTATATTTTCAAATTCTTGTTCTTGCCTCTGTTCCTCTGTTGCATGAGTCAGTGGACACATCAATAAATCAACAAATATATAAACCTCTGATGTTCTTAATAAAGTGTAAATTGATGAAATAGACAAATAAAGAACAAACTTCAAACATTAATCACTGAGAGATTACTGAGTGGTTTGCAGTTTCTAATTGTAAAATGGAGGAATTATTTTATTGAAAAAATCCTTAAAGATTTAATAACATTCCTCCACTGTAATGCTGAAGCCTTAGATGTGTGGTACACTCCAGAAAGCTATGCTTTTTCAATCTGATATCCCAATGACCACCTTGCCACAGTGATGAATTGATTTCTGATCAAATTACCAGATCAGCACTGCCTTGGCCACGTCATACTTTCAGGCTCAAGCCCAAAGTGCAGATGGGTTATGCCTTAAATCAGTCCTTTTTGACAGGCAGTGACACCCCAGCCATGCTCTGTCAGCAGCCCATTCTTGGTGCCACAAACTGTACGGGGCTGTTTTGCTGTGCCTCACAGGTAGAGGTTTGACGGTGTCCTTAGACCAACGAATAATCTGGCACAGACAAATTAAGGGTGTGGTCTGTCACATGAGGAGTATTTGGAATTACATTCCGCTCACACAATTCCAACCTCCAGGCTGCTTCCCTCTGTGAAAGCATCTCGGCATCTGCCGATTCCTGCAAGGTTTTGTGTTCCGTGATATAGGACAGGCAGCTGGGACACAGCAAGCGCTTTAAGCACAATGGCACTGTCGCCGGTGACCGCCTTCCCCATCTGAGAGGGATAAATCGACTTCCAGCGCGGGAGCGCTGCAGAGGAGCCGCGATCGGAGTGCGGCCACCGTGTGGCCACGCCGAGCTCCGCCGCTGCCGCCGGCACAGCGGCCCGGCCGGGGCCAGGGCGGACACACGCTGCTCACTAGTAGGGTGTACCTGCCACAGGGATGTGCTCCACCTGAATTACCCCTCCCTAACTTGTTTTAAAACAAAGTTTATCACCGGGTTCTGCTGGAACATAGAGGCCCAGGTCCTTGCTTGATATAAATCAGTGTAAGAGTCTGTAAATCAATAGAGCTACATCAATATACACCAGCTGTGGGAGCCATTAGATTTACACCAGCAGAGGATCTGCTCTGAGCTGCTGCGGGTTTTTTCTGCAAATAAGCAAGATGAAATCTAACAGAGATCATAGAAGTTTTTCAAGCCTTAGAAATCCAAATTTCTTTATTGATGACTAGGTATTCTAGAGCTACTTTAAAGCAGAATTTCCCCATAGACTTTGTTGGGATGAGTCCTAAAAGAAATGATAGAGAAAAGAAGGAGAAATATGCAAAATTTCCACTAGTTCCATGCTTTTCTCTTTTCAGAGGAAAAACTGAACTGCCCAAAATGCTTTAAAGTTGATCAAATGTAAAGAATAGTTTACTTTTAAGGAGTGACAAAAATAGCTAGGACTCAGGCACTTGTTGCAGGATCAGGAGTAGGTCAGGGAAAGTCAGTGAAAAATGACTGCTCACTGCTTAATAAAGCACAAAATTTGGACAAATCTAATTAAATGCTCGAGTTTATGTGTTCTGAACAAAGAGCAGATAGCATTTTCCAGGATAGGTTTGCACAGCTCATGCTGCAGAAGGACGTGCATCCCACAAAATGCTTTTGACCAATACAGGAACAAAAAACTACATGAAAACTGTCAAGCACCAAGACATTATCTCTGACTCAGGAAGTTTCTGAGAGGCAGATTAGGTGAAATCTGGAAAGACACAGTGAGAAAACATTACCCTTTTCTTGATTATACACTCTGTATACTCTTTCTCAAGTATTTCAAGCCCCGCTTGGCCAGTGGGTGCTGAGCTGAATGAAGCTCAGTCTGACTGGCTGTGCCTGTCCTGATGCTCGTGGTGTTCCTGGTCTCCTGTGGCTGGTACCACATGAATTCCACACTATACTGATTTAGTACTTCACATGCTTCCAGGCCGGCAGGATCTACCTCTCTGACAGAAGAACAACCTCTAATGAAATGTGTCTGGAGGGCGTTCTGCGGCCTGTGCACATCAGCAAACTCAAATATTCCACACAATGGGTAACCCATAGAGGGTAACAAATACTGTCCTTACTTCTAAAAATAGTTTTTTTAAAAAATTGCTGCACTTGAGGTGACAATAATGGTGTAGCTCAATAGGCAGAAAGAATCTGAATCCTCAGCAGCATAAAAAGAAGTAGTTTCATAAAATAACTTAGATTAAGAACAAAAGCAAGCTATAAAAATAGCTCATTAATGTTTCATGACTGAGGGACACTGCTAACAAGTACTAAATGTAGGAAAGTCAGGAAACAAATTATAATTTCTACATGAATATTTAATCAGAAAATTTATCTTAGTAGTTGTTTCCTCCCATTATTTTTATTATTTGGGGTCAGTGCTGCTTGTGGAATATCTATCAGATCAAGCATTTCTGTGGTAGTGTGGTACTGATATGTAATGTCATAATGAACAGTGGTTTGAAGGGCAAGTAGGGTTAATTTTCACATATACAATGATTTTTAAAGTGAAAGCAAGAAGAAAGGCCAGATTTGTAGAGCTGACAGTTGTTTGAGGGCTACTTATTTCATAGTCTCTTATGTCTCATTTTGTTAAGGAAGCCAGTAGCAACCATAAAACAATAGTGAGTTGTTTGGGCTTTTTTTGCCTTTTGCTACTGAGATACCACAGCTATTTATCTTCTTGCTTGTGAGCATCACAGTTTTTAATGGCTTTATGCTGGCAACATTATAAGGAAGAACTTTGAAGCATGTTTTGAAAATAGAAAAGGTCAAAGAGTAAACATTTCCAAAAGTACTGCAGTAATTAGGGGGCCTAACTTGCTTCAGCCTTTAATTAAATTATTAATTTTATCTTCAGAGTTTTGCTAAGATTAAATAAAAAATTATGGTTGAGTGGAGACTTGAAACAGATCATCTGAACTCCTCTGTGTCTCATGGGACTCATGCTAAGCATTTGGGCCCTCCAAAGAATTAAGATTTCCATTACTAGAAACATCAAATTCCTGGGCAAAACCTCTTTTAAGTTAGATTGTGTTTTGAATTGGACTTTTTAGCAGTTTCTGTTCTATCAGGAACATCTTTCATTCCCTCCCTTTACCCCTTCTGCTCCAGATCCATAAACAGAACATGACAATGTTCAGTTGTGTGCATGCTTCACACGGGGGAGAACTGGCACAGCACTGGCCTTTCAGCTTGACAATATCAGAGCTGACCTGTGATTTCCCAGCTCTGACCGTCCTGCCCTGGTCACAGTTTGTGGGATAGGCAGAGATCCTCAAAGGGAGCAGCAGGCCAGGTCTCAAGGAATGCTGTGAGGGAATGGAGGAATGCACCGTCATGTTTTGGTCCACTTTGATTCCCCAACAGGTGAAGAATCCCCTGAGACATTTTTATTTTTGTTAGCTGATGTATTGAATTGAAATGAAGGAGTCAGCTCATTTCCCTCTGAATTTAGAAGCCTTTGAAATGTGATTCTTTTTTTCCCAATAATAAGTGGAGGAATGGACAGCCCTTGGAGTGGGATCCTGCAAGGGAGGTTTTTCTCACCAAGAGCTTTTACTGTTGGTGTACACATTGCTAAAAGGGAAATGAAATGTAGTCAAGCCAAACAAGTGTAGTTTTTTCATCTAATTCATAAACCTCCCACATTTACAACCACTCCTATCCTATCCTGAACTCAGACTTCCATGAGACACTGAGCTGCTGGTAACTACACTGGCTGGTGATATTCATAGAATGATGATCGTAAAATGAAAGAAATTTCACTTTTTCTTGCAGAAGGGTAATTTATAGGAGAATAAGTGTGCTAGAATGAAATAAAATTTAAAAAAAATACACCAAAAATCCCTTTTCCTGTGCTTTCCTTGATGTCTTTGTTATATGCTAGTTTCAGAAGTGGCGAGTTGCCTGAAATGCAAACCCAAGCAAACACTAATTTTGCTGACTACAGCCATGTGTATTCTAATAAATTATGGCCTGTGCAACTAACAACTGCTTCTACAGCTCCCAAATTGTGTTTATTTTTTAAACTTTAAAGCCCCTAGTTTTTTTCCCCCCCAATTTTCTTTTCTTCTGCTCTTGCAGAATAGCAGAGAAAAAATGTTCCAGAGAAATTTGACAAGAGCTAACAAAAGGGAAAGGCAGAAAATAAATAAAGGGAGTCAGAAAGATAGCTGACAGCTCACTGCTCCTGTAGGGAAACTTCACTTTTTATTAGAAATGTGTTCATGTACTTTATGGTCACTTGAGCAGAGTGCAGAATTAGTATCTGGACTGGAAAAAAAAAGATATGCACCACAAGACATTCTGTTATTGTGCTATGAATGGTTCCAAAATACTTTCGAGCATTTCTCATGAATGTTTCACAGGGAGAGAGGCAACAGTTATTCCATAAGTCTTGGGTATTTCTAGTTAGGAATATTAACATTGTAAGGTGAGCCTGCTGTAGCAAGCAGTACTAATGATGCATTAAGCATTCCAACTTGAAGTCTATTGGTGAGCAAATATCATAAAAACACTGTTTAGTTAGCTTGGACAATTGATTGAAGATTAAACTTCTCAGTAAAATCAGTCCAGAAAATTTAAAGATTTCTTTAACCAACAGGTACATATTTGGACGTTATAACTGACACAACATGCACCAGAGCATGCTGAAAACCTGTAGTCCTGAAGTACCAGAGAATGCTTAAAAATCAGAACTGAAAGGGAACAATAAAAAATAAGAAGTTTGTGCTATAATTCTCAAGACCCTGATCAGTTTTCTGGAACTTTCTGCCATCATTGACTGCTGTCAGATATTGCACAGGCACAAAACTTCCTTCCTAAGAGCAAACAGAGCTCACCACCTGGGTTTCCTGACCAGAACTGCTCTGCCTGATTACTCAAAACCTGAAAAATGCTGCGAGGCACAAAGCTAGCTGGAGACTGGCCAGTGATCACAGAGGCTCTGGTTCCTGCCTCTTCTCATCTCCCCTACATGTGGCTGCATACTGTCTGCAGACATCTTTTCCAAGAAAATCTGGGAGCTGACTGCTCCACGGAGAGTGCTCAGGAGAGCAGAGGAGCAGCAGCTGCTCTTGGTAGGGAGCAGGGATTCACCTTCCTGGCCTGGGGAGTGGGAGATGTTCTCAGCATGCCCCCTGCCCCTTTAGGCTGGTGGGTGCCCCCAGGAGCAGCAGGAGAGTGATCCCAGCACCTCACAAGTCAAACAGGTGTGCTTGTAAACAGGGAAAGGGGAGTACAAGGGGAGTGGGGAATGAGTCCTCACAACCAGGTGCTCAGCCACATCTATAAAGCATTAGTCAGCGACAGACACTAAAGGTGCTGCCTAAATAATGGGATGGTGGGAGTGTCAAAGACAATTACAGTGTCCACTGCAGGCAGGCAGTGCTAATGCAGGAGCTTCAGTGCTCTCAGCCACCCTGGGAAGAAAATCTGCATTAGGAAACACACAGAGTACCAGCAGCAGCAGCAGATAGAATAGGAGCCCCATCAAATCAGAACAAAAATATCCACAGCAGTGGCCAATTGCAGGGTGCAAGGAAAGAGCAGGCATGAAGTAGTATAACCTATATAGTGTGATAACACAGACCACAAGAGAATGAGAGCAGGAGATGAGGCCTACAAAAATGTCAGAAAAAGAACTTCATAACCATGTGGGAAGGTTATTACCATCCTGCAAATAACGGAAACTATTCACATCAAATTATGGGGGATGGAATGGAAGATAATAGCAGTTAACTCAACAACTATCTGATAAGTGATCCGTAATAGGATGTTATTAGATGTCCCTGACACACTGTAAATTATGCAATGATAATGGAGGCTGTTCCAAATCTTTAATTATGCAATTTACATTTTGTTTTTACAATAGCTATGAACAAAGAAATGCAACCAACTCAAATAATCAGCATAAAAAAGGAGAGGATATCTTTTTTTTTCCCTACTGGCTTTGCAGTATTAAAATAGACTCCTGCCTTTTAAATCAGTATTTCCATTTAAAATGACCTTTCAAAAATCTGTTTAACAATGGTAGTAAAACAGTATTCCCCCACTACTAGAATAACTTTCAGCAAAGGAAAACAAAATCTTTCAAAATTATTTGCATCTCTTGTCTATTACCTGTCTCTGCACAACAGGCAAATCATCTTTAGTCTGTTGTAGAAATGTTTAAATTTCTAATCAGAAAAAAGTTTGAGACTGGCCCCAAACAAAGCAGAGAAATTTCTTCAGTTGCTGAATATCTGCAGTTATAGCAACTAGAAGGGGCATACTGAGCATATAGCAACTGAGAAGTGCTCAGTTTTTTGGAAAACTGTGCCTGTCAGGAGTCAAAGGCAGAAGTTACAGTGAGCTGCTCTGACCTGTGGGTTCCTGCCTGCTGCTGACTCCTCCCATGGGCACCATCAGGCCCATGAACCCAAACAGGATTAGCTTGTGCCTTCCTCTCCTTTCCAGATGCTGGTTGCACTTATGTTACTTCTTCAGTATCTGCAGTAGATCTTAAGAGGCTTTTATTGACTTGTCAGAGCATTTTCTGTCCAAAAATCTCACATTACTTCCTTCACACTCACTTGAAAAGAACATTCCAAAATTTCATAAAATTAGTTCAGGGGAAAGAAAATTGTTTTGAAGTAGCAAACTCCTCTGTGCAAAAGCATCCTCAAAAGTTTCCATATTACCATTGTCAATTCAAAACTGTGCAATTTCTGTGTTGATACAAAAAAAATTAATTTTTAATTTTCTGTATTCCTGCAAATGGAAAGCAATAAAAATCATGACATTTTGTGCAGAAGGAACATTCTGGTTTTGTTATTTTTAGAGCAACTCCTATGTATATTTTAAACTGAAATCTAGAACAGCGAAGATTGTTTTGAATCCCAACTGCAAAAGGAATAGACCTGACACTAAAGCTTATTTAAGAGCCCCAGGACAGCTCTGTGTTCACAGTGAAGGTGTGCTGTGTCTTACTCTGGCAGACTTATGTCTTCTGTGCAATTACTCATAGAAGTGCTTTGTTTGTTTGACTCTTGTTGTTTTTTAGTGTTTCATAAAGCACTTCTTTGAGAATAAAACCTCTTAAGTTTCTGAGAAGAAACAGCTTCTCTAGAAGTGCTTAGGTTTTAAATAGGAGAAAGCCAGGGGGTGCTCTGTGGGTGCTCTGAAGAAAGGGCTCCATCAGATCCTGCCATCCTCCCTGATGACACAGCTTGTACCTATGTATATACAGACACACAATCACACATGGAAAAATATATTATTTAGGCTTGCAAGAACTGTGATTCTTAATGGAAGTCAATGGAGGACAAGAAGTGCTTGTGAAGTAGCTCTTCACATTTTTATGCTTGGTCAAAATCGGAGCATCTGAAGCACTCACATGCTGTTTTGAATGCTTGGTTTCCACTCTTCATTGAATCTTTTCTGCTTCTGAAAAAAAAAAAATCACATTTCTCTATCCCGACTTCCATCACTTTTGTACACTGACACCATCATTTGATGGTGAATGAACAGACTATTCCATGCCTACCCCACCAAAATCGCAGCACAGGTTTTCAGGGGTGTAAAAGACCCAGACCCTTTTCCAGCTCTGCCCCGCAAACAGGCGAATGCTGATGCTGAGATGTGATTTTCTGTAAAGAAATTAATGGACATAAATATTTAAGCCAAAGCATATGAGCTGCTAGGACCCTTTCCGTTATATAAGCCATAGATTTTGTGAAGTGACTTATGACAAACTAACAACATATCTTGGCATTGAAACCCCTCTGTTATAAAGGCACCAAATACAATCAGAAGACTACAAGTACAGTTCTATAGGAAGGTTATTCCAGTGGCTTATTCTAAAATAGAAGGAAATGTTCTCCCTTCTATTTCCAAGAAATACTTTTGTTTTAGATTAAAAAAAGAAAAAAAGCACTCTCAGTAAGCATGAATTGACCTTGCTTTATGACTCTGTGCAAGCCTTGAATGGTGTCCATCTAGACCCACTAAAAAGCTTAAATGGGCAGAATTGAACACGAGTTCTTCAGCAGTGTTATGTTTCAAAAGTGCTTCTGATGTTTCAAAAGTTTGTTATAAGTCCTATGAGGAGCAGCTGAGGGAAGTGGGATTATTTAGCCTGAAGAAAATGAGGCTCAGGGAGATCTTATCTCTCTCTACAACTACCTGAAAGCAGACTGTACTGAGGTGGGTGTTGGTCTCTTCTCTCAGGTAACAAATGATAGAACAAGAGGAAATGGTCTTTAGTTGCACCAGGGGAGGTTTAGATTGCATGCCAGGAAAAATTGCTTCACTGAAACTGTTCTTAAGCACTGGAATACCCTGCCAGGGAAGTTGTTGAGTCACCATCCCTGGAGGTATTTAGAAGAGGTGGAGATGTGACATTTGGGGACATGGTTTAGCAGTGGACTTGGTGTACTGGGTTAACAGCTGGACTCAATGACCTTAAAGGTCTTTTCCAGCCTTAACAATTATGAGTCTAAAACAAAAAAAAAACAAAAGGAAGAATTTGTTCAGTTTTTTTCCTCAATAAGAGCACATTATTAAAAAATACTATCTTCTTACTCATTCTTTCAGTTAGGCTTTGCTTTATGTAGTTATTTTCACTTTTGTTCACACTTATTTTCAACACTGTGACAAATGGCAACATGACGTGGAGACAGAGAATTACAGTAATTATAACTCCATACACAAAAGGCTTGAGCAAGGTGAGATCTGATACATGAAACGCTGTTTCTTTGTGCTTTGCTCTAATTCCTGCTCTATCCAGATCACATGAAGGAGACCTTTTGGAATCACTGAGTATCCTCAGGCTCCTTGAGCCCATCCCTGAGGAGTTGTCAGGCTAGAGAGAGGCAGGAGACTTCTCACCCTCACAGCCAGGCTAGGAAATAACCTCCACAACTGCTGTCCAGTAGCCAAGAAATGCAGTAGATGATTTTTTGCTTAGGTTGTGTTAGGGTAGTTTGTGCCATCTGAACTGTGACACAGCCGGGGACCTGCCTCTGCACCTTCAAAGCACTGTGCCAGCATTATGTAATTAATTCTCACACAACTCTAATGAGGATGGACTATATATGAATTGTTCCCTACTAATCATAGAAGAGAGGAGGCTTTAAAGCACTTACGCCTTGTAGCTATTGATCTTTCTGCGTGAAACCTGTATTATCAGTGCAGTATCTGTATCATTTCCTTGCCAAAAAGCTCCAGCCAAGATCTGTGTTCTCTTGTGCCAAGCACAGCCTTGTGCTGTAGATTCGGTCAGCTTCTCCCAAAAGACCTTTCAGCTTGCAAAGAACAGAGGGTGTGAGGAGACAATTAGAGAGAGAAAGGGAAGAAATTGATACACCCTTCACTGAGCTGGCTACCAGGAGAGCTGTGCTTTGTAACAGACCATGAGCCTCTTCCAGGGGTAGTTTCTGTCTAATATTGTTGCTGATAAAATGCAATAAGGACATCAACAGCAACTCCAGCCTGCACCCTAAGAAAAACAGACTTTCCTGCAGAATTAACATGATAGCCTCAGATATATCCTGAAGCCTGTAAATAGTAGTAGAATTGAGCTGTGTATCATCCTTGATAACAGAAAAAACCCAATAAAGTGTGAAAAGGCATTTTAAATATTAAAAAGCAAAATATTTTTAAAAGATGGAAAAAGACATGAGGAGAAAATGCTTTTGGGTTTGTTTTTTTTTTTCCCACATTGCAAATAATTGTTTTATGCAAAATCATAAATTTTATTTCCATGGCTAACAGACTATTGTTATAATCTTGAATAATCCCTCAGAGGATCCCTGCTCAAGCTCCATTTAGTGTTTTTGGTTTTACATACTGGTTCATCCTACATACTATCACAGCACATATCATGCCTGCGATTTCAAGCCTTATTGAAATAATAATTTTTATCCAGGGTGGAGAGCTGTTACTTACCACTGGAAATGCATGATTATCTCATCCTAACTAAATTGCTCATTCCTCACCAGTAGAAGTTAGACACCTGTCAACATTTCAATATTACCCCTAACATTTAGAGACTCTCTGTAATTACAGAGAATTTTGTTGGTAGTTTACTTTAAAGAAATAATAGGTGGAAATTTCTGTCTTGACTTTTCCATGTGGGACATGAAGTCCATAAAGGAAGGAGGAAACATATATGATAGAAAGAAGATATATTTCACATTCTAATTTATCCATCAATAATGTTTAGGGGTTTTTTGTAAGACATAAATACGGGTAAAGACCTCATACTAATGAGTTCAATTCAGTGGAATTACAGTGGGTCTCAGATCTTTGAAAGAGGAGCTGTGAAAATCATTTTGCCCCTGTAGTAATAAACAAATGTATGCCAATCTCAATGCACACAGCAACACTACTCCAAAACAGACTATAAATGGATTCAGGGAAAAAAAATTAGGAGAAAAGGGGAAAAACAAGTGTTTCCAGTAGAAGATTATGCAAAAGACCTGCAGAGCACAAAATTCTCAAGGTGAGGGTTAAGCTAACAAAAGCCACAGAGAGGGATGTGGCAGTCCAGTCTGACCTCTGCGAATGCTGTGTTTAACAGGGCTTTCTGATAAGGCTACATTTGATGCTTTATTTTGTTTTACTTCTATTTTACCTTTTTTCTATTTTTCTCTTTCATTACTATTCCTGACTCTGCATTTTTATTCAGAGGTATTAGCACTAGGAAAGTATTGCTCTGTAGCAATACTTTGTCTCCCATTTGCTATAATTTGTCTGTCAGTTTGGATTCTGCACAAGTGTGACTTCTCTGACTTCCTGAGAAGCCGCCAGGGAAGCTTAAGATGGCAAGATAAGATGAGAGATGCTGTGTTGTCAGTAACAGCCATTTAATACTCAGCTGCAGAAGGGTAGAGCATCCTGCAGCAGTATGAGCCATCTGCATGGAGCACACAACTTGAGAGAGCCTCACACCCTCCTGGAGAGGTAATAACTGGCCAAACAGGAAACCCTACAAAGGTTAAAATAACATTTTGTGCCCGTACTCACACTGCTGAATCCCACCCAAAGAGCCTTTGCAAGATGGCAAAAACACTTCATCAAATACAAAGGAGCGATAGCAAATACACACAGCAAAGAGCAAATACATTTCAACATATACAGAGATGAAATATGAAAGCACTAGGCCAGATGAATCTAATCTGTGGTTGTTTCACTGTCATAAAACAGCCATAGATCAAGAAGACGAGGTTGTAGGGAAATCTTGCATAGAAAAGTTTGAGTATTTTAGCCATTGGCTTTAGCCCTACAGCTTTCTATCAGCAGCATTTCCTCCATGCAGCAAGATACATGGCCTGCCCTCCATTTTTTTTATCAAGGGCAGACAGTGACAGGTGAAGATAGGTTTGTAAAGATAGTAATAACAAAGCAACATGCAAAGTAATGAAAAAGAGTGAATAGGGAAATTGCTGCTAGTGGGATAAAAGTGTTTCTCCCAAACTGGAGAACAGGAAGCAAAGCAAAAGATAGCAGAGCTCTCAGTGGAGCTCTCTAAGCCTGGAGGAGCACTAATGGAAGAGTCAGAAAGCAGAGATAGAAACAATGCAGACAGTACAATGGACTTTCAGGGAAGAAGAAGCAATTAAAGCCAACATCAATTTCAAATGTGAAGAAAACCCAACAAAACCAACTAACCAAAACAAAGGAAAACGAAAACACACCATTGATGCTTTTGAGAACCATATGAGATCCAACAAGATCATAAGAAAGAGCATAATTTGATGGCACATGACCTGACTGGTCCATGAACTACTTCATAAGAAAAAGATGTGGATGGAGTGGTGAAAAGAAAGAGAATGAGAAAGAAAGCAGAGAAAACTATTCACACAGGAAGGAGCAGCAAGGAACAGAGTAACACAAGAGAGCTGTTCAGCCATTTTCTGTCTAGACAAAGGGACAGCAGTAACTTTCAGCAAGAAAGACATGACACCTCCCTGGGATGCAATTTCCATGACTGCATACCTTCACAACTGCGATTTCAGTAATAATTTCTTTAGAAGTGGGAAAATAGCATGGAAGGGAGGCTTTTTACTGCTCCAGGCTTCCTGTGCACCTCAGAAAAAAAAAAAAAAAAGCACCATACTGAAAGCAGAAAAGTAACATTCAAAGTACATAACAAACATGACTATAACCTACCACTGAGATGCCTTCCTACCTCACCACCCACATGAAAAATGTACGTGCCATTTGAAATTAAATTCCCCTGATAATTGCAGCTTCTCTTCCAATAGACAAAGAATATATCTGTTTGTTCATTAAAAGACTCTTTTAAAAGTCTCTACAAAGGCTTTGTTTTAAATATTGGCACAGTGGGGTATTTGGACCAAATATATTCCCTCCCCCTTGAAAAAAGAACTATCCCAGCATGCCACAAAGACAGAAATGACAGAACAGCAAAGCGTAATGTCAGGGAGATGGAAGGTTTCAAAAGGAAAAATATAAAGGTGCCTCCAGGTTTATCCAAGTCTATTTTTTTCCTTGAGAATTGTAATTACTCAAGAATACAAGATTTCTTCTTGATTGTCTGCAGGGGGTTTTAAGGGTTTTTTTTTCCTTACCCTTCTTGACAGCACCTCCCGCTGACATCAGAGTGACAGTCATTACACCTTCCTAGTAATGTCAATGAAAAACTTACCAAATACATTTTTACATTGTATAGTTCATCTGGACTTTAACAGAGAAATCTGCAGCCAGTGGAAACCTCAAGGACTTCACAATGATTATGCAATCTCTTGTTCCATTAAAATAACTGGTCATGTTTAGAAAAGCATTTAATAGAGAAGGAAAGCATGTAGTTTAATCTTTCAGCAAACTGAAAGCCAAACAGTAGAGAGCTTGTGGCCAGATGTTGATCTTTTTTGCATTCAGGGTACTCTGGAATTGAGGGATGTTTGTTGGCCATCACTCTGGTGTAAGAAAATTGGGCCCCATTCTTGGGGTAAGAGAAAAGCTGACTAAACAGGGTGGCCAAAAAGCCATTGAAGTCAGAGCAGTGATTTTCAATGCCTTTGTTGGAGTTTAGTTCAGACTGTTTCAAGACCCCTCTGACATTCATGGGGATCCCTTGTTCAACACTTACTGAGAATGTTGTATGATGCCCTCTCACCCTAAACCTCTTGCTATCTTTTTAGACAAAACTTCTCTTTTTTTAAGTGTCTTTCTCACCTCTGCTTTACAGTTTATGCTTCATGATTTGACATCACAGATACAAACTGTGGAATCCTATAAAGTGGAGCTCTCTTTAGGGCCAGATAGCAAGATATCACTCTGATTTCACGTATTGGTGTCCCTGTAGAATAAGATCTATGGAGAGATGGATGTGTACAACACTATCCTCCTAACAGGATTATTCCCAGTAAATAACCTATCATCTACACTTTAGGAAGAGCTTATGAAAAAAAAATACAAGAAAAATAACTGTGAAGATTAGCACAGAATTAAAAAAAAATCCATTTGCTCCATGTCCTTCCTCTTCATTTTGCTCCATGTCCCCTTCATTTGGTGTTATCTTCCCTTGTATCAGTGTATGACAAGGTAACACAAAGGTCCCAGAGCTAAACACTCCCAATTTCTCCAGGTAGCTTAAAATTATATAAAGCTTTTAGAATTTGGGCACTGCATTTCATTTTAGCACCGTATGACATCCAGATGATGTAAATGAGCATTGAAATTAGGTGGAGCTACATACGGTTCCATTAAAAGGATGCTTAACCCAGAAAGTTTAAGCAGTAGTTTTCAGAATAGCAGTTCCCAAGGGCAATAGGGCATATTCAGCAGATTTGGGAATTAAACAATTCTCTAGAAAAAAAAAAAAAATCTTAGGTACCAGAAACATGAACTAGAGAGGATGTCACCTAACAACCTCAAAATCATGGATTTAACCTTGACCTTTCATTTCAATCACCTTCGAGGTGATATAAAAGAAAAAGGTTTCACCTGGGGATAGCCAGGTATCTGATCTTTCATTAAGCATCCATTTTTCTCCTGAAACTGACAAAAAATACAATTATTAAGAAACACATTTTCTAATTCAGAACCAAAATTATTGTTACACTGTCCATTCCTTAATTTCAAAATACTCAAAATCCTAAAAAGCTGGGTTGTAGTTTTGCTAAAATCCCTAGTGGGAATTGGTATCAGTTTTTGTGAGATACCTCAATAATGCAATCATCTCAAGTGAAGCACTGTCAGCAGACAACTGTATCCACTTAACAAAATGGGTGTATCAGTAATGTTAATCCACAGAATGCATCTCCAGTGACATGGGTTTGTGGTAAGTGAATTAACCCTTCATCCTCCTAAGGTCTTGGCGATTATTTCCTCTTTTGGTATTGTGACTTTTGCTCGCTGCTGTGCTGGCAGAGTGCTAATTGTTTGTGTGATCCTTGTCCTCTGGTAATACTGTGATTCTACAACCTTCACAGCGGGGTCAGAACCACAGCACATGTAGACACAGATAGGGAGGAAGGTGGCTGTTTCTCAAGGCTCATGGTCTAAATGGACAAAAAAGTGGATTAAAAAAGAATGGAAGTGGAGGATAATGATTATGGCTGATTGTAGTCACTACTCAGCCTTTGTCAAGGAGAACCTGGTGGACAGAATAGATCATATTCATCCCTGATACAGCTTCCCTAGATTTTATACTGGGGAGTAATTTCACTCATATCACGCATTCATATATCTTTGTCTGACAGTCTTTCAAAGCTTTATTAATCAGTGTTTCATGCAAACAGTAAAAGCATTGAGGCTGGAATTATGTGATCATTGTCATAAAGTGAACAATATATTGCATCTTGTTTATCCATCTGTTATAATTGCACAATGGGAATTAAGTTGCTTATAATAAATTCAATTACTTAAGTGGTACTAACACACATAGATGCCAATACATACTTCTCATTTCCACATTTGATTCTTCATATTAGACAATGCTAAGGGTTTTTACAGAGCACAGCTGTGTGCCTGTGACCTTCCTGTCACTGTTGAGCTTCTCTGCTGCCTGGATCTGCCTGCAATGAACATCTTAACCCCTAAGATGGAGAAACAAAGTCAAGTGTCTCTGCTGCATTTTGCTGCCTATTCAGATAGGATTAGAGTTGTATGCTGTTGCCACAGATGGCTATAATTCTCTTGAGTTGTTACATTTATGAAACTGATTTTCAGACTGGAGAGATAATATGGGACAATGAATCCAATTAAGAAAACAAAGAGAACCTGGGCTAGCCTCCTAACTCTGCCACACTCTTTCTGAGGCTTGATCCTGCCTTTTGACCCTGGATACATCTCTGCAACTCTTGAAAATGAGTCTGAATCCAGTCTCAAGCTCAAACTTACCTCATATTCACACTGTGTGGATGACAGGTTAAGTTCTGGGGTTTAGGTGAACTCCAGGGCACTGTTTACTGAACTTGTCCCCTTAGTCTTCAGCCCTGCACACAGCCAAGAAGGCTCCCTTCATGCAGGCTCTATGAAATTTGGGCTACTTGTGCACATTTTCTGCCTGAACCTCAACTGATTCAACACACAACTAGGAAGTGAGCAGAAGTTTGGCCTCCTGGGATTCCCCCTCATTAATGGGAACATGGCAGGACTTGTTTGCTCTAGTTTAAATCCTAAGCATAAAAATTCTCAACAGTGAGTTTGATTTTCTCCCTTACCCTGGAATTTACAACACCATCCAATATAACTGCCCTTATAACAAGCAAAAAACATATTCTGAGAGTCAGAAAAAAATAAGTGCATCAAGTAGGACTTCTAATTTTGGCTTAGTTTTGATAGTGGTTGCTCAAGTCACTAATGATTTTTTTAATAACTAAAGCAAAATACATCGATTGCTAGAGAACCCCTGAATATCCACCCTTGTACTTAGTTACAATATGTTAATATTCTCATGTTGTCAGCAGATCTTTAGCGAGTAGGAGGGATTCATTAACTCCAGTGCAATCTGCAATCCAGACTGGCAGAAAGCAGAGGCTTCCTATACCTCAAGCTGGCTGCAGTCAGAAGGAAGATGAGCGTGTCTGACTCAGGCCTACACATTACTGTATAATCATCTCTCTCTCACCGAGTTAAAATCACTTTGCTTTGAAAAGACAGTGGTAGGTCTACATGGAACTGTTTCATTTTGATGCAAATGCATTCACTTCCTAGAGGAAATAAACATTTTTAGTCAGTAGGTAGGAAATAAATGGATCTCCTAGTGAGGGGTGAGTTTACCTTGTTTGATTTCCTGTTTTACACAGATTTCTATGTGTCTGTATATAGTTATGTACAAACTTGTGTGTATATATGCATGTGTATATACAGATATGCACACAAATGTACACAACATAAATAAATGGGAATTTTCATAATTTAGGCCAGGTTAACTTTCAGCTCAGCCCTCAGCAAGTACTTTGTCCAGAAGCTGGTCAGTGATACTGTGACTAAAGAACCTCTGTTAATCTCATTTTCTGTTCCATGTCCTTTAATGTCTGCATCAAAGAAATTACAGCATCAGCCTTTAGAAAGGCAGGTTTCTGCAAAAACATGGGCCCAAGATTCTGAATATCCTGTGCCTATGCTGAGAAGAGAGCAACACAGGAGTGCTCAGGAGCTGCTCATTCCCACAGGACTGAACTTAGAAATCCTGATGGCTTTTGAGACAAGGTGTATTCATTTCTTCCTCTTTTTCAAGGGAGTCTAAATTACCATCTTGCCTTTCATTATTCTCAGTTGACTCCTTCTGTATGATAATTGCAGCAAGGTTAAAAATGACCTAATGATTGCATTAGCTTCCACACAACTTTCCTCTTTTCACGTCTCTCTGACCTCTATCCACAATGAGAGATTAGTGAAGGACAGGCAGAAAAGTAAAGAGAATGTCTGAATATAGGTTGTCATACCCAGCCCAGCTGTTGCTAATAATAATTTTCTGAGTGCAAGCACTGGATGAGCCATTTGTCACGAATGATTTATTTGATGAAATTAGCTCTCTTTTTCACTCCTTGCAAACTTCCTCAGTAAAATCATGGAGACATTCAAAGTTGTTTGTTATGTATATAGGCCCAGGTGATTGTTTGTCTCCTAGAGCATGAGACTATGGATTAGTGGTAGACTGAGGTGCAAATGTTCAATAGAGGCTAATGATTCTGGATGCCTCTCCTTTTAGCTGTCTTTTTGAAGAGGCAGATCATGGCACTGAGCAAGTAAAGGCCCAAATCATACTGAAAAAAATGCCCCTTAAGGGATACCTTGGTTGTTCATGCAAAATCACTAATTGCTTCTGAAAATCTATCACTGTGCCTATTCATTATATGTCATTACTCACACTGGTGACATTGTAGACACTATAATTCCACGACTGAATGACTGACTCTCTGCAAAATGGAGTCCTGATAGACACCAATGAGTGACAAGTAAAGCTGTCTTCTTCATGTCTGGAAATGGCATCCATACAGAAAACATTCCTCCCTTCCACCTCTGTAGTCTGAACTGGGATGCCTATCAAATTTTTGCTAAATGCTCTCCCAGCTTCTGTAACTTCTTTTGGTCTTGTTTGCCTTGAAGTTTCTAAGTATTGTGAGACAGATGCTGGGCTTTGACCTCAGCTGGGAGACTCACAGACCTTATTCCACTATGTTCCTTTTAGCTAGCTAGCTGTACTCCAGGGATTAGATCCATCCTGTGACACCTAACTGTCCAGGGACCTTTTAAGGGTTTCTTCATTCTAATTTGTATGGCTTCAGGACAAGGGGGAAAAATTGTGTTTCTTAGTTTGTGTATGAGTTCTCTCGTCAGGGCTGATTGTGGTTGATGAGACCACAGGAATGGGGTTTGCAGTTATGCCAACACCTCATGAAGTCCATCTCTTCATTGGACACTGGTGGAAAGCTGGTTCTGGAGCAACAACTGCACCAGGATTATGCTGCATTTCAGTAAAAAAGCAATTTGATCAGAGATACAACACTGAGTGGCCCAGCTGGAGCTGACCTCTGTGTTTGGTAGGGAACCAGCACAGACGGCAGACCAAGGCTGTGCCCTGTGTGACTCCTTCCAGCACTGCAACGCACAATGTCACTGGAATCACACCAGGGAGCAGTGTGTCCCAAATAAGGCCTATTTCAGTCCCTAGGTAATTTGTAGCCATAGCCATTTGTACTATTATTTACTCAGGCTATTGATCTTTTAAGGCCGGTAGCTGTATCTGACCATGATTGACACAAGTGTCTTCATAGGCAGACAAGATAATGTAATGAAAGCAATAATACCAGCAGACAGTGGTGAAATAATGGGGGGGGGGAAGGCAAGGGGGAGGAAGTGGTGATTTCAGTTCTTTGTCTTCCAATAATCGCTGCACAGCTTGACATCTGATTTCTTTTCCTAATCTCAGCATGCATCTCAAAAATGCTACTGGCCATCAGATTATCCCAGCAGATCATTAAATTTTCCTATCCTCCAGACTTAGGTATGCTGTGGAACTATCCAAGGATAATGAGCAGCCTGCTGTTGCACTCACCTGGTTGGGGTCGGTGTGTTTTATAAAGCTTCCCACATATTCTCTTTAATGAATGAGTCCTTTCTATTTATAGGGCAATACTCAAAGGAAAAAAGAAATAAATGACCTTTAGGGTTTTTTTTTATGTGACCTTTAGGTTTTTTGATGGGAAACATATTCTTCAGACAAGTTCTTAGTTATCAACAGGAAACTGCAATATGTGATCCCAAAGCCATGTACAATTAAGTTTGCATATACGTAATGCTATTCTCCTTCCATGAATGCTGTACAGTCGGGGTCAGAGATAAAGCTTCCAGCTGCAATTACCCAAACAGCTGGATTGTTTGTATTCATGGGCTAAACAGCTATTGCTTCTAGTGGCAAACTCAATGTGGGTTATAGCAGTACAAATGCTGTTTACTGACTCTAGGAAAGAAAACAAGTTTATCTGATCACAGATAAACTTACCTCCTTAGATAAACATTTAAATAAAAAAAACCCTCTCTCCTTCAAAATGCAAAAATGCATCCCCTAACTTCCCTGGTGGCAGCCAGCTTTTCCTGCTCTTCCTTATGTGTTCATGTCCTTCCTTTGCTCTCCTATTCATTAATTCCCACAAATGGTTCCTTCAGCTCAAATAACATGGTTCCAGACTGG
Organism: Trochalopteron elliotii; assembly: GCA_024734555.1. Taxonomy (NCBI): domain Eukaryota; kingdom Metazoa; phylum Chordata; class Aves; order Passeriformes; family Leiothrichidae; genus Trochalopteron; species Trochalopteron elliotii. Next base: position 4,553,996 of record JANPWX010000011.1, read on the forward strand.
TAGAATAGACTTGAGGACACTGAAGCTAAAAAACTTAAATGCTCAATTTCAGCAATTTGTGGCTTGCATTGTAAAGCCAGTGATGGGACCCAGCTATTGGTGTAATGCTGCACTGCCTGTGTCCTGGGCAGCATTAACAGGGGCACTCAGCTGCCATCGGGGTGCAGAGAGTAAAGGACCTGATTTCTTTTCCCGTGTTAGGATGTCTCACCCACAACTAACACAGACATTTCAGTACAGCCCCAGATGACCTAACCATGATCGGCATTGTCTTTGAAATTATGATCACCGTGACCGCAGGTTCTGATCAGGTGCCAGACATTTGGATATTGCTCCTCCTGCCACATGAACAAGAGGAGGTGTTGGTGTGTTCTCCTTGTTTAACAAACAGGGAGTGAACATCGAGTGACTGGCAAAAGGGTATAAATGAAATTTATCAAAGAAGAGGCAGACACGGAAAGGAAAGATATCAGGGTCCTCACTGTTAAGGTCAGTTTTGCTTTCACTGAGGAGAAGAAAACGTGCCACAGTGAATGCAAGAGTTATAAAGGAGTTAGAAAGCTGGTGAGTTAGAGAGGACTAATAACTACAGGTATAATAAAGCCTCCACTCATAGCCAAGGCTTTGAAACACCTTCAGTGGCAACCATCATCATGATTTTGAATAATGTCCACTAAAACTAAATAACTGAGTTTTCCTAAAATTCATGGTACTCAGATCTGTAATTGATGATGAGCTACAGTTTTTGTCTGAATGGCTTTAATAGTAATTAATAAATATACTCTAATAAAAATCTTGCTGGCAAAAAGCCCTTAAACATGACATTATTTACATAATTTCTTGCAACAAACAGCTGCGTAGCCCTCCACTCCAGCCATAACTTCTCCGTTGTAGTGCTCCTGCACCCAAACATTCACAAATCTTAAACCCATGCCTGGCATTTATGATGCAAAGGAGATTATAGAAGAGGTTTGTTTCACAAGGGTGATTTGAAAACCAATATTATAACTGGGGTCCAGATTCTGCAGTCAGAACCATATTGGTGACTACTGGGATGCATTGCAGGATGGGGCTCATATTTACTGATAGCTTTTAATTAGTCTGCATAATTCATTTCCACATCTGTTTTCCTATAAACAAGGCACTAATTAGTTCTCTGAGTCAGTTAAAAAGTGTACCAATGTGCCAGAGAGTTTAAAGAGACACTGAAAATATTTGAAACACAGTCAATTTAATTTTAATTATTTTTTAAAAGGAAAGTATGAAACACCCCTCCCCATTTTCTTTTGAACTCCTCTGCTAATTTCAGAATACATAGTTGCAAGGTTGTGACTGTGTCAGATTTGTGTCTCCAGAGAAAATCCACTCTGGCTTAAGATTTCTGATATATTCTACTGCTTAGCTTTACTCAAGTGGTAGCTCTGGAAGTACTGCTAGCACTTCTAAAACTTGATCACTCACCTGAAAAAGTCAATTTAATATCATAATTTTCTCATTACTCCAGCCTCTTGGCCTAATGCAGCAAAGCAATACAGTTCTTAGTTCCCAGACCAGAGTCTTATATATGATTGGTATGGAGAAGATGTTTCTGACTAGGATCAGAAAACATGAATAGGAGACCGTCTCTCTCCCCATCTGCTGAGGGAAATGAGCAGAGCTCACTACCTTCAAAAATGGGCCTGCTCAGACACAAGAATGTCTGTGCCCCTGCACAAAGCTTTCCTGGGTGATCAGTTTAATATCTTCACCAGGACCTGTGTAAAGGGAAAGCAGACACTTCATGTAGATGAGTTAGCCTTGGTCTGACTGCCACCTCTGATTTCCAAAATCTCATTCTGCTCAGACATAAGTGTAAGAGCAACTGGGTCAGGTCTTTGCATGAGCAAAGATGAAACCTTGGTGTGTTCAGATGTGTTAGAAGTCAAAAATGAAACACTTGTAGAGCTCATTAGGCTTTTAAGTTGCTCCTAAGTCTTAGTTTTGTCTGACTAAATCCTTTATTGATTCTGACTGAAAGCCTTAGTGCTAGGCAGCTATCCTTCCTGTTTGACCTTGTGTCACTTGTGTCACTTGTAACAACAGAAACTGAAATAATTAGGTCAATTTTTTAATGTGGACTTTTGCTTTCCAAGATGACTACCCCTTTAAAGATAAGATGTCCCCCTGACACCTCACTGATACAGTTAGGGTCTAATAGCTAAGCACAAGGTGTTTTCTCCACCCTCCTTGGTTTTTAAAATGAGGCTTACAGCACGCCAGCAATTTAAACTTCTGCTCTCCCTTGGCAAGTCAGGATGGCTTTGGTGAACAGTCTATTTCTTCTGATTATTCCTTGCCACTGTGAGGGATTATGGCTCAGCACCAGTGGCTTTCCAGCACTAGCGGCTTCCCCCTCCCCACCCCCAAAGGCTTGACCCAAACACTCTCTCCTTGCAGATTACAGCGGAATCGCTAATGCAATTTTGGCCTGACTTTGATGCAGCACTCTATTGATGTGGGGTGACGCCGCAGCAAAGCAGCAAGGTTAGACCTCAGCAGTGATTAAGCCGGAGTCCCTGGGCTCGGGTGTGCCTTCCCCCGCCCGTGCGGCTCCGAGCGCTCCGGCCAGGGGAGGGCAGGATGCGAGTTCAGCTCTACTTTCCTGTACGCCCCTCGGGAAGACAATCCCGGCCCGTTCAGCTGTTCAGCAGTCGGGTAATCAATCAGTCAGTCAGTCAGGAAATCTGATTTTTGCAAGCATCACCCTCGCCAGCCGGGAGGGGGGCGCAGACCATGGGTGCGGGTCCGGGTCCGCTGTCCCGGGGGCCGCCTTCCTCCCTCGGGCCGGAGGCCCTAGCAAGAGCTCCCCGTGTCTCTTCTGGAAGCCCCGGGGCCACCTCTGATCACCTTCCGGGAGGGCCAGGCAGGGAAGCTCTGCACCAGGCTTGACAGAAGAGGGGGTAAAGCATCAGTCCCGTCCGAGGCTCATCCCCGCTCCCTGGACGTGAGCGTGAGCCTGGGCAGCGGGGCTGGGGCTCGTCGGGCTGTGCCGGCTCTGTACCTGCCGGGATATCATGTATATTTTATGTATGTGTATATAACATAGGTATCCATAAACAAACAAATATCCGAGCCAGGGGATCTTTAAAATGTTCCAGCCACAGTGGTATCCAAAGGAGAGGAAAAAAAAAAAAAGAAAAAAAAAAAAAAAAAAAAAAGGAAAAAAAAAAAAGGGGAAGATTTTATTTTTTTTTTTTTTTCTCTCCAGGCATCTGATTTACTCCGCGACTCTGATGCTTATCAACAACGCGTGAAGATTGCAGTAAGGATCCTCCCTGGAAGGCGAGGAGGAGCAACTTCCAGGGGGCTGGGAGGAGGTGGAGTGCAGCGCGGCTCTCGCCTATAAGGAGGTGCCCAGCCAGCGGCTGGTGCTTCCCACTCAGTCGCCGCTCGCAAGGTGAATCGGCGCGGCGGCAGTCGAGGCAGCGGGCTCGGCTTGGGCACTGCCGCCGGCGTCCGGAGCGGCTCCTCCAGGGGCTGCGAAGAGTCCCCGCCGGCCCCGGCTTCCCTTCATCCGGAGTGCTTGGATGCTGTATGGAGTAAATGCGCGGAGGCAGAGCGAGCGCACAGAGGCTGAGAGGCGCTCGGAGACCGGGACCAGCAGAGACAGGCGGGCGACTGGCTTCCCCCTCCGGGGCTGAAGATGGATTCCCGAGCCCTCGGGGGCTTCACTCTGCTGCTCTTCACTTTATGGCATCTGGGATTAACTGCAACAAATTGTGAGTGACGGGAGTGCAAGGAGTTGCCTAGGGTTGGGGCGGGGGCGGGAGGAAGAGATGGAGAATAACTCCCGGAAAAAGGGGCTTATTGCGCCATGACCTCTGAGAAACTTAGAGGCTCCGCTTTGCTAATGGAGCTCAGAAATGCAAAGTTGGGGTCAGATGGAGGGACTGCTCTCCCCCGTCCTGCCGGTGTGGACGTAGGGTGAACGGGAGACGCTAGAGCCTGCGAGGGTTTGGGGTTTTCCGCACCGTTTGTTGTCCTTTCGCTGGCTGCATCTTTTTGCGGTCAGTGGCCGCTGTCGCCGTGCCTCGGCTGCGGGCCACGGGCCGGGGTCGTGCCTCAGCCGGGCGGGGAGGGTCGGTCCTTCCCGCAAGGGCCGGGGTATGCCGCGATTTTGCGGGCGCAGCCTGGCTCCAGCGTGGCGGAGCAGCGCCAGTGGCACTGAGCATCTTCTCCTGGCCCGGCGGTACCGTCGGTTCCCCGGGCGCTTCCCACGGGCGCGGCTGTGTCCCGGGGCGTGGTGCTCGCGGTCCCTGCTGCCACAGCATTTCCTGGCTGGGAAATCGCCATTCGCTCTTCCTCCCCCCCCCCATCGTCCGTTCGACGGCCTA
>JANPWX010000011.1:4558671-4847266 GCA_024734555.1 Trochalopteron elliotii
GCCAAAGGAGTTGCATTCAGATGCCAGTACTGGTCTGCTCACAGTGACTTCAGCTGGTTTGTTTCTGACAGATTTTGTGAACAAGAACAAAACTGGGGACAGTATAGTTGAAAAGCACTGTGCTTGGAGGTGGGGGGGAGAGTGCAGCTCATTTAATTTTCTTCCTAATATCTGATATGTCTTTAATCTAATTTGGGTTTTTTTCCTTGCTTCTAAATTGTAAAACTCTTAAAAACATTCTTTTCTCAATTATTTAATTTACTGTAAAAGAACAGTCCTGAGTAAGTAAAAATCTTCTCTGCCACTGAGATATTTGACTCTAATTTTCTCTTTGGTAATAGTTTTTAATTAAAGAAAGAATTGGTGGAGAAGCTGCTTTGAAACACAGCTACAGGCTAGGGGTCAGTAGACATCATTAGAAAGATCAGAATTGCCAAATACTAATAAAACATTAGAAATTCCTCCCACTTTGCATTTTGCAATATTTTATTAAATTAGGTAAATAGACTGGTAATAGGATTTCTCCCCAGGATACTAATTACTAGAAAATGAATAAATAGCCATGTACGTAACACTGGAAATGTGCTGCATATGATGTCTGGGAGAACTGAAACTTCAACATTTGTCGGATAGACAAGGAGGCACAAAGCCTTGCCTGCTAAATAACAAATTAGTTGCTCTTTAGCAGCATATTCTATGATCTGAAAACATTAGTAGCTTTGGTGGGTCTAGACTTCTTGTTGAGCCTTTTTTTTTTCTTACCTTTTTCATTTTAAAATTTGAAGGAGGGAGCAGTAGTAAAACATGAAAGGAGATATGAACTCATGTTTCTCTTAAGCATTTTGCTGTATCAGTTCAGGGCTAGTCTGCAGAAAAGAATTGCAGGAACCATTAGTGATCTTCCACCCAGTTTAGTGTTGTGTATCTTAAAATGCCCCTCTTGCTATTTTACTCCTTATGCCTCCCTTCCCCTTACTTGTATCTTTCTTGACTGGCTTTTCACATGTGGCCTGAAAGATGTAGCCTATAAAAACATCTCCTGGTCAAGTGGCACCTTTTAACTCCCATTGTGAAAGTTATTCACAAATTGTTACATCTTTCTGTTCCAGAACACAGCTGCCTTTGCCACCAACAGCATCACTAACGTTTATTGTCCTTTTTCACCAGCGCCTATTAGCTGATCAGGAGACTTTTAAAACTTTCTCTTAAACCCAGTCATAAGCGTCAGCCAAAGCTGCAGAAATTCAATGTGTAGTAGAATGAGATCTTCTACTGAAGTTCTTGCAGAAATATATGGTCAATATGGTCCATTACTCTGCAGTAGATTTGCATGTGGCCTTACAGGACACATCTGTTGTTAATAATTCTGTTCAGTTAAAAACAGGCAATATGTGTCTTTTTTTTTATTTATTTGGAAAAAAATACTGAAGAAAATGTAATTTTTTTGGACATGGAAGTTATATATATAATTTATTTATGTATGTATTTTAGGCAACCAGTGTTCAGTATGATTTTAGCCTTCCTTTCTCTGCAGTGGTGATAATTACTCAGGAATCAGACAAGTAAAGTGAAAACTTACAGAAGCAAATCTGATTCTGGATATTTGGAGCCATCGAGATTAGGAGGGTCTATTTGAGATTTGTGTAACAGCACATATGAGACCTGTGCAGTCAACTGTGGCAAAGGCAAGAGGTCTCTTAAACAGTGACCTTTCTATCCGTGTGGTCAGAAATGCTAAGTTTGAAAAGCTGTGCTGAAATAGGTAGAATATTGATCATTGGTTTGTGGCTCGTGTGCTTGCAGGCTGAGTAAAGAGCATCAGACAAATCTCTGGCTTTTCCTCTGCCTCCAGTACATATTCAGTAAATATTCTTAACAAGAGAATAATGTTCTCTCAGAAAAAGTACTAAGAGACATTCTTTCCTCCCCGTGGTTTCATACGGGGGAGGGGGAAACACAAATGCTAGCTTTTTCATGCCTTCAGATGTGTCAATGGAGAAATGGTGCAAAACACTGAGATTTCCTGAGAGAAAAGCTGTGAACGACCCACAGCTGATTGGTGCCTCCTTTGGATATCTGTCAGTATCTAGCTTTCAATCCCTTTGACTCAGTCAGCACTCTTTGGCTGTGAATCAGTCTCAAGATGGTCTTTCCTTGGATTACAAATGGTCTTTGGATTCTGCATCCACCAGGCAGATGGCATTGCCAGCTACAGGAGTCTATCCAGGGTTATTATCTCAGCATCCAATACGTTATCTGCTTGGACATTTTCCTTTTTATTTTTTTTTCCTTTTAATGTCATGCAAATGCAGCAGGTTTTTCCTTATAAATTAACAGCGAGAACAAATTGTTTTCAAATGTGCTTGGTATATTTGTACGAAGTATAGACTTCAAGTGGAAAATATGGTGGGTAGAACAACCTACTTGTGAAGCTCTCCCTGCACAGGGCCTGTACAGGCTTCTGCCAGCACTCCAGTCCGTGTAGGACTGGTGAAGGTTTTTTTAAGTACTATAATCATTCTTTTACCAGTGGGAAACTGAAGGTGTTTATATAAACAAGAGATAAATGTACAATCAGTGTGAGAATCTAAGTAGCTAAAATAAAGCCTTAAGGGTCAATCGAGTTGATCCCATATGGAACGGTTGTGTCCCATTCTCTGTTGTTAATTCATATTCATATTTGCTATATGTAGTAGTTTCTAAATCCATAGACTACTCCTCATTTCCTCTTCCCCTCCTTTCTCTGCTGCTATTTGAAGCGAGTGGAGTTTGGATATCTGAATACTGAAATAAATAAGAATCTGAAGGCAGTGGGAGTGTGAGGTAGCATTTATTTATTTTTAGCGCCCCAAATGGATTTTCCGTAGATGTGACAGTTTTCAGCTCTATTGGCAAACTTGAATTTACAGTCTTACCTACCCCCTCCTCTGAAAGAGACACAAGAAGGGGAGAAAGAGAGGACTGAAGGTGTATCTGCCAGCTCACACGTGTCAGGGTCTCTGTCTATCTCCTTCCCCTTTGCCTGCCAGCCTCCAGAAGCCTATTGAGTGTTCAGGTGTTCCTGGGCTGTCTGTACAGGGCACAGGTAACCTGCTGGGGTTTTTTTTAATACTAATAATAATACTAAAGACCTTTGCTGTGTTTTTCCATTTTCAGAATTAGGGGAATGATATTCTGGTCCTGTAGCATCCACTTTTTCAGTCTGCTGTGGCCTTACTGATACAAGTATTGGCTCTATAGGATGTGGCTCCTGCTGGACTCGTCTCTTCTGGGTCTGTGCAAAAGAGAAAAAAACTGGTAGATGTGTATGAACATTTTCCCTCTGCTTTCAGTAAAGTCTCTAAGAGATATGAACTATTTTATTTTTGCTTTTAACTAAGCTCCCTCTACTCAAACCATGAGAAAGGGGGAGAGAAAAATATAATCATGATATAATAAAGGTTTAAAATCACAGGCAATTCTTGAAGGCTTTGAAAGCATCACTTGGTAAGGCAGAAAGCATCAGCAGACATATTGTCATATCTGTGGACTTAAACAAGATTTGAATATTTTTTTTTGTACACAGTGCTGAGCTAATATAATTGATTATTAATTTCTTTGTATTAATGTTGTCACTGATTTTTTTTTTAATTGCCCTGTGCAGCTTCTCTGGGGCTAGTAATGCCCTTTGTTCACTAGATGAGTGCAACTGATGTTTTAAATGATGAAAACAATTCAATATAGAACTTAGAGGGGGAAAAAAAAAGATGGCAAAACACAGATTTACTTATTGTTAATTATCTGCTCTGTTAAGCAGATAAAAAAATTGCTAGTTCATAGTGTGGTGATCTAACTGCCCTTCTACACAGATATATTTCAATATATGCAGAAAATATTTAATATTTTAGCTGGTATTTTCTCCAAAAATAAAGAAAGGTAGCTTAGTAAAAGAGAGGGCATGAAACCATTTGTAAATGTCATGAAGGATTTTGCTTGATCTGTGTTGCAGGGGAGGAATCCCATTTTTCTGGCTGTGTTTTTCTTTTGCATGATGCCAGCTCTTTCTCTGCATTCTTACAAACATATGCTGGAACTTGGATAACTTGGTCCATCTCCTGCAGAACTTCGTGCCCAGAGATGATCAGTACAGGCTGAGAATAAAGCAGTGGAAGTCTGTATGACCCTGCCTATCTACAGTACTAAATGGGCATTAGAGTACTGGTCCATTCACATACTATGTTGTATTTTGTAACCTGTGAATTAGGGGCCTGCAGAGTTGATTTTTTTTGTTTTTAGTTTGAATGTACAATTGTCGTACTTAAACTGCAAATAAGGTACAGAGCACAAAGTGGTAATGGCAGGTTTGATTTAATCCAGTGTTTCTCTACCATAATGAAGACCTCACCAGTCTCTAACTTAGCATTCTCCAGTGCAACACTAGGGACCTCAACTTGTGTAGTCCTTTAATCCAATTAAATTAAAGTCCAATAATCCAGTTACCATGAGTGTGCTGCAGCCAGGACAGCAGGATGTGATGAGTTCATAAACATCTGTGATAAAAAATTTCTTTCTTCTATAGCAGAAGTGATCTGTGAAAATAATTTTGGAAGACAGATGGTTGTCTACTCTTTTTCAAACACTGAGCTGAAGACTTTTTCCTGGTTGAGAAGAAGGTTTTAATGTTAGAAAGAAAAGTCAAGAAATTATTCATGTCAGAAAAGCAGAGCTTGGCCCTTAGTCTATATTGTCTATCAGTGGCAGGCCAGCCTTTGTCCTCATTTTGCACATGCCAGATCAGAGAGGAGTCAGGCATGGAATCAGACCTGTGTGCTGGTGTGTAGCAGTTAGCAGGAAGCTTCCAGTGAACTCTCAGTCTGAGCCTGATAGAAACAGGCTTTGGGTAACAGCAGCTCAGCAATTTGTTTTGTTATGAATGGAGATTATCCAAGTAACTAAATTAAAAGTAGCATCCAGCACTGCTGTGACTCATGATCTGGAGGGTGTTTCAGCTCCAGGATTGTGCTGGGTTGGGAGAGGGTAGCCCAGATTCCTGACCATAGGGACTGGCTTATCAATGAGTTGCATGTAGGTGCGGGAGGTTTGCTGGGAAGTCTCTGTGACTCCTTCCTGTCATAGTCAGCATCAAACATGTTACACCACTGATAAACCTGTAGAATGCCTTCACTGTACCTGTGCTGGACAATACAACTCCAAATTTGAGGTTAAGGGGTATTTTTAATGAGCGTCACTGTAAGGTGAATTCCTAAGAGCAGTAACAAGAAAAAGCTAACTTTGTGATTGCTCAGTGAATACCATTCAAGATTATAAAAGGCTTTTAGTAGCTGGTGTTAATGTACTCTTTTCCAAACTGTTAATTGCCTGGATCTGTGATATCTTTATGGCATAAAGAGCATTGAGTTGCAGTGGGACACAGGGTGTTCCGTTCAGCTTGATACTTGGAAGTACTCAAAAGATATTCAGCAACAACCACAGCAGTGGAAGCTGCAAAGAATAACTGGTATTCTGAGGAACGTTTCTCTTTTGACACTGGTAATTAGGGTTCAGCACAGAGCCCCAGCACATGAAACAGAATGGTGTTCAATGCTAACCACCGTGGCACTGCAGCAATTGGACTGGGAAGGAAACAAATGTGTTTTCCTTCTCTGTTTTATTGTGTGTATTGAGAAAGATTGAGTGTTGACCCTTAGGAATTCCAGGGCGTAAATTTTTCTTCTGAAACTATTCAGTGCACTGTGTTGCCAATAAAGTAGTAAATAATAATAATAATTTTCAAATGGGTAGAATCCTCTCTTTGTTCCCAGCTGGGCAATAAGGAGTTGATGAATGCTGTACTGCCTGGATAAGAATTGGCTTGTTCCATTTACTGCTCTAAATGGTGAAGCATTGTTCCTCGATGACAATGGTTCTTCACTGATGACAGCTCGTCAGCACTTCAGGAACAGAGACAAATGCCTTGTGATCTGTGCCACCAGTGACACATCTGTAGTCATTCCCATAATAGTTCAGTGATGTCTTTATGTTTAGGCATCAATTGCCCTCACTTAGGATGTAGATACTGAGCCATTGCGCTGTGTCCTCCCCATAGGTCACAAAAGCAACCTGCTGAGCATTAATATATAATTTTCTTCCTTCCCTTTGTGCAAATTTGTCACTGGAGCGGGAGGGGAAATGGCATGTTGTAACTGGAGAATATGTGTAGTGTCTATAAAATTACACATAAGGAATGGAGCAGGAGAAGGAGAGTCTGGGATGTGCAGGCAAAGAGAGGAGGTCACAAAGAATGTTCTTCCACTTTCCTATTACCAGTTCCAGCTTCCTAATGCACTCAGTGAAGAGGTCTAAATTAATGGTCCAAGTGAGTCATCAGTGAACCCTTAGTGGGAACATGTTCATTTGTAGTAATCAGGATTGATTTATGAATAGGACAAAAGGGACCAAATAAGCTATGAAAATGCATGTTGTAGATGTTTTTTCCCCTGATGAATAATTCATCCTCTTCTAGTATCCATGAAAACAAAAACACTGTGCACATAAAAACCCATTAAAAAAGTTAATCCCGCAAATGGCTGAACACGGAGAAAATCAGCTTTTGTTTTAAAAGGTAGATTTTCTCAAATCTTCTCTAATTTGATTTGCCAGTGGGGTATAATTTAAATCAAACAAGTTAGCAGCATTACTTGCTATATAAAGGTCTAAATATTTAATAGATTTTGATAAAGGCCTGCCCCCCAGGATAAAGAGCTAAGGAACACTCATTTTCCGTGGTGCAGAGGGTAAGCTAAACCGAATAGAAATGGCAAACACAATGGAGAGGGAGCTTCTCATCACAGATATGGTCCTCCAAATCTGGCCCTGGGAGAACGTGCAGTGCACCTACATAATCCTATAAATAATCCTGAATCTAAATAATCCTGCACAAACGACCTCAAATGAAAATGATGGAAGCTTTTTAGGGGCTATAAAGACTCATGGTCTCCTGTGAAATTGCCTGCAGTGAGCCTGTCTTAGGCAGAGCACGTGCTCTGGAACATGCAGGGTGCTGTGTATTCACATGATCCTGTTGGCCATCTGCCCATCTCCCCCTGGATGGACATGGCAGTAGGAAGGGGAGCATATGTGCCCCTACAGGGACTGGTGCTCCAGAAGTGCTCTGTGTAAAGCTACATAGGAAGTCTCTGAGAAAAGAGAATATGAACTTGGGTGTGTTTGACTCTAGGTGGGCTCTTTACCCCTAGGCTGCCCAACCCATGGTACGCCTCCTATGTCAACACTAAACAGAGCATCAGAAAGAAGGGAGAAACCTTACACAGAAAGACCAGTGCCACTGGATTGCTTCCTAACTGCCCCCAAAAGTTGAGGGGTTGGTTTGTGTTGTTTTACTATTTTTTAATTTTGTAGAAAAATAGTTTGCATTTTAATTTTAGAGGAAGAACCTCCTTCAGCAACCCTGAGGAAGATTAAGCAGCTATGGCATTTTTCAGAGACTGTTTGTTTGGAAAAGAAAATGAAAATTTGATGAATTTCAATCAGATGTAGCTTGCAGCATTCAAATATTTATGGATTATCAAATTCCCTTTTCCCAGCTCTGCTTCTTAAGTACAGAGCTCATCTTATATGTAGTATTAATTCTCATTATTCTTATACAGTTATTCACTGAATTATTGTGTGGACTCAGTTCATCTAGGACCTGGTCTAAATTTCAAGGAAATGAAAGGAATGACTTGTACTTGAATTTCAGATCATTTTTTCCTCAGAAGTCTGTTCATCCAGCATGCAGATCCTTGTTATTGTTCTCCTGCAAAATTTATTTTCCTTAAAATCTGCCTGGCAATATATGCAATACAAGTTGTGTTTGTACCTACCAGCAGTGGGAAGAACTATCCTTTTTCCTAATGGTTGTTGTTCCTTTTGAGCACCTCATCTGAGAGTGAGTTGACCTGTTGTGCTGTCGTGTTCTGTGCCATCCTTGTATCCAACTTACTGACAATACAATTAGTTAAAGTTGCACACCCTTTTGCACACTTCTTTCCATTTTTTATCGACAGTTCCTCTGTTTTCTGAACCCTCCTGTCCTGGAGTTGAATGTACTCCACTGTAATACAAAGGATGTCATACATACACTGTGATAACAGCATTTTGCAAGCATTACAAGAAAACATTTTAGGTGTTCAAAAAAGCTGATAGTCCAAGGGTATTTCTTCCACACAAGTATGAGGCCAACCTGTATGAAGGAAGTTGCCTCCTTTCTTGAGACATCAGCAGAAGTGAGAGAGAGAAGATCTGCTTGCTAAACACAAGTCATTTTTCCATTTAGGCTTGTAAGGAGGTGGTGTCAATTGCCATGACTCATCCCATTTCACCACAAATACATGTTATTTCACTTGCCTTTGCAGCCTTGATCCAAACATCACCAGTTCTGCCATTGGGTCCAGGCATTAATGGCTTCTGTGAATTAAATAAGGAAATCCTGATTTGAAAACCTTTCTCTGATAGCAAGCAGACAATGAGTCAGAGCTATAAGTGAACAGATTTTCCTCCTGCCCTCTCCATCCTGGACCCATCCTAACCTTGGTAGAATCTGATTTATAGAGCCTGGGCTTTTTTTCAATTTCATCTAATTAGCACAGGCACTGAGGTCAGTATTCTAACACCTGACAGACTGTACCAGGGTACACCACAATTACAAGTGCAATTATCTGTTTTTCTGCTGCACTGAAAAATGTAGCATGTGAAAATTAACACAAACCCCCTAACTGTTAGGATGAAAGTGTGGGTGTTAGGGAAGAGGGTTCTTCTTCAAATTTGAAAGACTTGGGCTTGATGCTTGACTTTTTGAAAGCCTTCCTAGGCATCATTAGGTGATGTGCTTAATTGTTTTGAGCTTGAACCTACCTGTTCTGTTTCATTAGGGCTAAATGTTCATGTGTATGCAGACTTTCACCTGCCAAGAGGGGTTGGAGGAAGAGGTTCTTATGCTAAGCAGTAACTTAATATCAGCAATAATACTTCTTTTAAAAGTACCAACTGCATCTGTGAATAATGGAGTCTCCAAACCATTATGATTGTGCTGGCCCTCTCTAGTGGGGTCAGTACACAGCTACTTTTACAGGGTCTCGGTGTAAATCTGCAATTATGAAGTCTTCAGTGTGAGAGCTATGGGCTTGTTGGCTGAAAACCAGGAAAACAAAACATCTTTTTTGAGCAGTGTGTCCTTCCAGTCATTTCTGTGTGGCATGCAGGTAGAGCTGACTTGCATCTCCCTCCAAGAGCATGTAAGTTTGCACCAAATTGCTTGCCTGGGTACTAAACTAAAATTGTGTGATGAAAAGGATGCATTCTTATTAAATTGAAGAATAGTATCAGTTAAATATAATTATGAAGTACTGTCCTAAGATAGTCAGAAGACCTGCACAAGAAAAGGGCTATCCCATTTATTTCTTACATTAAGGGAAACTATAATCTTAGCTTAGAGGAAATTGAGAGCAAATCTATAAAGTCATATTCAAGCTAAGCTTTGTAAATTCAAAGACAGGCATTTATTTCAGTGTTCAGGCAGGGAGAAAAACAGTTCACAGCTGGAAATGCCTGTTCTTCTCTTCCACGAGATGCACAGAGACGGGTAATTGATTTAGACTCCTTCAGGACAGGAATGGGTTTTCTGTGTTAGTAAGTGTGAAGCACAAGGTCTTTATCCTAGTGGGGGGATCTCTTCATGCCAGTGATAACAGCAAAGTCTCTGCTCTAAAGGCCATGTATGAATAAAAATGTATTTTCTGCTTCTTTGGCAAATTTGTATGTCACTGACTGGTGGCAGTCTTTAATAGCTAGTTTGATGAGAATTTCCAGACCTTTGTGTCTGAGACTAGTAAACTAAACCTTAAACTCTCAAGGAATGAGAAGTTTTTTTGAATAGTCCTTAACTAAGAAACGTGAAACTCACTAAGCTGATATTAAAGAATTTAGTAGTAGTTCTTAGATATCCACCATTCATGTATTTGTATTTTCTTCAGCTAGGAAATAATGGTGATGGAAAAGCCTTCCTCCCTTCTATGCCTCCTTTCCTGTAACCTGCTTTTGAGGTTCTTTCATAAGCATACAAAAGAAGTCAGGAGTAGTTCATGATACTCCAAAGCATTACGTTAATCAGTAGGTCCATATATTTCATTGAGGCCATTCCTGTATTGAAGCACAGTACCAAAAAGGGTCTGAGGCTAGCACCAGTATGCTTAAAGTCAAATACAGCCATGTGATTATCCCACTCCATGATAGTTTTGTCAGAACGATTAAAAACTACTATTATTTATTTTACTACTATATATTTGTACTAACAAGTGAACCTTGTGCTTGTATTTAGTATGTTATGAATACATGGCACATAACATGTTGCCTCATTTCATTCACTGAAGTGAACAGGAAGATCAGAACAAAGTGAAACAGTCCTCAGTTATGCAAATGAAATACAAATTAGAGTGAATCTGCCTATGTTAAGTCAGAAATCTGATTTTTTTTAATATATATTAAGCTTCCCTGGGGGACGGAAAAGTTTAATTAAAAAGAGATTCAATGAGAATTCAGAATAATAAGTCATGTCTATTTTTCCTCTCCCAGAGCTTTGGAAAAGTTGTGATTTCTGAAGGAACATATTGAGGTGCAAATGGGAAAGAAATAGGAGCACCTCCTTCATGAGTTTGGACTTTCCCATTTGTACAAGTATTGCTTTCAATATTCCCCCTCCTGATAGCAAGAGACTCAGCAATGACTGCTTTTCCCCAGCTTTGTCCTGTATTTCTTTTTTCTGGCTAAAACAATTTCAATTACACCGTCTTGTCAAAGACCCCAGATCTGGCAACATCCAGCCACTTGGACATTGTGGTATCGTTTCATATAGGTTAAAAGCTGAGTCCCTCAAATATTGAAATTCTGGTAGAGTCAAGTGTGTCAAATCAGTAGTAGAAAAGACCTCTCTGTGTACAGGCAAACACTGGTATTTTTCAGGTCAGTAAAGGATTTGTCTCGGATGGATGTCTTGTAGAAATGGCTCAATAGTTTTCTAATGTTGTTGGTCAGTTTTGATGGAAGAACAAGTGAAAAAGCACTTCAGGAGGTATTTCTAAGAATCTTTGGGGAAATTATCTTCATTTATCAGGTCACGTTTTCTGTGGCTGTTGCTTTGTTTTTTAACATTTAAATACCTGCCTTTGTAGTTTGAAAAGTAAATGGCTACAGAATCTCATTAGGACTATTGAGGTTGTGTTTTACAATATAAACATGTTTCAGTTCAGTCCAGAGGATTTAATTCTTAGCTTAACATTTAGAAAAGCAATAACACAGTTAAGCCATGGTAAACTGAACTGAGTACTCTGTGTGCTCACTGAAGTCAAATGTTCCAGTAAACAGGATCAGAAGCCAGAAGGGTTCAAATGGAAGAAAAGTATTTATAATTCCTAATTGACTCTGAATATTGAAAAGTATGTAGAGCTGATGAATATAAGTTCTCTCTCTTTACCTTCTTTTAAAGGAATTTAACTTATTATTTATTTCATTATATTATCCAAATATTAGTTCCTCCATCTTAAAATCAAATAATGAATGCTCAGTCCTTACAATGAGATACCAAATTCTCAAAAGATGCTGTTCCTGAATTCTGCCGACTGTTTAGTTCATTGGAAATTTGATCTTGAATAATACCTCCACATGCTTCCACTGACTTTGGTGTGTGCATTTACCTATATATGACATTTTAACAGAAAAGCTGTAGGTGTGCAAACTGTCTTCATACAGAGCAGGGTAATATCTTAGATGTTGCTGCTTTTATAGAAATCCATTTTGTTGCAATTACTAAAATAAAATAAAAAATGATGTGTATTGAAAGAGTTTCCTGATTAAATCCATCAATTTCAATTTTTGTATTATTGTCTTTTTTGTACTCTTTTTCTTTTGAGACGAGAATAATTTTCTAAGATTGAGTAGCTTCAATATCCTGGTTAATTAGACATTTACAGTTTTTTTGAGGATGAGTCATTAGGAATTCGACTTGTATGCAATCCTTTCCAAGAATGACTCTAATTTGTGACTTGTGATCATTTCTCATTTAATGATGGCTAGTGAGGAGACGCTCTGCATTACCAAGAGAAAGACATTGTGTTGAGCTAAAGGAATCTCTGTGATTAAACTTCTCCTGTTTCACTGTACAGTTCATGCACTGAAATGTTTCTGTGGTGTCAGGGGTGGACTCTTTGTACTGATTATGTCTGATTTTAAGAATACTGAAGAAGTTGCCTGGAAAGGGACATCATTAGTTACCCTTACACCTTCAAGCTCTCTGCTCAAGAGCCTGCTGCTGTTTCTGATAAGAAGAAAGAGTACATCTAGAAGGACCTTTATGCAGGCAATGTGCTCTGATTTCTGTCTCTGTCATTTAGTCATTCCTCTCACTTGCTTTCAACTTGTCTTCAGTCACGCTGCAAGTGCTTGACCTCTTTTTTTCCCTTCTTTTTTCTTTTCCTCTTGCTTATTCCACTCAGCCCTCTGATTCAATGACTAATCTGTGTCTCAAAGTCAAAAAAACCAAAGGGTGAGTTACTTTTTCTCCCATGATCGCTCTAATTCTCGCCACTTTTAAGTTCAGGATCACTGTCCTCCCCCTGTCCTTCAACCTCACCACTGTAGACTCCCCTGGCTGTCTGCAATCCAGCCTGTGTCCAGATCTTGTTACTTCTTCCTCAAAACTGAATGCATTTTTCTACAGCTCTGTGTCATGTTGATACATGCAATCCCACTTCTCTTCTATTACAAGTGGGAAATAATGTGGGGAGTGTTGTTTCATGGTGAAAGTGTACATGAAGTAGAAGGAAGAGAAAAACCAAGGGTCCTGTAATAATAATGTAATAATAATGATAATGATAATAAACACTAGGAATACTCCTGATTTCAGGAAAATCACCTTCCAAGCAAAGAGACACAATTCCTGCTAGAAGCAGGAAAACACATAATTTTATCTGAAACTGCAGATGGGGTTTACAAATGTTCAGGCTGAATGGGTGGCTCAGAGACAGCAGTCTGCTTTTCTTCTCCAGCCTAGCACCTTCTCTCCTTATTGCTTATTTGGCTCTGGAAAGTCCTTTCTTCCAAGCCATGAGGTCCAAACTTTGGTAGAATCTGGCATTCAAAGTTCATTCCCATTTCCTTTTAATGCTGTTATATTTACACCCAAGTATGGGTGTAAAGTAATGTAATTTCCTTTTAATGCTGTTATATTGGCACCCAAGTATGTGTTTATGTATATAAACACTCAGAGGTAATTAGCTATACTTTATGTATATATATGAATATATACAAATATGTACCTAAAAGTAAACAAATAAATATAGGTTTTATGGCAGTTTTCAAATATTCATGCTCAAAAATGATCAAAAGCCTGTGCAGATCTATTGAATAATATAATATGATTCTGTGGAGACAGGAGAGTTTCTTTACATCTTCTCTTTTCCCTCTATATGAAGCAGAGCCTGAGCGTTTCCGCAGGATGCATTTAGCATCTCATCTGAAAAATAGATCAGATACTGAATTTTGAATTAATGGGATTAGAATGGTTTTAAACGTTTTGCAGTTTAAGGCATAAATATCTAGATATATATCAAGTCTAGATAAGTTTACAGACTTGTCCTCTCTAAAAACTATATGGTTTTTTAATGCAGAAATAAGTGTTGTAAATTACTACAGCTAGTTAGCCAGCTGGACAACATCATTAAGAAGAAAGATTTCTTCTGTGGGCTTGAATGAACTGCCAACTTTATACCCCACATTTTGCTGGATCTTCTTGCATACTCCACAGAAGTAGGGAGAGTGGATTGGTAGTGCTTTAATTTTATTGTTCTCTCCTCAAAAATGCTGAGTCAGTTAAGCCACAGAATACCTATCAGGGGATGTTTTGACATATTAAAGATACTCCATTTATTTAATTGGTATTTTTATTGTTCAATTTATCTTCCAATGATCTGAAACAAATCCTATCTTATTTTGTATATAGTTTTTATTATTTCAATTTATGTTCTGTTTTAGAATAAAGTGGGAGGAGAATGGAATGACCACAACTAACCATTGAAGTTTGAAATTTTCATAAGATAGGAGGTCATGCTTTTTGGTTCTCTGATGTAGCTACTTTGTTTTATAAAACATGCTAGTTTTCTTAGTTTTAAGGTGCAATTGTTTCAAGATTTAAATATTTGATGTATTTTATCATATTTATGAAGACAAATATAAGAATGATTTTTCTGATAGTGAAGCATAGTTACAAAGAGGAAATTGCCTAGAATATCATTAAGGTTAACTATTAAGGAAGATAAACAGATAAAAAGTTTGAACTATCATGTTCAAAAATCCACATAACTTTCCTCTTGCATGATAGAAAGCAGTTACTAAAGCAGAAGAGTGACAATGCAATATGAAATAAGCAGATTTCCTTGAATATTCATAAGCACACAACAACACATTGATCCACTCTATATCAAGGAACAGCCCCACGGATTCCTGTGCCAGGGCCCTTCCGTGTGCTGTTTCCACAGGTGTATTGGTTGTAAATATCCATTGGATTGCTTTGCTCATTCCTGTTGGAAAACAAGAGGATTAAGTGCAATGATCCACAACTAACCTCGAGTGTCTCTCATGCTTGCTTTGCTGGCTTCGTGCAGTGTCTTATTTTTCATCAGTAATCTCATAAACTTGCATTCTCCACAGGGAGCTGCAGCAGGCTCGTATCTGCCAATAAGGCAAAGCCACTTGTGCTGTTTTGATTTTGGTTGTGCCATCTCTCTCCAGTGGTTTGTGTCCATATGTGTCATCCAGAAAAATACTGGTGCAGGATGAACTGGGAAATACTTCTCAATTGCTGCTACCGTAAATCTTTTCGTATCACAGTCATCTTTTAAACGTGCCTTTTTTAGCATTTCTAATGTGGCCTTGGTCTTATTTTCAGTCCCATATCAGGTGTCTTGGTAGATTGACCATGTCAGGGATGACATACACGTGTGACATTTGGTTATGGTTTTTGTTTTATTTTTAAATATCTGGGAAGGAGAAAATAGCATTGTGGCAAGGTTTCCAAAACTTTTCTCTGTGAAGTCCAGCAGTCCTCACAGAGCAACTGAACTGTTTGCCCTCTGAATTCAAGAAAACAATCAATATTGAACATGGAATATTTTTTCCCTGTACAATATTTGACTAATGTTTTCAGCACAAAACTCAGACTTTAGTGTCTCCTTGAGACTTGAGGAATGGGAGTTAGCAAAGGTTAAAATGTGTTGAGCTTTAGAAATGGGAGGTATTACTCCATGGGTTCTAGTTTGAGTCCCTGAGTGTAGCTGAAGATACCCAGAGAATGATTGGTCTTAAAGCACTATTAATCGTGATAGAAAACTGAGGAGAAGGATGAAGTTTACAGTGAAAGTTAAATTTTGTTTAAAAATGAATTGTGGATTTTTGTAACTCTGTGTTGAGAATTCTCAGAAGTAATCTGAGACTCGAAGAAGAAAGAGTTTTAAATCCCCTTTTACCCTTTCAGAGGGACATGGACTCCAAAAGCCATTAAGAGAGGGAAAGTGTGCAGAGAAGAAACTGCAGAGAAATAATGATCTATGCAGCACACAGAATCCCACTGGAGAAATGGGCTAAGAATGTTCAAAGTGTTTCTATATGCAAAGGCTTGACAGTTGGAATGAAAAGTTTTGTTACACAGAAATGAGTTTGATTTATTAATACAAAGGCAGCTTCTCATTTAATTTTTTTTATTAGTTCAAAGAGACCAGCAGTTAGACTTCCTCTTCTACACCCCTTTTATTTCCCTGCTTTTTCTCCCTTCCTGTATTTCATTTCTTATCTTTGTAAGTTTTTTCGGAGCTGGAGTAGTTTAGAAAGAAAATGAGTCCCTCCGTTTAGAGGAAGAGAAATAAAGAAGCAGGAAGGAGAGACTTGATAATTGTTTTTCTCTCCAAAACCTGTTTCCATTTTTTAACATAAAAATGAAATTTCAATGCAAATGAAAATGTAGGAGTCAAAAAATTTGGGATGTGTGTTAGACTCTTTTCTTGCTCTTTTCTTTAACATTTCTTTTATTGTCTCTGTAATGCATGCCTCTAGGACTCTCTGCCATTTATCCTGCAGTGGACTCAACCCTTTTTATCAGATAGTGGGTTCAATCCTGTATCATCAAATTGACTGGAGACTTGTCAGCATCATTCTGGCAGGCTGGCTGGATCAGGTGATGCTATAAAGATTCCTACTGCTGCTCTACATTATCTTTCACGTCTTGCAATTTGTGCTATTCATACAAATTGCTCCCAATGATGGTATTCAAAGCCAAATTTAAACATACTACTAAACCATGGGAACATAGCATATAACAAGCCACAAGGAAATCCAAGAAGTATTGGATCTTATTATCATCTCTGGCTCAGAAATACCTAATGAACAGTAAATGCAGTTCAGTTCAGCTAATGTTGAATAATTAGCTCAGAAACAATGATGAAAGAGAGCTGGTCTGATGAAAGGGTGGTAGCACAGTAAGTGAGCAATAAATGTGGGAGTTATTAAAGGCACATCTCCTAAAACTTTGAAGGAACAATTTAGGCTCACAGCAAAGGAACAGGGTAGGCAAAAGAAGTATGTAGCCAGAGAAAAACAAGCCATTGGATAGAAGATGTTTATGGGGACTTCTGCATAGTGAGCTGAGGCAATTTCCCTTTACAGACTGGAAAAAAAAGACTCAAGTGTAAGCCATAGGTTAATCTCATATTTTACCTCACAAATGTTATTTAAATCAAAAGGGAGAAAGAGATCTGTCAGTCAGATTAATGAAGAGTTGTAACACCTGCCTTGGGAGGGAGAGTAGAATCATCATTAATTGTAGGCTAAGTGGGTCTCAAGGCAGCACATAAACCGTCTATTTAGCACCACCTCTGTGCATCATTTGGCATGGAAGAGAGTGAGTTCCTGCTCAGTCGTTCCACCTGTGCTCCCAGCTCAGCTCATGGACAGCTCCAGCTATGCTCTTTTTCTAACTAAGTGGTGTGGGCAGCACCCTCCATGTTTCCCATCTTCAGTGCCCAGCCCTCTCCCACTGGGAAGCTTCCTTTTCTGTCACACAGAGACTCTGAGTCTCCTCCCAACACCAGAATCCAGAGGCATTCCCAGGTGGGGAATCCTCTCAAAATTCTGTATCCAAAATCTGCAGCACAGCTTGTTGCATCACACAGAACACCTCCCTCAGGGTGGGGATTGGTCTCTCACTGCTTGTACAGCAGGTTGGAAAAGCTGGGGGGAAAGGGTAGTAAGCTTCCCCACCTGATGGCAAGAAAAAAAATTGTATTTTGCACATATATTCACAGTAAGATGGTTTAATTTATGCATCCAAATGAACTGGACCCAATACACCCATGGCACTTTGCTCTCTGAATAGAGAGAACAGGTTACAGTTTCTCCCCATTTCTTTCTTTTGGGAAAGAAGAAGCTTTTGAATCAGTGGAAACTTTTGATAATGTAATCTGGGGTGAGATGTAGCATCCATTTTTTAAAAATAATTTGTTGTTTCTTAGGCATGCCTAAACAATAATTGGTCAAAATGAATATTTTTGTGAAAGGCCTTTGAGCAGTAGAATGTTTGCTATGTTTCTTGTACTCTGAACCTGCTCTGTCTTTGTACGAGAATCATTTACTTAAAACCACATTTGCTATATGGTCTGATTGCTGCTGGTTCATCCTTGCTTTCCCTGAGAAATAAGCATTTCCATTTAGTATGTTTAAGGCTTCAACCTATCTTAAGTAACATGCTCTTGGCAAGGGTTAAATATTCACGAGTAGAGTAGCAGTTTGTCAGCCCCAGCATGCTCCATAAGCAGTTTCTTTAGAAGTTTTAAATTGAGAATAACACAGCTCTGTGTTAGTGATGTTTTCCTTTTCCTTCTTTTGCTGCAGTCCTTTGCTTGTCTTGTAAGTGGATGAACTGCAGGTAAAAATGCTGGCCACCTAAAATATAATTTGCTCTGCATGGTGCTGAAGGAATAATTTATTGAGCTGAGTATAGCATGTCTTAACAGTCGATCAGATATCCTTGACTGCTTGGATGGGTGATGGAAAAAAGCTCATTCAGCTTTTGTTGTGGTACAGACCTAAAAGTAGTGAATCTGTTAGGTCTTCTGTCTCTGCACAGTCTCTCATGTAAGCCGAGGCACAGAGAAAATGACAATGTTTGGCAAAGAATTTATGCAATCAGTCTTCTGATAACTTTATTTTAAGTGGTGGGGTTTTTTTTTGTCTCTGATATGCTTAACACTGCTTTCTGCACATGGGATTGCAGGTAGTTATTGAATATTTTTAAAATGTTTTGTGGAAACTTCTGACATTCTTTGATGTGTTATATTTATCAGTGCAATGACAGCACTTGTGTCAGCGATGCAATGTGTTCTAAAATGCATGGCACACAAAAATTATTGATCCTTTCAAGAAGCCCAAATGATTTTTAGCTTTGCCTCAGGCTCCATTAGCAATGTGGAAAATTGAAAAGGGCTCTCAAGAAAAAACTAGCATAAGATTGAAATTGCAACTGAAGAGCTGTCAAGTGGAGAAGTGCTTATGAATTATAATGAGCATGATCTAAAGATGACATTATCCTTTAGGAGTTTGGTTACATCTTCCCTCCTGTCATATGACTTGCATGGTCCCTTAGAGCAAACAAAAAAATAAAGTAGGAGTAGTTTTAGGAAATGTATTTGGAAGTGGTGCACATGAAATACAAAGGAGTTTTACAATGATGGGTGGCAGGGAGGAGCTACAAAGGAAAGCTCCCAACTGGCTGGCCCAGGGCCCCGGGGTACTTTCAGAAGGAATTCTCTTACATACCTACAAAAAGATTCCTATATTTTCTTCCCCTTACACTATATATTTTGGAACTTGTCTCCAAAATATCACAAGACTTTTCACGTTACACATTTCCATATATTTAGATCCATGTTGACATTTATTTCTAATTCACATTTTTGATGGAAGGAGAGACCATGTCTGGCACTGGTTGTGCAGTGAGCTCTGGGTTGCACCATCTGGGCTGAAAGGAAACCTATTCCTTTTCTGCAGGTTTCTCAAACACATTTCACAGGGCACATTAAGAGATATGTTAGCATTCACTGGCAATAATATGATGGAAAATAATCTTCCTGTGAACTGCATGACTGGAATAAAGGGCCACAGTTGATCCACAGGCCACTGCTTCCAGGAACTGGCCATAAATACCAGTCAGCAGTATTTCAGGTGAAGGGAATGATTTTTTTTTTCCTCCAGACTGCAGATATTTTTTCCATTTATTCAGTACTTTGTCACATAACTTTTACTTCCTAAAGAAAAATATAAATTAATCACAACCCTAAACTCAGGCAAAGGATTTAGGATACAGATTTTAATTTACCTTTATACTTAGAAGGAATGCTCTCACCTAGGACAAAACAAGCAGATTTTTTAAAATTGCTCCCATGTTAACAGAACAAATGAGAAATGCAATGAACAGCAGGTTCAAAAGCATTTCTAGGATCAGAAGAATGACTCCATCAGAGCTGTACTTTGGTGCTACTAATATCACTTTCCTGGATATCTTCCAGGTTATATCTGTTAAGATTTGCTGCCAAGGAAAGTATTTGGTTTTACTGTTGTCAGCACTGTGCAGACAGTGTGAATGTAGGAAGGTACCTGGGTTTTTCTCAGCTTCCATGTATTTCAGAGTATATATACATGGGAAAATTGCTAGCAATGGACTGTGTGAAGCAAGAGGGGTCTAGCCTTTTCCAGATTCCAAATCACTATGTGAGCAGCCATTTAGAAAAATCTTAACTTGAAAATTATCATGCAAGCCACTGAGAAAAATAAATGCAGAAAATGGGGCAGCCTTTACAACCACCTGTGAATGCATCTCATGTGCTGATACATCCTTCTAACAAAGTTTATAATGATGTTTCCTCCCCCCATATAAATGTAGATTTCATTCATGGCTAATACATGAGCTGGTGTGTTTAGACAGCTACAAACTGAATTACAAAACACAAAATTGACAAAGGCTTGCCCAGAGAGATGATATTACTAATTAAACTGTGGTGCATTAGAAATACTGCAAATCAGTTTCACTGTACATCATGAAGTCAAAACCTTGAGTAGTGATTGATTAGGGCTGGGCTTCCTGACAGTCTCTGACTTTGCTTTTATGTGGGATTGGGTTGGGATCTGACCACGAGTGTTTGCCTGGAAGGGAGACTTGGGAAGAGGGATTTGGTGCTTGGTTTTCCCTGTGCCATGTAAAATTATTTGACATTGTTTGCCATATGGAGAGTAAGATGTGCCCTAAAAAGGGGTCAGGCAGCCTAGAGCAGCTGATGTCAGGTCCCTTTCCCCTCTCTGGAGAGCACTGAACCTTGTGCCTCTCTCTGCATGTGTGGACAGAGCAGCCTTTGGGTGCTCTGAGCACACATAAAAATATGTCATTATCAACATAAATATTTGTGCCTGAATTTTACAATCAATAGCCTAGATGTGAAGAATATGAATTGCTTCCTCTTTGCTTTCTTTGAAGAGGATCTTCAAAGAGAAGACCTTGTGTTTCCATCTTTCTTGTTAGATGTCTGGCTAGCAGAATTCAACATGTTATAATACTGAGGAAAATGTGCTTGAGAGCTGACATTTATCAAAGCAAAACTTGGATATTTTGTTTAAGAAACTTTTAGATGGCTGAGATCGTATGAATGCAGGTGTTTGGTTTTTGTTTTTGTTTTTGGTTTTTTTTTATTATTATTATTGTAACTGTTTAAATTGCCTGTTCCCACAGACTTGGTTACAAGGTATTTGAGATAAAACCTGTAACTTTGTTGAGAAAAGAAACTTTCCTAATACTGCCTGCCTGGACAAAACACAGTGTTTTCCCTCTCATGATTCTTCATCCCCTGATACAGAGTGCATACATTCATTCTAAAATGCACCATCTCCTTTTCAGGTGGCAATAGGACACCAACTTTCTATTCAAAAAGCTCACTAAAGCACCTTTTTTTACACATTAAATTCTACTTAGAATGGTTTGGATAGGAAAGGACCTTAAAGATCATCAAGGTCTAATTCCCCTACCATTGTGGTAGGGTTACCTTGCACTAGACTTAGTTACTCAAAGCCCCATCCAATGTGGCCTCAAACATTTGCAGAGATGGGGCATCCACAACTCCTCTTGTCAGCCTATTCCAATACCTCACCATCCTTACAGTGAAGAACTGCTTTGTTGTATATAATCTAAACATGCCTTTTTCCAGTCTGAAGCCATTAACCCTTGTTCTGTTACTCCATGCCCTTGTAAAAAGTCTCTCTCCAGCTTTCTTGTAACTCCTTTCAGGTACTGGAATGTTCCCTAAGGTCTCTCCAGAGCCTTCACTTCTCCAAGCTGAACAAACTGAACTTTCTCAGTTTATAGCAGAGGGGTTCCAGTCCTCTGATCATCTTTGTGGCCCTCTGGATTCTCTCCAACAGGCCTACATTATGACATAATCTCAAGCTCAGGGAAAAATGAGGTTGTCTTGCCAGGTTGTATCTTATTGCTTGGGAAGCCTTTATCAGGGTAAATGGATAGTGTGGTGATTACATTTCTGAAACCTTTCCCCAAGAGAAAATTATTTTTCCCTGATTAAAAACTGGTTCTTCAGATACAGACTTGCTGCTTGGAAAGTAATTTTGAAACAGCTGTCAGCTGTTACATCATTTAATCTTTCATTTTCAAAGCCACTTTAAAACATGGCCATTGTTAGAACTTTTTCAAACCCTACTCTGCCTGAAAACAATGAACTTTCAAATCTTGTAGAAGGATTATGCATGATTTTCTGATGGTCTGTGAAGTGTGACTTGATAGCAGAGTTGAAGGCAGCTTGTTGTCCTGACTCTGCATTTTAGAAGAGGAAAGAGAGAGGGGGTGGAACTTCCCTGCAGCATGTCTGGGCCAGCCGGAGGAAAAGAAAGGAGAGAGATGGGCAGGTGGACACCTTGAGAGGGAAGCAAGGTCACATACCTGCAAACATCACAGACTTATCAGATACACAACCATGCCCTAGCAGGAATATAGGTTAGTTTATTCTAGGAACCTGAGGCAGACAGTGAGGAAATGTTTGTAACACGAAATCTGCTAATCTTTTAAATATGTGCTGGACTGACAACAGGCCTAGGGAAATAACCTGCCATTCAGGACACTGAAAACCTGGGGAGACTTGTTAGTCACAATCTCTTAAGTTTTCTTTACTTTAAAATGTTCTTTATTCTAATTTATCTGCCAGAAAAAAGTTTTTTCATGTTGGAAGCACATTTAGAATCATGGAATTACTTCAGGAAGAAGAGGCAGGCACTCCACCAGGTTCACCTCTGGTTCTCATCATGGTGGCATCCTCTCAGAGTAATTTTACCAAGGCTGTGCACGAAGATTTTGACCTTGTGTGGATTTAAAAGCCTCATGGGGCCTACCTGTGTCTTTTTACAGTGAATTCCTGTGTGTTCCATCCTTATGTTGCACCTTTTCAGTAGTCAGGACTGAACTTCTGGAGATGGGCCCTGCCCTTGTCTATAGGGACTGGCACAGAGGGGATAGAAATGCAAAAAAAAAGGCTGGAGGCAGGGGGTCTGGCAGCTATGGCACTGATCTCTGGTAATTTCCATGTGGAAAAGTCCATGCTTCACAAAAATCAGCTTCAGTGGTGCCCCAGGGAAGCCCTTGTCATCTTGTCTTCTCTGCCAAGGTGAAGCTTGTTCTTTCTTGCTGCAGAAACTACTTCAGGATAAAAACTTTATTTTAAGCAGCTATGCTGCTAATGGCTGTTGAGCACACATACCCCAGGAATGGTTGGAGAAGCTTTCTCCTGTCAGAATAAATGTTCTTGTATTTTAAAGTACATTCCTCATATCTTTACCTCTGTTCATGCCTATTTTTCCCACATTTACTGTAGTATTAATGTAAACAATGCAGTATGAATGTTCATAATATAAACAGGTGTGGTCAGAGGTGCTACACATTGTTTCCCTCAGCATTAGAGAAAAGCTGAAGCATTATTAAAATTTAAAGGAATTTTTAGGTCAGAGTTTGGGCTTTAGCTAGGAGATGGAGTCATTGCATGTTTTGTGTTTTAGTGAAATTCACCCAGCAAAGTGTATGGGCAAAAAACACTGGGTGGTTCAGATTTCATGTTTGTAAGACAGACTGCTACTTCAAGGTCACTACACCATGACTGGTCTTTCCAGTGGGTCAATTTTCAGATCAAGAAAGCAGAGTTTTGACAGATACTAATTTGAATCACACATTTTTATGTAGGTTTCCAATGCAAATTAAAGGTTCTGCCCCAGTGTTAACTACTAACAAGGGCACAAGTTCCCACTACTATAGAACCCATCACATTCAGAGCCCTACTCTTCTGCTTTTGTGGCTGTATGAGAAAAGCCATCCTTAAGAATAAATAAAGAAAATGGAATGGCATGAAGATACTTAATGCATAATTTTAGTTTACTGAGGTTTAAAATCTTTGATCAAGTGATCTTAAAACATGAAGGGAAAAAAGGACACTTTTTAATGGGCACCACATACCAGGCTTCAATGCAGTTGCTCATGGGTCTGTTTTATTTTCAACATCCTGCATTTCAAAATGTGGTGGGAAAACGAAGGGGAGAAATTTTCATGTTGAATTTTTGCTAATTTGTAAAGGCCAAAGCCTAACTAATGTACATTTCTCACTACAATGCCTTAGCAAGTTCACAGGGCTGTTCGTTCGAAAGGCTCATTAGGGACCTAATCCATCTCATCCTGCTGTTGTAATGAAAGTAAGAATTACAAGGACAATGAGATTTTCTTCATTTAGGGGAAAGAGGTGCAGAGCTACTAAAACTCTCACCATCCCAATTAAGTTGTGGAAAAAAAATTGGGTAGAATCTTCTTGGCATTTCCATTAATTGCACTTAGGCTGTGGCTAGTAATAATGTTTTCATTAATGTAGAAGTAGTTTGAGAAAAAAATATAAGAAGCTTTCATTGCATGGAAGACTACTGCATTGAATTTATTTATTTATTAGCTGGCTGGCCATAAAATGAATCTTATAATGATGGCACACAGACAAAGGTTGACTTTAGACAAGTTCAGCAACATTTTGTACAATACATAATTAAAGTCCTCCGTGTGTGTGTGTGTGTAAAAAAACCCCAACAAATCCAAACACTTACCAAGTGAAATATATGAGACATACAGAAGGAAAAAAAACCCCTATCTCCAGTTTGAGAAACT
The DNA here is from genome assembly GCA_024734555.1 of Trochalopteron elliotii. Classification (NCBI taxonomy): domain Eukaryota; kingdom Metazoa; phylum Chordata; class Aves; order Passeriformes; family Leiothrichidae; genus Trochalopteron; species Trochalopteron elliotii. Next base: position 4,582,991 of record JANPWX010000011.1, read on the forward strand.
GAATGGGTTTACCCCAAAAAATGAAATGTTTTCTTTCTTTCAGTATTATGACACACCAGCAAATTCCATGGGGATCTAAAATTCCTGCATCAATGTATCAAGCTTTGCATCAGTGCCTGTATTTGGGAGCTGTGCATGTCTGCCAGTAAGGGCTTTTCGAGAATCCATCTGTGTTCCTCTGGACAAATGGGAGTGATTTATGAAAGAAGCTTTAAAATGTTAAATACATAATTCACACATTACAGGTGGGTGTGAGCTGCCTCTTGATGGAGGTGGGAAGCATACTTAATCTTTATTGCCCATTTGACATATTCACATTACCACACAGATATTAACTAATCTTTTCTGTAACTCTAAGGTAAATTAATAAATGTTACTAATACAAATTTTATACAGGGGGAAATGGATGGATTGCCTTGACCCTTGTGAAAAAAAGAAGGGGCAGAGCCAGGAACAGAATCTCCATTATTACTCACACATAATCTCCTATCAGTTTTTTCAGTTCATCATTGCCATTTTTAAGGTAAACATCTGTGCCAGCTGGCAACATCAGCACCTTTCTTTTCTTATGAGTCCCTGTGCTGGATGCTCCCAGTTCAGTTGTGCTGCTGGAGGGATTTGAGGGAGTTTTTCCTTCACCACGCTGGGACAACCAGTCTGGGGATGTGCATTAAGTACGCAAAGATTGTACACAAGGAAAAAAAACCTCACCATAATTACAACACAGGCTAAATGTTGTAGGGTTGCTTATCTCTGAGAAGTGGATGTTCACAGATTATCCCAGGGGACCTGCTATGAAGCAAAGCCCTGGTACCCCTGCACAGGGGACTCCCATCTCATAAACAGGTCTTTTACATGTGCTCTGCTGTAGCCAAGCAGTAAATATAAGCCTTCTCCCATGAATGTTTAACTTCAGCTTATATCTGAGTACACACTGAGAAGATTCAAGTTGTTAGGTCATGAGTGTAATTCTTTCCTAGTGAGTTCTTAACAGCTTCACCTGTAAATAACCAACCTATTAAGAAATACTGTTTTTTCAACGCTCAGTCTATTAGGTGTGAAAAGTAGCAATGCTCTGAGCATCTGTTTTATTTCCTCTTCCTAGTTTTTTTATTTGACACAACCTCCCCATTTGCTTCAGCAGGAACTTGTTTGGCTTTAACTACGTTACAGTGAGTTACTATTAAAGTTCCTAGGAGGAACAGATGGTATCATTTTAAGACTCACAACAGTTCAGTAGAGGTGAGTTTTGTGAAGATAGAGATTAACTTCTGCTCCATTTATGTCCATCTTTAGGTTCAGAGCAAGCTCACTTACTTGGAAAGTTGTGATGATTTACTAAGTTTAGTGTGAAAAATTTGCAAATGAGACATTCAGTCTGGAGACAGTACAAGGCAGCCACACCTGGCACCATTAGACTTCTGAGTGGCTTTCAGGATAGGCCGTGTAAGGCAATTTGATAGAGAAAATCACTGTGTAAAATCCCAATAAATTAACTCCATTCTCAGTTAACAGTGGGATAGGATCTATTCTGCCAGCCCATAGAGCAGCCCCTCCTTATAGTCGTTCTCTATTTACTGATATGGAGACCTTTGAGGGGTTTTAGTACCTGTTATTGATAATCTCATGTGTTTTGCTTTTGTAATTCCACCAAAGACAAGGAGAGAGAGCAAACAATGCCAAACATCTCTTTTCTGTTATTCAGGTCTTTTATACCTGTCATTACCTCTCTTCAGTCATTTTGATGTTTTGGAGTAGATATCTGAAGCAGCTACAGTAATGTCTGGAATTGACTACAAAATGTTCACTGAAGTACATTTGTGTGAGGTATCTCAAATCCCTTCTCATTCTGCTCTAAATAGACATTCTGCTCTAAATAACTGTAAATAGACAAGTGCATTCTAGGACTTCTGTATTTGCCTTTGGATTTCTACTGTAGATGTGGAACTGCAGACCTGCTTTAACAGAGCACAGAACTGTTTGCTTTCTGCTGCCTTTGTTCCTTTTTTATTTTTCTTAGCTCCCTCTTGGTACTCTTCTGCAGCTCATGTAATTTTCTGACTTAAATATACTAAAAGGCAGCAAATTTATTCTACCAACTATCAGTAAGGACATAAACCAGTTGAAAAATGGAGGTACTTAAGAAATGCGTGTCTCCTCATCAGTTGGATAATCATCTATTAGGTGTTTGTGTTTTTAAGACCCCAGAACTCTTGCTGCCTAGATCAGGGCTGGTTCAGACTAAGAGATCAGCTGTGCTATTGGAGTGTCCAAAGAGACTGATGGCTTCAGCAAGTCGGGGGAGATTCTCTTTCAGAGTCAGTCTCAGTTTTTTCCCTGTGTTTCCTCCTACACTGGAATCTTACAATGACTGCATCCTATGCATCATTTCAGGGTTTTTTGGGTCACACACATTTCAGGCAAGTGTGATTTTGAGATAGACAAAGGACTGGCAACAAGTTCATGTGGGTGTGTGCGTGTGTGTGGGAGTTGCTTTTCTTCCCTAATCTCATTTTCCCCTTTCCTGAATGCAGTTATTCGAGGTGCGTGGCAAGGATTAAATTTATCCTTTTGGTATTTTCATGTCCTGCAGCAACATAATTAAGATGGTATTGCTGTATTCATGGTTTCTTCAGTGGAAAACTTACCATGATCTTGAACAGTATGTGTGGGTTGACTTCATTCAGGGAGTTTAAATTGGATCCATTTCACATAACTGCATATGGCAAATAATTCAATGTAAAAATAAACATCTTGTCCATGTAAATACTACTCATTTTCACTGAATCTTTTTTTTCCTTATGTTTCTTTAGAGCAATTACTGCCTGTCAAGTTGTTGTATATATATTTCCTGCTGTCTTGAAAAAAAAACCCTGTGTATTTCTTCGCTTTAGTTTCCCTTGCCCTTTTAGCAGGGAAGAGTCTCTATAGATTGCAGTAGTAGATAAGGAGTAGCAATCAAGTGCAAATACATTCTGTAATTCAGATTCATTAATAAAGTCAGATTAGCAGTAGGCAGTGCTCATTTGAAAAACTAAAAGTTTTGAAATTTAATAGGGAGTTATTAACCAGTATTGTTCCTTCTTTAAAACATCAGAGAAATGCGCACCAAGGAAAATAATTGCAGAGTCCATGTGAATAACTGTACAGTATGAAAATGACTACTATGAAACAGACACCCAGGGCTTGTCAGTAGGAAATAGTGCTGAAAATTCAGAAGTGGGTGCAAAACCAAGCAAAACACCACAACCTTCTGAAATTGCTATATTGTTCTCTTTTATAGAAGTTTTGCCACTGCCTAACTGCTAATGATCTTCCTGGGTTATAAATATAGAAATTGTCTTTTGACTTTGCAAGTATCCTGATCCATGGAACAAATGGGACCACAGGTGGTCCAGCAGAGCCACGTTTGTGGTTTCAGCTGTGCTCTTGTCTTGTGTCATTAGGGTAGTCCCTTTTTCCTCTCCTGGTTGTTCCTTAGTGAGTATCACAATTCAGAATTAATCCAGCATGGCTACATTTTGTCTGTAGTTTTGATGGAAAAGACCCTTTGTGCCTTAAGAAAAAGTATCTTTTTGAGTGCACTGCCTCATAGTTTTTAAAAAATGGATACTTCTTCCTTATGCTGTGTTACATCTTCCTACAGTGATTTCCAGAGTGAGTGTAAAATAGATTTATTTCACTTGCAATCAGACTTGTCAGTTAAGATATAAATCCAGAGGGCTGTTGATAAATTTCAGTGTTGTTCATATTCTACCTATAGTCTTAATAAATATGCATCTGTAGAATGTTATGTCAGATCAAAGATGGATCTTCTGAAAGAGGCTGATCATCACAAAGTAGGCACAACTTTGTCGCTCTTGGAACATATGGACAAATCTACATAGAGACAACTTTGTTCTACCTAGCTATCACATATATAAATTTATAAATATATGAGACTTTGTCATTAAAGCCCAGAGGAGAGGAAACAGATCTGGAATAGCGAGGTCCACAAAATTCAGAGTCCCGTAGTGAGTGAGAAATGACCAGGAAGATTATTTTCTGGTTGTAAAGGAAGTAATTTACAAGAGTTAAAGGCCATATGATAATTTCCATTATGTCTAGATGATTAGGTACACATTCCAACACATCATGAAAGCATCTATCAGTGTCACCAAGAGGTACATAACATATTCTTGCAGTGAAATGTACAAATTTACAGCTAGTCAGGCAGTGACTTCAGTAGAGCTGAAGCAACGAACTCACGTTTGGAATGTGATCATTTTGCTCTGTAAATAAACAAATACCATATTTCATGGCTGAAACAGATCACTGCAGGAGTGTGAAATTTTTTTCCCCCACGTATACTAATGCATGTGTGTTTCAGGAGCATTACTCAGACAGTTTGGACACATTCTGGAACTACAGCAATCAGTAGCTCAACCTAACAAAGCACAACTGAACAATGTTTTACTACAGAAGTACCTGCTAACTGAGGATGGCTTCATTCACTTACAGAGCTAAAGCTACATAATTGCTTGTATTAGGAAAGGAAGGCAGGGAAAGGAAGAGGTCAAGAATGGAAAAACCTGGATTTTATAATTAACAAATGCAACTGAAAGAAAAATAATGTTCTTAAAAAAAAATTAAATCTTGAAAGTCTATAGCCAACAGCAGTCTCAAAGAGCTCTCAGTTAAAAGGAAGAGAGCAAGAATTAGGGCCTTAGGAAGCAGAGGGGATAAGAAGCTGCAGAATAAGACATGGTGTGAATATTTACAGTTCAAAATTTTCTTACAGAAAAGCTATGTTTTAGCCATCTCAAGCTGCATATGTCTTTTCCCTTTCCCTCCATTCTGTCTATTGCATAAATATCAGATGTAAATTTGGGAGCCAAGCCAGCTACAAAGTACATGTATGTGTCACGGGGTTAATTACCATAACTGATGTATATAAATCAGGTAAAACCAAAATGATTACAGCACACATATAGAACAAGCTGGCTGTAGCCAAACATACTGCAAATAAAATGCACTCAGGATATACTTGCTGCAGCCTTTTGACAATATCACTAAGTTTCCTGGCTTTTGTGTTCCTTTGAAGTGAATTAAGTTTTTTTCACCTGTTTAATTCTCTTAAAGATTGACTGGATGTACCCGGGGGGGTTTTATATATATTTAGTATGTTTATAATATTTTCAGACTGAAACATCCCTGTCTGAGACTTTTTTTCAATGTAAAATAAAATTGCCCAGAAGCTCATCTTTATAATTTTCTTTCTGCATTAACACTTGGTGAGCCATTTCATTCCAAATGTTTTAGATCTATTAACTACTTATATAGGAGATGCTTTGGTGCTTCAGAAACTTGGATTTTTCATAGTCTTAATGTGCTGGTTCTCTTACCTAGATCAGTCTTTCTGGCTCAGTTATGTCACACATGATGTATTACTGTCTGCATCCGTTCTCATCCCACCACCAAGCATCGCAAAAGAGGGACTTTGAACAGGGACTATGGCTCTGAGAATAAGAGGGCCAAAGAAACAATCTTACAACAACTCAAGCTTGATTTAGAGGAGAGAAAATAAGCCAGATTTTCTGCTCTCCTCTAAGATTTTGTCAGAAAGCTTTGTCTTGTGTCATATTTATTTGGAAAGGAATAACAACATTTTAGAATTTAGAGAAGGTCTGAAGTTTTCATTTTGCTTTAAAATTTATAAAATAAATAGGAAAAAGATGGGACTTAGCTGGACAGCTGGCGTTATGAAAATTAGATGTATGCTCTATTTCACTGACTACAATTGAGCCACTTGTGTCCTTCACGTTTCAAGTATGCCTAAGTGTGCTTTTGGATTGAATCCAGGGGTAAATGTCCTTTCTCAAATCTTGTAAGAGGTAATGCAGAAATAAGAAAAGTCTAGTAAATTGGATTATGGCTGCAAGGGGAAAAAGGAAGCCAAGAGAACTATTGTAAAATCTCACTGAGTATGCAGAGACATGGAGACCAAGCAGAAACATTCCTCTGGAATGAGTTTCATGGTATTTCATGACCCAGATTTCTATGCTGTCTTCCTCTAGCACAGGAACCTCTTGAGGTGTTTGATATTCTATATTAAAGGTTTAAATTTGCTGTTGAGATGTTAGCTTGCAGATAGGACACTGCAAAGTAAAGACTGCTTCTCTCTAGTGCTGCATTCTAGTCCAGAGCACAGGATTTTATTTTCAGGTACATATGCTGGAATCATTTGGAGCAATGCACCTGATACTATTGCCCAGTGCTATATAGTGCCCACCTATACTTTTTCACTTGATTCCTCAAGTGTCCAGCTGTCCAGGACTCCCCAGACTGTCCCTAGGAGCTCCTGTTTGCATTCCATCCATTTCTGGAATAGTGGTGTCATTTGTTAATGGAGTGCTTTGCTCACGGCCTGAAGGCTGGATAACGATGGGCCTGGGAAAAGCCTTACAGAACAAACTGCTGAGATGCAGCACTGAGACACAGACTGAGCAACCAGTAACAACATGGAGTAATCTGTCCATGTACAGGACAAGAAGAGGCTTGAACCTGTGCAAGATCAGTGATGTGCTGCTTCTCTTCTGAGTGGGGCACCTGGTGGGAAAGGTGGTGGTTTTCAGAAGTAAGGAGCCCCAGGTTCCAGCAATCCCTGTTTGGAAAGTGTTTTATGTCTCAGTGCAGTCTTGTGGCATCTTGGAAATGCTCTCTTATCCTGGGATGATTTAGACCTGAGGTTTGATATGATGACACAAACAATAGACATTTTGGTTAAACTGTTGTGGGGGCTTTTGGGCTGTTCTTCAGTATTTGGTTGTTTAATCAAAGTCTCTGAAGCTCTGAAGTGCTTAGCTCTTGCTTCTGTGTGGAGTCACATTATGAAGTTTGTGGAGCTTGTACAGCTGCTGGGAAGTGTTGGTCTCTGACTAATAACATACAGTAGCTGTGGGTCTGGAGGGGATCTGTCAGGGAAATAAAGCTCATCTAACTACGGGTATCTTATTAAGCACATCTTGCATGAATGCTTAGTGCTGTAACTTTTAATGGGATCTCTGTGAAACCCAATCAAGATAGGCATATAATAGCTACAGATAAAGACATTGTGGTGCTCAGAAAGCAATGAGGGAGGCTGTTAACTTCTGTGTTCTTGTCTTCAGCTTCAAATAGGTTACCAGCCTTAATTTGCCAAAGATTAGAAGGTCAAAAGAACTCTAGAATTTTAAAAGCTTTTTCCAGGAGGGCGGAGAAGAACTGACACTTCTTGCATGGTGTGTAAAGGAAAATGTATTTGAAATGAAGTAATTTGGAAACTGTGGCCCTTATCAGACAGTGGGAAAGATTTTTTGACTAAGGTTTATCTGTGAACAGGCCAGGTAACAGAGACAGTTTCACTTGGGTTAGGGAAGCCAAAGCAGGACTGTAGTCACTGTGGGGATTGACCAAGAGGTGCATGAGCCATCCTTTTTATCTCTGCCCTCTTTTTGCTCTTGCTGCTCTTAAGGAAGACAGCAGCATTTTGAGAGTGGTGCCACCATAGCAGCTCTCAAGGAGTGAGGCACAGCTTCAGTAATGTGTGTTTCAAGAAACAAGTGCATCTGTCCTGGTGCTGTAGCTATGTCCCCTCATTAAAAGATGATGTTCTTTAATCATAAATTGGCAGTTGGTGTTTGTGTGCATGTGAATCTCTGGGGGAATCAAGGAGGCTGGATGCTCATCTGGGTCTGTCTTGCCCTCAATTCTTTCTTCTCGTCTCAAAAAACACCCAGTACAAGCAAAAACCCCTAAACCAAACTCCTGCTTTTCATCCCAAGCTACTGTGTTAGTGACACAGTCACTCAAGGCAATATGCATCAAGGCTTAGCTGAGACGGGGAAGATACACTTGCTTATTTTGTAAAATAATTCAACATTCCTAGCTGATCTGAGTTTGAACAGAATGGTACCTCAGCAGACACTGGCAGTGAATTTATGATGGCTACAAAGCAGAGAGTTCACAAGCTGTGACCAAAGCTTTGTTACAGAGCCCTGTGCTTAAGGTTAACATGAGGCAATTTTGTTCTTTGTGCTGCAGGGTTTGTAAATTTATATTGTACCAAATACAGGAAAGTTCTATTTCTTTTTGACAGCATACTATGCACTTGGAATTCTGACTGTACCTTGATTTTGTCTGCTGCAGTGATTCCATGTTCCTCTTCTGAAATGTTTAAATAATAAAATGCATTTTTAATATTTAAATTGTTCAAACTGTCTTCATAATTACTTGGGAGCTAGGGGCTTTTAGAGTGTTTGCAACAAGTTGGACAAGCAGCAGAAGCTTCTTTGCCCATGTGTATACTTTTTTAAAAAAATATTTTAAAATGAATTTTTCAGAACTTGTAGTGCACGTACCAGAGCCCAAAGAGGTTGAAATGTATAGTGCTGCAAACAAAAGCAGCATGGACTTGCAGAGTATGTGTCACTGGAAAAGATGGGTGTCAAAAATAATGAGGCAAGCTAAGAAGATATTCTGTTTGCTGCCCCAAGAAAAAGAGGAAATTATGCCTATTAGCTAAAGGAACCAGGAGTAGAAATAAAGTGAATTATGGAAGTCTCAGCTGTAATAAAAGTTAGTAAGGCAATAAGAGAGCTGCAGTAGAGAGAGAAATTTTGCAGAAGAGAAGTCACAAAGATTAAAAGATAAGTGACTAGTTTAGGAAAGAATCTGAATTTGTTTGTTGCAGTAGAATGTCATTAAGCAACGAAAAAAAAAGTACTGTCTATGAAACAAGTTGTTTGTGAGTTTTTTCCCTTTTCTATTTCTTTTTCCTCTTATTATTCCAGCTGAAATGTTAGTGTAATTAGGTTAGTTTTCTTCTGAAGTCAGGATAAGGACTGCTGTATGTACTTGTTGCTGTACTTGAAACCTAAAATGAGTGTTTGTTAGACCAGTCCTTTCTCGTTAATTTGTGAGTTGAAGATTGTTCCATTGTGGTGGAAATGTAGAAAAATATCTGCCTGGGTCCTATAGCTGTTTAGCTGGGTAAGATGAAAACCAGGTAGCTACTAATGATACTTCCTTCCTTAAGTTTTCATTTAAGTCATTCTTATGGTAGCAGTAACTTTAGCTTCAGTAGGATTGCTCATTGCTTAGTGCTCTTTATTGGTGCCCCAAGGGAAGATACTCCTGAAGGGCCATGTGTGCTGTTTAGGGGAGGAGTTATGAGGAGCTTCCAGTGACACAGATCTGTGCCTGGTCATAGATGTGCCATCACCAGATCTCGTACTGCTTTACGTGTATCTTTGACCTGCTGCAGCTGCAGTTAGGCCCCAAAGCATCCACACAGACTAACTGATGAAGAGCTGGATCTGATGCTATTGGACCATGGTTATTGAAGCAGTGGCTGAAAGGAATCCCGACCCCACAGAGTGAGGAAGTAGCAGGTGGGCAGGGAAATATAAAAATACATTGAAAGGGACAGAACAGTGGTGTTTCCTGCCTCCAACACAGCTACTCATAAAAGTACTTATTGCTTCTTGAACCTGTTGCTTTAAACAACATGCAGCCCTTCTAATACTTGCTTGTCGAGAGAAGTCATTGGTTATTGTGTGTATTGAATGCTTGTCCTAAGCAAAAAGACTGTTCCTTCACCCAGATTAACCCAGGATACACTGGGAAAGAAAGTCATCAGCTAATCTACCAAAGTAAAAGATGGATGTTATGTGGAGTAGCATCTTCTTTCTGTTACAGCTGAAGATGTGTGCTTCCCTCCCCCTCACACTTTAGATCTGGTTGAGGTGTAACTTACATTTATTACTTCCAGATTGGGTTACTACAGCAAGCCCTCAGCTCAGTGAATTGTTGTGTACATCCTATTACTGTTTCATATATTTCAAATCCTTCAGTCTCAAAGCATGTTGATGGGACAAAGGATATAAAGTAAAGCCTTGCTTCATTTGTGCCTGACTGGCAATATCCTATTCCAAGCAAGCTTAAGGATGATCATCAAAAGATCTACAGAGAATACAATCTTTGTGTGACAAAAGGTAAGATGGGATCAAACCCCATCACACTGATATGGAATTATCGACTTGCAAAATGAAAGGAGATGCAAAGGGGAAAATCACATGTGAAATCCTCGAAGCACAATAGCCTATAATTCTGAATGGCTGTAGGGAGGGTTTAGGTGCTGTAATGCGAGATGCTCTGAAATACTGAGGATGCAACACAGGACTTGCAAAAAAATGTTAAGTGAATTTTATTGTACTTCATGTTTGAACATTTAAAATTATAGTAACTGGCTCTTAACAAAGAAGGGGACTTTATTCCAAAGCATTTAAACATGTATCACTTCTGTAATGCTTCTCTTCTTGATGAATTATCGTTATCGCTCTTACTTTGTATTATGCAGGGCAATGCCTCAAGAGCAAATGCAAAATTTTAATATACATAAAAATCTGTATTCTCCCTCTACTACAGAGCAGAACTCACTCCTTTTCAGTGTGTTGAGGGCTGTCTCAGAAACTGTTACAAGTGTTACCTTATTGTGTGTACTTTAAACTTAAAGTGCTTTTGCACCAGTTTCAAATCAGTGACAGTCTCCACAGTCATGAGGTATTGGTTTGTGTTTTTTTCACCAAATCTAAAGAAAGGCAAAGTTCTTTTTCTGTTTGGTTGATAAATGATTTGCATTATAATTACTAGGGAATTGTCAGTGGGAAGAAAAAGTTTGGTTTCTTATGTCATTAACAGCTTCTGTGAGTGTTGTACCAGTGGCTTGCATATCTTACAAAATGAAATGAAATATTCTGGAAAACAGTTTTCTTGGTCATATAGCATCCTTGAGAAAACAACTTCTGCCCAACATAAAATATTTCAGTATCATGTTTGTCATGTATGTTGCTGCTCATACATCTCATCTAGAAATAAGCTCCTCTTAAAAAAGGTGTTTTATTATGGAACTGCCTGTGCATCTTCTCCACCTTTCAGTCCTGGATGATGTCTTTTTGCAGTTTCTTTCCCAAGGGCTGGGTGCTTGTGAAGAAGATACAATACTCTGTCAGTTTTGTTAGGTCTGGAAGGATAAAGCTCAGATGGTTCCTATTTTACTTGTTCCTTATTGCCCTGCCCTTGTCAAAGGAGGTTTAGATGCTCCAAAAGGTGGAAATCAAGCAGCGAAGGAAAGCTCAGATTATTTTTGTTGCCAGTTACTTGTGGTTGAGTGCATGCAAGCCTCAAAGGTGAAAACTCTGAGGGCAAACCAAAAGGACCAGTTCCCTTGAATTCTACTTTCTTCTCATAGATTTTTAACAGAAAACACATGCTCTCTGAATTATGCAGAGGAAAATCTGCTGTGCTGGACACTCATGTTCTTACATTGACCATGTAAGTACCATTTGTTTCTGTAACATAGTTGCTCAGTATTTGCAAAAAAAGTCATGCATGTTTCCAAGGAGCTTAACTTCTCCCTTCTAGAGTAACAAGCTGCTGAAACAAATGATAGACATTCCTACAGCCCCTCTTTTTAAAGCCTGACAGCTCTAGGAACCCACATTCTGCCTTGTTCATTCCTGGCATGTTTAATCACATTATGACCTGTTTGTATAATCCTAAATAATTAAAACAGCCATTGTGTTCATTCAGAGCTGGGCCTGAGCACATTGCAATGTGTCTGGAGGAGCTGAGGTCTCTCCAGAACACAGCTCCTGCTGTCTGTGAACGCCAGGAAGAGCCTGAAGTGGAAACAGGACTGGCAGTGGAAGCAGGCCATTTTATACCTTGTCCACCATCTACAACCCAGATGTATTTGGGGTGTTTTTGGGAATTTTTGGTGGGAGGTTGTCCAGCTGTGTTGAGCTGAGAGCTCAGCAGCTCTAGTGTAACTTGGTAGCTTTCTGTCTCTGGAGCTGTTCCCTGTAGAAATGTCTCTTCAGTCTGACTCCTTGTCTGCAGCCTGCAGTGTGGAGAAGGAAGTTGCACATCCCTGTATCAATTTATCTTAGAATAACAGAGAAAGCAAGCAATTTTGGGGAGGGAAGGAAAAGAGAAGTAGGTACCATAGGTTTTACTGTTACAGTTTGGGAGCAGTTGACAGGATATGGAAACAATCAGTTGAAGGGCATTTTTCTGAGTTAGACCTTTTAATAAAACCTTTGCAGGATGTTGTTTGTGGTTTTTGGTTTGGGTTTGTTTTTTTCCTTTTTTTTTTTTTTTTTTTTTAATTAAAGACCACCAAAAATTGATATATCAAAATCAGGTCTCTGAAAAATAATAGTATTTTTTTCACTAGATTCATTTTTGCTTCTTCAAAATTATTCATGTAAGTGAATTTTGTATTTTAAATTCTCTTTTTCCTGCAAATTCAAATTTCTTCACCTTAAACTTTAGGCTGAAGTCTTTTACAGCTTCAAGTTTCCTTTCCAATTCAAACAATTTAGACTGGCATGGGAAAAAAGTCATAATGAACCTGCTGGGTTTGGTTGGTATTTCTGTGGATGCCATCTTGGAAAGGTGCATATTTCTGGGAAGGAAGGGCAGAAATTTTGAAAAACCTCTTCTGAATTTCAGCCATGGTGGACTGTAATTTTTTATTTTCCTCTTACTGTTTCTAGTTTTTAGATATGGTAGAACTTAGAATTGAAGGTATATAAGAAAGCATTTAGTCATGTAAAAATGTTTCATACTTTTTGAAAAATATTTAAATCCTAAAAACAAAAAAAAACCCTCCTAGATTTTCATATTTTATCTGACAGTTAAGCTAGGAGAGAAATGTCAGTCGTTCCTCTTACGTATTTTGAGTGTGTGCTGCTTAATGATATTTTTGGTATTTTTTTTCAGATGAAACAGGATATGTCATAAGCTTTACTAAAATATCCTCCTAGCATGAAAAGAGGTTTTGTTTTACATTAGTCTGCTTCTTGTCCTGTAATCATCTGAAAATGCAGAGGAGAGGGAAGGATTTTTGAAAACTCAGCTACTTAGCCTTCCTGTGATGAAAGAGATCTTAATTTACTTCTAAATGACAGAGAGGGGTGTATGGTCGTTGGGGCTTTTTTTTAATAAATAAAATATTTTTTAAAAAGCCCTTTTGATGTCATTATCCATCAAGGGACTTGCTGCAAGGGAGGGGCTCGAACATTTGGGTCACATGGAAGCAAAGTATCAACAGTGGCAAGGTTTGCAGCCCCCTGTTGTTTTTTCCCAAAGGCCAGGGCCTTGCAGATCAAGGTTCAGTTCTAGCTGAAGGCACTTTGGTGCGACCATGCTGCAAGAGAAGGACTCTGTTCTGCATGGCTTTCCTGGGAGCTCCTGGCAAAGTTTGAGATTTTTTGGTTGGTTGTTTTTGTGTTGCTTGTTTTGTATTGTTTTGGGGTTTTGGTTGATTGGGTTTTTTTTCCCTGAAGCCAAAGATCGTCTTTTGCATACAACTCCTACTTTACCTGAACCTCCAGCTTCCAAGTTTTTCTAGAAAGCATGGCTGTTTTGGCCTGTAATTCAGGATAACCTTTTTTGGTTTTTTTTTACTCATCCAGAGTCTCTGGAATCTGCAGGAGTCGTTGAACTAATTGTGCCAGTTTGGTGACACTGGTGACACAGCTTTAGTGAGAATAACACCTTCAACACCTGCTCACTGAGGAGCAGCATTTCATTGTGTTCTATGCTTTAGGCTTTCCACTGCAGAGTCCTGTACTTAGTGGGAACTGTTTGCTGTGGGTGATATTAGCAGTGCAAACAAAAACTGTCCTTGGATCATATGAAATGATTGCCTGCCTTTATAACTAACTAAAAATCACCTATTAAATGACTGAGGGCAACTGGTTTCAGACCTGTGCAATAGTATATAAGAATACCAAATTTACTGAAACTTTACATGTGGGATGAAAAGAAAACATTAATTTTTGACCAGTAAATATAGCCCATATTGGGTAGTTGATTTATGTGCTCCCAAGTTAAAATAGATAAATGAAAGAACACTGGGACTGTAAATGTTGTCCTCATGGTAGAAGCACAAAAGATAAAGAAAATGGTAGAATGAGGCCCTCAGAATTTCATTTCGGTGTTCTGAAAAGTAGTTGACATCATAAATACTGTACCAAGCAGCTCTGTAATTGGGTCATTATTTACCTATGCCAGGCACAAGTACGAATGAGTCCAGCACGTTAGCAGCTGTTGAACTGTACACAGGGCATGGATTACATTGCACACCCTATTGTTCAGTTTAAAATTAACATGCCATAATCCTCATTAAAACATCATATGTGATATTTCATTGTGGTTATTACACAGTTATCATTAAAGTAAATTGTATTACTGAGTTACATTTAATAATGCAGTGCACTGTAACAGTTGCATATATTTCAATTAGAAAGTAGATTATGCCTGTAGGACAATTTAGCATTTTCTTTCAGCCTGCAAGAAATTAAAGAAAAAAATACTTTTTGTTTGTTTCTTTCTTTTTAAAAGTTGTGGATTAGCTGAGATTTTTGTTCTCTTTCATCAATCATTCCCTTCTTATCCAGTCTTTTAGCTTTCAGACTGAATGAGAGGGTGAAGGTGGAAATAACGTCAGCAGGACAAGCTCTACAAGAGAAAAATTAGTCCTGCTCTGACTGCCTTTTACCTTTTTCTCTAAGTATAGAGAAAAACTAATTTTCACTGCAGCCAATCACTCTACTTCTACCAGCTTAAAATTTACCATAGCTTTAAAAATTTAAATTTAGTGTGTCATATTCTTATCTTAGTCAGAGGAACCTTGAGCTTCTTTTTGCTGAGGAATTGGCTAGATAACATAGTCACCTTCCCCTCTAGAGTATCACCTGGGATTTGATTAAGAAAAATTTTCCTCAGTGCTGCTGTCCTCAGATGTTGCTGATCTAAAATGTCAGGTTTAATTCTGGTCTGCTGCTGTTTTCTGCATTTATCCTCAGCCTGGCACTGTTTTGCCCTTCAATATGAATCTCCCACAAAACCCCCATATGTGAATTGTCTGTAGAATTTGTACATCAGCATGTTACACATGAACAACAACAGCTGTGTAAAATGGAATGCAGGTACATGCTTATGGGTTCAGGTGCTTTCATTTTTTTCCTGCTATTATGGAAATGCTTTTGTTTTACAGAACAGCTGTAATAAAAGCTGAATTTCATTCCATTAATGAAGACTGGAGCGAAGAGATGGTGGGTGTGCATTACAGTTGAGATGCAAGTGAATGGTAGCTGCTTCTAAATGCTCTGTATCTTTGCTGCAGATAGTTTGCTAGCATTCAAATGCAGACCTGTGAGACAGGTGTTCAGAAGTGTAAGTGAGCTGAAGTTGTAGTCAAACATCTCATGGGTAATTTGGTGATAAATATAAAAATGAAAAAGTGTAGCTATTGCTTCACCCCCGTATACTTTGTGGAGTTGTGCCTACATAATGAATATACTCACACCCAGGAACTATTTGAGGTGGGGTCAAGTTAACCTTATTTGTTTGGTGTTGGCTATTGTAGTTTAAGGAGAATTTAGTTACCTGGGCATCTTCTCTCCTTTTCACAGCTAGACCCTTACTTGACCAAGGCATACCTAATACTGAAAGTTTTCTACCTCTAATGTATTGAGAATATTCTTTAGGATGATCTGTATCTCTCAGAGAGCCATAAAGGTCTAATGAACAGTGTCAGCATCTCAATATAGAAGGGAATGTTTATGCTCAGTCACACAAAACCCCAGGGGCGATTTTGAAAAATGCCAGCTGAAGAATCTGACCAGGTACTTCTGCTGTGTTTAACAAGAAGGGTATTTATGTGGAAAGACTAGCAAATTTATGTGAAAAGAAAAGGACTCTTTATAATCTCAAATTCTGTAATTGCAAACTAAAGGTCACATCCTTTAGCTCTTACTTTCTTAATTTATACCAAAGTAACCTAAGTGCAAACTGGGTAGAAAGCAAGCGCCAGTTTGGGTTTCCAAGTTTTGAGTTTAGTCTGCTGAATAAGAAAATGTGCACAAAAGAATTGGTGAGTTTAAAGGATGTGGTCAGTTTTCACTTTGGTTTTCAGTCAGAGAAAACATACTTCATGGAAGATTGAGAGTCTGTAGAAACTGGCTTTGATAAGCAGGAAATCATGACAGAAAATTTCCAGACAGCTCTAGGAATGTAGAAAGGTGATCTTAACTTCTATTTACTAGTATTATACCTTAAGGGAGTTAGATACAAAGAAGAAAAAAAGTGATAACTTCAGTACTCTTGGCTTGAAGTGTTGCGCAGAAATTAGTAATGTTTTTGCAGTATCCTCTACTATCTCATTCATTGTTCAGGACTTGTCCTCGTTTGCTTGCTGAACATTAAATAAAAATAAATCCTTCCTAAATATGTCAAGTAAGTCTTTTGGCTGAAGTAATTGGCATGAAGATAAAAATATGCCAGGCTGGGTTCCCAGCAACACAGCTTGTCTTTGAAGGAGATGTGGAAATATATTGATATTTTGCATGGGATTCACACTGTTATTAGGAAGAACATAATTATCATTTAAAATGAGATAGATAAAAAACACATTCAAAAGAATTACATATATACTTTATTGTATACTCTTGCTATTTCTATCTTCATTCAGCTTGGATGATTCAAGGTCCTGGTTGAAACTGGAGATACAATACAAGTCTTGTACAATACCATGACAGAATGTCTTCTTTCTACAGTGTGAGCTGAGACTGGAAGCTGCAGACATCTAATTTGTTTACCTCTGCATAACTTATTGTTAAACAGAAGAAATTAAAAGCCTCAAGTCATGTTTCTCACTGCAGAGGTGAATTGCAGAAAGTGCAGCCATGTTTCTGTTGATGAATGTCATACATATTTATTAGTCCTCACTTAAAAGATTATTGTAAATCAGTATCATGCATGTAAAGTTAGTAGAGAATTTTACTAATATGAAAATATAGAATCTGTTGACTTTCAGGTGTGCTTGTGTTTTTAATACTTGCAAAAATTACACAGCATTTTGAAACATCACCTTCTGCAGACCTTGGTAGTGAGTGACAATAGAAGTTGAGATACCATTGTGAATCCGATCATCTAAGACCAAGTAAGCATAGGAGAAGATTTTCTGTCCTAATTTGTCTGAAGGCAGGAGTGCTTCAATTTCCTTTCACTAAAACCCTCCTAAAACCTGCATGGCTTTTGGAGGATTAACAGAACTTTAGTACATCTATGATAAATTTGATTTTTAGATTTCAGCAGCTGGTACTTTACCTTAGACTGACTGTGTTCATCTTTCCTCTCTGCAGACATGTATATTATTGAATTTTCATTTTAAGATCTTCATCCAGGTCAGGTAGATCTTGGCAGAGAAATAAAAATGTAATCTTTTGTTGTTGTTGTTCCTACTGTGATTTTTAAAGAACACATGCTTTCAGCTGTTTGGATGAAAATGCTTCCTGCAGCAATTAAGTAGAAGAGAAAGGTGATGTAAAAAAAAAAAAAAAATAAATTTCTTGTATCCAAAGCTATCTTTAAAACTAATGTAATCAATTATGATAACTAATAATACTTTTACTTCTTTTATACAAACTATGCATTTAAACCAATTCATAACTTAAATGAGTTGTACACAGGAGACTGAAAACAGGGATAATTCAGAGCTGACACTAGTCTGTATCCTATCTTCACCCTGGGAAGCCCCTAAGGAGTTAATTAAGACATCTCTGCAGTTCCTTTGCCCTAAAGCTGTATGAAAAGATCTCCAGGGTAGTGAAGACACTAAAGTGTTTTCAGGACTAAGTCCTGAAAGCTTGGATCTTGCTGTAGCTGGTGTTGACATGCACAAGCAAAAGCTAATATAATACGATGTTACTTCAGGGGTTTTTTTTGGAGAAGTGGTGATGGCTCCAGAGGCTGTCAGTGGTGAATGTGGAGGTGACAATAGAAACTACCTTTACATTCTAAGCCGAGGAAACCCCTTGCTGATTGGCAGGTACAGGGAGGCCACCCTTCTCAAAACCCCTGTGCTTGTTCATTTTGATGCTAAGCCTCTCTCTGCACATAGCTGGTGAATTTATATAAGCTTTAACCCTTCCACAAGCCAATCCCTGTTAGAAACTGTCTTGCTACTTCTTTAGACAGCTGCAAGATCTCCTGCGCAGAGGAAAGGGTTGAAACGGCCTTTCTTTACTATTCTCTACTGTATTCACTTCATGTTTTCCAACATGAGTGAAGATGGGTAGTCCTGTAGAAGAATTCCTGAAGATAATTCCTTTGTATCATTCACCCTACAGACTTCATTGGCCAGGCTTTGATTTTTGATCTGCTGAGAGGAGTGACTCGGAGCCCCTCTGGATCCCGGGGCTGGGTAATGAAAGACTTCAGATCCAGGAGGGCTCAACCAGTGTTTCACAAATATTTATCCTGGCACTTCTGGGACATTGGCCTCTTTTGTTTATTTTAAAAAAGCGCGGTAGCCGTTGATTATAGCACCTTTAATAGCTCTAAACGTGTTCTGAGTTTACTTCTCTCTGGCAAGGAAACCGCCTGGAAGTGCTCTGCAGTGAACTCGCTCCCTGCCTGCAATGCCCGTGTGCTCTGATTGCTCTCGTTGTCTGTGGGAAGCTCTACTTCGCCACTCAGTGTTCACTGTGAAAATATTCACTGCTGTGTTGACAGTGATGTAGTGCATCTAATTCCTGCTCACACCTAAAGAGGGGTTTTGTTTTGTGCAATGATATCCTTTTTAAAAGATAGAAAATAAGGTAATTACCCCAGTGTATAAATCGTAATCAACTGCTTGCTGCTTTTTTTTTTTTGCTTTTTTTTGCCTTTTTTTCTTTTTTTTTGGCTCTAACTCTGTGTTCAGTTTTGTCTTAAGATAAAATAAGCTTTAAAATATTTGAGATCTGTGTTAATTTTTAGCAGAAATATCAGTAATGGCACTTACATTTTAAGCTAGAATGAGTTAGAAAGTAGGCACAATTTCCTGTGCCTGCAGTAACTTCCAATACTATCTAGAGGCAGCTTCTTTTCTTTTTTTCTTTTATAGATATAGGTAATACCTGGTGTGCAGAGGTAAATCAGCAAAGGCAGCCTTCATTATGACAAGCTGATGTGCCAGGGTATATAGGTGAGTTTGATGGAGATAAACGGTTCTATCTGTTGCTTCAGTGAAGTTTTTTCAGTGAGGAAATTGGGTTTTCTGTTCTCCTATTCAATGCCAGAATAAATTAAAGTGGTGACCAAACAAAAAGCATACTGCAGTTTTCCCCACAGGTATTTTGGGACCAATAGGTCTTACTCTTTCGTGAGAGAAGAGCTATTACAAAAAAGAGATATGGTGCACAGCACTGTAGAAGGATTTTCAGACATAAATGTGGTCTCTTCAATATATGACCACAGTAAAAGTGCTGCTTCTGATGAGGTTATCACCCAGTCATGTGATCTGGAGAATAAAGTCTTTCAGAAAAATATTAACTGGGGTAACTGCCCTTTGAAATACCTCTGTTTCTAAAAGTGGGTAGAAGATAGTAATGAAAGAAGTAGAAAAGCCCAAGAAAAATATTGTTTCATATATTCTAAGAGTGTTTTTTTCTCTTCTACACCCCCTCACATTTAGGGCTGCACAAGATTTTTTTAAATCGTATTTCAGTTTAAAATTAAGTATTCCCAAAGTAATAAACTGACCTTCAAATGAAAAAAAACTTAGTAAGCATGTAGATTTTCTCAGGCTTAGTTGTAGGGAAATGAAGTCTAAATTCCCACCTTTTGAGGCCCTTCTTATGGGAGGAAGTCAGAAAGGTAGGAACAGAAAGTGTGGGCCTGGTTGTAGGCAGTAAAGCTTGCACTGGAAGCTCAGCTCAGCCTGGGGAGCTCCCCAGTAAGATGGAAGGTAGCAGGGCACGTTTGCTGAGTGACCAAGTGCATTGGCATGCACTGGTCGCTAATGCATGGCTTTTCCTTGGAGTTCATCTCCTGAGCTTGTCCTTGCACATGAGTCACGTCCTTCAGGGCACAGCACTCAGCCTCAAGGAACTGAAAACGTTTCACAGGTGGAAAAAGATGTGTATTTTCCCCTCAAGAGCGATATTCATTGGCACTTCAACACCTTTGTGGTTTCCTAATAGTAGCAGCTGTAGGGCTTCTATTTCCAGCATTGCTTGAAACACTCCTGGGATGAACCTGAATGATCTGCATTTTGTTCACATTCCCTGAGGCGTTGCTTTCCCTGAGCCTACCCAAATGTAAATATAAAAACTGGGTCTGACATTTCCTCTACAATTATTACTAGTTTTTCCTATCATACTCTAAGTATGATGTACTCTGTGTAGGCAGGACTGGGTTGTGTTTTACTGTGTACTATGCATCATCTCTGCATGAATTGTTAATCACAATGAAGTAGCAATAATATGCCTGGTTTTGAGCCACTGATACAAAACACATGAAAATGGGTCTTACTTGCCTAAAGTCGAGGTTTATTCTAAGAAAAGAACTGGTGTCTGCATGGGGGAAAGCTCTTCTTTACTCAGCTGGTATTTGTTCTTAATATACAAGCTAACCATATGCCTGTGCTCCAGGGAGATACAGGATCTTAAAACTCTCCTGCCTCTTCCCCTAAGAGCTAATTGCTCTCTCTAGCACTTTGAGGGCTTCCAGTAGGTGTTTTTAAGTCCTAAACATGTAGAGAAAATAGTGTGATAAAAATCAGAGTAAGATCTTATGAAAAGGGAAGGTGATACTTACGAAACGTTTCAGCAAGTCAATTTTTAAGTGTTTATACTCTGCAATCATACATTTCATTCTCTCACATCTGTGAATTTGCAAGCATCAAGCTGAGCACATCCAAGTGGACTCGTGGCAGAGAATAAAGGACACAAGTTGACAATACCTCATTGTGTCTGAGAGGGTACCTCTTGATAATGGTGATAAACTAGTTTCCGGAGAGGTACTTCATGATGTTCAACTCTTACAGTGTGGCCCTTTGTCTCCAAATCTAGTTCACTACAGTTTCCATAAATCTTTATCTGGCTTGTTGCCTATTTTCTGGTTTTTGACTAATTTTGAATATGGAGGAGTTCTGCCCTCATTTTGTTTAACAAGAAAGGAGTGGGTATATATGATATGCTGCAACCTTCTTGCCATTGTGGCTTCATACTTGTGACAGAAGAAAGATGTTTGTATTCCTCCTAGAACTGTTGTCCTGGGAGTGGGGTCCTGCACTATCAATGTAGGCTTTTTTCTTTTGCTTTGTGCTGTTTTTTAGTGCTTCACACATGCACCAACCTCTAGATAATGTTTCTGTTACAAAACTGTGTGATCATTCAGCAAAAGACTTGGTACTGCTATGCCCTTTGCTTAGGTTGTATATAGGTAACCTCTTCCTGCAAAGTACCTTTTGAAAACTTTATCCTTCTTTTCATTCAAGCACCCAGAATGCTTATTCCTATCAAAAAAGGAAGAGAAACTCTTCAAATGAAAACAAACCCAGAGGCATTTTGGCTAAGCATGCAGTAAGTTGTTGCTTCTGAACGTTCTTTTGGGATTGTTATAGCTTCCTATTTGGTAGCATTAAAAAAATCCTTAAATTCAATGTGCAGCATTAAAATATAAACTGATACAGCAAAAGCAGTTACTGTCTTCCTTGTGCTAAGCTGTGTTGAACTATATTGGCTGAAAGAGAAGACATTGCTATAACATTACCCCAAGGATTTATTGCTAGTAGTAATGTACAAAATTTTGACTGTAGCTCTACAGGCAAGAATCTTCTTGCTTGTGGAGCTACAGTCAAAATTCTGTATATTACGTGTATATTCTGTATATGTACATGGCATATCTTCTGTTTTAATTTAGTCCTCAACATCTTGATCACTGCACTGGTTTCTGTTTGCTTTCACCAGGAACAATTTTTTGCAATATTCCTTGTTTACGGCTCTGCATGGCACTTGTCTTCACAACCCAGCAGCTGAAATAGCAGAGCAGTTAAAAATAACTGCAGGATTCTTGGTGGGGGAGAGTGGTGGTGGAAATAGGCGCCATGATATCGTTCAGCCCCTTTAAACTGTTTTCATTTAAAATTGGAGGTAGAAACATGTGGGTTCTATAGGCATTTTACAGGGCTTGTATAACTCTTGGGGCTGTGTGCAATTTGCTGGGAGTGACAGGTGATTGATTTTGTGCTAAGAGAAAGTGGATGGTTGCATTTGTGAGTGGTTTGAGTTCAAAAGTCCAGAAGTTAGGTGTGTGACAAAAAACTTTATGATGAGAAGTTGCATTTTGGGGAATACGAAGTTAAGCAGAGAATGTGTCTAATTATTGAGTTCCTGGGCTATGCTTTTTTTGACTTATTCTTTTTTAAAGCACTTTCTGTTCTCTGTGAAAGGTACTAAAATTAAAAGAAAAATATACCTTCTGCTACATCTTGCTATTTCTGTGTGAAGAAGCATCATATCTCTATTGGATATAGGCAAAAGGAAAGAAATAAGAAAGATTAATGACCTAGAGTATTTGTTGGTTATGTTTGTAGCCTTTTGCTTTCTTGGGTGAATAGATGTTTGCATCTTGATAATATTGGATCAAAGGGTAAACTAGACTTTTCAGTTGTTTGAAATATTCTAAAATGTGTGTGTTTCTTGTTTCTGTTTGTGGGCAGTTTTTTCCTTTTAATTTTTAAAATCTTTTGTTCTCAAAATAGTCAGATGCAGTTTTGTCCTGATTTGCTTATTTAATTTAATTAATCAGTCATATTCCTCAGAAAAGTGAGATGAGGAGTTGAAGGAAAAAATACTGCTTCAGAGAAGTAGATAATTTATGCATTTCTCATGTGGAGAAAATGTGGAATTTTTGTTTGGTTGTTGGTTTTTTTTAAAGTAAAATGTGTTGGGTGTTTCCTTTTTTTCTTTTTATGACTTCTTTGGAAGTGGGGCAATAATCTAGATATTGTTGCACTTGTGCGGTTAGCTGACCTTTTTATTGATCATAAAATTCTCTAAAGTTCAGTCTGATCCATGGAGTGCTGGGAGAGAACTTCCTCTGGTCTCTGGTCTCCACATCTGCAGTTTTCTGATCATTTTTCTGGGCCTCATGGAAGAGTTTCTGAAGGAAGCAGGTTGCTTTGTTGACAGCTGTTCCTCTACCCAAATCACTCTTTTCTTGCTTGTTGTCTGGTCTGTGAGGCTTGCAGAACCAACGGGCTCTCAGTTAATCATGTGATAATAGTCTCAAAAATTTTTGTCCTGGTGTGCTGCAGTCAGAGCAGAGTGTCTCTGCTCTCAGGTCATTCATCTTTTAAAACACACATCCTTCAACTGAAGCTCATTTCTCACTGTTTCCCTCTTTGCTTGCCTTTCAAATAAAGCTGGCAGATTGCAGCACTCTCCATGCTTGGTTCCAGACTTCCTCCTTCCAGAGTTGCCAGATATTTAAGAATAAACCTTGCTGGTTTTGCTAGGGGAGAATTGACACAGCTCACTGATGGTTTCAGCTTTGTGTGGCAGCAGCAGCATGGTGGTGTTTCGTCTGCATTTTTTTCCCCTCCCTAAAATAGCAACCAAATATAATAATTACTTTTATTTTTAATAATTTATTTACTTTTATTATATTATTATTTTTATAAATTTTGATATTGAAAATACTTAACTTAATCCATCTCTTTGTGTCCCCTTTTCCTGGTTGTTTATGAGCAGTCATCCAGAGTCAGCAGTGCAACACAGGTGTGTCAGTGTTTGGACATCTTGACTGATATGGGTGGAATGCAAGAGGTGGAATGAGGTTCATAGGAATGTGCATTTTCTCTTTAATATAAGGGGCTGAATCTTTTTTTTCGCCCCATTTTATCGGCAGAACTTTACTTATGTGCATTTATGTAGCACTGCTGTCCAGAGGCTTGGGGGCATCTTTAAATAACACCTTTGTTAGGGTTCTTATGCAGGAAAAATACAGGAAGGAACATTTTCAGCATTGCCTTTAGGGGAGCTGGATATAGTCAGTGCTGACCCTGCAAATGTGCAGAAATGAAAATAATGGTTGGATTACAGTAATTCACAGTGCAGGAAGGAAGCACAAGATTGCACATTAAAAAAAAAAATAGTAGTTCCTCGTGCATTAAAAAAAATACTGCAAATCCTTCCTTGTATATTTTTTTGTGTGTGTGTTGTGTTTGGTGTAAGAATAGCAATGAAGAGTTGTAGAGCCTGAGTTATTCTGAAGGTTAAACAAGGTAATGGTCCCGTCAATCCTCAGAAATCCATAGATATAGATACAGAGAAAAACTGTGTAAAGATCATTAGTAGGAGTTTCTTTCCATGCCGCCCACAATTAATAGCCAGTTGTGAATAATCCCAAGTATAAATGAATCCTCTGGCATTTGGGTTTGCATTTTTGAGTTGGTAATGGGACAATGCCTGTAGTGAAATGCCTGGATTGAAAAGTCAGTCACAGTATTTGGTGCATCTAGTTCAGAAACTAAGGCCTTCCTTTGCTGGTGACGAACTCACCTGCAAAATCATGAAGAGATGGCCTAAAGGCAAACTAACTTTGAGTGTTATGTGATGGTTCAGTTTTTAGCAAGTCTTGCAAAAATGAAGGTGTGATACAGTGGAGGACTAAAAGATAAAGCAGAAGAGCTCTGGCTTGGAGCACATTGTCATGGAGAGAGGTTTCTGCACTGCAGGGTCTCGTTGTGAAGGCACAACTGGAGGTCCTGGCAGGGTTATGCTGGGGGCTTCTCCATCCCAGGGGCAGCAAAAGTGGGCGACAGAGGTGCTTTGCTATAGTGCACTGTGCAGGGCTTCCACTGCTGCTTTCCAAGGACAGAGGAAAGGATGAGCCAGAAGCAGTAGTGGTAGGAGTTTTTTCTCTGAGGAGGCTTTGTGTTGTCTCACAAACTTCCACTGTGATACCAGCTGTTCCCAGATCCTTTGGGAAGAAGAGAGGAACGAGCTATTGGATAAGACTCTGAGAGTGCCATCTCTCACCAGAGAGCATGCTGAGGTATAGCTGGGCTGCAGAGTCCTTCAGAGTAACAAGATGTAAAAGACCTTTGTGTTCCAGAGGTTGGAGGGACCTGTGGTTTAATGCAAAAAAGGGGGATGAAGACAGTTGACTATAAAACTTAATAGTCATCTAGAACAGAAACAGCCACCTTCAGGTATAAAAGATAAGAAGTAATAAGAATTTAGTAAGAGTAAAGAACTGTCCAGTCCTGGAGAACCTTTAAGAACAATGCAAATGATGTCCCTTTGAAAGTTACACCAAAAAAACCCCACAACTTGTCATGTTTAAAAATCAAACTTTGCTTTTAGAATACCAGTTTTTTCCAGGTCTGAACTGAAAATAGATTCCAGTCTGTAGTTTGTTTGGGCCAGATGATGAAGTGAGAAAAACAACATTCCCTTATGTCAGACATGTAAATGGCAGGTCCATCATACAGCTGGGTGAAAATAATAATTCAGACTTCCAGTGTAAGGTCTTAAACTGAGAAGTTAAGAAAAAACAATTCAGGGAAGATATTTGTTTAAAATAAGTTATTAAAGTGAAAATTCCTTCTAGAATATCCATGGGATTTAATTATGCATTATTCAGGTCTCTTTCCCCAAAAGGGGAATGCAGATACATATATTGATGTTTGTTCAAACAAGAGTTGGATACTTCTAGTTTACTGCAGTACTTTTCTGTCTTAGTTGTTGATTGAAGCTTTTTCAATACCCAGTCTGTTGAATTATAAAGAGATATAGGTACACCTTATTTCACATGCCAAGCTGATATGAAAGTATAACAATATTTGAGTTTCTTTAAAATAAATGTGACTGATTTTGCTTGTACAAAACTTGTGGCATGTGTTGAGAAGGAATGGTTAGCAGGATTGGAAATGAACTAGTTTTCAAAATAAAACAAATTGTAAAATTATAAAGCTTTTCCTCTTGTACAAATGCCCTATATTTTTATGTGGTATTTGTTGAACTATGCATTGCTACTTGGTTAATAAAAGAAATTAAAACCAAAGCTGTTTGCTAGGAGTTTAATAATAATATAAAATATGAAAGCAGGACTCAGAGACCTAGTCCCTGTTTGTGTGATCAAAAGGCACTTTTTCATAGTAGGGTGTCTGCTATTTAACAAAGTATTGTGATAGTAAAAGTTGCCAGAAATCCATTTCGACTACATAAGGTGTGAAAAACTTGATTATGAATGAGTAAGCACACTCTGGCTGGCATGGAAATACAGAAGCTAATTTTGCACCAGTCATATTTTCATGCTGCAGTGGCTTGACTTATTAGCTGTTGCTTTCCCATTAGCTCCAAAATCCAACCTTCTCCCTCTGCGCTTCCAAAAATACTAAGTTGTGCTTGCAGTAATAATGCAGTGAAAATGTATCTTGTTTGAACAGAGGTAACTCACCTTCTGACTCATATCCTTAGCCCATTGAAACCTAAGATTTTCAGATTACATAACTCAGAGGGCTGGAAAGTAAATGTAACTCCCAAAATACTCTAGATCATTTTTTAGGCAAAGTTTTCTGCAAAGCTTATTTTCCTCCAACTCTGGCTGAATAGTCTGGGTCCGTATGATTTTTATGGAGAAGTTGTTTCTGAGAGCAGACCCGAGTTGCACTGATCTGGATGGTCCTGTGCAGAATCAGTGGCTTGGGCATACAGAGGACACAGTGGAATCTGAGTCATAAATACATCTGGCCATAAACTGCGTCTGTACTTTTCCATTGAGGCTGTAAGGCAGGGTTGGATACAAGCTTGCAGAAGGAAAGACCTGATGTCTCTCCTAATTGGAAAGAAAATTAAATATTTTGGCTTCATAGTGTACCAAAAGCGCTAATTTCTCCTTTGCAAGAAATATAAATAGTTGGACATACACTCTCAAGTAGGTATATCTCAAGCATGCCCATCTGATCACTTGACAAGTGGAACTAATTCAGTTAATGTTTAAGATGCTGTTAAAGCCTACAAAAGATTTTATTTTCAGGGCATAATTACATGTCTGCCTTGTTTTACTACATTAACAGTGTAAGTCAAGTTTCTAAAGGTTGCCAATGACATGAATTACTACAAAACTGAGTCTCTGCAGTGACAGTGAGTATTTTAAAAAAATGCAGTTTCCAAGAAATTAAAGCCTTTGACTCATATAGAAATGTCATGACTTTATGGATCTCTTAGGAAACTTAAATGGTTTTAGTTTTTTTAAAAAAATGAATTATTGAAAATATAGAAGCTATCCCCTATAATGCATGTGTCATGCAGTGATGAAGCTTTCCAGGTGAAGTCTTATTCCCTTGAACTTCTCAGACCAGCAGTGTGAGAACATGCTTTCCTCTAACGTTTACTAAATTTGGTACTTGGGGAGGTGGCAGGGAGCTGGCAGATTGGGCTGGAGGTAGGGGACTTGAAACCAAATAGCATGATTCTGTTGAATGACTTGCATATGGCTTAGTGTATCTCTACAAGGTCTTACTGGAGTCAGTAGAGCTATATGATAGCACAAGTTGGCTGTTGTGATTATTCTTACAGGATTAACGTTGTAGCTCTGCATTCAAAGTGCTCTGCAGCTACCCACATGTGCCTTGTACGTACCACTTGGTAGGCAGGTCTAGTGATGGGGAAAGGCAATGCTATTTAATAGATTTTTCCCCTGTGAATTTTCTTGATTCTACAATCTGTTAATAAAATTAAAAAGAGTATTTTCATGCTAATTGTCATTAAATCTTTCAAATTTCAGAGAAGGGGTTTGGAGTCTTTAGCAGATGGTTGAAAATAAAATGCACTTTGGGGGAAACAGAAGCTCTGCCAAATCTGGACCTTGAACAGAACTAGTCAAATAAACAGAAGTGAGACACAGCAGGGATGGTTTGGAATAGGCTTTATTATGGCCAGAAAGCTTCAGGCTGTGAATGACCTAATCAACCTAAGTTCCAGACATATACCTAAATTAGCTTCCACTCTACCAATCCTCATAGTACTCCATTTTTCTTTACTCAAACACCATCCTAACAGAACTGAGCTCTTTCAAAAAATGGAAGGCTATAACTGTCCATGCTTGTCCTCTTTTCATTGTATTTGTCTTATTCAACTCTCCTAATGCCTGTATTCTTCATTTTCTCCTTTAGTTTTCCCATCCTTTTCCCTGACTCAGTTCTGGCAATTTTCATGCATTTGTTGAGTTTCAAATGACTTGTTGTTCTATGAGAACAATAAAAAAAAACAGCAATAGGAGCAAAACTCCTCAGCGTTGAGGGATTCTGGAAGGCTGTTCAGTTCCCACTTAACCAAGAGGATTTCTGTGTGACCTTGTCTGCTGCCTCATTTTCCATCTCTGCAGCATGGGGATAAACTAACGTGCCCTGCCAGAGGAGGGGAAGCCATGCCTAATGTCATAGAAAGCAGCATTCCAAAGGGGTCCCTTGCTGTCTGCATTTACTACCCTGTGTGGCCCCTACTGCACTTAGGACTGCTCTTTACAACTGGAATAGCAAACCAGCTTGGACTCTGTTCATTTAGCCAGACTTAGCTTGATTTGCTGTGTGCAGCCCACAGCCTTTGGCCCCTCGGACAGCAGCTGCAGAGCGTGTCCGTGAATGTCACACGGATGTGGGCTTGTTCTGGTGCAGGCAGGAAACTGAAATGGGATAACACGACTCTGATCGTGCTTAAGCATTAGCCAGGGCAATGACAAAGTGCTATAAACATCCTCCAGGTAATAGCTAAATAAAGGCTGCATTAATTCATGTTGGTCTCCAATGTTTAAAGAATGGTTCAGCGTGAAAATCGAATGGGAACGGCTTGTGTGTCACTGTGGTGTGAATTCAATTAACAAATTGGTCTTTATTTAAATTATTATTAAATGAAATTATTTAAAAATACTATATTGTATATATATATGTTATATACTAGTATATATTATATATAATAATATACTAAACACACATCTTTATAAAACTTCTGCACTTGACAGTTTTTATTAATAAATCATAGTCTCATGGCCTTTGGATCAGTCACTGCTTTGTACCAGTAGACATGACTTTTCAAAATATTTTTATGAAAAGTAGGTTACCTTTGAGAGTAGGAGAGACTCTTTAGGGGGTTTGATGTGGGTACATAAATAGTCACTTGAATTTATGAGGCATTATTGCTCTGGAATCCAAGGGAACAGGAATTACCGTGGTGTAGTAGGTGTTGGTTTGCATCACCTGAGGTGGCGTTCCTAAATTCTGCTACATTATCATGGTTTTAACATGAGTTGAGTGGTTCACACAGAGAGATGCAGGGGATCATGTAATTTCCCTTTGTCATTCTGGTTTCAAGTGACCACAGTTGTAATGATTTACTGGAATTCTAATTCCCTTAACAATTAGTAGGCGCACTGTAGCCCACTGGGTTTTATTCAGAGCTCATTGAAGCTAATGGAGGGGAAAAAAAATCCCTTTGACCTCATTTGGCATTGGCTCAAGCTCTTTTCAGTTGAAGCTGATGGCTTCATCAAAATCCACTTAACCTTCCAGGGATGAGTGTGTGACAGGGACTGGTCGTCGGGTCATTCTGGAGCTTCATGGGTCTGCTGGGAGGGGCTTCTCTACTTTTCCATCATTATTCCCCTTATTACCATGTAGGTGAAAGGACCAATTTCAACAGTTGCAGAAACCAGTCTGGTCTCTAATAAGGTGGTCCAAGCTCAGCTTGTTTGGGTAACCCAGGATTCATACAGTTAATAGTAAGTGTAACAGAGGGTATGCCTTAGAATTAACATTCTGACGTGTTTGTTTTCCTTGTTTTCACAATTTGAAGCATGCTGAGGTTAAAAAACAAATTATATGTCTCCCTCCCACTCCATTATTTAATCATATGCCTGAATCTTTCAATGTTTTAGGTGTGCCTTTCCAATGAACAAACTTAGACAAATCAATACCTAAATATAAGCAACTATACTTTTTTCTTCAGGTTAGTTTGGAACTGATTTCTATTTCAAGAAAAAAGAAAACAAATAGGAATAATACAGATGAAAAGAAGAAAATTATCAGCCTTCCTTAGTTGTTCCTCAAAAACATGACAAATTCCACACAATCATCTCTGTAATGCTCTGCATTATCATATAAACACAATTTTAGAGATGCTATTATCATATTAAAGTTTTTGCTTGTATCCTGGAAAAATAATTTATCTGAAGTTCACCTGATTCTATTCAGCTCAGCAGGACACAGAAGGAAGGTTTTCATAGAGTTTCTCCAAGTTAAAGCCTATCAGGACACCACAAGAACTTTGTTATTCCTGAGTACCACATTTTGTTGTATGAAAGGACAGACTTATTGAATCTACAAACTCAAGCTTGTTTCACAGCCCCAAAAGATTAGGGAAGAGTCTTGCTAAGACAAAGGTGAGTCTGAACCTGGTCTTGGGCAAACTGCTGTAGGGAACCCTGTGTGGTCCCCTGGGCTCCCTCCCAACCTCAACCACTCTTCGGTTCTGGGTTTCATGAGTGATCCTCTTCAGTGGCAAGGCAAGCAGTAAGATCTGCTGCTTGTCTCCTCCAGGGCAAAACTGATGGGAGAGACCTCTTTCACCTTTTCCTTGGGCTGATGTGCTGGGTTATGATGCTGCCAGTAACTGCTTGTGAGATTACCAGGCTCTGCATTTCTTGTGTTGGTGGCGTTGGCTATGGATCTCCTGAAAGCAAATTACTGTCCCTTTGATTAGTGCTAGCAGCAGGGAAAGCTGTTTCCACCACTGAGGGATCTGTTTTCAAAGCAATGTGTGGGGCTTTGGAATGTGACACCATTAAATGTTAATGTGCATTTTCAAATAAGGAGCCTCAAGGCTAGAGGTAACTCTTTGATCTTTAAAAAGCTTGCCACATAGAAGAGAGAGTTTGAATGTATACTTACATCTGCAAACACTTGCAGGTAATTAGATTTTTAGTTTCAGAGCTGCAGGACTTTGCAGAAATTATTCAAATTTCAAAAGGCTCAAAATAAACATCAATTTGTATTTATCTCAAGGGATTGTGAGGGGCATAAAACAAACCTTTAATGGCTTGAGCCATTGCTTTGTTGAAGAGATAAAACCTGTGGGAGTTTGTGTATTAAAATGGGATGTGAACCAGCAGAAATCCCAGCAGGATCTGAATTTGATTTAAAGTGAGTAAGAAAATACACAGCTGAGCTTTCCTGTTGTTTAAAAGATTATTACCCTAATATATACAGTTGCTTTGTTTTTAAAAAAGTATGTCTGGATTGAGCCATAATTACATGTGAAAGCATTTGAGCTAGTCATTCAGTATTGAAGGAATTGGATCTGTCTAAACAAAATGACATGCAATTAGGGAGCATGGAGTTGTCTGTTTCCCATATCTGAAAATAAAGTTATCAAATTATTATCCAAATTGTTCCACATCTGACAACTGTATCTAGAAAGGCTTCTTATGGTAACTTTGCAAAGATGGCTCAGGTTTGTATACTGTTTGTGACAGGGGACAATGAAACATAGAGTTTGGTTGGTTTAATTTTTTTTTTTAATTGAGAGTTTTATATTTTTTTGTTTGCAAAGTTCCTGACAAACTACTGATAGAAAGTGAACCTTTTTCCTTGTTGGATGAAAAATGGCCTCTTTAGACAAAACAAAAGGTTGCTGACTGCTAGAGTTCTGCTGGCATTCAAACTGATGCATTAATCAATACTTTAAGTCAAAACTGCCATCTTGTTGAATTTTGCCATTTTGGTTTTTTAGTTGCTTGAATTTTCATTGTGTTTTTTTAAAATGAGGAATGCCTGGTTTTGTTTACTCCCATGTGAAAGAAATACTGCACTGCAATCCTTAGTGTATTTTATAGCTATTATTTATTTATTAATTCTGTTATTAATGTCTGTGAAGTTGCTGCAGAACAAGTTCTGCATAATCCTCATGTGGACAGTTCTGCTTGTTCTGCATATGTCCTTTACTCTTCTTTTTCTCTTACTCTGTATTCACATAGATTATGAGAGTTTTCTCCTCTACCTCCAGTGTTCTGTGATAAATCCAGGAGTTGCTGTCTCTCTCTGAAAATAATGCAGAAAACAATACATGGTTTCAAATTGTCATGATAATTAGCAGGTATGTTTTGCAGAGGGTTAGGAAATACCTTCCACTTTGAAGAAAATACAGTGACAGAGATGCTGAAGTGGGTGTGAGTTATGGGCCAGAATTACAGTGATGTAAAGGCTGAGGGCTGTGTCATACAGTGCCAAGAGTCTTGTTCAGAGCATAAGATTAAAACACAAGGTTACATAAGTTTGTAATGAAGACTGTACCATCAATATAGTCTCAAATACTGATTCTCAACATAATCATGGGTAGTTAGAAAAGTTAGTGTATAAACTACTTGTTTGCTATCATGTTGAATCTAAGAGATCTGTATGTTTCTTTATTCCTGTGTCACTAAAAACGCCGCTGTGACTGATGAAGAGAGAGCACAGTGCCCTAAGAAATGCCTGGAAGAAAATTTTCATCTTTACACTGACATCAAAGCTGCATTCACCTTGCTTCATAATGGGAATTTTGAACTTTTTTTCAATCCTGTCCCTTATCTAAACCATTAACTTGCATAGAAGAGTCTTAAAAATTGGTGTTTCGGGGCTAAATAAGGCATTTTTGTTGGAGGTTATTGAGACATGAAATGATTACTTATCATCCCTTGAAATGACATTACATTTAAATGCAGTGGTACATGGGCACTTACTCCTACCTTCATCTCTGTTAATCCTTGCTCACAGCCTGCAAATTGAACATTCTCTCAGCCTTATGGGATGCACTGAAATTCTCAGAGATATAATTGGTTTTCAGTGTGCCATCCTGCATGTTGTACAATTTGAAGAGACTCTCTTCCAAACTGAAAACATTTAGTGAAGCCCTCCAAACAGAACACATTTAGTGAATCCCATGCTGTGTATTCTTTCCCCTTTAATCAGTTCTATCCATGAGTTCACCAAAGATTCAAAGGGAAAATAAAAATTGAATTCATTTTATCATGATTGATTTGAAAATTCAAGGGACAACCTCTTGGTTATTGATGGCTTTTAAATTGCTATGCACTGTTAGCTGGGCATGCATGTGAAATTCATCAGCATTCAACAATCTGCCTCTGTTATTTGCTTACAGATAGCAGCTCTAAATTTAGATGTGCACAATATAACCTTACCAGACAAAGTTATGGCATTGTCTGAAAGTCTTTGCAAGGTCTGCCTGTATAAATGAGCCCTTTTCCATAGAAGTCCATAGGAACCAGAGCAGAACAATCTTTAGGAAGGCGAAAGCTGTGGCCTGGTTGAGTTTCCCACGCAATGGATGTTGTCCAACCTCATTGCTCTTCTGAAGCAGTGGTTGAGTTACAAAGAGAGAGAATGGGAATGGGGCATCACACTCATGCAGATACTTCTGGACTTTGCTCCAAGGTGGGGGTAAACTGTGTGACTTCAGAGGAACTGTGGGAGTATGTGAACTGTGGTACTGTGCTGGGGAAGCAGGACAGGCCAAAAACTTACAAAGGGCTGATTCTTCCATGATTTTCCTTCTTGCATTCATCCATGAATTGATGAAAATTGTGTGACTCCCCAAAAGGAAGCCTATCATGGTAACTGGATTCTTGCTTTTCCTCTCTAAGGTACCCCAGCTAACACTGTGCATCTCTACAAAGGCAGCAGAGTCTTCACTTAGAGGTCTGACCTTAGGTGTCCATGGTCACAGGTGTGATGGTGATAAGCAGTTGGTGTTGAGATGCTCCACTGAAGTTTGCAGCAGTGCTGCCCACAAGCATGCTGAATTTGAAGGTGGCTCAAACTGGGGAATAGCATAAATGTCCATCTGTATGGAAGATTCCTCATCTTGGAGAGGTGAGAGAAAAGATTCAGGGGAATCCTTATCACTAACTACAGCTACCTGAAAGGGGGTTGCGGCCAGGTCGGGGTCAGCTTCTCTCCCAGGAAACCAGTAACAAGAGGAAGTGGCCTCAGGCTGTGCCAGGGGAGGTTCAGGTTGGACATCAGGAAGAGTTTCTTTATTGGCAGGGTGGTTAAGCATTGGCATGGGCTGCCCAGGGAACTGGTGCAGTCACCATCCCTGGACATGTTCAAGAAATGACTGGACATGGCACTGCTCTGGCTTAGTTGATGTGGTGATGCTCAGTCAGAGGTTCAGCTCTGTGCTCTTGGAGGTCTTTTTCAACCTTAATGATTCTGTGATACTGTTCTGTGATTCTAAGTAGTCAGAACTAGGTTTCTGTCTCATTTATCTGAACTTTAAGTGGTAGAAGGTGTAATGACTCTACTTAAATAATCGAAACAATTCTTCTTCCAAATTCTACTCGAAAATGGATTATTATTTTTAGTAAGTGGTGTTAGTTATCTGAAATGGTAATTTTTTTCCCACCCTCAAATGAAGCACTTGTATTTCCCAAACTGGTTTTCGTGTTCTAGTCATCATGATAACCTGTGTGCTGCCACTTTTGTGCAGAATTTTTTCTTGTTTCTCTTCTGCTTGTTTGTTTGGGTTTTTCCTCAATAAACCTTATTCTCAGTGAAACAGGTATTTACATTCCATTTAAAAAACTGTATTTGGAAAACTTAGAAAAACTGCTTCACCAATGAATTCCTGAACAATTTTAACACTGAGTAACATCAGCAGAAAATCTGCCATATCCCCTCTGCATTTTAATTTTCTGTAAGTGAATGTCTATAGAACTCAGTCCAGCTGGGTCTGATCATTCTTGTGTTTTTCTTCTAATAATGATCCTGGCAGCCCTGCTGATGGGTGCACATACATAAACATTTTTCCTGCAAATCTAGTGTTGTTTTAATTGTATTATGGCATCTTAAGGCAAATGTTATTGTGTTTTTTAGAATCCATGGCTTAATTAGTGGCACCCTGACCTCCTTCATGGATGGCCTCTGGTGAACAAAGCATGCTTGTAGCAAGGTCTGATGCTTTTGAAAGGCATCAAGTTTCTCTTTTTGTGAGTGCTGCTAAAACTTCGGAAATGTTAAAAGACAGTCTTGATCTTTGGTATATATAAACTTTAAAACTTTGTTTGAAATGCATAAGTAACAAGTCTCATCTAGGCCAACACAGAAGGTGCTTGTGATGATGTGATGCTGTATGGCCAGAGAAAAGGGCCTCCATGTTCTTACATTTTTGTTTTCATAATGTAGCAAAAACTGCCCTGTGCTGACAAAGTCACTTACTTGCCTGTGTTTTCCTGTACAGGAAGGTAATCTCAGGATACATTTCCCTACCATGGTGTGAGGGGATTTATACTGTCTCTTCCCTAAAGTGTGTTAAATGTCAAAAGTGCAGACTTCAGGTATAAAATTTGCTTCGTTTGTTGTGTCAGCTTTGTAAGTTTCTGCTCTCAGGTCAAAAGATCAAAGCACTCTTACATTAACAGGATATCAGAAATGTGGAAAGGAGAGGCAAATAGGCACAAGAAGCATTAGATTCTGTGAAGAAGGTGGTAAGAATCTCTGGCAACTGCTCTCACACCTGCTGAGAGTAAATCACGGCTTTGGACAGTAATATACTTTTGCAGATTGTTCATTGAAATATAAATGTTGGAAGGATGAATCAGCACATCCTTTTGTTGTGGTCCTTTTTTGTTTTCTATATAGAGCAATTTCAGTAATTTTTGAGTGCCAAAAATGGATTTCTGTGATGGATTTGCTGTTCATTGATTACAGCTCATTCCTGTCTGATAACAAGCCTCTGATATAATGAAAAGCATGTAGTATAAGATAAAGTGATGGTACCTTCATTTTGTAGCTGCAGACATGACTCACCTAAATGACATGGACTATGACAGAGCTAAAATCAGAAAACACTTCTTCCTTTTACTTCAGATTATTCTTCTTTAACTATATTTTGTTGGTAATTGGCTTAGTCTGATGTTCTTTCACCCTCTCAAAACAAGAATTGCTTCTGCATATTAGTTTACAGGAACTGCACTGATGGCTATTTGAAATTCATAGTTTGAGCCCTGTCACTCTGTTCCTCAAATGCAATTCTACTTCATTACTGTGAGTAGGAGTTACATGGCAGACATACTTGTTTCAGTAAAAAAATAAGACCCAGTGTTGAATCAGTTTTATGAGAGCCCCTGGAGTCGTTCAAAATCAGACTTGACCACTTTTTGTGGAACAAGGTTATGTGTGCAAACTGTATCATAAAAGAGACTCTATAAATGCACTGATTGAGTAATACTTTTATGTCTTTACAGGCATATGAAAGAACACTTATGTAATTTGCAGTTGCTTAGGAAGAGCTCATGATTAGCTTAACTATTGACGTTTATTTGCAGTATAGCGTGAAAAGAAAAAGGAACATTGTGTTGTTAAGTACTTTCTCTAGTGTCTTATATCTTGAAAAATATGCCATGCATTTCAGCTAACAGATGGAGTTCACAGCTGTGCATGTACGTGTAGCCAGTCTCTAGGAAAAAAAAAAAAGGAAAAAAGAAGGAATTTCTTTTTACAGAAAAAACAGTTTGTTTGGGTTTTTTTTTTATTTTTTCTCGTCATGTTTTCAAGCATCATTTACCAAGGTTGTTAAATTGATAGTAGAACCTAGTTGTAGGTGGTAGTTGCCGTGAGAGGCTTTTTGTAGGGACTGTTGATACAGAAATAATCTCCCAATCTCTTCCAAATCTGTCGGCATACTCCATGTTACTGCATTTCCTGTGTCTTGTGTATGTATCATTTTTACCCCTCACACAATCTCCTCCTTCTCCCATGCACATGTATCTCATTGGACTATAACAGTGAAGGTTAATTTCCACAGTAAGTCCAAGTATGTATTTTTTGCCTTTTCAAAGGAGAGTTGTACCTACAGAAGGCAGGAGAAAAACAGATGAAGTGAAAGGCATCAGTGGTCACTCCTGAGGACTGTTAAGAGGCATGGTACAAAAAGCATGGTTTACATCTTTAAAACAAAGTATGCCATTAAGAGGAATTTTATCTAGCCTATAAATACCAGTGAATCTTTTCAACTTCAAATCCCAGTACAGAGACAATTTACAATTGCAATCAAAATGATGCACACAATTTAACTTCAGTACCATCTGTAACTCTGCTGATATTTTAATAATGAATAAAATTATATCTTGGCAAGTAAAGTCTCACTGAAATAATATACCTTTAATTTCCAAGTGAAACCTCTTAAGACTAAGCTACAAGGCCTCTGGTTTACCCTGAAATCTCCTTCATGTTTATAATAAAATGGACATATCTGTATTTAAATAGCTATCAGTGGGCAAAAGGTCTGTGGTTCTGTGAAGCCTTTCTAAAAGTCCCTTTGAAATTCGGGGATTGTGGTTCAGGCAGGGGTTTGCACAGCTGATCACAAGCACTCCTGCCCTCACTGCACCTCTTGCATCTGCTTCAGCAGAGATGTATGAGCAAGGTCTGTTGCAGGAGCTCTTTGGTGATGTGGCAGCCTCTGTGTTCTTGAAGTACAGCACCTACAGGAGGCACCTTCCCTTCAAATGCCTTTATTACCATGGGATAGAACAGGAGGCATGACAGTTACCTTCTTCAGAATTTGTCTTTTTGACTCCATCATGGAGCCTAACCACACCATGGTCTGGGTTATAATCCTCTCCTTTTTCATCTTCAGTTTTTGTGTTTTGAAGAGAGGAGGCCATTTTGGGTCTGTTAATAGTTTGCATGCTATGTCCTGTCCCCCACCCTTCCCTCAGTTGCATCATTGGGGTGACACCAGTCCCATGTTCCTACTCTGAGTGCTGCTTTCATGGTATTTATAATTATTTTGTGGTGCTTATAACCATAAGATAATAGAGTAAGCTGCAGGATAGATCTGAGTCTTGACAAGAACTTTGCATTGATGGTGATATGAGATTGTTGGTGTAAGTACCAGTATAAGTAATTACTTACTATAATGATAGGAGATCTTGACAAACAATATACTACCACATAAAAAAATTGCAAATTTTGCAGTATTTTCTCCACATTTGTCCTGGTGAAGGTACAGCAGTACCAAAATCAGCAGTACCTCATCAATTAGAGGCTGATGTTTGGAAAATCTGTGGAGCCCAGGGACTGGAGATGTTTCACTGATGGTGTCCTCTTCATCAAAGCTTTTGTTCAGGAAATATTAGTGACCTTTCTGGATGGCCTTCACAAGTGGAAATCAATTTGTTTTGTCCCAGTGACTCTTCAGGTGAACCAGGGAAATGGGAGCGGGACAGGTTTGTTAACACATCTCAGTTTGGGCCTGTAATGACCCTGCCTGTGTTCCAGGGATTGATCCTCTTTAAGGGACCTGCTCTAAGGAGCATTGGTGTGACCATGATGAGTTTCTGGAGTTTGTGATTTTCTAAATACCTTCAGTGCCCACTAATCAGAAATTTTCTAAATTTGTACCAGTTGCTGCTGCTGAAGGCTGTCTCAGCCTTGAAGAAGGTTATAAACTGGATCATGCCAAGCATATGAACACCAGTGTGAAATGTGTACTGGTGGAACTAGTAAAGTTAGTCTGAATCTCTGATTTCTATGCAAACTCTGTTTTAGTAATATGTTAGCTGTATTTGAGAAACCTGCTGTTCTTCAAGAGCATTTGAAATACTGTCTGTCTTGGACTTGGATACATATTTTTCGGTTATTTTTTCATACATATCACGGATGTTGAAGGCCTTCACAACATACAGAGCTTAAGCAGGTATTTGGGCAAAAGGCCTCTGAAATTATATTTTGTGTACTATTAGCTAAAGCTTGTATTGTCTGGAATGTTTCAAAGAAGCCTAAGAGTTAGTGTCTAAATGTCACTTGAATGATTTTGAACTGATAACATTTATATTTGTGGGATTGTCCAAAGAATTCTGTAAAAAAATTAAAATACATGGGCAAAGGGAGAAGATATTTAGTTGCTTTTATTTGGAGACCAATTAAAGCTACAAGAAAAGAATCAAAATCAATCAATAAAGCAACTTCATTATATGAAAATAAAAAGATAATAGACTAACTTCTCCTTTTTTTTATCATTATTTTCTGAAAACCATTAATGAATAAAACCCAGAAAATTTAGATTGATATATGTAACTATTTTTCTTAATTCCAGAAGCAAGATTGCTTATGAAAGTTCTGTTAAGTGCACTCATGACACTCTAAATGCTGTTGGTAACTGCTTGTTTTTCAGAAGTTTGAATATTCAAAGTCAGGTCAAAAGGGTCAACCCTTTTCTCAAATGCAAATCAACATCTGTGTTGTTGTGTGGTTTGCATAAAAAGTTGGCTTATAGGTGCAATTAGACCCTCTTTTTCATTATTTCTTTGCTAATTATCCTGTCAAGGAAAACATAGGAGAAAACAACCAAACAACTGGCTAGTAAATTTGCTTTTGTGAGTGTCCAGATGTTTTAAATGGTTCTGTAGTGTAGAATTATTCGTTGCTAAACCCAGTGTTTTTAATAGGCATATAATGCAGCGAACTCCAAGAAGCAAAGTTCCTGTTCTGACAGGCAAGCTTCCAAAGCAAATGGAGAAATAGGTCAGGAACTAGAGGTAAGGAGCTGTAAATGTGGAAGTGCCTGAAATAATGTTTTTTTTCTGTCACATCGGGTTGGGGGGTATGAAGCCTCTTGAAATGCCTGTGCTTGGATTATATGTTGGGAATCAGGATACGCTGGTTTTGCTTTTGGTTTTACCATAGATCTTCTCTGATCTTGCATAAGCACAAAGTTTTTCGTTTCTTTCTTGTCTGCATCCATCACAAAAGGAAACATGCTAATAAACATGATAATAATCCTTTATTGGAGAGTTTTTTAATCTTGAGATGTGTCATTGGTGGTGTGTTTGCTCTTCAATATTGCCTTCTCATGGAAGCAGGGCCAATGGAATGACCCTTGCTGTACATGCATATCCCACCTTTTTGAACTCTGTACCCTATTTCAGCTAAGTTTTAAAAGAAGATACCAGTCTCAAATGTGTATGTGTTGGATCTCTTACAAAGGATGTACCAGAGCTGTTCTGCAAATGGTCTGAATTGTTGTGCATGTACAAGTTGTCTGGTGCATCCCAAGCACTTTTCTGTACTCTGGAATTTCATTTGCTGTGTAAAAACTGTGCCATATTCTGCATTGTAGGGCTGTGCATGTAGAGCTCTTGGTTCAACCTGCAGTGCAAAGTTAGTTTTGACTGAGTGAAGGGTGGAAAGAGTGACCTTGAATCTTGTCAGAGAGTCCATTCAAAAATAATCTTCAACTGGAGGAAATTCCTGCATGTACTCTGAGTCAATCAGTCGTTACTCTCTTGTCTGTTGAAAGTTGGGCTGTATTAGTCCTGGTGCTCTCAGAACAATCATCAATTTTTTAATGCTGTCCTAAATCCTGAAGCCTTAAACTTACATGTTTTTATAGTTAGATATTAATTCAGGGAAGGTTTCCTAGCTGTAGTTCAGCTGTTTTTTCTTTCTTTTTTTTTTTTTTCCTTTCTTTTTTAGAGCAAAGCAAAATAAGGATCCCAGAATTCAGTGTGGAAATGGTGTTGCAGTGCTGTAGCAGCAGAGATATACAGATCAGTGTGCATAGGGGCAGAAGCAAAGGATATGGAAATTTAGACAAAGCATCTCATAGTTACAGGAGCTAATTGTCACTTCTCAGCCTGGAGCCTCTAGAGATCCCAGGGAAAACCTTAATGTGTTGCTCTGAAATGGTTTCGTCTTGCCGTGATGCTGAGATACTTGGTGTCCCCTAGGTATCCAGTCCTACCTCTGGGGAACAGTGATGGACAACTGGAGCACAGGCTGATTGATGTGCTGAATTCTCTCATGGCCCAGGAGCAACCACAGGGAACTGAAGAGAGCCAACAGTCTAGTCACTGTTTAAAGTGAAATCTCTGCTATTTCCAGCCAGTTATTTCCAGACTCATGTTTTAAGTGTTGCTGAATAGTCCTGTAGATCTGTCTGCTAGGATTTTGGACCTTCTTTTGAGAGGTTCCCAACCCCTCTGCTGGTTTTATAGACTGCAGAAGTTTGGGTGAATTAAGTGCCCTTATGAACTCACCATTTCCAATATTTGTTTAAATCTCTGTTCAGGTCAGGAGTGACAGGAATTTAAGACCCCCAATTTACAGTTGTTTTGTTTAGGATTTTTTTAAAGTCTGAATAGAACGTAATCTCATGGCCTGATCTCATGGAGTACCAGGACACTGGCACTCCACAGACCCTTCAGAACTTCTCTTTGAGATTCAAAGGGTGTAAGTCATAGGAAATCTGCTCAGGACCGTGATACTTGTTTTGTTGGCTTATTATCCTTGTGGCTACAGCATCAGTGCCGAATTGTCCCTAATTTATCTATCTTGCAGGCCTTGCTAGGCCTTTTTACTCTTGGGAATCAAAGAGATAGAAAGGGGTTTTGCATAGAAGTTTGGTTTTTGAGATCCATCCTTCAATGCACTGATATAAATTATATTGATTACATTGATTTTCTTTCATATGGAGCTGGATTTTGATTGCAAAAGTATCTGCGTTGTTCTAGAGAGTCATTGTAGAAACAGATGTGAAATGTTTTAATGTAATCTGTCTCAATATGGAAAAGGTATCACTCTGATTGGAATAATCTGAATTAATTTTCATTACTATCAAGCAAGTTTTGTTTTTATTCTTTGTCTTCTGTAGCCCTTCCTTCTCCCACCTCCAATCCTTGCAAACTGCGTATTTACTCTCTGAGTGCAGGAACACTGTGGTGGCCTGAGATCTTGGTGACCTGCAGGCCTTTTCCAGTAATTAGATCTGTGTTTGCTCCATGGGAGATTCAATTAAAAATGAGAGAGGTTTATTAAAATTATTATTACTATTCCCTACTGAAACCCCACATTATGTTCTTGAGTGTTTATGTGACAGCATTGTAATGAGAAAATTTACTTTATTTAATTCCATCCCTGTTCAAACATTATGGGCTCAAAAATTCTGCTTGAGTGTTAGCATAGCCCATCTGTCCTCAGAAGCAGAGGTGAAAGAAAGAAGGGAGAAATGTAGAGGCTGCTTATGTGAGTGAACAAGACTAATTTGGCCCTGCACGTTTGTGTGAGCTTGGGGAAGAAATGATGGAGATGTTCAGGTTTTGAGATTTTACTGCAGCCTGAGACACCTGTGAAATACAGGACACACTTTTACATGTTGCAAAAGCCCCCATGGCATATTCCTGTGTGTCACCTCCACACAAAAATGTGAAGTTGTAACTCCTGTGTTACACACCAGTTCTGTGGAAAAACTGTTCTGGACACAGAACACCTGGGGTGTTCTCTAATGTCTGCCAGGGCATTACTGCACTCTTCCAGTGGCTTTGGCAACAAGAGGCAATACCCTCTCTAACTGCAGGATAGACAATCAAATCTCATTCACTAAAAGGACAACATTTTCCAGTTTTTCAAGCATTCAGTGTTTTAATAGCAGCTCCTATGTGGTTGCTGTCCCACCAGGCTGGAGCATTCTGGAGGGTTAGTTTCAGTTCTCATGTGTGAATTCAAGCACAATTCAAGCTGTGTCCACTCTCTGTCTACTAAGTAGAAAAAGCACCAGCTGGAGATAGCACAAGTTGGCATATGTGTTGTTCATACGATGACCTCTGTATGTTTTGTTTTCCTTTTTAGATAATTGTGATGATGCATTGGTATCTCCCTTACCTTCAGCTGCCCTTACCAGTTCCTCTGAGCTCTCCAGTACTCACAGTCCCAGCTTTGCAAAACTCAACAGGCGAGATGGTAAGACTGCAGTATGAACTGCCTAAACTATTCATTTTAATCACTTGTACAAAGAATAACTTTCTCTGCTGTTTGTATGCAGTGCATTCAGAGCCAAGCTGAATGGAGCCATTAATTTTTGCTTCTGAGAGTGTGCTATGTAGGAGTAACTTCCTCCTTTACTATAGAAAGCTTCTATTAATTTTGAAGATCTCCACTTCTCTTGTAGAGATATTAAGGAAGTTCAGATAGTGTTTTTGCTTTGGATGAGTTCCCATATTTTAAGAGTTTAAAGGTCATTAGGTTTGAGAGCCTATTCTAAAATGTAGATGTTAAAGACAATAGCA
The DNA here is from genome assembly GCA_024734555.1 of Trochalopteron elliotii. Classification (NCBI taxonomy): domain Eukaryota; kingdom Metazoa; phylum Chordata; class Aves; order Passeriformes; family Leiothrichidae; genus Trochalopteron; species Trochalopteron elliotii. The sequence goes on from JANPWX010000011.1 coordinate 4,625,978, forward strand.
ACTAGGTATAAAGTTCCAGTGAAATTCAATGATTACACAACTCTGCAGAAACAGTGAACATGACAAACTTTTCAGACATTTGCCATCAAGAATACCTGAGGTCCAGATAATCCATTTGCACACCACGTGGAACCACGAATATGAAGCATAGTACCAGAAAGGAGAAGTTGGCAGTATTGGGGGCATAATTTGACATCCTGTTGCAAATTTGAGTTGTCGGCTCTCATCTTATTTCCAAGGTAGAGCCTCTAAAAGAGGAAAGGCCTGTATTATCATATTACATATGAATTTCATTTTAGGAAACACTAAATAGATCACTACTAGAAAAAAGTAGTGAAGTTCCAGCCTGCTCAGTGAACAGGAACTGCAGAGATGCCCTGGCCACGTGCCAGCCCAGGAGCACAGGCATTGCTGTTATCAAAATGTTCCCAGGTCCAGCAGTCAGATAATGAGCAGTACAGCAAGCAGCAAAAGCAAAAAGCAGCTACTAATGAGCAGTAGACTCTAATAAACAGTAAGGGAAGCAAGCCCCATGGCAAACACAGAAGCTGCTGATTAATAGCTAAGCAGCAGTAACAGCTGTAAATTCAATCTAGTACATTCCAATCAAATCTGTAATTATCTCAAGCCCTTTGAGGCCCACGTTGGGCACATGTCATGGACAAAGCCCAGCAACTCAGCCCTACACAACCACTGACTCTCCTGGTGGGATGGGGGAGAGAATCTCAAGAGTAAAAGTGAAGCCATCACTGAACTCAGGAAGCCATTGCTCTGAACATCCCCCTTTTCCTCCTCCTTCATCCTGCAGCTTCCAGTGCTGAGCACAATGTCATATTGGATATCCCTGTGGTCAGCTGTCCTGGCTGTGTCCACTTCCAAATTTTGCTTCCCCCTACCCTCCTCACTAGTGGTGTGCTGTGAGGAGCAGAAAAGGCCTTGGCCTGTGTGTAAGCCATTCTCAGCAATAACAGAAACATCTCTGTATTATCAACAGTGTCTCCAGCACAATTAGCTCTATACCAGCTCCTGTGAAGAGAACTAAGTCTATTCTGGCCAAAGCAGTGCCTGACCTTGGGTTGGAGGAGCAAACAGTGCTAGATGGTGGCTGTAGAAACTTTCTTTGATTGTCACTTGAATGCAAACACTGGCTATCTTTACAGGAAATAATATTTCCTAACAAGGACTGGTCTGTGGCTTTCTGATAATGTTGGATGTTTCGATGAGTTGGCTTAGCTTTGCTTGTAATTGATAAGAGAGTGCTGTAGGGAACAGAGCCTCTGGGTAGAAAGCCAGATGAATATATACATATAAAATATATAATATATAATGTAAACATGATTGCAACAAGTGAAGATGAATTTATAAAGCACAACCCAGTCCTTTATTGACAGAAAGTTCTAATTCATCAAGTTTATGCAGTAATAGATAACAATAAGTAAAAGGCTGTTGTTTAAAAAAAAAAAAAAGGCCTGCAGTAGTGGAATGTGCCATTTAAAAAAACAAACACACAAAGTACCCATGAGTAAAGCTTTGTGTGAACAGCTGAAAGCGCTTAATTAAAATGCTGATAAATCTGTACTGGTATTGCTAAAGAGCTAGTATAATTCTGATAAATATGATTCTGAGGTATGAAATATATTATTTGCTCATGAGAGGGATTTATCAGCTTTTTTGTATATAGTAAATAAATAATGAAAAATAATAAGAAAATTGCTACAGTATGACTATATCACCTAAGATTTTTCAGTTCTTATTAGCTCTCAGCCTGAGTAGTCAGTATAGGCAATTATGTATGAGAATATAAAGCACGTATAGTGTCAAAAAGAATTTGTTTTCTGGCCAGGAAGTGTTTGATCTGGGCATTAAAGTAAAATTTTGCAGCAGGAAAGCACTTAGTTGCAGTGGGAAGTCCAGGAGTTTCTAGCACTATAAAGCCATTTGAGCTGTTTGTGAGGCATGTGGGGTGGAAATAATAATTCCCTTTGCTTTGTAATAATCAACTAGAAGTAAATATGGGCATCCTGAGCAGCCCTGGGGAACATCAAAAAGCATTGACTGTGTAACACTGGGCTTAAATGCAATTTTTGAAACAACTATGGCAAAATGTACAAACAGTCTGAAAAGGAAACAAAAGTATTTGATCATATTTCTTGGAATCATATAGGTCTCCAACTGAAAAACCATGAGATCCTTGTTCTCCACATATTTCTTAGCATTATGATTTGTTGCCATGGAGATATGAACAATATACCAGATTCCTGTGGTATTGTTTCTCCACTGGGTATTTTCCCCATACCATGTTGAATGCCTCCTTTGAAATGATCCCCAGGAGAGGTGACATGTGTGAGCTGTCAGGAATGATGGTGTGGCACAATGTGTAGAATCCTGTCGAAGCCAGTGGGAACCTGGTGGGCAGAAAGGGGGAATATTGAGCATCCTGTCTCTCGTTTTTGTGTGAGGGACAAAGTGACATCTTAACACAGGTAAAACAAGTGTGCAGATCTGATGGGTGTAATCAAAGCCAAACTTTTTGTCTGGTTTGCGTTTATGCCACACTTAATAAAAGTTATATGGTCCTCTTCAATATCTGTGTGCCCAATTGCAGGAGAAAGACGTTGGGTTATTCTTGTATCTATTCAGAGGAGCTGACATCCTGTGAGTTGTGTTCAGTAGCCCGTGTTGTTGCCGATGAGAACCTTTTTGTCCTTTGTCTTGGGCCTGTGCTGGCAAAGAGTCCACAGGGCAAGCATCAAGGTGACTAGAGGAGCAAAGGGCTCTCAATAGTTGCTCTGCTTGGGTTGTGCTTTTCTGCTACTGACTAAAAAAAGTACAGGATGGGCTGGTCACACGCTATCTGGAATGATGTGCATAAAAGAAGTGTGCAGACACAGACTATGCTGGAAAAAATGCCAGTATCCCTTGTGCCACCTGCTCTGTATAATGGAGTAAATGTGGATGAAAAAGAAGATTTATTGATTTTTGGCACTCACAGCAGTATTTGGTGAGGATTTGGGATAACCACAGAAGCAAGCAGAAGCTATGTGTTTGCTTTATTAGCAGAAGTGAGAGAGGCCCAGTGGGAAAAGCTTCAGTTTTGCCCTCAGTCATGCAGCCAATGCAGCTTTGCTGTTGCAGGGATTTTAGCTGCCATTCTTACTGGCAGTAGAATTACTGTCCACCTGTGGAAATGGTAATGGTGGATGGTTTGGGAGAGGGAAACACAGTGGGCTTTCTTCTCCACAGGAAAAAATACAGAAAGCAGCTGCTGTTTTGTGAAGACATATCCTGTAACTGATATCTTTCTTGCAAGACAAGCTTTGGAGAGGTGACGCTATGAGCAGGTGTCAGTGGTGTCTGCAGTGCTTATATCTAAGGAGTGACATTCTCAGCAGACAAATGTGCTTGTGTAAAGAGAGATGAGAGAGATGCAGTTCAGAGACACCATGTAATCTATGATTTTAGAGCTCAAGCTCAGCACAGATCTCCCAAATTTCTGTTCAGTGTGTATCATTTATTTGACTTCGAAATTATAAGCCAGTGGTATTGTGCTCAAGCTGGAAAACAGCAGTGCACAGTAAAGCCAAACACTTTTGTTGAAAGCATATCCCATTCCTGCCACTTCTAGCAGCAGAAGGGAGAAAACATAAAGTAGATATTTAGTTATGATGTTTGACTTACTACTGGGAAGCATCTGTGCTAACAGGCCTGGCTTAAGAACTTATGCATAAACTAGAACATAGGAAGCAAAGGTTTTGTGGTTTTTTAATGGAAAACTCACCAAATATTTTTGTGAAAAGGTATTTTCCTTCATCTATTTGTCATTCTCTAGGTTGAATGAAGGGAAGATGAAAATGCCAACTTTCTTTTAATACGTGCTGAAAACATCTAGAATAGGCTCTTTTGAGTCATGAATGGAACAATTTTGCCAGAACTTCTGAAGCAGATTTTTATATCCTATCAGTTCCTGGAATAAGACTGTGGAAAAAAAAAAAAGAAAAAAAGCAGCAACTATTGTGTTCACAGTCTATTTTAGATACTGGATATTACAAACCAAAGGAAGTTTGCCCTTGGTTCTCTTGTGCAATAGTCACGATTGTGTGTAGGAGAAATCTGTAGTTTGTTGTCTTTGAATACAACTCTGTAGTTTGTAGCTTAAGGGCAGACAATATACTTTCTATATGGCACTTAAAATATCAAAATAAAAAAACGGTGGTGTGAGAAGTAAACTTGTTAGGACTTTTAACCGGAGGCATTATAGTCTTATATAAGCTATGTATAGATATGGAGTTAAAAGAGCTATGAAGTGGTCAAAAAAGAAATCAGTGGCGAAATTCCTAGTATTCTTGTTAGGTGTTTCATGGTATACTCATAGGAGAGAGTATTCTATTTAAGGCAGGTAAAATAATCAGTGATGATGAAGACTTCTATTGTGATTGAAAAACGTAAATCATGGCACTAAGAAGCAGTATGCATTGGTTTGGTTGCAGACTCTTTTTCCTGGAGAGTTCTTGTAGAGGAATGAAGGCTGAGTCATCCAGGGGAGCAGGAACAATACTCCATTCCAGGAATGGAATAGATATGGTTCTGTTTTGGGAGTTCAGATAAATCCTATATTAATAAATTGTAAATAATGGCAATTCTAACACCTATTCTTAGACAAAGGGATTTCAGTTGTGGGTTGGAAAGTACAATGCCTTCCAGGAAAAACAAGCTGTTTGTAGAAGTGCAGAGTTATTGAAATTGAGTTCACTGATAGAAGCCATGTTTATTAATCTTTCAACTCTATTCACATCAATGAACTTTTCATGGAGCAATTTTGAGACAGATCAATGTAGTTTTATTCCCAATGTCATTGTGTTCACTGTAGTCATACTGGAGTGCTTTTCCAAACTTCATTAATAATGACAAAACAAAAAGGTGTTGGGTTGCAGAAGCAGTGGCAGCCTCAAAATTTGCTGTCTTGGCTACTTGGTTGATGCCTTGTGTTCTTCACAGCTGCACTGGTTGTTTATTGGTGAGGCTGAATTGAACACTGGGTGTGTGCAGGGAAAAAATGTGTGCAAGGAAAAACAAGTTAAAGGAAAATAAACATAGCCTGTAATTTTAGGGTGTAAAAGAAAGCATAAAATAATATATTTCAGTCTGGAATAATTTGCTTTTTAACCATAATCTCCCATTTATTGTGGTGAGCACAAGTGGTAAAATGCAAGCAGTGGTTGCAGTTCTGTTTCATTGGCTTGGTGTTACCACAGGTTTGTTTAACCTCTAAAGGAATTCAAGGGATAGTGCAAATCTTTACTTTTAAAAGACAAACATGAATTACAAGTTCGTGTCAGAGACAGCCTTCTTTCCAGTGTGACGGCAGTCCTTTTAGTTGTTCAATCAAATGATTTCTAGCTTTACAACAAATTATCTGAAATGCATTTATAACCTGTAATTAAACCATTCTTTCAGATACTTAATAGGGCTCAAATAAAAATGACTAACATTTTGCATTTCTTTCAGAACGCAGCAAAAAGGAAAATATCAAAGCAAACTGCAAGTTACAAGTCCACATTCCCAGAATTGTAAGGAGGGAATAGGATATGATTTTTCTTTTTTTTTTTAATGATTGAACATGTGCCAACCTCATTGATGTTTGTACAGCTGAAAAGGAATAAATTTACTTAAAATATCTTAGAAATTCAGAATTCCTCGTGAGCTTTAGGTTAATGAAGATAACCTGATGGAAGCACACATCATGTAGTGTATTTCCTAGTACTAAAATATGAAAAAAAAATCTGCATGCTCAAGTAGAGTCCTCTGTGATGACCTGAAATAATTTAATGGTTCTTTATTAAGCGTAACTTTTTTTTGTGCTGTGATTGTCATCTAAATTCTCTTTCAGGAGCTGGTGGCTGGTCCCCGCTGGAGTCCAACGAGCAGCAGTGGCTGCAGGTTGACCTGGGGGACAGAGTGGAGGTGGTGGCAGTGGCCACGCAGGGCCGGTACGGGAGCTCGGACTGGGTGACCGGCTACGCGCTGATGTTCAGCGACACCGGCCGCAACTGGAGGCAGTACAGGCAGGACGACGCCGTCTGGGTAGGTCTGAACTGGCAGTGCCTTTGGCCCCAGAGCCTTCTGGTTCAGGCTCATGTGGGCATTTGGAGAAGCAGCTCTGGTTTCACACCCAAGGAGTGCTGCAGTGAGAGCAGACCTGAGCCACTCCGCAGGGTGTTTTGATCTAAATGGGTTGTGTCACCCACGGTCTGTGTAATACAAGTTTAGGCCCTCAGGACTACATTGCTTTTCAGGCTATGAGGATGATCAGGGCACTTAAAATGACCTGTGTGCTTTTGTGCCTGCTTGGCTCTGGTTCAGGCACACCAGTTATATGGGGCTAATCACCTCTGTGCTTTCTCCAGGAAAGATGAAAATTAATTCTATGCCTCATACGTGTTTGGCCAGAACAAGAGAGATCATGCTGAGATGGGTGGGTGGTAAATTGCTCCTCAGCTGGAGAAGGCTGGAGCTGCAGCATGGGTTGTGGGATGATTTAGGAGACAAAATAAAAGTGATCAAGGCTTTTTCTAATACTCTGATGCAGACTTGACCGTTGCTGTGCCACAAGTTCAGTGTGTGGCTGTGCCAGGTGCTGTTGATAGGAGTGCATGGGGCAGCAGTGGCACCAGAGGTGTGGATAGAAAAGTTGACAAGCCTTCCTTTTGTACAGAAAATGTCAGTTGTTGGTGAATGGGTAAAAAATGGTGGGATTCTCCCCATGCTATGTGTTGTGGATCAATAGCCCTGAAAATATGTAGGATGAAAATATGTGGTGTTCAAAGAAAAAGATTCTTCACGAAAATAAAGGGGAGTATGTTAAGGGTAACCAAGTAGACTTATGGATTTTTCTTTGGTTAATACTTTGTTTAAATGCTGTGTCACAAAGCAGATTTTGCTACCAGAGCATAATGACTGTGGGTGATGAGAACTGAGCTACAGCAGGAAGAGAGGATGAGGGCTGCTTAATTTTTCCCCAAGTGTGTGGCGGCAGTGGAGATGCATGTACAGGGAGGTGAACTTCTGTGTGTCTAAAATCCATCATATCATCACTTTGCTTTATCATGATTTGATTCAGGGAAAGCTAATGAAATCCTTCTTCCCTTAGAAAAGCTACTTTGGTTCTAAGACAGCCTTAAAGTTGTCAAGTTAACCTGCCACTTAAAATGTTATGTTAGGCTGTCTTTGTTCTCATACTTATATATATATATATGTATGTGTGTGTATATATATATATATATATATGTATATAAAAGCAGTGGAATTTCATTTTGGACTGAATATAATGATCATTTAATCTGTCTCTTGACTTCCACCTCTGGGAATCTGAAATCCATACTGAGATATTTTTACAGATTTGGTGTCAGTTAAGTGCTTCTTTGCCTGAAAATATTATGTGGCTTGTTAAAATTTTATATTAAGACAAATTAATTTTTTATTACATGTCAAACTTTTCAGACCTTTTCTTTCTGGAAACACTTGAACTTTTATTTTCTTTTGTAAATTTTTCTTCTTAAAAGGAAACTTAAAAAGACAACACATAAAATTTGCCACAGCAAGTTTTAATGCCCTAAGGATCTAATTTATGAATTTCTTATCTGGCACATAATATTGCACATCAGAATAAGAACAATTAATTTAACAGTGAATTAGGATTTATGAGCAATTTGGACTCTCATGTTTTACTAGAGTGATCAGGCATGAAGTTGATTAGGAGCAGATCCTGACACAAGTTCCAAGGCCTCAGCAGACCTGGGTGCTTGCTTTCCAGAGAAATAATTTTTGTACATGTTTCTAATGGAAGCTACCATGGAATACAGAGAATAATTCTCTATATAATTGAGGAAAAATGAAATACACTCTGGGTGTTGGAAAGGCAACTAAGGATTTGGATAATTTTCCCCTCACGTGAGTTTCTAGGATTCACACTGACCAAGTGAGCCAGTAATGTAATTCCAGTCCAGAAGAACCATTTGCTCCATGTTCCCAGAGGACTAGAAGGGTTTGTTAGGATGCCTCACCAAACTTTCCTGGTGGAAATATCTGATAATGTAAATCCAAAGTGGGCTCATTTGACATTTCATTAGATGCTTTAGTCCACCTCATCTGGCAGACTCATTAGCACTTAGGAGCTTGTATGTCTACCAATGGAATTAATGAAGATCAAGAATTCCTTCTGTACAATTTTTATTCTAACTGAAGAAAAAGTTGATTTTTTTTTTCCTGGCACTTTTGGATTTGCTTCACTGAATTAAATTAGATCTAGAGAGCCATTCAGAGCACAAAGAAGAAAGCCAAAGAGGCTTTCAGAAGCATGTGTAGAATTATAACTTCAAATTATGCAGTACTCCTCTTTTATTGGCAGTTATCCTTTCCTTAGGGTTTTTTTCTAACTGAGAAGAAACATAGAAGTGTGCTGTCCAGCTGAATGTTAAAGGTTTTTTCGGATCCTTGGATGAAATGAGGACAAGCACAACATGGTTCTTGTCCTAAACATCTGGCTCTTGAATAGCTGTAAGGGAAATTCTGCATTACACACCCCTAGGAAAAGAACCCTTGTCCTTGACTTAAAGTAGTGGACTATTTCACAGGGCTGGGAAGGCAGCCCCCCAGGGTAGCCTCCACTGTCACAATCTGTGGCAGTGTACACTGTACCAATCTGTCACAAGTGTGGTAGTTCCAGACTTGGGATTCTGTATCTGTGCTGGCTTTGGTCCAGTGGTATTTTTTGCTCAGCAAGAATGAAAACATCCCTCAATTATCAAGATTTTTGCAGCACAAACCAAACCAGACCAATTACAGTGGTATGAAGAAAATTAACGGTTAACCCAGTATTATCCTTTTTCTTTTTTTGGGGGGGGGTGGATGGGTGAGATGGTCTGTCAAAGAAGGATTTAAGGCAGTAGTTTCCTCTGTCAGGGCGAGGTGGCAAGTTACCAATCTGTAATTTCTACTCAACCCAAGTCATATGTGATCTGCATTTTCTCCCAGTCCATGTGCATGACTCAGAGAGAAAGTCATGGTGTATTTGGTGATACTGCAGTGGTCTCTTGGAGAAGCAGGCACTGGCCCAGCCTTCCCTCGCTGCATGTCCTGGGGACATTGACCACATTTGGTGGGAACAGCAGGAAGGCTGCAGGGCCTTCAGTAATCCCCCGGTAAATCCATCCAGATGAAACTTTTCCTAATGATCTCATGAATGTCTGATGGTCCCTATTGCAAGTGCTCTGTTGCTCTGAGGAGTTGTTTCTGTGGTTAAACTTACACTCTGTGGGTATAAGTTTGGTCCACCCATATGGCAGAGATGTTCTGCAGTGCATCCGAGACCTGGGTGCATAAATTCTTTATTGGGCTGCCAATAAGACAGACGTTTGCACAGCAGCATATATGACATGTCACCAGTAAAAATCCCTTTCTCTTTATAGAGATTACAAGGCTTATTATCCTCCTCTCCCAGCTTGCATACAGCTCCCATCAACTTCCCTGTTAATGAGGACTGCATAGACAGATCGCGGGGAGAATCAGAAAACCTTTTAAGTTTTCACTCAGCCTGTGTTTATGATGTTAGTAAATTCTGCAGCTGGAGTTGAAGACAAGACAGATTAGCCATTTAAAACCAATTTTCCAACCCCATTTGTATTTAAATAATCTTGTTACAAAAGGACTCTGTGGTTCAGAGCAAACTAGACATAATTATATTTTCAATATGGATAAATCAGCTATGTGTGGACACACTAGCTATTGATTGGGAGACATAAAACATAAATCTTATTGCCTGTAACAAGTAAATGATTTTTCAGTGTTTTTAAGTGTTGAATAATTCAAAATTTGCTTTACCTGCATACACATCACAGTTTGAGTCAGTCCAAGTTGTGTATTTTACTGGGAAAAAAAAGTGTGGGTTGTGATACAATTCTATTTCATTTTAGATAGCAATTTTTATGCTATCTGTATTGAAAAATACTTTACAAAACTGAAAAACACAATTATGCAGGAAGGCACAAGGGAAGGGACGAAACAGGCATAGATGTATGCAACAAAATGAGAAAAGAGATGTTCTTTGTACAAAGTTTTAAAAGGAGAAGGGCAAGTTGTGGAATTGGAGATAAAGGGAGACCGTTCTGGCAGTGGCAGAGAAGACTTTTATATTAGAACAATGAATCTCTGTGCAGAAAGGCAATGAAGAGGGAAAATGGCATAGATAGCAGGGAGATAGTTCATGCTCTGTGCAATCCCATGCAGTTATAGTGCACACTGAGCTGGTTAGTAATGGTCAGCTGTTATCAGCTGGCTTGGTTGGTGAACATTCTGATAAATCTGCTGTCCACTGCACATGGAAGGCAGGAGATGGCTCTGGGTGGGAGAGGGGCTGTGAGGCCTAGCCCCAAAGCTGCATCACAAGATCTGAAGTGCTTCTCTAGTGTTGGACCATGACACCTTGGTCATGCAGGGAATATAGCAGAGTTCCCCTCCTGGGGCAGTGCCCCAGTGGTGTCGTACTTCTCTCAGGTGCAAGGATGCTGTGTGAGGGCTGGAGAGTTGGCAGGAGGCTGAGGATGCATTAGGAATAGGTAATTTCCAGGGGAGCAGGAAAAGTGTTTAATAGAGGTGATAAAGATCCCTTGCATTCCCTTTCATCGGGAAACTTCTTGCTTGCACGTGTGAGCTTTTGCTGAACCAGAGGCTTTTCTAATGAAATCTAGAGGAGGGTCACTCTTAATTGGCTTATAAATCTACAGGAGTGCTGTAAACTTTCCCATTCCACCATAGCTGGATAATGACTGTGGAACTGTTTTGGTGAGTTAATTATTGTGAACATAGTTAGAATATTAATCTTCTTGTCAGATTTATAATTGTGCTAATTTATTCTAAAGCATCTTTTAGCTCCAGTCCTAACACCCTCCAAGCAAGACCAGAGCAAAATTTCCTCATGTAGTAATGAGAAGACCCACATTGTTTGCTTGGGTTAGAGAATTGAGTTTCTGCTTGCCTCGTTAAAATGCTTCCTGCTACACTAGCATTAAGATATATTTAAACTCCTTTATGCACAGTAATTATTGCCAGTCAAATAGGTGTTAAGTGGTGAGTATCTGTGGATTATTTCCTTTTCCATCACTTTTGTTCTAAGAAAAGAGAAAGAGGAAACAAAAAACCAATTGCTGCTTTCAAGCAGGAATGAAGAAAGCAATTCAGTCTTGCTGCAGGGAAGCAGGATTTTCCAGAAGTTTTCATTGCTATGTTATTACAGATTTTGAAGAGGCAGCCATTATCCCTTTATTGTAATTAGGACTGTTCAGATTTAGGACTGCCTGGTTCTGTGATGCTGTTTGGATGTTACTAATTTGCTGCTAATTCTGGTTTTGCTTACTGAGCTGGCTGCAAACGTGGCCCCCTGAGTACATTCTCAGGAAATCTGTCTTTCTTCATATTGCCACGACAGTTCTTTTGGGAGGATAATTCAAAGTGTCAGTATATCTGTTTTTGTTAAGTGCACTCTGTATGGATTTATGTCTGAATAAAATGGATATACTTAGATTTCAAATAACCCTTTACTGTTGAGATACTGGAGTTAGCCTTAAGCTGAGTTTTGTGTGAATTCCATGACCTTACAATGTGCTTTTATTGTTAGTTAACTGTAAAGTGATATTAAGGTGGAGTCTAGAGAATTTCATGCTGATATTAACATGTTATCCATCAGCAGCGTCTTCAGTAATTCTCTGTGCTCGGTGTTTGGCAGAAGTTCATTCTGACCGAGAAAAAAATTGCAAAAAATATGATTATTGACAGTTTGTGCTGCTGCTACTGACTTCCCAGTCTTATGCCTTTGCAAATTGCCTGAAATGCATCTTTTTTGTAACCATTTCACACAGGAAGGCTGAGAAATGCTCTCTAATTTCTCATTCTTATATCCTGGATCTTCTCTCTAATCTCATCTCGCTGCTTTTTTGTGCTAGCATCTGTAGGGTGTGAGTCTTTAGGGCTGGCCCTAATGGATTGGAGTGGGAAGAGTGGTTGGCATGGCTCTGGTTGGTGATGTCTGGTCCCAAAACATGAGTATCTTCCAACCATCTCCAGCAGTTTTGTCTGCCACAGCCAGAAAGCTGTTGTTTTCCCCTCCAGGCATCTACTAAGACAGAAAATTTTGTTTGTGGTGTGCTAGTATGGTTAATGTGGAAAACAGGACATTTCTCTTGGATGGTGGAGTTTAGCCAGCAACTCTTTTGTATAAGTAGACCAAGTTTCATTGGTTTTGTTTGCAAATTATGTTCCATCACATGTGCAGGCTGAAATAAGTGCCTTTACAAATTTTGAATAAATGTGGAACAAATAGTTATGTAATCCATATGCCTACAGAGCTCAGTGCGTTTCTTTGCAGTTCTTTGGTACATTTTTGGTACAACTGAGTGGCTCGAGCTGTCTGAAAAACCAATTCTTCTGTAGGGAACCAACTAGCAAGAGTACTCTTATTGTACTGTTATGTACTGTAAAATAAGACAAATTTCCTGCTGCTGAAAAGTGTGTCACTTCACTCCTACTAATTCACTATTGGATTAGATTAATCCAAATAAATTAAATGGTTTGAGTTGTAATGTTCAGGTCTTCAGGAGCTGTTACGATTGTACTGATTTTGCTCTGAGCCCTTTCTAAATGTTGGATTAATCCTGTAGTGAGAAGGTCATGAGCAGAGAAATAGAAACCTATTGCTTGTGGCTAGTGAAAATGGTACATGGGAAAGAGGGACAAGCAATGAACAAACCATTGCAAACCCCTCCAGGACTGGCAGAGGGATGTGATCTTATGTAGACACCAGGTTTAGTGATGAAACTTCCCTGTAAACTGATTGGAAAGAGGAGAAAGGAGAGAAATGGAGATGAGGGGAGAGAGAGACAGATGGAGAGGTAGAAAGCTGTAGTCAGTGTCCAGAGCTTTGGTATCTAAGATGGAAATAAAGAACAGTTTCATTACATCTTCAGTCAGCATCAGCAGAAACTGAGGGTCTTTCATTTCTTTCATCCTCTAATTTTCTCCTTGGGTAGCAGATTTGTATTTCACTTTGGGTTAATGTACCCAGTGTTTCCTGCTGTGAGACACCTACCAGCTTCAGAGAGGCCCCTACAAACTGTTTCTGAAGGACTTTCTTGAAAAAGTGTTGTCCTCACAGAAACATTTTTCAGCTCCAAGATTGGATCTTTGCATAGTGGCAATGCAGGAATGGGGAGATGGAAAAACAGATAGATCCAGATGATTTATGAGGAGGACCCTGATTTATTAAAACTTTAATTTTCTTAGGCTATTTGTCAAAGGTTCCATGTTCTGCAAGTGTCTTTGGTTATGTGGATAGTCTGCTGCATTGTTCCTTTATGGTCTGATGGTGAGCCTGTTGCTGTCCCTGGGGCCCTTTCCCCTCAGGGATCCTGGAACTGTTGAGGATAATGAAATGTTCTTCCTTGAATGAACACAGGTGCCAATGCCTTTTTTTGCTTTTTCTTCTTAACTGATGTGTAAGCTAAGGTGACCTTGTTTTATATATATATATATATATATATATATATAAGTGTAGTCAAACAATTAGAATTGCCTGATAAGTAATATTTTCTTGCTTTTATTTAAACCCAGAAATTTTGTAGTGATGTCATCTTTACGTTGCTGGAAATAGGATCTTTGCAGAATTCCTTCTTCCCAAACTCCTAGTAATTTCAGCTAATACAGATTTATTTATTTATTTTGGCTGAAGAGGGGACCTTTTACCTTGCATAAAGAACATTAAAATTATTTGTTTTTCTTGTAATTAAGAAATGAGTTTTATGAGATTTATTATTTTTTAACTGTCCATGCTTGTACTGGGATATTCCAAGTCTGGAAACAGTGTTTCTCTAGTGATTAATATAGAAAAAAAAATCAAAATATTTAATGCATTTTATTAGATCTTTAGTTATAAAAGAACAATTAGTGAAAATAGTGATATTTTTTAAAATATTATTATTATTAACTTCTTTTAACATATTGCCTTTCCACATGTGTAGTGCATCTTTTACATTCTTTCAGTGACTTCCAAATTTTAGTGCATGAGAACTTTCAAAACACTTACATAATCATTATTCTTGAAGGTTATTATACCAATTGTACTTTTGATTCTCAAAGCTGTTTCTCAGGGAATGGGGAAAGATAGAAGTCCTTAGAAGATCCCTTGAGGTACAAATAAATAAGACCAAAATTTATCTGTGGAATAAATAAGCCTGTCCATGTTCCTTTGAAGTATAACTGAACTGAATTTTTTTGATGTGTGTCTGACACTTTTGGGGAGCTGCCTAACCTGCTCTACAAGAGTTAGTTAACCTTTGTGGGGTTAGTGATCAAACACGAAAATAAACTGTTAGCAAACCAAGGTAGAGAGTGAATCCTGACACAGCAGTACTTGAAGAACTTTTTCCCTTCAGGGAATAAATATTCTTATACTGAGTTGAGGGCACAAATGGAAACATGATGAAAGGTCCCATATATAGACACCTTTGCAGCTTGAAGGAGAGATGAGATTTGACTCAAATAAAAACTAGTCAACTGTAGTGCTCGGAGAAGCTAAATGTGAGTTACATTTTTATTTTAAATACGCAGACTATGTGTGATAAGAATGGACAAATCTTCTCCGGAGAAGATTCTAGCTGTCTTGAGGTGAGGTTTGCTAGACTTTATGGAGAATTTGTATGGCAAGACTTTGCCTTGGAATATTTCAAGTTAGGTTCAGCTTGCAAAAATAATGATTTCATTTACTGTAAGTTCCATTTGGAAATTAGGCTTACCGTCCTGAAATCCATGTGATGGTTGCCTCAGGAGAGTCTTTGTTTTGATGGAAAGTCAAGAAGGCATCCAAACTTTTCCTAGTTAATTTAGGAAAGCTGATCCAAAAGAACTTTACACCTTTTGCTTGGGAACTGTTTTAAAGAGTAAAGCAATTCTAGCAATGACTAGCAATTCTATTCACTCTCCTTCCATAAATCCCCATGGATCCGAGAGGTGCAGGTCCTTTTGCCACTGGCATGATAGCCAGTTTTGGCTGATGCTCTTCAGATCTTTTCTCTGAGTGCTTTGGGGGAAAACTGAGATTCTTAAGATTGCAGGGCAGGAGTTTACTTCTAGTATCAAAAGAAAAGTGCAGCCTGTGTTCTGGATCCAGAGATTTTCTATTTCTATTAAACAGTTTACTGACACAGGGGGACTTTCTGAACATCTAAAGTGTGTTTTACCTCCTCTGTGTCAGACCAGAACCTCTGTTTTCCTCTAGGCAGAAATGCTCATACTGTACTACAGGGCTGGTCCACAGTTACTCATCTCTCCTTGCTGAGTCCTTCAGACCAATAGTGTTTGTATGCCAGTCAGAATATGTGTGTGCCTGGTGGAAAAATCTTAATGTTAGCAGTATGCATTAATGGTAATACTTGCAAATTCCATATGCTCAGCAGATGCTTTCTCATTTAGGCTTCAGTTAAAAAAAATTAAATAGGATAAGGAAAGGAAAAAGACTGAAAACATGTCTCCTGAGAAGCCTTCTGTGATCTGTTACTCAGTAAATTAATAGAGATAGATTTTAGTCAGGAGAGCAGATACTAAGAATCATCCTCTTGAAGGACACCTTACGAATACTGTCTTCTTGCATCACACAGTACTTCAGGGAAAAGACTTTGTCTCCAAGGAAGAGGGCACACGTCAGTATTGTTCCCATAAAGCAGTCTCTGGAAAAAAACTATTCTTTAGAGATTTAGGAAAGATTTCCACGTCATGGTGTCTGCATTGTTTTGCAATGGAATCATTGTTCAAGCATCTGTCACTTTGTTCATTATGTGTCTTTACAATGGGTAGTTTTCCTTGCTTTTAATTTGTGTTCCAGATGTATGTATTCAGGCTTTTATGTGCATCTAATATGTGATCCTTCATAAGCAGTCTAATATCTTTACAGTTTCTAACTTATGCTTATTTCTTGTTACAAATTCACAAGCGCACTACCAAACCCATGAATGATTTATGCTAAAGAAGGTTTGAGATTAGTGCACTGAAATGTGCAGCCTTTTCTTGGTTTTGTTTCCTCTGAAAGGGAGATCAAAACTCTTGGTTTTAGTGTTGAGAACAGTTTTGTAATGTCTAAAGCAGAGTTAGAGCCCAGAGTTAAAACCCAAGTTTCTTTTTACGTCAATGCAGACAGCTGAAGTGTGCAGCTGACTTTTGTAGAGAGCACTTAGTATTAACAAATTACACCCAACAAACCATAACAAAGTTCAGTCAGCTAAAGCCAGGGCTATCCCTATGGAAGGATTTCAAAAATTTCAAATAGTTGTGATTTGTATTGCAGTCACGTAGTTTATGATTGACACGTTTACAGGTAGCAACTCCTTGTTGGCAGCAAATCTCAACTTTAGGTACTATAGCAAGGAGAAAACATCCTGATGTGCTCTGCCATCTGCAGAACCTGTGGGACTCATGAAAATACACACAAAGAAAAGGAAAGATAGTCACTCTTTAAGACACTGACTCTTTGAAATCTAATGGCCATTGGAGGTCATGTCTAGTAGCTTCTGGATGTATTGGCTGAATTTCCTCATAGGAGGAGGGGAGTTTTGAATACTGCAGGAATGAAAAAGGCATCTTCATGCCTTCTCCATTAATGCTGTTTCCCATATTTTTTCTTTTTTTCTTCTCTCATTTTAGTTTTTCCCTTAACTACTCTTCTCTCCCGCTAGACTGAGCCACAATAGACTGCTTTTGTGTTGGTTGCTTCTCCAGCTAGAGTATATATTATAGTGAAGAGGATAGCAGAGGTTAACCTAGATAACCTTTATTTATTAAATTCAGAGGTATGTTTATTTCTCAGAGGAAATGATCAAGGGGAAAAGGATCTAAAGACAGTTATACAGATTCTTGAAGTTCTTAATACCTCCTTTTTAGTGGGACACTTCCTGTTACCTCTACTTAAAGCAAATAGTAACTGACTTTGAAGAGCGCTTTCTAAAATCTGTGAGGTTATTCAGGTACAAGTAACTACTCATCTGAATGAAGGTTTTAGCCCGTGATCTGGCAAACATATGGGCACTTAACTCATGCATTTACATTTACGGAATGAGCCATGAAGCATAGCAATTTAGAAATGAGGAAATCTGAAATGTTGATTCCACATAGCTCTGTAATAAAACTTCCAGTGGTGCCAGGATTTCATCCCACAACTGTAATTAGGTGCTCAGCATAAGATATTGTAGAGTAGGGGCTTCGCAATTATGTATTTGCTGAACTTGAAAGTTACCTACTTAGTTGCCTTATTTTTTTTTTCCCTGGAAAACTGTTTCTCTGCCAATTTGTTCATCTTAAGGGGCTTTCTTCTTGCCTACATTTTGTGGATAGCCACAGTCATTAGAAGCAAATGCATATCTGCAGTTTGATTTTTAAAACAAACTGCAGCAGCAGCACATTGTCATGAAATAAGGCCTTGATTTCACACTATCCTTCACCTAACTTTGCTTCTCCTTTTCCCTCTGCCAAGCTGGAGGTCAGCTTTTAGTGCTCAGCCTTAGTATTTGAAGGCTTATAATGGTATTGATGTTTATGGACACTGGTTTATGTCCATGGACATTATTTGGTTATAGCCCTGTAAAATATGTGTGCTATTCCAGCCTGAGAAATATGTGCATGTGGTTATGCATACATCACTACAAAGGTTAACAGAAATGGTGATCTGCAAGGAATATTCTTATGAGATTAAAGACTCACAGATATTTAAGGCAGGTTTGAAGAGTTATTGGCAAACATGCAGAGCAGTTGTGTGTATATGTGTAAAAATAAATTAAATTCATAGGAGAGTGGAGAAGCAAATCTGAGACACAGGGAAGGCAGAGTTTCAGGTGGCATTCATCCAGCCATATCTGCAAGAATGCAATGATGATGATTTATAATTACTGTGACAAAAATAATGATGATTCTGCTGCCACGTTTTTACCATAGCCTTGGGAATATAATTAATTATGCAATGATCAGTTGATTCTACATATTCACAAATTTAGCTATTTATCATAATTGGTTTAGTCCCTTGGAATTAGTCCAGACTTTTCACTTCATGCAGTTGGTTGTAAAAGGGAAGTGGAAGAAAGCAGATTTCCTTTAGCTGCATACACCAAATCAAAGTCTGATCTACACTAACAGAATCCTCATTACTGATTGCAGTACTTGTTTATTCTTCCAGGTTTTTAAAAAAGCAACAAATAAATAATAAAAAAAAATAATACTCTCACATAGAAACCATCTGTGTCTCCTCTTTGGAGATGGTTTCAGTGGATATCAAAACTTAACTGATTCACATGTCAAAACACACCTTTTCTGTATTTTATCTGCATTTTATCCTCTGGCTGTTCAGTGGTCAAATTAGATTGAATTAGGGGGATTCAGGCTTTGTGTTTGCTTTCACGCCCACCAAAGCCTTTCCCTGGTTGTCTCCATCCTAATATTGTCATTCAAGGAAATAATCTGATTTCGTGGCCTCCAAAGCCCTTGTTACTTATGAAGCCATTTTATTCTTGACTCTGTTTTTGACAGCTCTGTAGCCAGAAGATATTATGTCCCAAGCCCTCTACCCTCCACAAGAAAAAGACCCTGCCAAAACTAAAAAATGCTATTGACTTTGACGTGGAAAGAAAGAGGCATGCTAAAGACTAACTGAAGGATGTCCAGGTACACAGCCAAATTCCTGGATATTACCACAGAATTTCACGTTAAGCTGAACATCAATTTTGATGCTGTTTGTCTGTAAGATTACAAAGTAACTAGAATCCTCTTGCTGCCTTCTAGGGACCCTTATGCATTCAGGCACAAAACCTAATACAGCATCAAATGTTCCCCAGAGGGTTTGTTTGTCTGGGCAGCAGCAGGCAGAGTGATAAACAAAATGTCACAGATGAAGGAGCAGTGTAGGCAGTCCTATGTGTCTAGCAGCCATAGACAGTGAGCTGTGGCACGTCTGTTATCAATTTGTCTTAAATCATGCAATTAGATGTCGTTCTTTATCACATGCTAATCACTAGCTTCCTGGCCTAATTATACCTGCTAGCTTTCAAACACATGGGTATATAAATGGGTTCACTGTAATTCAGATTTGGCAAATAGATTGAACTTTTCCATGTTCTTTAATAGCTGGTTACAAGCTGAAATTGCAGCATTTATATTGCTCAAATCACTATTTCTTCATCTCTGTGCAGCCATATACTTCTTGCTACCTTGGGTCATTCTTCTAGGTCTTGGTATGCCTTGGACCTCCCTCAGAGGTGAAAACACAGCTGATCAACACCAAATGCTTCATTTCCTGAGGTATTCCCATGATAAGGTGAGTTGTTGTGGCCCAGAGACACATTAAGGTTCCCTGTGGTTTTCTGATCTTCTGGCCCAGTGAGCCAGAATGAAATGACTCTTCTCTTAGTGGCAAACAATAAGAGAAATGATGGCTCCATGGTGAGCCTTCCTTCATATGGGATGCAGAGCTGAACCCGAGTCCTTCACTTCCAAATGAGCACAGGTGTTTCATTCCCAAGGTCTCTGTTTCTTGTTATCTTGAATTCTTTTCCAGCCATTTCTGTTTGTAATGACATCAAGGGCACTGCTAGTGTCAGGGACTACTGCCTGTTTAGTAGGTCCACCTTCAGGAGGTGCAATATTAGCAGAAGCAGCAGCAAAATATCTGACTGGTATCCAGAGAAACAGGGCTACAGGAAATTGGGGAAACCTTGTGTCAAATGGTCAGAGTCCAGTCTCCTGGGTCAGCCAGGTGTTTTCCTGAGAGGTTTAGGATCCCAGGTTTAAATTTCAAAGGCTTAAATCTGCTCAAATTCTTTTGTGGGTCTTTAGATGAATCTAGTTTTATGGTTACATAAATTTTTGGGCAGTAGTAGAAGGGACTCTGTTCCACTGCAAAAGAACTGAAATAAAATGGCAGTAGACCTAGGCAGATCAATATCACTCTTCTGTGTAATTTTTAAAAACCAAAGTTGCAGCAGAAAAGCCAGTTATTGCAACACTACTTAATTCATTTAGCAATAGAGTGCATTGATTGATATTGTCATAAATAACAAGCCACTTCATCTGTGCCCCCTCACTGCCCTATCATATTACACGTACAAGCTAAGATGAAAAAACAGCTTCAGCCCTTCTGAGCCTCAGGCTAACAAGCCTTATTGATTGCACTTGTCGTGAGTAATCTAAAGCTAAAAGATAGCAGCCCATAGGATTTGTATCTAGGCGTTGTAGGCTAGGTTTGAACCCACACCATTTTCTAGGTGGGTAGTGCCTGTGGAAGCTATGCTGATTTCTAGGCAGCTGACATGTTTTACTGGAACCAAGTGCAAGCAGAAGAGTCTTGTTCTGAGCAGTGATTGGCAAAATCAATCCTAATTAGGCTGCAGATATTCAAGGCCACTTCTAAACCTGAGCCTTTTCTTGATCCCCTTTAATTAGGTATTCAGATCAAAATGACACCCTGAGCTATTATCCTGCTTGTTAAACCCACTCAGTCACTTGTTGTCTGAGCAAACGCGTCTACGTTTCACCAAGCGACATAAACGGTTGTCTCTGTCAGTCTCTGCACTGAGGGAGCTGCAGCAGCTGTGTCCTTCAACATCTTGGATTCCAGGGCTCACTGCACAACTTTGGAGTAACTTTGTGCAAGTTGACTTCACACTCAATCCAACTTGAACTGTCACTTGTTCTTTTTCTCTGAGGGGCTTCAGATGTACCTCCTTTATAGGTGCTAAATCAGAGCATTTCAGAAGTAACTATAAGGGAACAAAAGGCATTTATTTTGTTTGCTTGTAGGTTCTTATCTCACATGTGAGCTGTCACTCCTAGCCTTGCACTTCCCAGAAAAAGGAAGAGAAGAACATGTTAGGTGTGGGAGCTTAGTGGCTTGAATTTACTAATTAGCAGGGCTGACAGTCAGGGGCAAGAGAGGAGCAAAGGCTGCTTAATGAGCGTGCATTTGGGGGCTCATTCAGTATTGTAGACATGACCTTTTCTTTAAAAATGTGCTGCAGACACAGATTTCTTGGGCCACCGTGGCATGCTGAGGTGTGAGATGGTCAGTGACACTGGACAAAACACCTGAGCTAGCAAAAAATTCCCTCAACTTGCATATGGGTAAAATAGCAGGTAGAACAGGAAGGTAATAAATGTATTCAAACCATATTTATAAAATACTGATTTTTTTTTTTTTTGAGAGGGGTGAGTAGAATACTTTGAGGCAAGGTACTGTACTCCTGTGGTTGCTCATTCAGTAAAAAGCTAAACTATGTATGACAAAGCTAGAAAATTTGCAAGTGTTAAAATAGGTGCTGTTGTGGGACACAGTGAAGGTTATGCCAATGAAGGTGTTTGCTTTACATGGAGATCAGCAGATTTCAGTGTTTATTTAGATCAATGAGTCATCTTCCCTACTTAGAGAGACTGGTAGAGTTCCTTCTATAGAATCCCTCCCTCTTTCTTTTTACATTTATTTTCTATTTTTTTTTCTTCAGTGTAGTTTTGCTGCTTATATTATTTAGTCATTCTACCAGCTTTGCTGGATGTAATTTCCTTACATACTATTTGTTTTAGTGTTTTTATTAACTTTTATAGCACAGGTTTTGTTGCCACTTAGCTACTAAACATTAATGTAGTGCATACAAAAAATATAGTTCACTACTTACTCTGAGAAGTAGCAAAGGGAATACCTTGGTACCATTCCTGTAAGAAACACCATGAATTCAAGATTTCAGAAATAAAAACAAAGGGAAAAAAATAAATCTTGGTTTCATCAAGCTTAATTCTCTAAAAGCCATTGTATACTAATTTTGCTAGGGAGCATAATCACATAGCTAGAGAGGAGTTTTTTCATTTTCCTTTGACTTTAGGATACAACTGAAAATTCTGGTCAACTACTGTTCTCAAAATGAAAGCTGTAAGTAGGGCTTTTATTTGTGTCTGTTGTGTGTGAACTTGGACATCATTCTGTGATCCCAAGGGTCATTTCCGGGGTTCATTAGTCCTTGTGTGCTGTAATTTCCTGGTAATGCTGGAGGCAGTTCTGGACCTGCTACCCAGTGGGCAAAACTTTAAAGACCTGTTTGGAAATACATACTGAATAGTGCAATTCATGTTCTAATATGCTGTAAGTTAGTCAGAATGTGTTTTCTTCAACTTGGGGTTCAGTTGCTCTGATATGTGTTGGGACACCTGGTGACTTTGTCACCAGTGCTGTCTGATTTTTTAAGCTGTTCTCATCATGGAAACCATTTGTACTGGAGTGAGACATCCCCTGGATTCCCTTTAGCAAGGTACTGACAAGTGTTCTCATGAGCAGCACATCCAGTCCAGGAATCTCAGTGGGAGCTGCAGGTGGAGCTTTGGGGGCAGGAGCCAATGACCCCCAGACTTTCCTGCCCTAGAGCATGAGGGCATAAAAGTCCAGAGGTTCCTTTGTTCAGTCTGTCCTTGGAGACACCAGCTCAAGCTGTTATTTTTTAATTTGGTAATTGCATCAAAATGAAATTATTTCAAGAGCTGTTGGGGAAACCTGGTCTGACTGCAAGTTTTGGGTGCACAGCTGTGAATGCACCACGGCCCCAGCTCAGGTGTGTGAGTGTGACTGCCAGGGTGGCACCTGGGCAGCTGAACAGGGAAGGTAATTCCTTAAAGTCCTGTCCAAACAGGTTGGACTTGCAAGAAGGAGGGAGTTGTACACTGGACAACACTTTGCAGTGTTGGCTGCAAAGAATATCTGCCCCCAAAGGATCCTATTGTGTGCACAGATACTGACAAAATCTTTAAAAGTTTGTTGTATCTTGTTATTAAGTTTTACTGTATTTAATTCTTGGAACTGAGAAAAAAAGCTTTATTTGGCTTTTTAAATAGATTATATAGTTGTTTAATGAGATTTATGGTTTTGGGCTGCAAACACTGTAGATAAGGCTTTTTGTCTCTTTTTTTTTTTAATTGAAAATTAAGGGAAGAAGAAAAAGATTTGTTGGGCTGGCAAAAAATTAGGCTACCTGGCTAAGAGGATCTGAAATTATGAGCTGCCACTTAAATTCATTACTGTATTGATGAATATGCTTTATCGATTTTCAACATGTAGTCCTGAAGTGCTATTGATAAATTATGAATCCAAAATGAAAAATATTTCTTTATTACTCACGTTAGAAAATGAACATGGCAAGATTTACCAGTAGTAAAAAAGTCTGTCTTATTTCTATTCTTTTTGGCCAAAATCATGACCTTCAACTTTCCTGCATCACTGCTGGCTAATCACCGAGTTTCAAATTAATATTCTTCTGTGTAAGTGATCACTGCAGCATGACTTCACGAAGTTTGCTTGAGTTTTAGCCTAGATTCATGTAAGTCTAGATTTATAATGTATTCTTGCCAGGTGTCCAAGAGGGACGTTTCCTCTTCCTGAGGCTATCAGATACCCTCAAAATTAATAATCATATTAGCTGTGTTTTTTTTTTTTTAGTTTTCGTGATCCAAGTGGCCTGGAAGCATTAAGAGATAGGTAATGATGCTCACGATCTGGGTTGGATCTGACCTTTTAATATCCGTGACAAAACAGAGGGTAAATAAATCCCTTCAGAAAGAACTTGACATTAATTCCACCTTATCTGCCCAAACCTGTCAAAGGTTACTACTCATCTGGGCTATTAAAATGCTAGTGTTTGCACACTCAGAGAAAATTGCTGTCTCTTGGCAGAACAAGAGCCAGCAAGCCAGAACAACAGTCAGAAAATACAGGTTTTTTCACTCTGCGTTAGAAACTTGTTTTTAAGGTCTTTCCTACCAGCTTTCTCCAGATAACATTTATGAAAGTCATGTTTTGCAGTGATAACTTGATGCTGCACCAACTCCTTATTTGAGATAATTAGCTACTCTGTCTTTGATGTGTGCTTTACAGTGTATCATTATTTTTTTCCAAAGTATTGTGTTGCATTTCCAGGAATACTGACTTCCCCTCCAATTATTTGCAGTAACACAAATTCTTTTTTTTTTTTTTAAACTGATGTGTAAGAGTTAGTACTGTAAAGTTCAGTACCCTGTTACTGTTGCTACCTCCTAACAAAGGAACAGGAACCAAATTTGGAGAAAATGGAGCACAAACAGAAAAAATACTTACGTGGAGACTTACGGAAAACTGAAGTCAAATACAGAAACACAATTCAATGTTCATTTGTGGAATAATTTACTCTTGGGTGTTACTTCATGTCGAATCACAGTTTGGCTGGATGGATGCACAAAGTCTTAATTCTTTTTTCTCTTGGCTTTTTGTTAAGGGAATGGAGAGAAACTGTTTTAAAAAGAGGTTAGCCCTTCACGATGAAAGAAACTGATGTATTTGATTCTTTAAGAGAGATGTAGACTGAAATTTCCCAGGGTTTTTCAGCCACCCTAAATGCAGGACTTTGGGGAGATGCTAAAGCACATTTACCCATGCACCCTGACCTTTCCCAGCCCTAATATCAGCATGAGCCACACCATCTTCCTCCCTGACACCTTTCATGGTGTGCTTGTTGCCACTGGAAATCTGGATGCATTGGCCTGAAGGGGCACAGGCACTTCAAAAAGGAGTGGGCACAAATGGAGGGCCAGGGCAGTGGGGCTGCCTCTGAGGTTCATTTGTTCTGCAGTCCAGGCAGAACATTGGTATTTGCATTTTCAGGCTGCAGTGGGGATTTCTGTAAAAAGAGTCTATTAGCAGTCATGACTGGTAACTTCAAAGATGCCCTTTCCTTATTGCAGGCTGATGTGTGTGTGGCAAACTATAAAGTCATGCATAACATTTACAATGGTGAAATATACCTCTGGCATGCTACAAGATTTTGATTTGCTCCAGGAACCAGCTCTTGTCTCACATCAGCATTTTATGTAAATAGAATGATTTTGTTTTTTCCCGCAGACAGTAAAAATAAGAATGTAGTTAATGTCCTTGACAAAATATATTAGAAAAGAATTCTACAAATGTATTTTCTTTTCCCTGAGGAGAGCAGTTAGAGATGGCAGAACAAGAAGGTGTTGCAAGAAAATTCTCCCATGAGCACTGAGTTTTCTTCCTCTTGCTACTTTAAGTTAATGCTATACAGGACAAACTGTAATGCTGACCTCATATTCCTGATCTACATGTGTAATTCAAACACATAAAAGTGCTGAGGAAAATCAGTGATATCATTTGATATCATTCTAAGCACAGCCTGGTATGTGCCTCCTTTATACTTTCCCTTCTGGTAGTAGCTACTCCAGAGAAATGTGCGACCTTGGTGTTTTCTCTTTCCCACAAAACTCTTCACTCAGCAGATATATATTTTTTTTTAAATCATTATGAAGCAATTGAAGGTATATATTGCTTGGGATATAAACATAAAATTTCCAGGCATATTTAATCAACCTGGAGGAACGTCCTTGACCAGGACTGTTGTATCTTCTTCAGAGCAGGTGAAGACTGGCATTTCCTTGATGGAAGTGGCAGTGAGAATGTCTCTGGTGTTGTCACCACACTGCATTAAGCAGTTCTGTGGTTTGATTATTATGATACACCTTCTCTGTTTTCAGTGGCTGTTCTCTCTTTATCTCTAACTCCGGTTAAAAAGGAAAGTTATGCCATTTGGAAAAAGGGGCTGGCAACTCAGGAGGACTACAAGGGTGTTGTGAGGTCATGGATGGGAGAAAATTAGAAAGGGCCAAATCCCACATCCCAAATCCCCAGACTGTACTGTTAATTTTGTTTTTCACTGTAGGGAACACTCAGCTGTACATATCAAACTCACAAATCTATTAATAATTGTGTTCATCTACACAATTATATACAAATACAAATAGCAAGGCTACAAAGCCAAGCAGAAAGTTAGGAAGTTAAGAGATAGTAGAACTATTTGCCTGGGCAACATTACTCTGGTTAAGTATTTGCATTTTTATCTAGGACTTCAGGGGCCGTATTTATTTGCTTTGTTTTCCCCCTGGAATGGGGATGCCTCTAAGGGAAAAAATGGCTACAATTTTACTAACTCTCATACTAAGTGTGAGATAATTATAATAAGGGGCTCTTGCAGAACTCCTGTAATAACCTTTATCTTTATTGCATAGATGGCAGAAAAGGTCAAGATCTGTTCAACTAGTATCTTTGTGTGGCAGACTTAGTGTTAGCTTCATGCTTTATATACATAATATGTCCTCAGAGACTGCAAGGAAAGCAAACAGACCTCATCAATTTCTCTAATGATTCCTCTGAAAGATACTTTTTTTTTTTTTTAATCTTGGTTTGTATTTTTAGCTCACTTTAACAACACCTCTATTACCAGGCTGTCAGAGACCTCGTACAAAGAATTTATGTTGGCTTTCATAAAGAAAAATTAGATGCTATCTCAAGGACAGTCTCTACTTTTAATGTCATTAAAGCTAAATGAGTTATTGTTGATATTCACTGAGGAACAGCAAATAGAATTAGATAGAGAAAAATCTTAGTGATAAGATGATGTGCTGGCTGTAACTGTCCACTGCAGAGAAGAGGTTATTTATAAGCATTGCTCTCTTTAATGTATAAATAACCTGTACTTTATACTGTGTGGTAGGTTCTATTAATCCTAGGGGAGAGATGGAGGCAATGGGGTGTGGATATTAGTTATAATACTCTGCATTTCTTGAGTAGCACTGAGTATGGGGCTGGGCAGTTCAGCCCCAGGCATCCTCAGCACCCCCAGATGCTGCAGAGGAAAAGACACCTGGTCTGGGCCTGTTGGCTGCTGGAGAAAAGCAGAGCTCATGAAAAGAGGGAAAGATTATGAGTATGTTGCTGAAAGATGGTGTTCATCAGCACAACACTGCTACCTCTGTTTTGAGGTCTGTGTCATGTTTCACAGGATGGGTCAGGCTGGAAGGGACCGCAGTGCTCATCTGGTCCAACCTCCCTGCTCAGGCAGGGCCACGGATTGTGTCCAGGAAGCTCCTGAGTATATCCAGTGAGGAAAACTCCACAGCCTATCTGGGCAGCCTGTTCCAGTGCTTAGGCACTGCACAACAGAGAAATTCTTCCTGTTTTTCAGGTGGAACTTTGTCTGTATCAGTTTCTGCCCAGGAAGTTCCCCCTGATGGTTTCTTAGGGTACAACTAATTATGACTGAATGCTTCTCAAGTTTAGTATGAAAAGCTTCCTTCTCTATTTGGACAAAGAAGCAAAGGTAGGCAGTGGTATTTCACACACTGGAAGATTCCTGCATCTGCATACTTGGCACTTAACACTACCATATTTGCTTTAAATCAAAAAGAGAAAATTGCTTTGTAGTAGAGTGAGGAAAGAAGCGAAACGGGGTTGAAGATTTCCCTGTTCTTACCCAGCTTGCCCAGGCTCATAGGGAAAAGCAGAGAACTCTGTAGATGATAGAGAATTTTGTAAAAGGCTGTTTTCCTATGGTAATCCCACCTATCTAGAGATCTGTGGTACAGATGTCATCGACTTTGTTTCTTGTGCAACTGAGAGCTCTTTACCTGTTAACTCCAAAGCTGGAGTGGGATGAATATGGAGATCCCACAGCATATTCTACGGGCTCAAAGTGTCTGTAGAAAAAAAAAAATGAGGTATTGAATTTCCTGGTAGGAAGGAAAGTGCTACATATTTCATTTTATGTCTGTGTTATAAAGACTGAGAAATTCTTTTAAGAAAGATCAAAAGCAGATGAATTTATATGTAACATCTTAATGCATAACTGTTTTGTTGGGGTATTGCAGAGCGCTATTGCTAATGAAAAAGAAATGTTAAAAGAACATTATTAAGCTATGAAGTTAGAAACCTGAAGGATAGAAAATGTCATTGCAAACTTAATTAGACCCCCTAATGTGTGTGCAGTGGGAAGGGCTTTAATTACCTGATCACAAACTATTTTTTGCACAGCATCATCCATTCCTTTCAGGATAGAAACCGGATAGTCTTTAATTAATGAGCAACTATTCAATATTTTGTTTTCTCCTCAATATGCCATCTTAAGTGTTACTCACTGTATGCTCTTCAAACCCAACTCCAGACCCATAATTATTAATTTCTTGATGGGGAATTCTTGTGAAGCGTACTTCATAAGAAAATTTATTTTATAAATATTTGTTATTTGCGTACCATCCAAAAGACATGATGGGTTATCATGATTTTTTTAGAAAGTTAATTGTGTCACAAGGAAAAACCATAAGTTATTTTGGAATCTTAAAGCAAATAAAACTATTTCATGAGTTTATGTGCATTTGAAGAAAAAATTCAATTTACTTAAGCTGCATATACTACTTGGTGAAAAAAATCAGATCCCAGCATTTTAAATAGTTTTTTATCTTCCCTCTCAGCCCCACCCCCCCCCAGCATAAGCTGAAAATGAGAATTTGACCTGCTAGAAGACAAAAACAAATGAGAGCAAGAGCATGCCTGGTGCCAGAGAGAGCTGTTGCCTCCCTTGCTGTGTCATTAAGGCACTGAGCTGCTCTCTGTGCATTGGTAGGAAGCTGCATTTAAAATTGTTGCTGTGAATCAGAAAGACCAACCCTGGTGATAGTGAGAGGTAGCTTTTGGAATAAAATACCTCCTCTATTCCCAGGAATGGATACTTGCTCTGCATTTAAAAGTCACCGGGTGGTGTACAGGTGTACTCGTGAACCTTTTGCTGATGAGCAGAGTCGTGCTTGCTCCTTCTCCTTGGCATGCCCATCTGTGTGGTTTTCCTCATACCCTGTCCACAAGGAGGCCTCTCCAAATAATTTAAGACAAAGTAGTGTAAGTGGTTGCCTGAGAGGCAGGAGTGACCTGTCACTGAGACCACTCTCTCACTTCCAGATCAATCTCTTGATAAGAGGATTAGTGTTTTTAAGCAAGTGGAGAGAGGTACCAGCACTAAATGAAGTGACCCAGAGCTTTATCCCTTAAGGCATAGTTCAAAACAAGTTTGCAGATTTCTATTTAAATGCCCACATTCTGGGTGTGCATAAGGGTCAACAAGGATTTGACCCTAAAATTTCTAAATTGTGGTTGGAAGCCTTGAAATCAGTTATTCTGCCTTGCTGTCACAGACTAGGAGCTCTTCCTATGAATCAGCATTTTTTGATTAAATGTAAACAGTATTTTAGAACAACTGTCTTAATTGTCATTCTAGTTGGTCTCCATAAAACTTGTGTCTCATAATTGGTAGTTCCATCTCTGAGGTGCAAATGGGAAAAAGTGTATTCTCACAGGCGTGATAAAGGAAACTCTTACTTTTTTCTGACTTTCTCTCCTCTTACTTATTTACTGGGACACCACATCCCTGGCCCCCAAGTTCTACAAGGATAAGGATATTAGTGGGAACACCTGCTTTATTGGGGAACTGCAAATAGCGCTGGAGATTTCCAGAAGCTTTCTCCACTGCTGGCTGAAGCCAGGGTCCTGCAGATGTAATAAATGACCATATAACAGAGGGGAGGGGAGGAGTTCACGGTACAGCCCACAGAAGTTAGGAGTGGAATGCTGATGCTGGAATGTTGATGCTTCACAGCTTTTTGATACCTGCTTGGCAACCTTAATATTTTTGACAAAGAATGGTGGAAGAATGGGTGCGTATGTGTTGGTGTGCGACCGTGCTGGTATCTTAAAAAAAACAAGTAAGAGTGGAATAAGCAGACCTGATTGTGTGATTTTATTGAGTCTTGCATGGCTCAGAATTAGAGTGGGAGGTCCATATTTGCTGCTGTTAAATGTCTGCAACAGGCAGGAGCACCTAGTTTTTTCCTTGTTTGATCACTGGTGAAAAGCCCTGAAAAATTAGACCCAAGTTTTTTCATGAAGACCACCGAAGCAAGGTGATAATTTTGAAATATGAACAGCCACAATAAAACTGATATTGTTTCTTCTGGTCAGCTCTATGGACTTTGCAATATTTTGGGTTGGATAAAGCATTTGAATAATGGGCAAGGTCTAAGAGGACAGATCCCAAGGGGAATGTAATCCTGGAAGTGCTCTTACCCTCCCTACGATGCCTGCTTATAAACATAAATTCTGTTTGCTGGGGAAGGGAGAGCTACAAACATGCAAATTGTCATTAATTCTGCCTTCAATCAAAAGCTCACAGAGCAGCTACAAGGAAGAATAATAACAGTTAGAATAATTGCACTTAGATCCCCTAAAATGTGGCACTTCAGCTTGTGTCAGTAATTTCAACTTCTAGCCAGGGAGGCAGCATATTTATCTTGTCAAAGAAGTAAAAGTTAGTCCAGGTTTAAAAAAACATATGTCCTTTGAAACCAGTGTATTTATTTTATTTAACCCTATGGAGAAATTGTTGAAGTCACTCTTTTTAAATAAGTAAAGATTCTACACCTTTCAGGTGATATTGCTGGACTCTTTGTTTGTTTGTTTAGTTCTTCTAACTGTTAATGTGACAGGACCCTGGGATCTGTCACTGTGTATTCATTTAATTTATAGGTGAGAGGCTCCCCCTAAAATGGCCTCCATAAAAATATTATGCAACTTCCAAGAGGGTTCTTAGAGGCCTTCCTTCCACATCCTTCCATCCTCTTTTCTTTATCAAAGTCCACTAATTTCCTTTCACAAGCTGCTTATATTCTAAAAGTTTAGTAACTTCACAACTGCTCTATCCACTTTTGTTATCTGCTGTTTAGCCATTGCAGTTTCTGTATGCCTTGAAAACCATTTGTAAATTGAATTATAGAACTTCTTTTCAGTTTTTAGCTCTTCTAAGTGATGTCAAGTTTCTTGACACCTGCAGTTAGTGGTAATAGCTTGGTGTACTCTGGATAATGGTTCTCTAGCAAGAGAGAAAGATATGTTTCTACATGGCTATTACTTTATAGGATTTTTACAGAAGTGTATAGCAAGTTCTCAGCTAAGATCAGAGCTTTGTGCTCCCATGCGCCAGAAACATCCATCAAGTGAGGTGATTTGTCCTGAAGAGAAGCTGTAAGTATGTGAAAAAGACTGACAAGGTATTATTTAGCCCTGTTTGACAGATGAGAAGTCAGGACCCAGGGACTGTCTGGATTAAGTGGCAAAAAAATAAATGGCTTTGTGAGTCCTGGTGTCCTGTTATTGTTCAGTCCAGGGACTTGGATCCTGGAGAATGTTAGAAATTTCTTATGGTTTATACAGTTAATTTCTATTTGCATGGGAGTGGGAGTGAGAAAGATGGGTAAGCAGTCAGTGTAGCATCTTGAGACAAGGCCAAGATATCCACAGAAACATTGAGCTCAGTAAATGCACTTCAGATATCACCAGAGAGACCGTGCCCCCCATGAGAGCAGCCCAGTATGTTAAACTACAGACTGGTGAACTTTCTTCCTTGTATTTAATCTGCTAAATAGCTGTAATGGTTAATTCTGAAATACTTCTGTCTGGTTGTATAATGCATCTTCACAGGCAAATGTCAAAGTCAACAATCTATTATAAAATGTTTTTTTTACAGTGTCACTGAAAATCATAATGGATTTCTTTTTCTTTAAGAAAAAAGAGAAAACAATGTTATTTGATAGGAGAACAACATGATGCTTTTGTGAGAAAGACAGTTTTTTTTTAATTTCAGTCAACACTGGGAGTTCATGTGCTTTTCCTCACTTCAGTGGGATCAGAGCGACTTGAAATTGGCTGGGGATGCAACAGCTAAAGGTGTCACTTTGTGGCATTCATTTGGAAGTGCACGATGCAGGAATGCTGAATTAGCCCTCCTGCTGTGTGTCCCGGGATGAGCTGGAGCTGAGTGATTGTAGTGTCAGAATGAGAAGTAGTTCAATGGCATAGAAGGAATATAATTTCTGTGTGTACCTCGGGATGTGCACAGACCGGGCTGGGCTGTTAGTGGAGATCACTTCTGAGAGGAAATATGATTTCCTGACTATCTCTAATAATGGTAAATCTAATTCATATTTTCATATTCATTGCTGAGTATTATGCAGACTCGGCAAGTTGTTAAGGACAAAACAGAGTAACTGTAAGATACATGAGCACTGAAGCACCAGAAACTGTAAAATCATAGATACCAGGAAGCAGGAAGTTTGTGGGATAGGTGGAACGAGCACGCTGCTATCTTGGAAATTTTGGTGCCAGGCTGTAACCGGAAAGAATTTTAGGTGCCGTTCAGTGTAAGGTGCCATATTACTGCAATAAATTAGATACATTTTCTTGTACACTATTTCAAGGGACAATGGAGGGTAAAAGAATTGTGAAAAAACTCATACTATATGTCTGCATTTCTGCACATTGAAGAATTTAAGCTTTAAAAAATGTTTGCTGTCCATCTCCTCGACCTACCTGAGTGCCTTTTAATACAACTATTCACCACTAAAGGCAGTTTCAGCAGTATTGCTTCTTTTCTAAAAATAGACTGCAAGAGCATCTTTGTTATCTGCAGTGTGAATTGTTTTAGTAGGAAGCTACTTTTCTACAGTATCATTTCTTAAATTGCATATTACTTTAACAACCACATCCACCCAAAACATAATGATTGTGACTGAAGAAATGCAATTCTGAATCACGAAGTGGAATGCACAAGGGTTTAGATGCATGTGACAGCAGTTTTCATTCTGCATATATATGCAGGAGTTGTGATCACAGCAATAAGCATTTTCTTCTGCTTGCAGCAATGCCAAGCCCAAACCAGGCTGGATGAGGCCCTGAGTAACGTGGCTTAATGAAAGGTGTTCCTGCCCATGGCTGTGTGGTTGGAACTAGATAATCCTTATAATGGATAATCCATTCTATCATTCTGTGAAACCAAAATTCAAGTGTAGATTAAAGTATGTCCCAGTGAAATGAGCAGAATTTCAGTGATGAAAGAATGTATTGCTGAGAATCATTTTAGTGACATTCCTTAATCGTGTTCTCAGAAGGTGGTACATATTTCAGCAGCTGTAGTGTGGGTTTGTGAGAACCGTTTTCCAGATCAGCAGAAACCTTGAGAGGTGAGCTGGCTTTGTGCATTCCCAGCAGTGTGTTAACCACTGTTTGTTGCTGAACTGTCCTTCACTCCTTCTCAACACATCTTGCCTTGCAAATCCAAGATTTGTATTGAAAATAGTTGCAAGAGCCTCCTGTAACAAACAGGCAGAAAGCCAAGGACTGGCAGAGCCTCTGTGGAGAGCTGGTGGAGAGTGTTGGGTTAGCATGACCAAGGACAAGTCAGGGGTGCAGTAGATGCATCAAAAGCCTTGGCAGTGGTTGCTGCAGGCACATCTGAAATGGCTTTTCTAGCCCTGGGTAATGTTAGAGTCAGTCATCAGAGGAAGTCTGATGGGCAGAATTTTCAGTGACCTAAACTAGCAGTGCACATAGTCGGTAGGACAGACTCGTACTCCTCAGTGTAGGTTAGGTAAGGTTTTCACAGCTAGAAACTGAAGAGCTTTCCTGACAGCTATACACCACTTCCCACACATGCCCACTCTCCCCCAGAGAAGGGGAAAAAAAGCTCGTATTTCCAAGTTGACATTAGTTATGCTCTGTTGAATTCATAGTGGGACAGTTAGTAATGTGTTTAAGAAACAAGATACGGCCATATTGTTGTTTCCCTGTTTAATTTTTTTCTTGTTTTAGTCTATTTCCTCCATTTAATACTTAAAATAAACAAGCACAAGAAAACACAGAAAAAATGTGGAAGGCTAAAAATAAAAAAAAAACACCACAGAACCTTTCCACTTACATGATTCAATTAAGCACATTCTTCCCATGATGCATTGAGGAAATATATTATAACAGACACAAAGCATTTTGTAGTGTTGTATTATTAACTCCTTCTGGGGCCAGATGATTTTTCTGCCAGATTAGAAGGAAGGAGGAATAGGATGTAATGTCAATTAACCTAATTGCTGTGGGTCTTTCAACACTAGGGCTCATGTGCATTCCCAGAATGGGGATACAAAAATGTGTGCATTTAGGATTTCCAGATCTTTGGAGAGAGTTTAAAATGCCCTGGATATTACCCTGGTGAGAGCTGTGTGCTCGTCTGCCTGAGCAGTAAAAATAGGCTATTTTTATTTAATTGAATGGTGGAAAGCTAGAGATTTTCTCACATCAGTCCGATGGCAGATTCAAGATTTTACATATGTCAAAACAAAGCCATCTGGATTTGTTTATGTTGCAGTTAGTCTTTTGCAGGAGTCCAAGTGGCTATTTGAGAGCCACTTACAGCATCAGCATAACAAATAAACATAGGTCACGTTACAGCCCTTTCCAGTTCCTTGGGTCTACGTGGAGAACCCTTTGCTTACACATCTGCAGGATGAGTGTGTGTTAGCCAGAGTTGCAGAAATGAAGACAAGGTCATAAAAAGTCACATCTAGACATATGAAATCAAACCAATTAAAAGACTGAGTCCCAATTTTAAACATTCTCAATGCCTTGTCTTTTTTCTTCCATTCTTTCCCCTCTCAACCCTGTTGCATTATATGGGCAAAAATGTTATTTTTGTGTTTACAAATGCAGGATTTATTCAACAGAAGATTGAGGGTTTTTTTGGGTGTTTTACATAAATAAAACATTTTATTTCTGACTTTAAAAAAACATACAAAACCAAACATTCCTGCTTGAAATAACAGAAACCTGTTTTAATTGATTGAAGGCAATTAAGAAGATTGACTGCTCAACCCCCCTTCAATCCAGTGAGGAATGGTTCATTGTACAAGTGATAAATTAAGATGGTTTGTGGAGTTCCTGGTGGAACCTTGATTTGAGGTTATGATTTTGTAGCAAATCACGACAGAGCAAAGCTATCAAATGATACTGTCTATCCTTTAAAGAGACCTCCAAGTCAGCTGGCAAAGCCTTTTCTATTTGTCTATGGGGACAGAAATCTCTCAGTTTTATGGTAGTTCAGGATGGGAATGGCTTAATAAAGATCACTAAAAGAGAAATTAATACATAAATAATACATAATTAATGGAATCACCAGCACAGATTAATGGTTAGTTTTAAACATTTGTTAGCCAATGGATACAAAATCTTTCAAGTCCACTTCAATTTAATTTTCTTTAATTGTCAGAGCTCACAGGTAGGTTTTCCTGGCCCTGTGCTGTTATTTCCTTTGTCTAGAGTGGGGGGCACAGATCAACTCACACATTGTCCTAAGCACCAGGCATGGAACTTGCTCTATGCAGCACAAGAAGGTGCTTGAAGCAGTTTGTATTTGGGATCTGATCTGATTGTGCCTTGGGTCATTATGGTGAGGAGGGGCAGAGTTTGTGATTTTTGATCCAAGTGTGATGAAAACTAACAATTAGGGTGACCTTAGAAATAGACCATGTCTTTTCTATCTACCTTTATGGTACAAAATGAAAGAAAGAAGCATTCATCTGCTTCAAATGTTCAGTTCTGCTTTCCTTATACATAATGGGAGCTCTCATGAACATTAGGAGTGTGTCCTGGCCCTCCTGATTTCTGCCAGCTGCTCTCCACTGGGTAGGGGAGGCTGATAGTGTACCTATAAGACCTGGAAGCTGGAGTGTTCCCCTGTTTGTCCCTCCCCATCTGTTTGGATTTGGAACTGGAAATAGCATTTGGATTGAGAACTTTGGAGAAAGTCAGCAAATCCCTGAGAGCTGCCAAGAGGGATAGATACTTCCTGGTGGCTGAGAGAGAGCTCTGCATTTTGGAGACTTGGAGGATAAATAAGTGATGGGGGTGTTGCTGGGGTGTAGCTGAACTTGTCTAAGCCACAGCAGGGACACCTCCAGGGTATGTCCAGCCTGAATATTTTTTTGTAGATTTTTTTTTTTTTTGCAAGAGCTGTCTGAAAATGTTCAAGTAATAATCTTCAGTTCTT
Organism: Trochalopteron elliotii; assembly: GCA_024734555.1. Classification (NCBI taxonomy): domain Eukaryota; kingdom Metazoa; phylum Chordata; class Aves; order Passeriformes; family Leiothrichidae; genus Trochalopteron; species Trochalopteron elliotii. The sequence continues at coordinate 4,661,824 of JANPWX010000011.1, forward strand.
TAATTCTGGATGAATTTGAGGCAGAAATGTCTTTTTAAAGTAATGAATATAACTTTTTTTTTTTCAGTAGTGTGGATGTCCATTCAGATACTGACTCTTCCTAAGTGTGATAGAGTTTGTAAGGATGGGCAGCTAGGGAGGGAGGGGAAGGAAACTGATGGATGGTGATACCAGGTCTGTGTTTGATTTCCAGACAACTTTGCAGTTATGATCTCTGGTTCTGACTAGTCAATTTATGGATAAATTTGCTCTTTGAAAAACTACCTATGTCAGTACTGGGTTTTTTTGTTCAAGGAAAAAGATCTTCTTTGGTGACATTTTTCAAAGAGAAACTTTGAAATTAAGTTACATTTTTATTGTTTTTCAGATTTCTCCTGTTCAGTATAGTTATTGGAAAATAAGCCAATGAATAAATAGTTCACAAATAAAATTAGTTGGGTTTTTGTCTTTCTTTTTTTTTTTTCATTTATTCACAGGTTCCTGTGAAATGTCACCAGCTTCAAATAAGAAATTTCCTTAATATGTTTCACTGGGGGAAAAGAAATAGATGTTTTTCAACTCTTCTGTCAGCACATACTTTGAGACACTGAATAATTATGAATCTCAATATACCCCTTTATCTAACAGCTTATATGTTTTATTAGTTTTGTGGTTTCTGAGGTTTTATTTTTTCTTTAGAGGGTTGATGAAGAGATCAGTACAATTTAGCAATAGATTTGACAATTCATATAGACAGACCTAGAAACCTGACAAGAAAACACATCTAGAAATCCCTAGTAAAACAAAAGCTGCTGGGTCCACAAATTTTCTGAAAATTATGTTGGATGTTTGGCTTTCATGTTCTAGTAAACATGAATAATAATTCCCCAATCTCCTGCTGTATCTGTTATTCATTATTTTATAGCTCCATGTGTATTCTACTTCAGACAATTTTTTTCAGGCTAAAAAATCCCAGTCTGTTTAATCTTTCAGCATTCTGAAGATATTTTATATCATTGTCCTACTTTATGGCTGTTTTCTATATTTTTTTCCAATTCAGCTATATATTTGTCAAATGGAGAGACAAAGGCGTCAAAGTTTTCAAGCTGAGGGTCACATAACTGTTAATATGTAATTTCAGTGCTTTCTGGATGGCTTGTTCTCTTCTTTTTCCTGCAGTTCTTAATAACTTGGAGTTTTTGGGCATTTTTGAGTCCTGAACTGATGTTTGCACCCAGCAGCGTACAAGGCTTCAGGATTCCTGGGTGACAGTGGCAGATTTCCAGCCTATTTCAGATGGGGCATGTGGTGAGGATGATTCTGTTTGTGTGGTGTGGTGCTTTACATTTTCTGATCCTCTTTATTTTCCATTTTACGGCCTGATCTTTCCATATGAATCAGGTTCTTGTGCAGCTTTTCAGTCAGTCTTTATTTTCACAAGCCAACAACTTTTGTGTTATCACTGAGCTGTGGTAGCTCTCTGTACTCTGTGTTATCTTCAATGTGACATTTAGAAAGCCAGAAATAGCATAGATCAGACTAGACACGATAACTGCAGATTTTATTTTGTCATATATGAGCTTGGTTTGATTTGGTTTTTTTCTTTCAGTGGTTTTCAACGTAAGTTGATGGAAGTGCAAACACATGGTATCAATTATAACATCATTATCAATCCATAAACGGATTCCTTTGAAGGCTAATAATATATTTGTAGGGTCTGTATTTCCTCTTAAAAAACAAGATGTCTTTTAGTCATTATATAATGATCTGCTTGTTTGTTTTTTCTGATTTTTAAAATAATTTCTTCTAATTTATAGATTTATTTGTAAGTGGGTACCACGATCTGTCTTAAGGCCTCCTAAAACATGCCCCTGCATTTGCCACCTTCTGTTTCTCTGCTAATGAAGTACATTTCCATGATAGGATAGTCATCACAACTAATAGTTGAGCAATTTTATACTGAATTTCTAAGTTGTGGTAGAATATTAACTGAGCTTAGTGGGTTTTCTCTGGGTTTTTTATATGCTAATTCAATACTTCAATTTAAAATAATTTTCTCACGCATAACTGAAAAAGAGCCTAGAGCTGGAAATACCCTAAGCTGTATCCTGTACTGTGCTCTCATGAAAAAAAAATTAATTCACCATCTCAGCAATGGCCTTGTCTTCTTCAATACTGTCTTGCAGCATTTTTGTCAGGTTTTTTTTTTTCTTATCACATGTTCAGAAAGATATTTATTGCTGGTTTTTATGCCTGGTATCAAATGATTTAAAAAATTTAAAGTTCTGTGTTATGCTGTTATTCTGTACTTACAGAGCTGATCTCAATTTCCATTTTTATCCTTTAATTGTGACTTCTTCTTTAGAGGAAAGTCTTCCTACTTCAAATAGCTTCTTAGTCTCTGATTTTACCAGATGGTATTTAGTTTTTTCCTTTTCAAGAAATTTGTTTACAGCATAAGTGGTTTTGATTTATTTTAAATCTCCAATATGATGACTTTAAAATACTTACAGGGTTCTCAAAATAATTTATCCTGTTGTTACTTTCAATTTCTAACTAACAAATCTTAGGGTTTATGGTTTTTGTTTCTTGAAGTTAATCTCTGCTTTAAAATAATACTTTGTGTATAATTCTGCATTTGTGTGTTGAATTACAATTTTGTTTGGAGAGAGTGTTGCAGAGAAGCTCCTCAGCACAGTGTTTTCATCCTGAGTGCTGGTTAAGTTTAAAGAACACGTGTCTCTGATGGGTACCTTGCCTGCCAACTCCAGCAATTATACATTTCTGTTTTCTAAAATTTGGAATTTAAGATGAAAGGACAATTACACTCCCTATTCAGGGATGACAAAGGCTTCTCTTAGTTTTCTCTAGTCTTGGATCTTTTCTTAATGCCTTATCTACCACTGAGTGGAATAATATCTCTGGGTCATGTTTTTGATAACCCAGACATAACACACTAATGTGGAAGAATTTCAATCCATATAGGTGCTAGAGTGTCCAGTAATAACTCATTGTCTCTTTTGGCTTCTAGCCTTTCTTTTAAGCATAGAACCTTTCTTTTTACCAGTGTTTCCCACTGCATCCTTATAAACTTTGTACCCTTTACTGCCTCCTCGATGTGGCTGCCTTTCCCTCATACATCTGCTGGGATGTGCTTTTGAACACACAAGGCATAACCCAGGTTAGTTACCTTTCCAGAGTTAGCACGTGTGCCTTTGACATAACCATAGAGACCTGTATTGACAGGCTCAGCCTAAATTTCCTGAAAACATGCTTTACTGGTTAAAAGGAGTGCATTTTGTCCATTTCTCCCCTATAATCAAGAGTATGCCCTTTAGCACAATTCATTCCTCAGTGAGTCACATGAACACCACTATGGGGAGAAATTGGACTCTTGGAAGGTGCTAATCTGATGCTGTCCAAGGATACCATATAATAAACAATCTGGGAGCCTGTAGAATTTTCCTTTAGTCATAATGTGTTGATTTAGTGGTGTTTTAAAGAACTGCTGTCAAAGCTGTGTTTTCTCCACATGGATACTGGTTCAGGTGTTCATTAATGCTGTCCTGCAGAAACTTGGTGAGTTCAAATGTGCATGAGAGTGTGGCATTGATGCAGAAGCACTTGAGGGTATGTCAGCATCCTTTTTTACTAGAAGTTAAATTTGTGTATTTGCACAGTTCTCTTCTGTTTGCCAGAGAACAAGCTCATCTTTGAAAACTGAACTGTAAATGTACATCCTGGCCCAGCTTATTATTCAGGCCTTGCTGTGTGCAAAGGGTTTGAAAGGAAATCCTGTAATAGATTAATTTTCCTCTCTGTGGGTTGCATTGTCTAAAAACACTTGCTTCTTTCTTCCCTTCTTTGTTACTTTTCAAGGTGTAGCTACTCATACTGCTTTCAGGATAAAAAGAAAAAACACCTTAAATATAATGCCTTCATCTTAATATTTGCAAAAAATGTTAGGTGTTCTTATTTCTTGTTCTGAAGATGAGCTCTTTCATGGATCCTATTCATGGATCCTTTCTTTCACCTATGATCAGGAGATAAAAAGAATAAAAGAGCCCTGTGTGCTAGATTTCACACCTCAGGAGAAGGGCTTGTTAAGGACTATTGATTTTCTCTCTCCTCAACTCCCTCCTCTTTCCCATACTTCCCCTGCTCTTCAACTTCCACCTCTTTTGTCATACTTAAATGGGAAATATTGATACCATTGGAGAGGCTTCTAAAATTTCTAGTTTTTAAGTGTTTGCCTAGCTATGATTTAAGGAAAAACTGTGTGGAAGTGAAAGGGAAAAAGGCAACTTACAAAAAGCAGCATCACATATCTTGCTATTAGAGAGTGCCAAGAAACAGGTTCTCTAGGATGATCTTCCTTGGGGAAAGGACAAGAATGAAACTGTTATTGAAGGTCCTAGGGACAGTCCAGTGTGATGCATCCCAGTTTGCACATTTACAGAAGCATCTATTGCATAGAAACTCCTCTTGCTGAAATAAACTATTTCCCCCTTTCTTCCTGTGTGTTCATCTACAGGAGGGTAATGCTCATTTCAAAATCTGTTTTTTACAAGCACTGAAATTTCAGACTCACTGAGAAGTTCCCATAATCTTCTAATTTCTAAAATAAAAGTAGTATAACAGTTTTTATTGATGGTCTGCTGGGATCTTGGGCCTGCCAAGTGTATCACGACTCCATATGTCCTACTATAACAACGGTAACAGGTGTTATTTGTATGCCAGCAAAAAATTACACTTCAGAGTCAGAATTTCAGGCCTCCTCCTTGGATCAGTAGCAGAAAGTTACTTTTTTTTGTGCTGTAGTTTAGAGAGCACCATGATCTTCAGAGCCTACTACTGCGGATTGTTTGGTGTGGTTGATGTAATGAAATGTGTGGTCAAATCTTAATGGGCAGATATGCATTTGGACAACATTGCACATTTGCCTGCCAAGATGCTGCAAAAGCTCATCTTACTGTATTGCAGGAGGAAGAGATGTGGTTTCTTTAAGTTGCTTTAGTGTCCTCAAGATTAATTTAATGTGGTTCAATGATGGACCTCAATGTGAAAGTGCAATGACAAGACTCAAATGTAGGATGCTGCAGCATTACTGTAATGGTTTTGTAGGAGGAAAATATGCCCATTAAATCTAGCCCTCTTGTGGTAGAGACAAGTTTGTGTAACTCACTAGGCCAGGACTAAGGCTGATGCACTTGACTATGATTTCACTGCTCTGAGGGGTGGGATTGTGGCTTCATTGCCACCCACATGGAAGAGCAGTAATGGGTAATAGTCTGAGGGCTGTACCAGGCTGGGAATTTTTCTGGTAGTGCCCTTAACCCAGGCCCCAGGAGAGTGCAGACTTCCATAAGAGGAGGATCTGTCCAGTGTATTGAACCCTCTGTTCCCCTGAGAAGGGAGTTGCCTACTACCGTAACCTGTCTGTTCTTCCTTCTGAAAGTTGCTATGGGGCAGTGGGAAGGAGGGTATAGCAAAAATGTGTTTGTAGGCACCTGCATTTCAGTGCTTCATAGAACACTCGAGAAAATCAAGCTTACCTATTTTTCTCCTTTCACAGGATATTACTTTTACTGATCTAAATGGGAATGCTATCAAACCTTACAACAGTGAAATAATGTAACATAATGAAGCACAGTATTCATCTGAGGTCACTGTTGCATGGAATAACTAACACCTCTCCGGTGTCATCTTGCTGGATCTGTCTGGCAAATTACAACCAGAGAGATACTGAGTGTACAGCACTACCTATTTAAATGTACTTTGATGAAGTTAAACACAGGGAAGGTTCCCATAGTTCCCCAACAGTGCCAGACATAAACACATTCACTGCATTGTTAATCCCTCTAATTTAATGTAAAGCATGAAGGTCTGCATGAGATTTATGCAGAACAGCTGAAATCTGTGATTAGTGTTGGCAGCAGAAGAGCAGTTTCAGTCTGTTGGCTAAGGTTAATCTAGTCAAGGTACTAGGGAAATATTTATCCTTGTTGTGATTTAGTTAAAAATACTATCTTTATGTAGGATTGCCTTTAAGATAAAGTGCAGGAGGCTGAACACGAGCAGGAATTAGCTGCCGACTTTTAGCTTAGACTTTTAATTTACAAGTTTAATTTTGCTGCTTGCTTCTTGCTTTTATTATTTATTTATGTAGCAGTGATGTTATTAACAGCGATAACAGCTTCACCTCCAGGTGCTCCAAAGGCAAAGCTGATTCTAAAATCTAAAGGTAGGGATCCATTCTCCATCAACGAAATGCAATTTTGTGAGCTGCAACTTCACATATGTATGCCAAGGATGTCTCAGCCTGGTAAGGAAATTGCACTTGGTTCATTGCTGGGAAGAAGAAGGGCAACCTGCCCAACTACAGATTGGATCAGGCACTTGGGCTACATCTGTATGAGGAAATGGAAGAAGACAAGAGACCTATTTTCTCATCCTGAGGAAAAGTGATGTAGTTTGTGTATTATCCATTTGGAAAATTTGCTTTTCTTCAAAGGAGGACTCTGTACCCAAGTAGCCTGTTGGAAAAGGTCTCTGGTAGATACAGAATCTCAGACTTTGCCAAGGTACAGTTTGGCAGACTCTAGAAACAGATTGACACTAATTCAAACTGTTTAAAGATCAAACTGTCCATTTCAGTATAGAAAGGTGCTGCTGAACAAAGCAAGATAATGGAATTTTCTAAGGGTGAATCAGAACAGGGAAAAATGTGCAAAGGGTTAAAAAGTTCTCCAATATTTTGTTTCATTTTCTTTGGTCTAAATAGAAGCGTTTCACTGTCCTTAAGGGATCCAAGAAACTTCATGTTTCTAATGTCACCATCATTACACACATTTTTAATTTTGATACAGACCTATTTCAAAAAGAATTTTATATAGATTGTCTCAATGTCTATTCTTTAATTTTTTTAAATGCTTTTGCTTGCAAATATTTTGATGATGTAAACATGATGGGTATTATTGGAAACGCTGTGGTTAGTTCTACCAACTGTCAGCAGAAGGATAATAAGCAGCATCCTTAATATAAATGTAGTTTACTTTGGGCAGTCATCTATCTGCTGTTAATGATGTTGTTAACAGCATTTGTTCCTGTATTTGGAAAGTAACTAACCAGACAGAAAGGTATGAACGCAGTGTAATGGGGTGGATTAGCAGCAAATAACCTTCTCACTTGAGCAGATCATTTAGGGAAGTGATGAATTAGTATGGACCCTGACACATTACTGCATCTCCTCTCCCCTACTTGTACAGAAACTGCCAGAAGCTCAGAGCCCAGGTGGACACTGCATTGCTGGAGCACAGCAGTCAGCCCCTCAATAAGTAACAAGTGTAATGCAGTCCCAGCAGGACTCCTGCTTGATCAGGACTCATTTTAATCCTTGCTGTATAGGGAAGTTTAACTACCTCTTTTTAGATTTTTTTTTTTCCCATTAGAAGGGTAGAGGGATGAGATGGAAAGCTGTCACTTCTTAGATAATATGTTATGGGAGGATAATTTTGACAGGTGCTTCTTCTATTCTTTCCCCCCCTGCTCCTCCCTAATAGCAGCTCTGACAATGTGCCAGGGGATATTGTTTCTGAGGTTATTGTCTGACAGTGTGCCAGGGGATATTATTTCTGAGGTTCTTGTCAAGGATGGGTGTTTCACAGAGAAAAATGTAGCTGCTGTTGGGGAAGAAGAAATGTAAGCAGAAAGGAGCCTTCTCTTTATGAAGGTAGGATAGAGTTTAGACTGGCTTGAGTCAAATATTCAAGCTGGAAGCTGAATCACGATTCTGGAAAACAGGCAAATCAACTCAGGCTGCTAACCAGAAATAACTGTTTACCTTTTGTCATGAAGACTATAGTGCATTTATAGGAAAGAGACATGAAGTGGAAAGAGAGGCTCAGAGGTGACTGATGTGCCAAGTGGACACAACCTGCCCTCCAGCTTTTAGTCCCTGGACCAGGCTGACAGTTGTTTCCTCTTGGGCTCAGGCTGAAACCTCCTTAAATCAGTGGAAAAAATCTCCCATTTACTCTCCTAAGCAGCCAAGTTCCTCCAAGTAAATTTACTTTGTTTTTACAGATGCTTTGAAAGAATACTGAAAGAAAATTTAACTTTTGAGAAAGAGAACTGGGAAAACAGAGTACTTAGTTTTGCCATCCATGTACCAAATGTAGCTGTGTGGTATTGAAAACAGAGCTCTAAGCTTCAGCTCTTAAAAGAGCTGAGCAGTCCTCCTTGTCGTCCTTTCCTTCTCCCCAGGGTCTGGCCCCCCTGTAACACCAAAAGAATTTTTTTAAGGCCAGATGCTGAAAGAGAGCAACTCCCAGGGGTCAAGTCCTGCTGTGAACTCCTGAGCCGGGCAGCTGCACTGAACTCACCCTCCAAACCAGGAGGAGCTTTTAGCAGCTCCCAGTCTGGACACAGGGCAATGGAGATGACAGGAAAACAATTTCACTGTGTTTCTTTGTGACAAGATATTAACAGTTCTGGCTTGATGGGTTAGGCAGGACTTTCTCCATTACATCAGCAAAACAACATTTTTCACCGCTGGCATTCACAGGATGCAGAAATGGTGAAATGTTAAAAAACCCCAAACGTTTAGACTTTGAAATCATATTTTAGTTTTTATGTCTTTCTGTGTTTTAGGGCTGAGCTGAGGTGAAGGGGGCAAGTTTCTACAATTACCTGAACTGACAGTTACTTTTGTTTTGCAGCAGAAACTAAATGTATTTTTTAATTTTCATTGTTGCAGAAACCTGTAGCCACAAACCTGTCCAGGCCTAAGGTGCAGCTAGCAAGCACTGATGCAGTATAATTTTTCTGTGAAAACAAACCCTGTAGCCATCCCATTAAAATCAAAGGGTGCTGAGTTTCCATAGCGTGTATTTATGGCAGTATTTTGTCCTTGTCCTGGTAACCCTCGGTCTCTTTCCACACATACAAGCAGAGACCTAGCACCCCTGCCATAACTTGGTTTTAGTCACTGGTTTTCCTCCAAACCTGGATTTAGTACCCACACCCAATAGCCCCACTGTGTTGCATTCCAGGCAACACAAACTTCAGCAGAACTGAAATTCCATTGCTTTTGGAGAAGATAAAAGTCAGAGTTTGTTTCAGCCTGAAAAATGTGAAAAGCTAGGCAATGCTTTCTCCTTCCTCTTTTACATTTTCATGTTGTTTCTTCATTGAAGATACATGCTTTTCTTAAAGTGCATGAACACTCAAGTACTTGGGAGTCATTCTCCGGGAAATATGTTCTGGATCACAGCGCAAACTCCTAGATGGTGATCTTTCTCATCTGGCTGAGGAAGTTTAAAGGAGAGGATGACACTGTTTTACTCAGAAGTACTGCAGTTTTGGGATTTATGACAGTCTTAGCTGCTTTTTGTCTCTCTTTGGCTCCTTCACTAAACTCCGGATAGCTTGAATCAGGTGCCCTCTTGTCCTTTTTCTTCAGGCACTGGAGACAGCACACTGTGATGTCATGGCTGAGATTTGAAGGTGGAGTGCTCCTTTCTGTCCTGGTATTTCTTTACTGAAGGTTGAAATGTTGTAAATTGCTAACATCTGTGTTGTATGCCCTCTGCACATTTATAATCTGATTATTTCTTTCCCCTCAATTCAGTTTTGCTTTGGCAGAAATGAGAGTTTTCAATATGTCTTAAAATACCTCCCCTAGAAGGTAGTTAACCTCAGGTCTGCCTGCTCACTGTGCAGGGCTGAGGATTGTGCCGACGTTGCTGCTTGCACACTCATTTTGAACCCATCCCATTACCTGCCTAACAAAGTGGGAGAGCAGAATGTATTCAGCAGAGCTGTCAGGGGAACCACCTTCTGCAAGTCTGTAAATAAGTTGCCATTTGGTGTGCAGAGAGTTCATGCTGGGGGAGGCTGAGATAAAGTCCTGCATCTGATCTTACCTTTTGAATTAATTAGGTTTTCATGAGCAGACAGTTGCACCCAATTTCTGCTTGTGTGTTGGGAGGTGGAGACCAGTCTTAAGAGTTTGGCCAAAGGATGATCTAAAGCTCATCAGATCTCACGGTATGATCTGGCATAGCTCTGAATTAATGCATGAGGTAAAGAAACAAATATGTGTCTTCAGGGTTATCACACAACTGTCATATTTCATTGCAGTTGTGTGGCATTTTCCTGAACTGCCCTTAAAAAGCTTTTGGGATCTCTCTGAATGGGAGAGCTGTAAAAATAGCCCATTTAGTTGAACCATTGTGTTTCCTGAGGGACTCATCCATGCAAATTCTGGGCAACAACAGCAGTTTTGAGATTTATGCTTCTTTTCAGAATTTTCTTTTTCATTTAAACTGGAATTCCATTTTGTCCTACTCCACTATAATCAATGAACCAGGTGAGCTGAGCATTGGGAGGAGCACTGTGTATGCTTGTCTCATTGCCATTCTTCCCTACATGCTGACAGCTGGTGCCCCAGAGGCAGCACTGAGCCGGTTGGACCCTGCTCCAAACCACTGCAGCTGCTCTCCCCTCACCTTTTCATGCCAGGGGGACCTGCCTTAGCTAGCTCATAAAAAAAGTCTCATAAAATATTACTGTGGTCTGTGTCACAGCAGAGCACCATGCAGCCAGACATTGTGAAACAAGCTTGGTCTGAGGGGCAGCCCTGGCCAGCTGTTAACCTTGCAGCTGCTGGCACTGGGGAAAAGCTTTTGCCTTCAAGAAACTGGTGGCAAAATTTGGCACTAATGGAGGTCTTTGATTTATAAGCCCCATAGAATGCCAGAGGCAGAATTTCCCATGTAAATCATCCGTCTGTTGTGTTTACAGGGCTTGTTAAAAGACACAGATTGAAGTGCTGTGCTCCCTCCCAGAGCAACTGCATTGCATGGGAAATGCAAGTGCTTTGTTTTCTGCACTGGTTTGTCATTTTATTCCTGGGAATTAATCCTTATCAACAACAGGTTGTAATAGAGGCCATTTCTCAAGAGTACTTCTGCCATTCTCACCGATAAGTTTACTGTTAATCAATATTTGAACCTCCAGGGCTGTGAAATCTGGTACTGCACCTCATTTCATCTTCTTTAATGGATGGATTTTTTTTTTCCTGTGTCAGCTGTGGATCTTAAGTTTTCAAGTGACCGTCTGTGGCAATTGGTATTATTCAATCAATGTTCTACAGCCCACAGGTGGTCCATAAAGCATCAAAAGGTGATCTGTATAGCAGTGGGAGTTGGAAGGGAAAATCAAAGCAATCCTGAAGGCACACACACAGTCATTCCCTGCTGGTAGCAGCGAGCAGGGATGTGCCAGCAGCACAAAACCATCTCACAGGCACAGATCAATGGGTACAGCATTGCCTGTGGATTTCCTTCCCCCATAAGGGTCATTAGCTCTTTGCATATTAGAGGAGCTTGAGAAAAAAAGTGCTGTAAGGGCTGTATTGGACCTCTGAATAATTTATTTTTACCGGGGTGGCTCTTTCAGTGTGGGAAGGATGTTTTTACATAGCTGCCCATCGGGTTTGGAGTGAACTGATCTGGAGGCTAGATGTGAATAATTCTGGCTCTTGCTTGAGGTGTTGAGGGAAGAAGATACCTAGCAGAGATGCCAGTGGGTAGGCAGTGAGATCAGCTTGCAATGGGTGTGGTACAGCTGTGAATCTTTTCCCTGGCAAAATCACAACCTCCTTGATGGCACAGACAGTCCTTAAAGTACACTGGACACCCCAGTATGAAGGCGTATTTTTTCTTCTGTCTCTTGCTTTTCACCTTTACTTTCACTCGAGTCATTGCATTTTAAGCTTTTCTTCACAACTGGGAGGACTGGAAAGTCTCTGTTCCCCCCTTGTTGTTCTTTTTTTTATCTTATTAAAGGTGAGACATTTACATAATTACAGGACTCCAAGAACATGAGCCTTTGGAGCAAGCAAACAGAAAGCAACAGTTTCCTTTATATATCCCTTAGTGTCTTACTAAAAATGTGAGGACTGCTACAGCTGTGACTGTGAGGTTTACTCTCTACTGACAATTTCATTACTGAGAAGAACAAAATTTTTCACTTGAAATATAAAGAAAAACATCTCTGATGGACTTTCTGCTGGAATTTGAAATCAGCTCCTATGTGGAAAGCAGTATGAGTAAGATCAGGACATATAAAAGTACTGTTTGTTCCACTCCCCAAAACATATCTGCCATATTTGGTTAACTTTGAATTAACATCAACAAAAATCTCCATTAAAAAATATAATATAGCTAAATTTGTGAGAGGTTAGTTAACTGTCACATAATACTTGTAGATAACAGGATCTTGTGCAAAGAAAGTTCAGAACTAGCAGGTATACGAAAAGCAAAGTGTTGAGGGCAACTGAGATAACCAATTTTTTTTCCTGTTTTCAGCCTGATAAGCTCCTAATAGAAGTAATTTTACAGATCTGTAATGGATTAACTCCAACCATTATCTGAGCCCCGCACAGCTGCTCACTCTCCCTCCGTGGGATGGGGAGAGAATTGGAAGATTAAACATGAGGAAACTCATGGTTTGAGATAAAGAAAGTTTAATGGGTAAAGCAAAAGCCACCCACACTTTTGCAAGCAGAACAAGGAGTTCATTCTCCACTTCCCATGGGCAGGGAGGTGTTCCGCCATTCCCAGGACAGCCAGGCTCCATCACACATAATGATAACTTGGGAATACAAATTCCATCGCTCTGAGGCTGTCCTTCATCCCCCAGCTCTATGTGCTGAGCATGATGCCAGTGGGATGGGATATCCCTGTGGTCAGCTGGGGTCAGCTGTCCTGGCTGTGATCCCTCCCATCTTCCCTTGTCTCCTCACTGGTGGGATGAGGAGCAGAAGAGTCCCTGACTCTTGCAAGCACTGCTTGGCAATAACTAAATCATCTCTGTATTATCAACTCTGTTTCTAGCACAAATCCAAAACACAGCCCCATACAAACTACTATGAAGAAAATTAACTACACTTCAGCCAAAACCAGCACATGATCACATGTTTTGAAGGGTAGTTTTTCAAGGAGGTAACTGGGATTTTGAGAGATCGTTTCAGTAAAGTTGTTCATCTTCAGAGGCAGGCAATAACAGCAACGAAATGCAAAAAATATTTTAGGAAGGGAGATCTATGTGGTCTTTTGCATTCATGACTGGGTGGAAAATAAAACTTATTGTATATAGAAGAGAATTTCCTCAAGTTACAGTTTTTAAGGTGAAATGAAATAAACATGGTATGGTTTCAAAGGATTGTGCCTTAGAAATGTTTCAGAATATTGTTTATTTAATATAGTTCTAATAAAACAATTGAATGCTGAGTTTAGTAAAACAAGAATATACTGAATTTGAGGTTTTATGCTATCTATAATAACATTTGGAAGAAAGTTGGAATGCTTGCATTTGAGGAAAAGAATTGAGTGGAGATGAACCCCTAATCTCTTTAATACCTCCTTCAATCATCACAATGAATTGTAGGTCTATCTTAATGGGCTTATTCCAATTTTGCTTACAATTGCATTGTGTAGGTGAATGGTGCCAATTTTTGAACTGCAGATGCATTTTAAACTGGTACAACTTTTTGTGATGAAATTTTATGCTTACAAAATACAGGACCTCTTTTACAAGTATGGCTCTCCTGTGAGAGTATGTTTTTGTGTGTTCTCTCTTTGGTTTTCATGTTTTACAAAACTACTAGCTTCAAATTCCAATCCTAGCTGAATTGCTCAAATGTTCTGAGGATTGCAGGAAGTCTGTGATATTCCTGGGCCAATATTACAGATAAGGGTGTAAAGATGAATTGAAAATGCTTCAGGCAGGAATACAGTCTTGATGTTTTTCTTCAGGTTTGTCTTTGAAATCCCTCGATCATTCTTCATCCATGAGAGAATTTCCACTTGTTATATTATAATTCTGACTAGGGCCATTAACTTTGGCTTGCTGTTGCAGGCAATTAATTAAATAGGTAAGGAAAAGAATTAAATTATTATTACTGTTTGCATGCTTTAGTTCTCTTGGGTGCAAACACAGTCAAAATGCTGATTCTCCTGTCTACTTACTCAGGCTTTTATCTCCCCCCGTTCCTTGCTTGAGTTTTCTATTGGGTATCTTGAAGTACACTGTCCTGTTCTTCCCAGACTCTGAAGGATTTCAGTGGCTTGTGTCTATCGTTTAGTACTTCCATGAGTGCACCAAAGGCTAAATTGAGCCCCATCCTTCACTGTGTCTGTGGGACTCTGACTATTTTAGGAGTTAATGGAGTATTATGGTGCACAGGAATAGCCTGGGTTGGGAGAAATTGTGCAGGACCTTCAGTATCATCCCCATCTACAGCCTGCTTTTGTAATTCTGTGTATCCATCCCCCTGCTCTGCTGAGGTGCTCTGTATGCTGCTGTCTCCCTTGTTTCCATTCATAAGAGATGCAGCACTCAGAAGAAAACTTGACAATCAATTTAAATAATTTTAAGTGACTTTGAAACTAAGAATCATGAAGAGGGGTAACAGTTCACAGCCTTTGTTCAGAGTGCTGTGTTCACCTCTTGCTGCTTAATGTCTCACCAAGGCTCTTTGTCCTTGCAGGTTTTCACAGGGAACAGCAATGCTGACAGTGTGGTTCACCACAAACTGCTGCACTCCATGAAGGCTCGATTCCTGCGCTTCATCCCTCTCAAGTGGAATGCTGGTGGGCGGATTGGGCTGAGAGTTGAGGTCTTTGGCTGCTCTTACAGTAAGTGGCTGCATCTTAACCCACATTTTGTCAAAGAGTTTTACTTGGTGCTGGCCGTGCTGTGGAAAGAGTGCAGTAAAAGTTTTATGAGTTAAAATGTAACATGAAATACACTTCCATTGTTTATTTTTTTCAGTAGCTGTTCTTGCCTTTCTGCCCAGGGATGTGCTGCCCATCTTGCTCAGCTGGTGAAGCCTCCTCAGAGCTGAGCCCATCACAGAGCAATTTGCTGTTTCTGGGAGTGTCAGGCTGCAAAACCTTCTGCCCACTGGAGGTCACAAAGCTAATTGGGATCTTTATAGGGCTGTATTTTCCTAAACAGTTAATTTCTAAATTTAAGGCAAGTTACCTAGTTGTAAAGTGCTGTGGATTTTGCTGCTCTGGTTGTGTTTGAGGCTGATGACTTTATAGCTTCAGAGTGTAGAGAACCTGTCTGCTGATTTAATTGCTTTTACATGACAGCTTTCTTTGGCCACTCTTAACATGTGATGGTCTTTGAAGATACGGTCTGTAGTGTTTTGGGCTTTGGAGCAGCCTGCAAATGTTGCTGGCTTGGGGTGTTTTGGCAACAAATCATGTTGTAGTGCTGCAGATGTATGTATGACCTATGGCCCTGGCAGACTGTAAGTGTAAGGCAAAAGGACTGAGACTGCTCCATTGCAGAAAATGGAAGTCCCCTCATGAGGAAATACAAGTCCAGTATTTGTTTCTCAGGTGACTTTGTGTTCGTTTTTGTGACTTGAGATGCTACTGGAAACAGAGGATATTTTATTGTGGAGAGCTCAGGGGATTAACAGCATTTTACCAATAAATTTGGAGTGGTGTGGCACAAGTCAGCATCATGTGACACCACTGTGCTGATACACCTCCTCATTGAGCTTAGGTCCTTATGTGCTCTTCCCAAGCACAGATAATGGGTTGTAACAGAATAAGCTTAAAAACTATTTGTGAGACAACCTAAATTCCTCTAAGCTAAATGATAGAGAAGTTTATTAAACTTCTTGATTCACATGTTCCCACTGAACAAAAACACAACTCCAGGACTTGTATCAGCACATGGGGCCTTGTCACTGCACGTGGATCTCAGGGCTGCTTCACGTGGTTTCACAGGAAGATTCTTATGGTCTCTGTGTATGTCTGTCACATCCATTCAGCTTTTTCTAGATGCTGTTTCTCCACCTGTACAGGCACTGTGGACTGACCTACAACAGCCTGGTGTGGATGCAATCATTAGGGCAAGAGACCTTTTTCAGGTATATTAGTGAACAGGTAAACTGAAAGCTGAAATTCAAAATCAACTTCCCTCAGTGACATAATTCTGAAACAGCCAACTAATCTGTTTTCAAGAGCTTTCTTCTGTTAATGGTGCCCAAACCTCTGCAGTGAAGTGTGCACTCCAAACAGTTGTGTAACAAATAGAACTTGAACTTAGGGAAGATTGAAACTTTTGTGGCTGATTTTTCTTTTTTTTTAGTGCTAGTCCATGTGATGTACTACATGAGCACTGCTTTCATGTCAGACTGTGGTTGTATTTTCTATGATACGGAGAAGATTTCAGAGTCACTTGCAGGCTGAGTTGCCTTGTGTTATCATCTAAGTCTTCATCTTTGTCCTGTACCGTGCAGTTGCAGGAAATAAAAGTGCTTGTGCAGAATTAAGGTATGAGATTAAAGTGAGGCAGGAAAGAAATAAAGGGACTCATAAAACTTTTACAGGGTGTTGAAATATTCATTCCGTTTGTATAAATGTGCCATTCGCATTTCTCTCTGGCAAATTGCATATGCCAAGCAATGCTTGTCTACAAGTTGTGCTTATATAGTTTCACTGACTTGGCTAGTCCTAACCCAAACACACCAGCACTGTACAAAAGATGTTTTTGATGTGTTTGATCATTTATAAAATGTCATCTCTAGTGGTATACTGACAGAATATCTGCTGCAGATCCTGAACTGGTGTACAACTACATAACTGCATTTTGTAGTGTTGATAGCAGAGAGACTCATCCACCATGTTCAGGTGCAGCACAAGAAATATTAATAATCTGGGGTAAAAATTACAAAGCTTAAGTTTCTAGAAACAGGCTTGTTGAACAAGACAGGAAGGAAACTGAACTAGAGCAAGTATATTGAATGTGCACCATTTTCATGCATGTGTCTGTATGTGTATGAAAGAAGGGATGTGCTGCTGAGAGTAGAAACAGCTCATCTCTGAGAGCCACCTATGGCTTCCCAGCTACCTTTGTAGGTGAATGTGACAGTCTTGTGGCAGTAGAAGGCTCTGGTATCTCATTTTTGGTGTATGACTCTCCTGTGCAGCATTCTCTGCTCGAGAGGTCCCAGGAACACAATCCTGTGGTAGCTTTTCCAAGTGCAGCTCTCAGTGATGACTGTTTAGTAGGGGCTACATGGAAGGCATCAGGTCTTGCAGGTCACCTGCCAGGTGACACTCTGCCAGGACACAGCAACAAAACATACTGAGGAATCCTGCTGTGTGCATTGGATGCCAAAGTGGGTAACAGCCTGTGATGGTACTGTGCTGCTGAATGGCACTTCCTGTTGTTTATTGCTTCTGCTAGAATTAATTTATTATGAATATATTCCTCAAGTGTCCATGTCAAACAAAAGAGCTTTCATTTTTTGTCTTTTTTTATTTTTCCTTCTTCCCTTTTTGTTTTCACCCTCTGTTTGGCTGCCAGTTGACTTTGGAAAAATAAAAAACATGTTTTGAACAGAAGAGCTATTTCAGATTGTGAGTGTACCTGATCCTATCCCATACAGATTGAAGTTCCTATGAAGGACTCCAAGGCTATCATATAAGCTGTAATTTACAGATAGCCTGCTAATTGTTTACTTTCTTCAGAAAGTATATTTAAATGAAAATTGATTACATTTATTTGAAATTCCCATAAAGATCTCATCTCTCTCATCTCGTATTCTCAAAATAGATACTGAAATAGGAAGGAGATGATGATCTGAAAACATACATTAATGTTTCCTGTTCAGAAAAGGATTGATGATGAGTTCTGTGGAAAGTTCCATGCAGAAATATGTGTAAGCCCTTGCTGTCCCTTTGCAGCAGTGGCTCCAGCAGTGTATTTGTAACAGATAAGCAGAGCTGCAGCAGAGGACATGCTCAGACAAATGGCAAACCAATTGCTTCTGATGCTGGAGGTGGCAAGGGGCGACAAGTGTATCTTTATACTTGGGAAAAGTCTTGTTAGCTTAGCACAAGAAAAAAGAAAATTGCTGACACAATTGCTTTTATAGGATAAGATTTATAGCTGCATTGAAGATGCTGATCATATTCTATAACTGGTTAACAACCCAAGGTGTATCAGCAGAATGGGGTGTTTGTGCAGTTAACAGGCTGGGATACCACAGGAGAAAAAATGATATGGTGTGAGACAGGATGTCTTCTGAGAGCAGAATTCTTCATTTGCAGTTCAGGACTCTGATTTCTCATATTTTGCTGCCATTGCTTCGGGGAATATGATCTGATATTGTGCTTTTTTATTAAATGATAGCTTTACTGGATTCTTTTTCGGTCTCTTTTTTCTTTTTTTTTTTCTTTCTTTTCTCCCACCTTCCTTCATCCTCTCCTTTGTTTTCCTATGAGATAGAAAATAAGTCGTTGCAGAGACCTGCTTAGTGTCCAATGGTCATTGACCAGTAGTGTTTGTAATTGAATGCACAAGGTTAATACTCAAATGATTGCTTACCGAAAGGAAACAGAAGTTTGTGGTAGGGATAAAGCTGCATGGCAGAACAGTCACCTCTGAAGTAATCATCCACATTCATCCCTTGGGTCTGAGAGGGAGGTGGGCATGGCTTTAGGGTCATTCAAGCCAGTCAGCTGTGACTAGGCAGGGGGCACATCTGTTCCAACCAGGAGCTGTCCTCTTCCCTTCTGCCAGGAGTTAAAGATTCTGTTCATTGGTGCAAGTGCAAGACTGAAAGTTCCTGTCTCACATGGCAACTGTTCCTAGAGTTATTCCACTTTTAGAATGTCTCAGCTAAGTAAGTGTTCACTTTTCCCAAAGTCACTAGGGGGAAGGACTGTCTTCTTAAGTATCGCTGTGTATCTTCTGTGCTGCTGGGAGCAGATTGCTGCACAAGCAAACTGTGCTCTCATACTGCTGCCAGCCTGTCAACAGCCTTGTTGATGAGGACAATGTAGAAAAGAGCCCAGAATGAGTAAAGTCTGTCTTCAGGGAGCATAAGAACACCAGCAGGCAGTGCAGGATGAAATCACATGTTGTGTTTCAGTCTGTTATCACTACAGATTTTCTGAGACTGGAAACATTTTGGATCCTCGTTCTCTTGTTGCAAGAGGGTTATGGACATACGTGGATTAAATAAACACTAAACAAACACTGAGCAGGTTTTCTGGAGTGGCTGTTTTTACCAGGAACCAACGATTTGTTGTCATGCAAACTTCCACTAATGACTTTTGGCTGCCAGTGTTAGCATTTATTTGACATATTCCCCTTTCATTCAGGGCTATTTATTGGCCAATGTGCTCACAACTGATAATTAGTGGAGCAGAGCTTTTCAGAAATAAGTTTTCCTTTGTGATATATGCTTTAAATGTCAGTAGTAGAGCTCTTCAAGAAATCATGTTATGCTGTGGCTTAGTGGAGAGTTAAGAACAAGAACTGAAGTGTGAATTTAGACTGGCTGGAGTCTTGGATCTTAGGAAGAAGATTTAGAAAGGGCTGCTTTTGCAGCAACATTGAATCAGTGCACCCTTGCTCTTGCAGTACATTTGGTTTTAAGGGCTAGAAGAAAAATCAACTTTGGTTGCAAAATGCTGTGGAAATCAAAGACTGTAAATTCTTTATGAGCTATTTCCTAATTCCTGCCTGTGTTGAAATGAAACCATTTTTATAAGACACTTGTGATTTACTTTAACCAAATTGTAGTATTTAATGTAGTTAGGGGAAATTCACAAGAACTAAACTGCCAATTTAGTTCCCTTTATAGAAACTGGCAGTCAAGGTGTCAATAGAGAGAAGTCAGCAATTTTTAAGGAGCTGTTTCTTAGCACCTAATTTAGAAGTTAAAAAGATGGCAGGAATACTTTTGTATTTGTGATAATTCCTAAACTAGCAACCGTTCCAAAAATGATGGGAAACAGCATGTTATAATTCTGACATCACAGATAAGAAGTTGGTCTTAGTTTATTCAGGAGTGAATTTTCCCCAGGACTGAGTTTCTTTGTAGTTTTATTCTCATAAAAAAATCAGTTGCCTTCTGATGGGGAATGAAGTTGAGTTACACAATTTTGCGTTGAATTTAAATATTGTGGTCCCTGCAAGTTTGTACATGTGCCATGAAACTTCTGTACAAACTGTCATACTGACAGGCAGAAATTTTCATGGTAGTTTCCATGGTAACAAATTGTTAACAGCTGTTTTATTTTCTGAGCTTTTAATAGTTTTTAATTGCAAACCTCTTTAAATTTTTTACCAAAAAAGGAAAAAAAAAAAGTTAAAAACCTTCCCCCCCCAGCTCTTATGATTTTTGGTTTTTAAAAAGGAGCAGATGAAACTAGTGTTGATGCTTGAAAGGATAAAACAACTCTCAATGGAGTTTAGGTGACTTAAATTACTCACTTGACACACAATACAGTTGCTGACTGGAAGTCTTGATCATATGAACCTCTCAGTTATTTTTCAGAAGAAAATGCAAAACTGGTAGCTTTGGTTTATCATTGAAATGTATGGTTTGCAAACAAAGATAGTCCATGTTCTTTCTTCTTGGGCACTAGGAAGGTGTTACTACTTGTCTTTGTGCAGGTGCCTCAGTAGTTACGTAGTTTAGTAAACCTCTGTTCAGAATCTTCATTGTCTGATATTCTTAACTTTTAATATTTTTCTTAACAACAGGAAATACCAATTGAAAAAATGGTATTTTTCAATAAATGGATATCTTATACATTATTTGTGTCAAATTGCAGTTGGATAGAAATTGCAAGTGAAGTAATGTATGTCAGTCAGATGTTTGTGTACAACATATTAGTTAAAAATATTTAAAGTTACCTGAAATATTCTGGTTATAGACACATTTAAAATTTTGTTTAAAAATATGTTTTGCTTAAAAGACCACTTTATAAAGCAGAGAGAGTACTGGAGGCTGCTGCTGCCAAAGAAAATATTAATTGCAACTGAGGAACAGAAAGCTTGTTTCCTACCAGAATGATTGGGATTTTAGAGGTTGGCTGAAGGGGAAAATATGTTTCTAATAGGATTTTCAAAGGTGTATAATCAGTTTAGATGCCCAGTTCCCATGAAATCTGTTCAAAAGCTTTTTGAATTGATATTTGAATATTCCTGCCAGCCTAGTCAATTTGCATGCAGAAACATGGCTGATAAATGCCCATCACAAGCAAGCAGCCAGCCCTCGGAGCCTGAGGGGATGCTTATTTGAATGCAGAGGTGGATGCAGGCATGGCTGACATGCAGGAACAGCTCAACAGGCACTTGTGAAGCTACAAAAGTGGAGTGAGTGCTGAAGTGTTCAAAGTAATGAATAACATCCTGAATGCATTTGAGATGAACAGCAAATGTGGCAAGGGATGTTCTGGAGATCTGAATATGGTGGAAGGCACCTGTTCTGCTCTCAAAAGTTAAATGAGAGAGAAGTGTTGTATGAGGAAGGCAAGTGCAGAGGAGTTCTGGTTTTATCCTGGTGTTCCCTTTCTCCAGCAGAGAGAGAGGATTGGAGATGGATGAAATGTGGTTGCCCAAATGACCTGTACGTCTTGTGGATGTACACCCAGGACAATACCTGACTCCAAATTGTATTTGAAAAGATCCTGAAAAAAATACAGTCCCTCTTCTGATGCTGCCCCTCCTTGCCATTTTGCCATTTTCTTTCTTTCCAGAGTCAGATATTGCAGACTTTGATGGCAGAAGTTCACTTCTCTACAGGTTCAATCAGAAGCTTATGAGCACGTTCAAAGATGTAGTTTCCTTGAAGTTCAAGAGCATGCAGGGGGATGGAGTCTTGTTCCATGGAGAAGGACAGCGTGGAGACTACATAACCTTGGAGCTGCAGAAAGGGAAGCTCTCCTTGCACCTCAACCTGGGTAAGGGTAATCAGGATTACTGGTTTGCATGTAAATCTATTAATTATTTTTAGACAGTATCTGTAAATTCTAGTTGATATCAGCAGAATGTTCTGTGTGCTGATGTCATGAAGGACATGGTAGCTGAGCCTAGAAGAGAACTTGGCTTCTCTAACTAGTGCTGAGCAAGTCAGAACTGCTCAATGGCTAGTTCTGATTGTTCACATACCTCCTTTTTTCTTTTTTTTTCCCCGTGTGTGTGTGGGTTTTTTTGTATTATTTTTGAAAACAGCATTCTCAGGAAGTGGTCTTTGGACTGCAGAAATGGTTATTTTTGGTTTGTGTCTAATTTTTTCCCATTTACTCAGTGATTCAGAGCTGAGAATACAGAATTTCAATGATAACATTCTGGTCAAAACATTGTGCACACTGCTGTATGTTTCCTTCTTGAAAACTGTGAATATTCCTTCTTCATTATCTGTAAGGCTATCACTGTACGATTGTGTTGGATCAGAGCATCAGAGGAAAGGCTGGCTTAATTTCTTTCTGTAGAAGGCTGCTTTTTTTTTTTCCCTGATGAATGAAGTACACTGAAGCATGTTGATAATGGTAGGGACTACTGCAGTAGGAGTGATCATACCACCTCTCCCAGCCTTATTGCAAAATCTTCACTGGCTTTGTGTGTGGGTGTCCCATGGTACTGGCCTCAGCAGTCTCTGCTGACTCATGTTTCTCATACTGAGGGGTTTGAGTTGGGCATTTTTCCCCTTGTGCTTAATTATGTTTGTTCTAAAAATCAGTAACTGTTTTCCACAGCTGTTGGACTTCAATTTTGCATAAGCTCATTAGTTGTTGAGTCCCCAAGTTGTGCTTTCTTTCTTTTCTTCTTTCTTTTTCAGCAAAGATTAGAAGTGATAATACATCATTTTCTGATTTGGGATTTGGATGTTACTTGGACCAAAACACTACATCCCAAAGCTCTGAATGGGGGAATTTACCCCACTGAATTGTCCTCTTACAAATGTTTCATGCTAGGATAAGAATGTAGTGCAGTTAATCATATTATGTAACTTCTAGAGGCAATACTGTTGTGAATGTGTATTCTGAGATGAGTTGGGTTTTTTTTCCTTCTGTTGTAGCCCCAAGTTTTACAAAATTTTAGCCATTTCAGGTCCTCTTTCTGCATTCCTATGTCATGGCCAAGGGCTTTGATGACTTCTCTCGAATCTGCTTGCATCTTGCCTGGCAGTTTTGGAGCATGTGTTCTCTCCATTCTGTGGGAATGTGAAAAGGAATACGCACTCCCTTGCAGTGAGAGGCTCTGAAGTGTTCAGACATGTAGCCAGCTGGAAAACAGAAGAGTGCTTGAAATTAACAGGTTAGGGCCTAAATATTTTTATGATTTGTGATCTATACTTTTGGAGAGCTAGGCCAGGTTTCAGAATTTTTATGAACTGAACAAAACACTCTTATTGCTTCACTGACTTGTGCTTTTTTCTTTCCCGGTGAAAATGGACAGATACAATTTTCTTGTTAAAATGCAGAAAGCACAGAGTTGACAGTGAAGTGTCAGGAGTGGTGTGTTAATGTGATTAGACAGAAGATTTTGGTGCCACCCAAAGGAAGCTCTTGAGCCACCAGGACTGAAAAGGCCTGGCAGAACCAAGGGTACAAAGTAGTAATGCCCTGCCTGCTGCAATGTGTGGATGCAGCATCAGTAGCATCTCCTGGTTCATCACTAGGATTTCACAGGGTATAATGGGGGGGAGGGAGGGGTATACACACATATACGTGAATAAGAGACCCAAGGAATCTAAGTCAGTCTTTGAAAAGGATCTGTTTCCAAGAACTCTGGCTTGCATCCTGGAGCTCTGCTCTGTGCTTCCCTTGAGCCCCCATGCTCCAGTTCAGAGCCTGGAGGTAACTCTGGTGTCTTCTGCCTCTCTGTGCCACTCCAGGGGACTCCAACCTGCACTTCAGTAACAGCCACACGTCTGTCACCCTGGGCAGCCTCCTGGATGACCAGCACTGGCACTCGGTTCTCATAGAACGCTTCAACAAGCAAGTGAACTTCACAGTGGACAAGCACACCCAGCACTTCCGGACAAAGGGGGATTCAGATCACCTGGATATTGATTATGAGGTGTGTGAAGCCCTTCAGGTTATGGAAGGGCTTCATAACCTGAAGGGCATTCATAACCTGTGAGTTATGAATGGCTATAAAATGAATATGATGGAAAGCAAACACCCTATGAGCTGTCCAACGAAGATCATTATTTAATATTTACTTCCTGGAGAGCTCCTTTCATACTTTACCAGCATAAACTATGTCAGTGTAACTCCATATATGCCAGCATCAGAAAGTGGCCAATCTCTGTTCAAATATGCCTTGCATAATGTTTGCACTTCAGAGTATGACAGACTAGGAATAAATGAGAAGTCATAGGCTGGGTTCTAGTCCAGTGTTCAGGGAGCAACTGTGTTATCATCTCCAATATGATTTTAATGGCATCACTGTGCATCATCCCTGGATTGAACTGAGCATGAGTACTGTGATTCCAAACCTGAGTTGTCCCTCTATCCAGACACCACTTGCTTGAATTATAGCTCTCCACAGAGATGAACAGGTCAAAATTATTTTACTCCCACTAGGAATGGAAGACCTCCAGAATGCAAGGAAGTTTTAGCAAGGTAGACATCTGTCTCTTCTCCCAGGTAGCAGATGACAGGACGAGAGGAAAGGGCCTCAAGTTATGGCAGAGGAAGTTTAGATTGGATAGTAGGAAAATCTTCCTTACAGAAAGGGTGGTCACACATTGAAATAGACTGCCCAGGGAAGTGGTGGAATCATCACCCCTGGAAGTGGTATTTGGGGATATGGTCTAGTCATGAACATGATGGTGCTGGCTTGGACTCGATCTTAGAGGTTTTTTTCAATATTAGCAATTCTGTGATTTTATGACTCTCACAACCACCAGCCTTGACCCAGGTCCCTTCACATCTGAGCATGTTGCAGAGCATGGTGATCTAGGGAACCAGAGCAGCTCAGCAGGGAAGAGCNGTTCACTTGCACAGAGCCATCCCCCTGTCTGTATGTGTTGAGCTGGCATGGTTCACTGCTTCAGAGACCACAAGTTTCCCCTTTGCACTTTGAATTAATTTCTCCGGAAAGGATCATTTTCTGACACACCCAAGGGAAAAAAGCAGACGGCTCAGCAGTGGCAGGTGCCTGCTCTCTCCTCCTCCAGATGAAATTCCTTTCTTTGCACTTCACAAAGCAGGGTGGAGAGAGTGGTACCTGTCCCCTGGCACTGCTCTGCCAAATCATGTGCACATCTAGTAGGGACAGCACTTGGAGCAGTGGGATTCTGCAACAGCTTTAGACTGAACTATTTAGGGGCCAAAACTGTCACTGCTTTTAAGATGGAGTTGAGAAAATTCAAATAATTGAGTCATCAGCTTTTCTAATTTTGAAATAATAAAATTTCTTACCTCTTGCTTGGTGCCTATTAGGGGAAACTCAGGCTCAAATCTAATTTTCAGAACATTTTTCCAGATGTTCCAAAATAGGGAACATGGTAGAAAAAATCTTCAGGTGTTGTAAATCAGCATCACCAGCAACCACTGTGGCACTCACACCTTGTCCCCAGAGCTTGGTTTTTCACAGTGTATTTTTTCTCCATTTGCACTGAGACAGTGTTTCAGTCAAACATTGCAGCAATGCAGTCTACTGAAAATTTATCTCAGCACACTTTAGGGATTAAAGGCCTTACTGAGGGTAATAAAATCATTACTTTTGTAATTAAAATTATTACCAATCACAAAGGAAACTGTTTTCTTAATAATGCATTGGTGTAATTGATATTGATTTTTCTTTTGGTTTTGAAACCCCAGTACAGAGTCCCTAAGCAGGAGACTTGAAGAATAGGACATGAAAGAAGGAGAATCTGATGTTTTAGAAAGAACTAATGATTCTCACTGGAAAAGAAAACATTGCTACCAGATAAGCCCTCATGCCAATAACAAACCTGCAAGTGACGTAAAGTAGCAGTCTGTTCACTCTTTATTTCTCTGAAGTGATCAATTAAAACAACAGAGGTGCAAGTTCATTAAGAACTTGTTTTCGAGTAAGTGTTTTCAAGGTTACCCAGGGAGGTTTCATTTGCTTACGTATCCCAGCTTGTTAGGTGGAGTGGGAGGAAAAATAACCCCCCAAATTGTCCTTTATTTTTGAAATAATGAACTGAGGTGAGGCTTTGGGAATTGTGACAGGGGAATAGACCTGACCAGGTTCCAGTAGTTGTTAGCATGTAAGCAGTGCCACACAGCAGTGCATGCTCTTGCTGCAGTGGATGCAGCAGGATTGCAGCACAGGTCCTGACCAAGTGTGGTGTGACTGCAGGATCCCCATCTGCATTATATCGCTCACTGGGCTGCTGGCTGTGATGGGGAAAAGGAGTAAAGCTTTAGTGGTACCACCAGTAATGCTTTGCCAGAAAGGTCAGTAAAGTTAATTGGAAATGAGATGTGACATTTGGAAAATGAAGGCAGGATTATCAGAATTTTTTGGGGTTGTGGGGTTTGTTTTTCTTTCTTTTTACTCTCTCTGTTTCTTTTCTTCAGAATCTAAACAATTATGCTGTATTTGTGCAGCTTTATTTTCTTAGGCTCTTTGTCCTCCCAGGGCTTTCAGCCCTTCAGCTGAGTGAGAAGCTGTGACCTGCACAGTGTTAACATCTTCCAGTACTTAGGAAACAGCACAGCAGAAGTTTTGTTCCAATGTGTAGGCTGCAGAACTTCTCCATGACAAAGCTCTGTCCCAAATGCCACATGTGACTGTTGTAAAGATCAAAGCACAGTGAAGTTACAAGGTGCAAATGGGGTATTTGTGTATGTGATAGTACCGTCCTCTGGCTGAAACCAGAACTGCTCAGACACGTGCCTGGTGGAAAGGAGTGACTGCAGTTTCCAGGCAAACCCAGAGCTCTGAGGGCAGGGACAGTTTATTCCCCCATTGCTCTGAGGTTCCTGAGCACAGTGAGCTGCAGCCAGGTGTCACCCTCTGGGCCAGTGGGGCTGTGGGTTGCACACCATGGGAAGGTTTCCTTGTGTGTGGGTGTTCCAGGGACGGCAGCTGGTGGCACTAGGTTAGTGTGCCAAGGCACTTCAGAGCTGCTCTCAAAGCTCTGAGCTCTCTGTGCCAAAAGTGTTCCTCCAGCAGCAGGAATGCAATGGGGGCTGTAATTCCCCCGAGACATGGCCAAGCCCTGTCTCATGCTCCCAGTGATGTTGTTGGTGGGAATTGGTTCTTAAATAATAACCCAAGTGGATGTATGGAGTGGGACTCTCTTGCTTTTGGGAGGATAACACAATGTAATATAATATATACATATACATACATATGTTTATGTAATATTATAAATAATGCTGTTCTTATTCTTTCCAAAAGCTCAGTTTTGGAGGGATTCCTGTCCCAGGGAAGCCAGGAACCTTTCAGAGGAAAAATTTCCATGGGTGCATTGAGAACCTTTACTACAACGGAGTCAATATAATTGACCTGGCCAAAAGACGCAAACCTCAGATCTATACTGTGGTAAGAGACAGCACCATGTGCTTTCCTTCTTTGCTTCCATGCTTTTTGTGCTCTCTGGGTGCTGCTGGCTGCATTGAATGAGCAGAGTTCAGATTTGGATGGCTGTGGGGATAATTAGCTTGTTAAAATGATATTGCTGAGGTTAACACCAGCCAGCACTGGCTCCTCTGGTGAGAGTTATTCAGAGATACATGTGGAAACCAATGAATTTCTCTGATTTTCCTGGTGTGTTAGAATTTGCCTGGGGAAACATTTAATTATTTTTTTCAAGATAAAAATGTGTATATTTAATGGCATGATAGAAGTCATAGAGATTTTTTCCTGGTTAACTCAGATAAAATCTTATTTTCTGAACCATTATCTGTCACTGTTGGGAAGTACAGCACTAGCAGAATTCTACTTTGATACTTCAGTTCATATTATAGAGGAGAAAAAAATACTCCTATTATCACTGGAAATAGTCTCCTTTGTGCTGCTCCTTATTGTATTGGCAGTTCTGAGAACCACTGACTTTGTACTACTGTCTCTAAATGTAGAATGATAGAGGTAAAGCAAGAGGCACTAGAGTCTTATTCAGCTTGATAACATAAACCACAAATATAACTTAACACATAATAATGTGTTAATTACAGATATATTTAAATATATCACAAAAATAGCGAACATTTTATTTTGCAAGAAGAGTGAACTACACTCCCATGAACCTTGACAAACTATATAATGCAGCTCTGTTCAGCTTTTGCCTCACTCTTAGACTGTGCTTCATTTGATAAATGCCTTTTGGCTAGCACTGTGTCTTTGGAGAACCTGGAGATGAAACCACTTCTGGCTCCCATGGCATCTTCTAGTTTGTAGTAAAGTGTATGAATACACTGAACCTAAAACAAAGCAAGCCAGAAGACCAAGGAAGTTCTTTCTGTGCTTTCCCTGCCTAGGGCAAGGTTGAGTACACAGGGAGCTGGAAAATGGAAAGGTGATGGGTGAGAAGTTCCTCCTCACTGTGCTGTTGGCAGTCAAGACTGCCTCCAGGATACTCCCCTGGGACCCAGAGACTTTGCTTTAATAATCTTGAGTTTGATTGTTCTTACTGAGGACACAAAGGCACAAGTCTTATGAGCTGTGTTAAATTGCTCTTCCCCTCAGCTTACTTTCTAGGGAGGGGAGCAAAGAGCCCTTGTCTGCTTCTTAGGTCACTGAACAGCTGGTTGTTTTGCTGGCTGGATAATAGGAAGGCTTTTCTAAAGGGGGAGAGCAAAATTTTTCAATGCACTTTCTCTCAGAAGGGCATTGTCTGGGTGTAAGTGGCCCCAAGCAATGAAACTCTCTGCTATTGCTACACTTGGTTCAGACAATGCTAGATGAAAGGTCTAGCAATCCAACTCCTTCTCTCAATTTAAGGTAGTGGGGATGAGCCTCCATCCTTCAATCTCTTTCACATAAGTGGTGATTTAAACACCATGGTTTCCAGGGGCAGGCTGCTTGACTGCATTTTTCAAGGTTTATGAGCTGTTCTGTGCTGTGTCTGTGACACTTGGGTATGCAAAGTGCATGGAAAGGTTGCCATGCTTGGAGTGTCTCATAATCTTAGATGAGCACCCTTCTATAGGAAAGGGTCCCTGTAAATCTCTTTTCCAACATTCTTTACATCCCAGCTCTTTCTAGCAACTCTCAGGTAGTTCTACGTTATTCAGGCTGTTCCTCTTTCCCTTTTCTGTTCTTCCTCACTCCTTAGCTATTAACTTACTCAAATTAAAGTAACTTGTTCTTGTTAAATGCAGTCTTCTGCCTGCCAGAGTTACTCTGCACTGAATGCTTTTACTCAGTGCATTGAGCCTTTCAAGCAACAAGCTCTGTCTGCAGGGAGCTGCAAGCTTCTCTGCTTCATGTCACTAAGGTTATCTAATGTGAAAATGCAATGAAAGTATCAGCACAGAAGAATAATTAAATGTAGCAGGGACTTGGAACTACTCCTTCCAAAAATGTGTTGCATATTTCCATTCTCTCCCCACAAGTTGGAGATCACCTGAGATGGTTCTGCATTGTTAGTCCCCAAAATACCTTTGTCTCCTAGCAAAAGATAATTCATGACAAACTGGTTGGTTTGGGATTAGAAAGCCATTGGTGCTTAGAGGCATCAGTTTTTGCCTCCAAAGGCAGTCAGACTTCAACACTCACTCTCTGCTTCACTCTGTGCCTTTGTGAGTGTTGCCACAGTCAGTGAGCCAAACTTGGGGGATTTCATGCCCATCAGCTTTGGGTTTTTTTTTACTTCTGACGTCTTTCACACAAGAATGATACACCAGCTTTGGAGGTATAGATTTCCTCTTATGATGTAGTTCCTCACCCATATAAATAATGGTCCCAAATCAGCTGCCTTTAAAGTCAGAGGAAGAAACTAGAGGTTGTCAATAACAGAGGGCTGTAGTATGTATTGTACTCTTGGGTGGTGGCTGTGATTATCATTCTGCCTTGTTCTTCTCTGTAACTCATTTGCAGTTTTCAGACTTGCAATAAATCCCCTTGAGAAGGCATCTCAAGATAACGAGGCAGCCTGTCTTTTTGAACTGGAGCTTGCCTTCAGAATTCCCTTTTTGTATCACTTGATACTTAACCTCCCTACATAGCACTGTCTGTTTGGACAGGCTGTCTTTCTTCTCTCTGGGGTTTCTTCTGTCCCTGATGGCATGATGTAGGCTTTGTGGTGTTTTGGGTTTTGTTTCTTTGGGTTTTTTGGTTTGGTATTTTTTTTGGTTGGTTGGTTTGGTTTTTTTTGGTTTTTTTTTTGTTTGGTGGTTTGTTTGTTTGTTTGATTGGGAGGGTTTTTTTTGGGGGGGCGTTGTTGTTTTGTTTGTTTGGGGTTTTTTGTTCATTTCCCTTGGTCATGGAATGTAGAGTAATGATAGGGAATATTTTATGTGCTTTCCAAGCAATTACTGCAAAAGGTTATGAGAAGTCAAATTTCTTTTATTAACCACTGTCATGGTCACAGGTGGACCCTTGGGAAACCTCATAAAATGCTTTAAAATAGTGATCTAAAGGATTGCCCTATTTACTAAATGTCTTCTCAGCACAAGAGAAGTGCAGACTGCTTGCTCATTATGAGAAATTGCACAGCAGATACACTTCTTGGGCAATTAAGTAGGGGCAAAAAAATAAGCAAGAGCCACAAGAAGCAGAAAGGAAATTGTTCTCCACAGAAGGAAATTTGACCTGTTGATATCTGGGACATAGAAGTCTCCATTGAAGGATTTCGAGCTTGTTAAGAGTGTATGTAGATGCAGGAAGAGATGGGGGTAAGTTTTAAGAAGAGAAATCCATTAAACATTGCTAAATGCTTCTGGCTGAGTGAATAGTTAAGAAAAGAGATAGTTATAGCATCCTGAAAATAGAGGATCCTTTCCACCAGTGGTTACTTAATGCTAGATTCTGGTTGCACCTTTGGAAACTGCTCAAATGTGACCTGTGGCCAGGGTCTTAAGTTGTTTTTGTGCTTCACTGATTTGTGATGCCACCATAGGAAGTTGTCTAGCTGATGAAAAGAAATTAGGAGGTCATGAAAAGATGCCTGGTTTGGTCTTCTCAATATTCCACCCTACTTACTCACTGAAATTGAGAAAAAACACAATCTCCCTTTCTCTTCCATTACTTCTGGCTAATAGAAATTGGAGTTGCATTTTTGTTTAGCAGAGCAAACCCTGTGCTGGCTGGAGAGGAGTACTGCAGGGTCCTGCAAGGCAGAAGTTGTCAGCTCTCAGATACACTTGGGTTTCTGTGCTGGGCTGCCATGTTGAGTGTGACAGTGACAGCTCAGCACAGCGAGGGCTGTGGTGACATGTAAATGTATCACTGTAGCGCCTTGGGGAAATAACCAATTGCCAGCATCAAAGAGCAAGGAAAGATACCTAGTAACAGGAGAGTGTAAACTAATAATTCATTCTCTTTATAGAGAATCCAAACATGCTATTTTATTAAGCTGATTTGAGATACCTTCACATCCTGAGAAGAATTTACTTGTCTGCGAATGTCTCATTCTACCAAAGTGCTCTGGCAAGTGTTGTTCTGTCTGTGAACATCAAGCTGGTGATTTGTGAAGGCCCCTCCCAGGGTTTGGGGAATCACAAGTTAGATTATTTTTCTTATTTTTTGTGCTCCAATAAGACTACAGGAATCATATATAAAAAAATGTTGGAAGTTTTTAATGACGTTTTTTACAACTTCTTGTGGACCAAGTTGAATTTCTAAATAAGTTTTATTCAACTATTTAATGGAGGCATTGGGTCGCATGATTAAAGAGAGAACTGAATTTGCTATTTTTTAGTTAAGGCAGGTGAACTCAGATTCCAGAAACATTTGGTTCTTTTAAAAATAGGTTTTTATATTTTCTTGTATCTTTCTCTGTGCTCTCTGGGTCTTCAGAGGAGTCTCCTTTGCATTCTACCTGCAGTGTGGAATAGCAAGGAAGTCTATATAAATAGCATTCATTCTAAGGTTCTATTTTATTGTTGCTGAAGGGTATAACAGGATTATTTTGAAAGAAATTAAGTGTGTCACCTCAATTGAGGTCTTGAAATAAAGTCTATTTAAATGACATCTTTCTCATTGATTTCAGTTGGCTTTGTCCACAATTCTAAAAGCGTTTCAGTGTGCAAATATATAATCCAGCACATAGCTGCATTAATAAACTCTCCTTGATATAAAAGTTTTTTTTGTGTTAGGATTTTGACAGTTGTGATGACAAGTGAAACAAGTCTTTTGGGGAGGGAGACCATATTTTTTAATAAGACTGGATGATATGCAGAAAAAAATGACATGTTTCTGAGCAAACAAGGCTTTTTTGAGAGTCATCAGACTTCAGAAAATTACAGGTTAGAAACAATTGTTCAGGGTTTCATTTATTACATTATCTGGATAGTCAAGTTGAATGAATAGGGTAGTTAGTTCCTGCTGAGTAGAGGAGGTTGTTTCAAGGTGGGAGGTGATAAAGCTGTTAGTCCCTGTAGGAGAGGAAGAGAGATGGCTAATTATTGTCATAGGAGTTAGCAGGGGATAAGGAAAATGGGAGAAAATGTAATTTCTGCAAAGCCAAGGCTTTAGTATATTTTTTAAGGTCTTATTCCAATTGGTAAGGCCTTAGGAACTCTTTGGCACTTGGCATAACAGAAGGGGGCAAGCTGAGCCCATCGCAGTCAGGAGTCTGGATTGTGTGCAGTTCACACCAACCCTCCTGGCTGGTGTGTTGTGATACACAGATAATTGGAATTTAAAAGAGGAAAATCTATTAAAGGAAACTAATACTAAAAAAAAAAAAAAGAAAAAAGCTGATAGGAATTGCTTTCTATACACTTTTCTATTTTAAGGTAGATGTGGTTCTGTTTTCATAATAATAATGAAGAAAAAAATTTCCTTGCTGCTGTGTTTTGTTCCAGGCAATAAAAGCTAATAAGCTGTAGATCACTTTACCTTGAAGTGGAGCAAAAATTGGACTTGGACTGTAATAATTTGCCAGTTTGATCTAAGACATCTATCTTATTCACTTCTAGCAAGGTGAATTTGAAAGGCTGGCTTCATTCCTACTTGTTGTTTAAAGTGAATATTCCCCCTCACCAGGAGATTGGGTGTGGGGGAGATCTTGGGAGGAGACATGGCCAATGATGATCCAAACTGACCAAAGGGATATTCCACACCAAATGACTCTGCTCAGCAATAAAAGCCAGGAGAAAAAGGAAAGGAAGAGGAAAAACTTTTTCACATGCTGAAACCCTGGTTCCTAGGAAGTAGCTGGGTATCACCTGCTCATGGAAAGTAAAGACTGAGTCTTTTGTTTTCCTTTCCTTCTGTGTGCAGCCTTTGCTTTTGCTTTATTAAACTGCCTTTCTTTTTACACAAGAGGGTTTTCTTTCTTCATTTTCTCCCCCCGCTTCATGAGGAAAGGAGTGATAGAGGGGCTTGGTGGCCACCTGGCATAAAGACAAAGTCAATACACCACAGAGAGAAAATATTAAGTGGTCACTATTTTCTGTGTATGTTTGTGTTTCCTCCTGTGGTCTTTTTTCTTCCCTTTTTTCCTCTTTCTCTGAGAAAAATGTTGTATAATATTTCCAAAATATTTCTGTATTTGCTCTCATCTTTTGTCACCTTCTCTTAACTATGACACCATGTAATGAAACAATTATGTACAGTTACTATGGCCATAAAAATGGTAAAATCCTTTGTTCTGCTTCTGGCCAGTGACACAGTCAGTTTAGGAATCTGAGATAAAGGACATCTGGAAAGGTCCAGCCAAGCATCTAATCCCTGATTTTCTCATGGTCATAACATTTCAGGTTTTCTAAGCCTTCTCTATTTTTGTTAAACTTTGTTAAACTTGTTACTTTCTCTCCACTGGGAACATTATTTTAATGAAAACAACTTAAATCAATGTGATAAACAATTAAAATTTTTTTGGAATTCATGATACCTGCAGTAAGTGGAGATAGGGCAATTCTCTGTCACAAGATTGATTATCACAAGGTCATATTAGTTTCAATATAACTTGGATCAGGAAAGCTGTCAGATTTCCATATTGAAATTTTTCTCAGAGAAACAGAAACCCATCTCAGTGCATGAACTTCTGGTCCCCTGCTCTTGGGATGGACTGATTGGTCACTCAGTGGACCTGTCCTAACTGAAGAAACACCATGTGCCTTGGTGCTCCTGTGTCTTGTCTGAAGACCATTTGCAGCAGTATTTCAGAAGTCTGGAGCTGGTATCTCACTTTGATTTGCTTTTCACTTAGTGTTCAGCATGGTCTTGAGAAGTATTTGAAATGTGTGGGTCTCCTGACATTTGTTCTGCTTGAGAGTTAATTTAGAAACAGAGTTTGAAGGAACCTCCCTCATTCTCAAAGTCCAGTTTCTCAGAGTTTGATGCCAATTTTTCATCTTACCCTTTTAAAACTGCATCAGAGGTCACCTTTCTTTTCTGTTACTCTCCTTGTAAATTCATCTGCCAACTCAGTCCCTTCACAGCTAGAAGTAGTCCTCCAATTTCCAAGCTGGAGATATTCTTGCCAGTTTACCACATTTGTATCTCAGCCAGGCCTGGGATCTTAGTCCCTTTTTACCTGTCATATGAAATCATCCTTTCTAATCCTCTGCAGAAAGCAAGGTATCTTTTTTATTGGACAGTATCCATAGAGTGATTAATGAGGAAAGTTTAAGTGCCCATTTGATGCTCTAACCTGCAGGTAGAATGAGAGCTCAGAAATACTCATTTATTGTTCTTTCTTTTCAAGCTGTGATCTTGGCCTGGATCCTCTGGTAGGCTAAGTGCTGAGAATTGCAATGCAGCTGTCAGTTTGAATAATTTCCCAAGTGCATATTATTTTTGATTAGTATTCTCTGAGAGCAAGGAGGATGTATAAGGAACTTGTTACCAGTTGCCCTGACTGTGGTGTTGTCTTTTTTCTTCATTGAACAGTACATAATACTACATGAAGAAAGGCCAAAAAAGACTGAAATGGTTCATTAAAGTTATACAGGTTTTATTGAAGCCCCACAGAAGTCACTGGAAAGTCTCCAGTCGGTTTTGGATGAAGTTTATGGCTCAGAGGATCTTCTATGTAATCCACTTTTATCCTCATCACTTAGCAACTGTGTTCTTCCATTCTCTTTTAATAAGAGAGGCTCTGGTTCTTCTTTAAAATGCTGTAACATGCTGCTGCCTGTTCATTCAACATCTTGCTTGAACAAGAACCACCTCTAAAGCTGTATCCTGCCTGCAGAAATCTGGGCTGCTTCCACTCTTTTCTTAAGACAGCTGTCATGGCAGCCAGTAAAAAAAATTGCAAAAAATGGCATTGCCTTTTTAGGTTCAGAAGTTTTCTCTTGTAAGAACAATAGTAACTATTTTGTAAAGATTTCAGTGCTTGTTAGAGGAGTCATTAATCAGTCTGGAGATGGACTCAATAGAATTCTCAAATGCCACATGATACCTAGAGTTTCCAGCAGCTGGGAAGAGCTGAACATCTCCTTTATTTTCTCTAGGGATTAGACTGTTCTTATCCCATTTCCTAGCCAATGAGCTTTTACTTTTCAGTTAAATTGGGTTCAATTATAAAATCAAGTGTCTGCCAGAAATCTGGCATATACCCTGGAGAGTTCCAGAACTGCTGCCAGTTAAAGCAAAATGCTCATGATCAGATGAAGCCTTAGAGGGAGCTGTTTACTTTTCTGACTTAGACCTGCTGGAATAATTTGTTTGAGGATAAGACCCATGGCAAATTGAACAATTTTTGTGAAGGAAACCTATCCCACTTCATTGGAAAAATGTTTTTCAAAGTAACAGTTGTGTATGTCTTTTTTCAGGTTTTCATGTTACTGTCTCTAGGAAGGTATACAGATTGGTCAGTGTAAGGATGTCAGCAACTATTGTTGGTGTGTATTAACTTCATCATCTGGCTTTGCTCTGGAATGCTGCTTTAAGGTGTTTTCCTCCTAAATTAGTCAGTTGAATTGATGTAAGTTCTTGTGGCATCAGTTGTTTTATTCAAATTTTTTTTTTCTTTTTATTTTTTACAAATCCTGGCTAGTTTTTAGCTCTGACTGCAGTTACTTATGGCCCTTATGTCATGGAGGTCTTGATTTTTGAATAAGAGTAACAAAAATACCTCATGAAAAGATGAAGCTCCAAAGCGTCAGATAAACTTTGGATTATATCTCAAAACACATTTTAACATTGTATACCCATGGATTGCTTTTGCCAAATCTGGTAGGTAGCCTTCTGTACCTAACAGGTACTATGCAGATAGCTCCATATAGATAAGTATCTATCAAGGGTTGTTTCATCCAGTGATAACTTTGTCTATTTCTGGCACCTTAATTTCCCTATAAAAAATAAAGACTGGAAAGACATTTGAAAGTGATAGGGAGCAGTTCCATCATCTGTCTGAGATTGCAGAGAGGAATTCCCCAAGCACTGTGCAACTTCCTGCACATCCATCAAGTGCTATTTGTTATAATTATCCTGTTAGAGTGAGGTACAGGCTCTGATGAGAAGTGTTATCATGGAGAAAGCTTTACACTCCGATGTTTTTATCAGATTACAGTTGGTATGTTACAAAGCAGCCAAGTTCAAAGCAGCTGTCTGCAACAATCTCCTGGAGTGAAATGTGGCTCCCTAAGTGCATCCTGGCTCTCTATATTGTTAAGGTTTTATACCATGGCCTGATTGACCTCGTGGGGTAATCTGCAGTGGCTGAGCAAACTGATGGAGTCATTTGTTCCACCAACTACAGTGATGCGAGCTGGTGCAGGTTCTGCAGATTGCTTTGAGTAAAT
Organism: Trochalopteron elliotii; assembly: GCA_024734555.1. Classification (NCBI taxonomy): domain Eukaryota; kingdom Metazoa; phylum Chordata; class Aves; order Passeriformes; family Leiothrichidae; genus Trochalopteron; species Trochalopteron elliotii. The sequence goes on from JANPWX010000011.1 coordinate 4,698,486, forward strand.
GTGCTTCTCTTCTGGTCAAATTGCACCATTGATCTCAGGGCTACATGACTGAGATAATCAACTAAGGTGTGGTGTTGATAAGGACCTTTGGTTACATTTAGATCCCTCTAAGAAGTAAGGTTTTGATTTTTGATCCTCAGCATTTGAGATAAAAGTAAAATTTTGAAGTTAGGTATGTTTTCCCAGCATGAACAGATACATTTTCTATTGATTTCCAAAGATATGTGTCTGAATAATAATACTTATTTCAGCCTTGAGGGCGATTAGAAATCCAATGAGCTTATTTAACTACAGATGTTTTTGGATGACTGGAAAAAAAGTCATACTGATTATGTTTGGGGTTTTTTTGTTTTGTTTTGGTTTTTTTTTGGTTTTTTTTTGCAGGGAAATGTGACCTTTTCTTGCTCAGAACCACAAGTTGTTCCTATCACCTTTGTGAGTGCTAGTCAAAGCTACTTGCTGCTCCCCGGCACTGCTCAGATTGATGGTTTGTCAGTCAGCTTCCAGTTCCGAACGTGGAATAAAGATGGCTTGCTCCTGTTCACCGAGCTCTCTGAAAACTCAGGACATCTCTTGGTTTACCTCCATGGTGGGAGATTGATGCTGCTTATTCAAAAGGACACCGAGAACCCAGTGGAAATCGCTGAAGGTGTTTATTTTTTTGTTTACTTTCACTTGTCTCCTTCTAAAACACAAAGGTTCAGCTCCATGGGATGAAAGGATCAAGCAATAAGGAAACACCCAATCTTCCTTTCTCTTCTAAACTTTCTCTTGCTTTTCAGTGGTAAAGCCAATCTGTAAAGCTTGATCTAAGCTTGGAAAATTGGCATCCTGAAATCTCCAGGCTCTATCTCACTGACAGTTAGCTGAGCCTCTATGTTCTCAAGCAGTCACACTCAATTTTCTTCAGTCAGGTCACATGAAGGCCTTCCCGTTCCCATCCTCAGACTGTGCAGAAATCAGCTGGGAGCCAGCTCAGCCACAGCATCTTTCCCCAGCAGAAGTTAAGGGAGGCTCAGAGCTGATTTTCTCTCTCTGGCTGTAGCTTTGGACTCCCCCTTTATGCTACACTCAGAAGAGAGGCTGACCATGGGCTTCCTCTCCTTACACTCCCTATTAGGCTTTCTTAGCCACTTTACAAGTTGCCTTGTATAGTGAAGATGGGATGCAAGAGGGTAAAAATAGGGCTGCCTCTCTGATTTAAAATCTGCGGGAATAATAATAATGATGATAATGGTAATAATAACAATAATAATATATTTTCTAAAAGAGCAAATGTTTAAAAACATGTAATGTTAAAGTATTCCCTGTACAGACTAAAAGAGGGCAGATGTATCTATTAAAAGAAGCAGAGATACAAAACTGACAGAGTTGTCAAAGCAGAGCTGTTCTGTATGCGTGCTTTGTTCCCCTTTATGATAGAAAATGAGGCAGCCCTGCATCTATCCTTACTCATGTAGATTGCTACAGCCATAACTTGCTGCAATTGCACACTGAAAACAGATTCCAGCCTTTATTGCGGCCCTAATTAAATGGTTGACAAAGCTGAGACAATGTCAATATTTGGTTGGGTGTTTTTATGTAGTTCTGAAATCATGAACCTGGGTACAGCCTATCCAAAACATGCTAAACTGCCCACTTGTACACGGGAAATACGCAGAAAATGCATGTGCCATGTTCTGCAGATGTCAGGTACTCACAATAAACTCATGCTTGCTCAAGAATGGACCTTTTTTCCCCCAAATGGGACCTATTTCCTTTTGTAATCGTTTCAAACCTCAACAACATATTCCACTTCAAAATGCACTTGTTCTAGTTGAAAAATCATCCATTTTTTGCTGAAAAACCCACCTTTAATTCTATGGTAATTGTGCATGTGTTAACAGCCATTACTGAGTAAGTAGTTTCATTTTGAAATTCATGATGAAATGGCTTTACACACACCCAACACCCACTTTTTAAAAATTTTTGTTTTGAACTGTTCTCAAACCTCTTTGTGTTCCTAAGTGCTTGTCTGTTTTCTCTGAAAGCAGCATTAACAAAAATATTCTCTTAGGGTGGGGACTAAATACTAGCTGTCTGTGCCTAATCTCAGTGACCTCAGCCTGATGGTAGTGCATTTTGAACTGTAGTTAGGTTACTTTTCATCTGCACCTCTGTGTGTGGGTTCAGAAGCTCGCCCATTGGTTCTCATGGCTATCAGAATAGAGGATGTGGAGTTGCTTTGTAGCTCTGTGATGGTATTTCAAGAGCCACATGATGCAGCACTGATTTTCAGAATAAGGAAACAAGACAGGTAATTTCCCACTTTGCAGGAGTGTCTCAAAAAGAAAGAGGCTGCCCAGTATATCCCTCAACCTTTAGAGGTTCCTGGTCAGAGCAACAGTCCAATTCTCAGCACAGCCATGTAGAGATCCAACTTCTGTACATCTATTAATAGTACTGTGTGCTGCATTGGTATTGGAGGGTTTTAAGAAACACAAATCCTACTGATACCTACTGGAGTCAGTCAGGTTACAGACTGGTGCCTGAGAGCAGGCTGTGAGTGTCTCACTGAATCTAGTCCTCTGCAACCTCACACCTGTGTTTAGTACCAGTGGCTCAACAGAGATCTCTGCACACTTCTGGATGTGTGTTTACCAGCAGACTGAAGATAGACATAAACACCCCTAAAATGGTAACAGTGTGCTATCAGAAAGGTGAAGGATTGGGCTAGCAGTACTACCAGGTTAGATTAAAATGTGAGATGACCTACTTGAATGGTCTCAAAACTTCCCTTTTCCTGGGCCTTTCTTCTATGCCAGCTTGTTTCCAGAGGTAATGAGAACTGTAGCTGAAAAGAACTCACTTTTTATAGCTCAGCTGCGTCTTTAAGGGTCACAAGTTGGAAGCAAGAGGAGATCTGAAGAACACAGTTATTTCCTGCACACCTTTTTTTCACTTTGTACATGTTTTTTGTCAGGCACCAACCTCCACGATGGGCTTTGGCATTCTGTTAACATCAATGCCAGGAGGCATCGCATCACCCTGACGCTGGATAACGACGCCGCCACCGCCAGCCATGCAACCACTGTCTCAAGGATCTACTCTGGCAACAGCTACTATTTTGGAGGTGGGTGGTTTCAGGGGGGTTTTTGTGCTGCTGATCCTCAGGTGCTCACCACTGAGTTCTCCCTAGGTGCACTGTTGGCAGCTAAGAGCAAAGGTAAGGACTGATTGAATTGCAGAGCTGTAAAAGTGGACTACTGGTCCTGGTAGTCAGTGGGTACCTACATCTATCTGACAACACATGCAAAATCTACAAAGCTGTAGTAACCATGGGTGGTTTTGGTTTTGGTTTTTTTTTTTTTGTTTTCCTGTTTAAAAGGCCTTAGGATTATTAAGGCTATCAGCATTCCTGTAGATACCACTGTTCTGATCAGGCTCAGTGACTTTTTGGAGCTTAGGTGACATGGCTCAAATCTACAAAGGTATTTATATACGATGCTCTTGTGGAAAATGAAGGTAGGTTTAGCTCAATTTAGAAAATGGAAAAAAAGTCTTGAAAAATACTATCTTCTGCTTTTTGGAGTGGAGTGCAGACATTAATTTAGATAGAGGGACTGTCATTAACTGTCTTTTAATTAATATATTTCTGTGTAGTGCTTACTGTAGTATGGTTCTGATCTTGATGAACCCTGTGGATACAACACTAAATGAGGATGTACAGGAGGCTTTGGATCTCAGAGCTGTCTAAATACTGGGGAAGCTCAGATACAAATAGCTTTCCTGCTGCTCACAAGATTTCATCTGCACATTGCTTCAGCAGCAGAATTTAACCCATAATGATTTTACATTTTGTACAACTCTTGACAACTCATGTTTTAGTTGCTATCAACTGTGGAGTTTGAAAAAGATGAAAAAAATCACATTTTGATTTTGTTCAACACAAGTACATTTCACAAGGTGAAAACCTCATCCTGTTATAGTTTCAGTGGCTAGCTTCTCTCTTTTTTTTTTTTTTTCCCTAACTGGAGGATTTATAACACAGGAGGTAGCATAGAAGAAGGAACAAAAACATTTGGAATAATAAGCCTCTGAGTTCTTCCATCAGGAAATCTCAGCAGAAATAGTTGAACATTACAATATTCTTCTCTTCCTCTTCTCTTTTTCCCACAGGGTGCCCTGACAATTCCACCGATTCCCAGTGTTTAAATCCCATTACTGCTTTTCAAGGCTGTATGAGGCTCATCTTTATTGATAATCAGCCCAAGGACCTTATTTTAGTTCAGCAAGGCTCCCTGGGGAATTTTAGTGATTTACGCATTGATCTGTGTGGCATCAAAGACAGGTAATTATTATTTCCTCTTTCTTGTATTTGTTCTTTTTTCATCCTGGTGGTTTATAAATACAGGTTGCATTAAGTGAAAATTCTAATCTGCCAACATTACAGATATTAGGCATAATAGAGCTACTAATAGAAAATACTGCAACAAAGATAGGAGGACTGGAGGGGGAAATGGTTTCAATTACATGAGGCTCTCTTCACATTGACTTGTAGGAAATAGAGTATGCAAATTCAATCAAACTATAGATTGGTGGAAGGATTAAATTTTATGCATAAACAACATTTGATTGCTTTGAAGTTCTAGAGGAAATGAAAGAGAAGGAAAAATTAGTTGATTCATCAGAACATGTCATACCCTTAATATTTAAGCTGGTTCTGCTTAAATAAATCATCTACAATTTTTCTTGTTAGCCATTACAGCACGTTCATGATGAAGATATGGTACATCTCATGTGCAATAGTGCCCATTCAATGGGACAATATAATGATGGAATGTCTGCAATGTCTGCATCTGCCAGAGAAACATTTCAGTTTAAACAGTGATCTGTACTCCTCCTAAGATGAAACCTGACAGGAGCCCCAGATTTTCCCATGAACAGCAGAGAGGAAATAAGAAACCAAATTTTTTTTAAGTATTTCATAATTCTCTTTTGCTTTTTATGGATTTTTAGTGTCTAAATATTTCTGAATCATTTATGCAAATGTGTACTTTGATGTTAGTATATGGAATAGGAGGTTCTGCCATTTTTTTTTTTAATCTATCTAAATTCTGAAAAGTAGAAATGGAACTTCTGGAAATTTCATGTGCTTCAGATAGTTAGGGGAGTTAAAAGGGTATTTTGGAAATGCATTAGGACCATAAGCATTTGATGTATTATTTTCAGACGTTACTTAGATGAAGTTGACAGCTGATTTTCATTATTCCTTCCTGTAGGAGGGATCAGCCTGCTGGAGCTGCAGTCTTTTGATAAGTGGGCAAAACATCTCTGGTGCAAGACCTTTGTGCTCATCTTTGCATGTTCATTTTTTGTTAATTTATATGGAGAAACTACTGACTTGGCTGATCACATCTCTTTCCGCATTTATTGATGACTGAATTCAGGGGAATGTGAATTTTATACTTTGTGTGCCTGAAATGGTAGATGGAATTCTACCATTCAAAGGTAGAATGGAAAAAGATGCAGCTAATTTTACAAAAGGAAGCAAAATGTCATCTTTCCCGAAAACTGAGAGAGAGAATTTTGCTGTTTTCTTGGAAAAACAGATTATTTAAGATCAAGTTGACAATTTAAAAGCACTTTGTCTGATTGTATGTTGAAACAAAAGGGAACTCTTCTGGTATGATGCAGAGGTGCTGTGGGACATCTCCAGTGCCTTCATTGTCACCAAGTCCAGACTATGTGCAACTCAGTGGTACTACTGAAAATATCTTCCTTATCTTCAGTGTCCCAAGGGTGACAAGTGTTAGTCTGTGATCATGCCATAAAATTACTTAGGGCAAAGATCCAAACATAAGAGTGGGATTGTTTTACATAATGCCACCTTTCTTGTTAAATATATCACACAGACAAAAAAAAAAAAGTATGTATCATCTAAAAAAGGACCTGGGGGTGCTGGCTGACAGAGGCTGGACAAGCCAGAATGTGCCCAGGTGACCAGGAGATCCACTGGCATCCTGGCCCTGTGCTCTGCAACATCTTCATCCATGATTTGGACATAGGACTGGAATGGTTATTGAGCAGGGTTGCACACGATACAAAACAGGGAGGAGCTGTTGACTCTCTCCAAGGCAGAGAGGCCTTGGCAAATGAGAGGGCTGGGCAATCACCCCTTGTATGAAGTTCAACAAGGGGAAATGCTGGATTCTGCACCTGGGATGGGTCAACCCTGGCTGTATGGACAGACTGCGGAAAGATGTTGGAGAGCAGTGCCACAGAAAGGGAGTCCTGGGGGGCCCTGGTCGATGGCAAATTAAACATGAGTCAGCCGTGCCCTGGCAGCCAGGAGGGCCAGCCCTGTCCTGGGGACATCAGGCCCAGCATGGCCAGCCAGGCAAGAGAGGGGATTGTCCTGCTCTGCTCTGTGCTGGGGCAGCCTCACCTGCAGTCCTGGGGGCAGCTTTGGGCACTGCCATGTAAGAAAGACATTAAACTATTAGAGAACATCCAAAGGAGGGCAGTGAAGATGGTGAAGGGCTTGAAGGGAAGCAATATGAGGAGTGCCTGAGGGCACTTGGCCTGTTCAGCCTGGAGGAGAGGAGACTCTGGGGACACCTCACTGCAGTTACAACTTCCTGTGAGGGGAAGAGGAGGGGAGGCACTGATCTCTGCTCTGTGGTGACCTGTGGCAGGACCTGAGGGAATGGCCTGAAGTTATGTTGGGGGAAGTTTAGGTTGGAAGTTAGAAAAAAGTTCTTCACCCAGAGAGTTTTTTGGACACTGGAACAGTCTCCCCAGGGAAGTGGTCACAGCACCAAGCCTGACAGAGCTCAGGAAAAAGTGTTTGGAAAACACTCTCAGGCACATGGTGGGACACTTGGGGATGTCCTGTGTGGGAGCAGGAGTTGGACAGTGGATCCCTTCCAACTCAGCATATTCTGTGATTCTGTAATTCTAAGATTTATTGCTGTGTGCATTGTAAAGCACACGTTTCTGTAATTTTAACGCATGTGGGAATTGTGTAGTTTAATTAACATGTAAATGGGACATTTGTCTTAGTTATCTAAGCTAAAAACTCTTTTGAGGAATATGCCTCTATTTAGAAGCAGTTTATTTGTTACAGGCTTGTAGGCCAAGCTCATTCAGACTTGGACTCTGAAAGGAGTGGCTAGGCAGCTCACTGCAACTTGTGCCTGCTCTTAAAAAGAGAATTAATGACTATATTTTGGAAGATGATAAATTGGGATGACTGTTGATGCCAGCAGTACATTTTGAAGAGAGAATCCAGTTGTGCAAAAATATAATGCGCACACTCACCCGCATACCCTGGGATTTTCTGTCTCAAGTGATGAGCTTCCATTGATTTAGATGGAGCCATCTGAAGGACTGAGCTTTAATGTCTCACTATCACTCATCTCTAGTATTTGAACAATATGTGTGCTTAAATGAACTCGCCATGAATGCCTCCTCTCCTCTGTATTTATTGTTTCCATTCTTCAGTAACTATTTCTTAGTTATCCTTCTTTCCATTTGGTGGCTAGGAAGACAGTGCTTTTGGAGAGCAAGTGAATGTGAGCCTGTTGCTGAACCTTCTGTGAGCAGGCAGCTCTTGTTGGAGACATTGAGGGGCTTCTTGCAGCCTTAGGGATCCTGTGAACAAGGCCACCCTGTAGCCACTCTGGTGCTGTCTGAAGAGGCAGTTCAGGATGTGTCTGTGAGAGCTGAGTTCAGCAGGTAGGACATTGACATGGTAGGGTCTTGAGCAGTATGAGCTGTCCAGATGATGGAAGAAGGCTCATTAGCACCATCTCCTATTAAGACACTGCTTGTTTGTAGCCCTCAGTGCTGTGCCAGCATCACTGATGTCCCTGCTGCTGCATATCAAGTAATGTCTGAATTGCAGTCCTCTTGTATGGTACCTGCGTGTTTTCCTTAGATGACACATCCTATATAAGGAGACATCCCCAATCTGTTGATGTTAGACCAGTGTCTGCTACACAAGCCCTGCAAAGTATTCCCTTCTTTGTCTGCTTCAAGACAAAGCTGCTTCTGTAAACTGTTCCCAATGCTTTATGGAATAGGAAAATGGAATCTGTAGAAGGAATCAATTGTTCTGGTAGCAATGTGTGTGTAGAACTCTTGGCGTTATCCCCACTGCCTGCCTTCTGCTAATCCAGCTAATTCTTTTCCTTTTGTTCTAGTATGTATGTTTACTGTGATTAACCAAAAACAGAGTGCTCAGTCTTTTCTGGGGATGTTTCAACCTGTGGTGCTTGCACTGCTCCTGTTATGAAGTGTTACAAGTCCTGCCCGCAGGGCATCTATCCACCTTCCAGTGAGATGTGGAGAAAAATTAAGACAATATTGTGCTAAGCCATGGAGGTCTGTTCCATCTTTAAAAGGAAATAGAATTTTGTCCCTCTTATTTTGTTGCCTTTTCAGGATTTGTACTCTGCTAGGAGTGCATATTAGGACTTGTTTGCTTTAGTACACCGTGCTGGCATTTCCCTTGCATGACATGGTGCAAAGTAGGAAGTAACAAAGCAGAGACGCCTGGAAGTGAAGGTGCCATGAAGTCCTTGAATTCAGAGACGTTTTGTTGGGGATGAAAGGAGCTATCTTTAAACAGTCTTTTACAGCAGGATGTGCACTGTGTTGACCATCTCTGACCAAAAGGCATCTGATATGAGCCTAGAAAAAAAAAAAAAAAAGACTCTTTGAATTTATTTTCGGTTCAGTGTCATAAAGTCCATGGCTACAGGAACCATGCAGTCTCCACTTCTGGTGTTTTGCACTTGTAAGTGTTTTCCGGGAAAGGAAGCATCTTCTGGGGATGACATATTAAACCTAAAAGCTTCCAGGAGCAAGTCTGAGCACTGAGGAAGGCCAGTGAGAATGGAATAATGCTTTTTGTCTTTGGCCCTTAATCTGCAGGGAGGAGTATGTCAGTGTCAAGGGATGGAGAGGTGACAAGCAGCATAAAAAAAATTTGTTTGCTTATAGACACAGTAAGTCAGAAGGGATTCACTCCATTCTCTTGATGCCCACTAAGGCTCCAGCTCTAGGTGATGGCCAGGCTCTCTGTCCTCCATCTGCATGTTAGGGGCTTTACAAACACAAGATGGACTTTCCTAAGTACTTCAGCTTTAGAGTAGAAAATATCCAAAACAACATACAACAGAATGTCTTTTTCCTAATGGCGTCTTCACTTACTCATTTCCCTCTTCAGTATTTTAGTGTTTGCAAAGACTTCTTGACCCTGCCAGACAGCCTCCTGGACATGGGTTAGTTACAGAGACTTGCTGTTTTCTCCATGTGGTGTTTTATCCTGTTAGCTTAGTAGGAGAATCCTTGAAGCCATTGGCCTGCTCTAGCCAGGATCCCTGAGCCATAGCACTGATACCAAAATACTATTCTCTTGGCATCATCTACAGCCTTCATTTTGAAATTTGGGGCTACTGGGAGCTGGACAAATTATGAAACACAAATCAGCAAGTGATCAAAACAAGTGGGTGAATGTGTCCAAGTGAGGAGTAGCAGGGGGTGAGCAAACACTGTTTAGTAAACACTAACCAGGGTTGCCACTTTGTGTTTAGGTTTGCTAGCAGTCATGCTTCTAAATTTCTGTTCTCCATAAAGATATACAGAACCCAAACTGTTTCTTCAAAGGCCCCCTCTAAACAAAAAAAACCCCACAAAACAGGACTGGAAAATATCCCTTGCAAAGAAAGATTGACTAAATTCTTTAGCCAGAGGAGATTGCTGAGGTGAGGCAGCATATTGGTCTTAGGTGCTGGAAGGCTGCTGCAGGACTGGAGGGAATAATCATCCTTTCTGCCCAGGTTGTATAGGAGAGCTGCCGTGGCACAAACTGCCTGAGGACACTGTCATGCCTCTGTCACTGGAAGGCTTTAGGAAAAGTTAGATGAGTCTGTGAGAAATAATGAACATGGGTGTGGGTGGTCCTGCCTTGGAGTGTGAGCATGGGCTAAGTGATCTTCCAAGTCCCCTCCAGCTCTGTTGCATTCTCTCAGGGTTTTCTTGCAGCTGGAACAGCTGTGCCTCGTTCTTGCTTTGGAGGCTCTGAAATGTCAACAATAACAGTACATAAATTAAAAAAAAACAAAACTCTAAAACAAACCCACCAAAAAACCCCACCAAAAATGGGAAAAATCATGCAGGAATTCAGCTTATAAAGTCTCAGACCTTTGAGGAAGCTCATTTTAGTAGATGTGGCAATCTCTTAGACAATCTAAGGCAGTCCTGCAGCTTTGAGTAGGGACTGTGTACCCAAAGTTATGTTTGTTTTTTTTTTAATAACCTGATATATATATAGATACATGTAGGTATATGAAATATACCTATATATATGAAATGGGAGAAAAGGAGCAGCAGTTCCTAGTCATATGTCCTGACTTGCTCTTTTTGCTTCTAAAAACCACATGATTCATTTTTACAACTCAGCAGAAAGCTGTGTGATTGCAGAATTTATTGCTCTGGGGTTTTTTGGGATATCTTCTTTGCAAATTTTATGGTGTCTAGAATGATGGTTAAACTCCATTATGGTTAATGGTATTTTTTTTTTCTTTGAAGAAAAGTAACCTGATTCCCTTCTACTTGTCTCTGTTTTCTTGGGGTCCCGTGACTTCTTGAAAGTGCCTGTCTCTCTTTCCAACGTGGTGTAAATGAGGGTGAGAAGTTTGGAGAAGGCAGGGACTGAGGTGCTGGGTAACTACAGAAGCATCTTCCCCCTAGTAAATCAAGATAACAGCTTTGTATGGATCCCTTCACAACCCTCTGTTTTAGTTGCTAAAAGATGAAATGCAGATCCAGTTGGATGTATTCACTGACCTCCTCCTTGGCCTGGCCAGCCTTTTTCAGGAAGTGTGTTCTCTCTGGGCCACTCAGAGGAGCTGCTGTGTGCAGTTCTGACTGCACAGTCTGTGAGTCTGTCATTCAGCCCTCGTGGCTGTCTCTAAAACTGACACTCTGTTCTTTAGAGTGCTACAAACTGTTCTCTACAAGGAGAGATGAAATAGGCTTGGACTCTTCAGCCTGGAAAAGAGAGAGCTGGGCAGGGTTGTGTGACGAGGAGCAGCATGAAGGAGGTGAATAATAAGGAATGTGCAGCTTCTCACAAGTTCAAATCTTACACAACATCAAATTGGATGTTGTTAAATGCTGTAGAGGTCAAATGTGAAGGAAAAAGCCAATAAGGCGTACATGAATTCGTAAGCCACAGATGGCTGGAAGCTGGCAAAGTGTTCAGTGGGATGCTCTTGAACTTAGTTCATCAGCATTTTTGCTGTGGCACTGTCAGAGTTAAGGAAATTGAAGGAGAGGCACTGTTGATCTGAAGCAAGTCTGGAGGGAGGTGATAAACTTAGGACTAGGAAGTCCAAGTCCCTCACTGTTTCCAAAACATTGTTTTCATTGTATGCAGCTCTCTGTACCTCTGTTGTTCAAAAACAAAATATTTCATCATAACTGTGCTAATCTCAAAATACATTTGAACCTCAGTGTGAATTTTGCTAAGTACTAATACGTTCTGCACTGTTTTCTCTTCCTTTGTGTCAGTGGAAATAGTGGACGTGTGGGTCTGTCTGTGTGTGGGCCAACAATGAAAGGCATAGGCTGGGGAAAATTCAGTCAGCCTCTCATTTAAAAATAAATTAAATGGGTAGGAAAACAAATATGCAAATGCTGAGAATTTGGCCACAGAGTTGAGAAGCTCTGGGATTTCCCATTCAGCAATTAGCTCGAATGCCAGATTTTGCGACTAGAAATACTAGCTCCAGTCCTGAAGCTGAGTTGGTTGTTTGCTGTGGTTGGCATCCTGTTCAGAGAATAGATGCAGGAATGTGGCCTCAAGAGATATTGCAGCTCAGGAGTTACCATGGTTATTAGGAAAATGTGCCAGAAGATCATTAAACCTCAGTCCAGAAACACAGTGGATTCCCAGTCCTTCATCATACGGCGCAGATGCTCCCTTTGGGCTGAGCAGGGCTGCCTTCTCTTACCACAGATGGACCCCTTGGAATACAACAGCAACGGCTGCAGTGTTGCCTGGAGCCTGAAGGCATGGCTTGGTTAATCTCATGCACTTCTTGCATGCAGCGGGACAGACTGCTTTGCAGTGTTGGTCTCAGTGAAGAAAATTCCATTTGCAGGAGTTCTTGCACTCCTGTGTACACAAACAGGTGTGGCTCCCTCTACCAGCTCCTTCAAAGTCTGTAAGGAAAAGTGCTTTGGAGGCATTGCCGTTGAGGTAACTTGTGCTGAAGAGCTGTCATGAGTAGAAAAGTGGTCTCTTTTTCCTTTGAATTGGCACCTCCTATGGAAATAAATGGTCTCTTTTGCCCCTTAATGTGGTGCTGCTAAATGTTTGCATTCACCAGGCTTTTGAGGCAAATCCTCTTGAAACACACCCATAATGATGACATTGGTTCCATTCATGTTTTTAACTCCTCAGCCCCCATCACAAAGGATAAGGTATTTTTGTTGCCCAGTGAGAGAAAACTCTGTTAAGGAGTCTGAAATTTCATGATTCCATCGATCCTGCCAGAACTGAAATACCTTGAAGTGATGGACTTTGGTGGCAATTTCCCCGGGTAGAAGTGGGGCTGAGGAGATGGAGAAGCATGGTGTTGTACATCCATTGTTTTATTGTCATGAATTCTATGCATGATTTGGACTTGAGTACATTAGACTGGGTTGTCTTTGGATTAGGAAATCCTTTTTTGTGTTAAGCCTGTCATTATCCATAAAGAAACTATGAGGGCAGCCAGATCCTGCTTTTCTTTAGGCTGAGGTTCACAAGTTTGCATAGATAATGCATGTGTTACTCTCCCTGTCTGCAGCTGCTGAGGTACTTTAATCAGATTGCTGCAGCTCATGTTGATTTTGCGCTGATGAAGCTCTGACTGGGTTGTCCTATTTTTACTTGGCTGGCACCTTGCCCTTGCTGTAGCAAATACTGACAGTGCTTGTCAAGGACAACATCAGGGACTTCAGTTCCCTTAAGTGACCTGGGGGAGAGGGGGAGGAAACAAATATTCATGTTGAATTGACCTTGGCAGATGGACGGATGGCACATCTTGCAGGACATCCTGGGAATTCCAGTGATGTGCCACGAGGAACACAAACCTGACTTCAGATATTTTCTTCTGGATCCTGGCAGTGCCCCATCTCTGTAGCATGAGCAAGCAGACACAGGCACACACTGATGTTACCATCCTTATTAAACCAAGATTCATCTGTATATTCCAATTCTCCCAGCAAATCCAAATGGGGAGAGGGGCATGGGTATCCCTAATAATCACTGCAATGAGATTGGGGTTTACAGCTTTACTTCATTAGGGAGAAATATATGGAGTTGATTCATGAGTTGGCTTCCCTCAAATGCTTCAGTTGTGGAGCACAAATAGTGTCCTTAGTCCCTATTCTTTTATCCCTACTTATGTTTTATCTGTGAAAATTCTTCATAGTATTTTCTAAATAAATTAGCTTAAAGTGTTCTTTTTCCTTGCTAAATAGAGCTGACCTTTTAAAACCTGCTTTATGCCTATTTCCTTTGTAGATTCTATTATATTTTATTACCAGTTTTTACTTGTAAGAAAGAATTTTTTTTTTACTTTTCCTTCCTTTACTTTTAGTGCTGAAGTTAACATTGCTTCGTGTGTTGTACTGTCAAAATGGGCCTTTGGGAAATTAATTACTATTGCAGGTGAAGGGTGTTAGGATAAATCCGATAAAAGCATAGTGGTTTTTATATTTCTTAACTCTCCTCTTAGATTTAATGTATGCCTTGCAGCAGAAGCCAAACTTCATATGATCCTTTCACCCCCCAGCTTGGCCATGCAAGTGAAAAAAATACTCAGGCTAATTATGTCCAGTGAATTTTAATTTTTTTGTTAGAGTCCCCAGCTGGGATTAAAAAATCAAACATTTAGTATTGCATTTAACCTCACATAAATACCTGCAGTGCATTGCAGAAAGAATAATTAAAAAAAAAAAAATCCCTATTTTGGCATCTATCCTTTTCATTCTCTATAGCTTTTCTATCTTCATTATTTAATGCCTTCTCTGCAGAAATGACAATTATTTTATAGTGTATATTACTTTCTCTTTGCGGGAAATCCTCTTATGTTTTCCCTTCTTGGTTTTAGAGCAATGAGTGGGATGTTTTTAGATCACATTCCTTGAATTTGGATGGTGATCAAAGCTGGAATGAGCTGAAGACATATGAGGGGATGTCGTGGCCTTTTTCAAAATGTTTCTGATTTTGCATAAATCCCAGGTTTGGTTTGAGAATTGCCCACCTATGTCTCCATCCTCAGCTAAAACAAAACGTTTGGACTGCACACCTTCAGATGCTGGAAAACCAAGATCTAGTTTGTTTTTTTCCTTTAAATGCTGCTGGAGAGACTGTCCTGGCTAGTTATAGGGATGTGATGGTCCAGATAAGTAGTTCTTCTGATGTTTTGTTTCACCTTTAAAAGGTGACTTCAGTCATGTGAGTGAAAATTTTCCCCTTCTGTCTCTTTTGCCTGTTTTAGCATTCAGTGGACAAATAGTGCAGGGTGCTGAAGTTTCTTCTAGTTTTTGTATTAATTAAGGAAATTGGGAAAAAGTTTTCAAAAAGTTTCCTTTTCTCATGCTTGGTACTTTGTAAAACACTTTGCTTTGTGCTTGTGAAAAAATTAGATATTGTTTGAAAGGTGTCTTTCTTTTTCATCATAATGCCCTTAGAGAAGTTCTGGTTTTTTTCTACTTCCTCTGCACTAAACCCTAAGCAGAACACTGGAATGGGGTTTGGGGAATGGAAAATGGATGCGGAAATGGAATGGGAAGATATGTTAAATGTAAACTACGTTACATGGTGGGAAACAAAAAAGGAAAAAATGGATCTTAGTGACCTAATGGCTTGTAATGATCTCTATACAGTGAAGAAAATAGTAGTAGGAATAGAGGACAGCATGATGTTCTGTGGGAGTTGAACAGTCTCTTGGGTCCTTCCCTGAAGTATGCACCTACATCACAAATGGGACATGCTAACTGATGGAGCTAAATTACTAGAATTACACTCTTGTAGGTAGTATTTTGAAGTGTGATCTTGGAAATCCTCTCAATACCACACAGATTTTAAGATGGAAGGAGAGGATGCAGAAAAGCAAAGCAAGATTTTAAAAAATTCAAACCCACAGGCATCCAAAGCCTGGATGTTGGAATTAAAATCCTTGTAGATCTGAGGAGCATCCCCTCATCTCCTCATATCTATTCTAATGTTTAAAGCAGCTCAATAATGCAGGTAATGGCAGAGCTTCTCTCCAATAGCTTAAGGGCTGATTGACAATGAAGTGTAATAAAACCATGTACCACAGTTTCCTGCTCTTGGACTGGGATATGATCTTCACACTGTCAGATGCTCTTGCTCTGTGATAGACAACAAAATATTTTCACAAAGCAAATTCCCAGAAAAAAATAGGCAGTTACAGTGGAAAATGCTCTCTCTGAGGAGGGGGCAGTTTTCTAGGCTTTGTATATCTTTAATGAGAATGAAAAGGAATGTTCCAAACATTATTTGGATAATGCCATAGATGGGTTTTTCTTCCCCTTCCTTAACTGTGTTTTCCCTGTCCTTGTTCCATACGTGCAATACCAGCTGCAGAAAATGACAATCCAGGCCCATGAAGTGTTCACTAGTCTGTATAAGTGCTGTGTTTCAGAGCAAAATACAGACAGATGCTTCAGATTCATCAGTATCATTCAGTAAATCCTGTCAAGGGTAGGTAAAAAATTGGTTCGAGCAGGGTGAACACCTTCCTATAACTTCAGTGACTTCTACATGTGTAAAGGTGCTGAAATTGGAGAAAGTTAACTTTGTTCCTGTGAGTGTAGGGACTTCTCACTCACATGGGAGAGGGATTTGTCCCGAATGAGACCCCTGTGGAGAAAGAATGCAGTTTAAAATTAGGTAAGGGGCTAATTTATTAGCTTTTGAAATTCAACTTGAGTGTAGAATTGAGTTTGGGGGGAACCTGAATAGAGTTCACTCCCATTGCTGTTGCTTTAGAGTAAAACTCCATGGGATGTGCAATGCCATGGTAAATTAAAGGCCAGATACAGGGATGCAAGTAGAATATAATATCATATCTTTCTTTGTTTGTTTGATTTTTGCAGATGGCTTTTCTGCTTTTGCTTTGTAAAATGATGAATTCTAAATGAAACAGCTGTCTGTACAGGGTGGTTTATTTGTTTCCCTTTTTTCTTTTTCAAATTTATTTATATAAAATCCTTTATGCTGATGCTAAGCCAAACTGTCAGCACATTTACCTATATTAAAAATGTAGGTGTTCTAACAACAAAGCAATCAAACCTTAAAAAATGCCTTTTATCTAAGGCACAGATAACAGGCTTTTCCTTCACTAGTGCCAGTCCCAGCACAACCTCCTGCACAGTTCTGTGCTACTCACATGCCTGAGGCTTGTTGGCATCAGTGTTCAGATCTTTTAAATGCTGGTCTCACAGTGGTATGCAGAACCAAGGTGACCAACAGTGGAAATAATAATATATTTTAAAAGTTCTTTCATCAAGTTTTGCAGATCTCGCAAAGAAGATAAACCTACTTTTGTTATAAACTATTGAGGGTTTGGTTTTTTGTTTTGGTTTTTTTTGTTTTGTTTGTTTGTTTTTACATCAATTCATTAGGATAGACTAGATGATTTTCTTCATGGAAAAGAAGGATTATCTGCTCACATTATTCTTGTTCTCTTGTTGTCTTTGTACTCCATGAGTCCTCATAACATAGTAAATTTAGGAAAGAGAACGTAGATGACTTAAAAATAAAGAACATCACAAGACTTAAGTAAGTTGTTGGTCAGTTTTCTAAAGTTGCAAGAGGAGAGAGAATTTGGAATATGTGGTGATAAGGAGGAAATGTCTGCTGAGGAAAACCAGAGGTCTTCTTTTGCAGCCTGTTGTAATACTGCTTTTACACACTTGTTCTCTCTTCCTCTGGTTCTGCTATCTCCTCTTTCTTCCTTTAGTTAAGGGAACCTGGCCCACTATTTTACCCACAAAAGGACATTCAGGGGAAAATAAGAGTGGGATATGCTTTTGCAATATTTTTTCTGATGCTCTCAGATCTTCATAGTTTTCCTCTTGGTAAACCTCTGAAGTTGTTATACGTTGTCTGTCTGGGAGCATTGCTAAATTTCTCTTCTAAATGATTGTGTGGTCTCCCCTCAAAGCCATTTCTTGTATCAAAAATAACCTTTGGCAAGGAACTTCCCAGATTTACAGTTCTGCACAGCAGGGCTAAAACCCATGCTGCTGCAATTGGCCTCAATCTATTGAGTTTAATGGAAAGACACCATTTTACTAAAGCAAAACATAGTCTGTTACAGCAATACCATGAGTTTCATCAGACATATATGCTCACTATGTGAACTCATCTCTTCTAATGTTAAATTTTGTTAATTATAGATGAAAGAGCTGCTGGCTGTAAATAGGAAAACATGCTGGAATAAAATTAATTCGATACAATATTTAAGGCAATGCTTTATTGATAGATAATCTTCCAGAATTTCTTGTATTTTTTTGTTACAGCATTGTTGAGTTTTAGAGACTTAGTGCTCATCTAAAAATTATGTATATCCACAGTCTTGATATTTAGGAGGGTGTGTTTCTTTTTTCTTTCTCTCTTTGATGGTTCCCTTTCCTTCCTCTTTACTTAGGAGGAATAGAGGTTAGTGCTGGATGTATTGTGCTGACTATAACAAAATCTCAGGAGTGCTTATTGAAAGTACACTGGGTTTATTTCCAGTCAAGTGTAACATCAAGTGTGTAGAGCTCCTTCAGCCTCCTCACTCAAGTAATTTTGCCATTGTTATTTCTTCATCATTCCCATCAAAGGCCCAAATTTCTCCCCCCTAATGTCTGTGCAGTTTGTCCTTTGATTTCAAAGGAAACACACACACGGTTTTGGAGGTGAATGTTTCGTCCAAGGACAGTGAAGGCTTTCCTGCAGGCTCTGAATATTGCTTGATGGCTAGGGTGTGCATTTTCCAGCTTGGCTGAATGCGGCAAAAATTTATTTGCTTTACTTATTTTTATTTTTTTAAAATAATTTTTCACTGTGATATGTATTATATGAATAAATGGGGAAGATCAGAGTCTCTGGTCTGTCACAAACTTTATTGGGAAAATCCATACATTTTCAAGTGTCTCATTTATGTTACTTGCAAAAATTGAGCTGTTTGTTCATCTCAATTGCAAATAGGTCAGGGACTGCCTGATGCAAATTTCTGTCTATGAAACATTTTGTGATACCACTGCATTTTTTGTTGAAAGGGTTTGTTTCTATTGGAATGCAAATATTAATTTATATTTTAAATAACATGTGTTTAAATCCTTCAACATGAGGATCTAGGACAGTTCACAAATGGAACAATCTGTGACTTATCCATGCCTTGATTAATTTTAATTATAGCTATTTCTTAATTTTGAGTTCTCTCACAATTAGGAAAAAGATTGCTTCTAATGAAGACACAACTGCTCAGCTAGAATGGGATTATGGTAATTATTAGAGTTGCAAAGAAATTTGTTTCATAAGCTCTTAGAAGGGTTAGTTATCTGACCAAAAACAAGATCAATGCAGTTGGTGCTAATTAAAGCAAATAGACTAGGGAATAAAAAAAGATTTAATCCTGAATTTATGAATAACATTAAAAGCTGACATGGTTAGTTTGACTTGCATTTTGTGCATTGTTGGGAGAAGAAAAAGTGTTTGCATTTGTAAGACAAGTAGAAATAAGAAGTGACCTTCAACTTTGTAAAGTCTTTAAAAGGAAACTGCTTTAAGGGAATAAGTGTGGGTAAGCCTCTAATACAGGCCTGTGGCAAACCACAAATGGCTAGTAATTAGCTCTACTGCATTGGGTTAATTAATAAAAGGTAGTTTAATGTAGGCAGAAAGCATATTTGTCCCTTACACTGATGATGTAAGTTATGGTAATAACACAGCACTATTCTTTTTATCTCTCCAGAGAGCTCTATTAACATCATATGTTTCTTCTCACTAGCCTCCCTGTGATGTGAATAGAGCTGCTGCTGTACAGGTGACATAAAGGAGTGTTTATCACTAAACAGCAAGTGGAATTAAAGGCAGTGTGCTGAGGGCAAGGGCAGGCACCACCAAAGTCCAAATATGAGTAAATGTGCTCCCTCAGGCGAAATTCAGTGTATCACCACAGACCTGTTGTACCCCTGAGTTTTGCCTCTGGGATGGAGCTGCTGGTTCAGGTGTCTGGCAGGGTCCTGCAGGGCACAGCAGGGCTCAGGGCACACCACACAGTCCTGTTTGCAGTATCCCCAAGGGCTGCTCCTGCTCTCTTCAGCATCCACCCAAAGCTTTAAATCTCATTTCACTATTGCCAGGAGTAGGTTTGGTGGCAGAGGGGCTGGCTGGGCTCTCACTGTACCAGCAGGATGTTGGACTGATAGATGATTGCCCAGCATTGCCAAAATCTCATCCCTTCTCAGAATTCCTGCCTTATAAGGGTAGGGCAAACCCAGAGGTTTTGGCCTTCCCCTTTGTTTCTTTGTTATTTTAGAAAAAAGGTTCTCCCACAGCAGTGGAAATAGCTTCCTGGAGAGCTAGAAAACTAGGAATGGCATTCTCATACTCTGTTCTCAATTTGTATTTGAGCTCAATGATTAACAGAAGCCATGACAATGATTTTTATAAGACTGGTAAATCTTAGAAATGTTTTTTGAAAATGTTACAGATAGTTATAACATACTGTCTTTTTGAATTCCTTATTTTTCTAGTATTTGAATAATAAATAATTACTGCAGTAATTGAGCAAGCATTAATAAAAATAATTAATCTTTCAGGTTAATATTTTTATATGACCTTTATAATTTTATGTATAAAGGTATAAATAGTGATCAAGTGAATCTGTGTTCTGGAATGAATCTTAGACTCACTGATAGAGATGAATAGATAGAAGTTTGTATGAACGAGCACAGAGCATATTGAGGATGAGAGGTTGTTCTGACAGGCCTCTGGGCACATAAAAATGTTCCTTTGAGTTGTCAAGATTTGGCAGATCCAAACACACTTGGATTCAAGTAAATTGATGAAAACTTGGCTGATGAGGCTCAGAAGGGTGTTAGTGACATACATACATGCATGGAATGGGTTTTAGTGGTAAGTAATTTAGAAGAAACAGATTGAAAACCACTGCTAAAGGCAATACATACTTTAAAAAATTCCTGAGGTTGAGATGAACTGGAATAAAACCATGTCTTCAGCTAGAAAAAATCAAGATGGCATCAGTGATTTCACAGTAACACCCTGGAAAGATCTGGGCATTGAGAGTTTTGAAGCTCAAATTACGGCAAAGCAAATCCTAATGGAGTTCTGTAGTGTAAAGGATAAATTGATTGCCTGTTTCCTCTCCACCCACCCATCACAATTGAATCAGCAGTATAAACAAGTTACTTATTTTTCAAAAATCAGACATACTGTGTAAAAGAGATTAATATACAGTAAGAGGGAAAAAATAAAATGAAAAAAAAGGCAAATAAGAGAACAGTCTGTTTCCATTTAAGCTGGTGTAACTCTATTGCACTGCCTGCATCTGTACCAAGGGAGTTCAGATCAGCATTTACTTCTTGTCCTGGAGATTGAATTTATCTCCCACAGCTTTTATTTCTGTTCATTTCCTGAGCTGCATGCTGTTGTGCCTCTTTCTTCTTTTAATAATTTGTTTCACAATAATACTTCAGAGGCACACCAACTAAAATGAGGAAGAGTACAGAACCCATAATTGAAGCATATTTTTCCTCTCACTTCAGAGATTTGCATGCTGTTACTGTTACCACAAATGTAACTCAGCCTAATTTTGATAACAGTAGTGCCTTTTTAATCAGAGAACAGGGGATTCTCCTTTGGAACAAGACTTCAGTAGCATTTTCACCTGCTATTTGCCTTGCTCCGTGGTCAGTAAGTTCATGACACTTTAATTGCTAACAAGTGGAATGTTTTTATTTAGAGTGATCTTTACCTATCTTCTGGATAGCTTAAATGTTGTTTGCTTCAGAGAAAGAAATAATTATTTCATTACACAGCAATTCAGCCCTAGGAAACTCTTGCCTGAACGAGGAGTTGAGACAATTCTGTTGGTTTTGACTTTTTTTTTCCCCCCAGAACATTATTTTTGCAGAAATATTTATAATTAACTACATTTTTTAAAACTGTCTCTATTTAGATGTTTACCCAACTACTGTGAACATGGAGGAAAATGCTCCCAGTCCTGGACCACCTTTTACTGTGACTGTAACAATACAGGCTACATGGGAGCCACCTGCCACAACTGTAAGTAAACCCACATGCAGTCTTATTTGTATTATGTTCACATCATAATCACAGTGGTTATTAGACATTTAATAGAATTTAGCTGGGCTGAGCTGACTGATTTTAATTTCTCTTTGGTGCTTAAAGTCAATTTTACCACCCTGGGCTTTGTTTTTAGATCATATCAAAGTCTGTGTTGCAATAATCCAGTTTTTGACAGTTTATAATTGTGAAATTTTGCTAAACTATTTTTTGGACTGCTGCTATTAACAAGAATACAGAAACATTCAGCTACTGAAATCAACAGCAAGAGGAATATTAACGTGTTTTAAAGGTTAAAAAACCCCCATCAAACAGTAGAGGCACAAAATACTTTGAATTCTGGTAAAAGATAGAGAAAGGAAAAGCCAAAATAAAGCCTCTTCATACAGCTGACTAAAAGGAAAAACAGAAAATGAAGGTAAACTTCCAGTTCTAACAAAGGAAATAAAGAGAAGAAAATCAGTGAGTAAGACTAACAATTCCAGGAACACAACTGTAACCCACTCTGGATGCTTGATGAGCACTTGGACTGCAGATAGGATGTCATTGGTGAGATGGATTTTTTTCCCCCCCCGTTAAACTAAAAAGCTGAAGAGAAGAAAAGGTACTTAGTGGTTTGAAGCTGAGAATATTGGCAACCATACTGTCATTTTGGAGACTTTAATGGTTTACTAGTTAACAGTGAAAGCATTTGTGGGGTATGCAGCTGACAAGAGAGTCTGTTGAGAGATCTGTTCATAGATTTGTCATCTGAACTCTACATTCTAAACACAAAGGAAGCCAAGGGTTTTGTGTGGAAATCAAGCCAAGCTGGATGAAGAGAGAGAAGAAAAAGGCTGACTTTATAGTTTTAAAATGAGGGCTTACTTTCTCTCCATTGCTTTTGTTGTTCCAAAAGGCATCACAGCTCTTCAAAGTATGTAGGGCCGTAGCAGAGTACTTACACCAGCTGATGACTGGCACAGAACTAGGTGGGCAGATCAGGTGGTGAGAAGGGAGAGGCTCCCTGAGGAAGAAGGAGAACTGTCACTGTTGACTGTCAGAGGTGATTAGGGACTCTCAACTCTGGGCTGCATCTGTGCTGTCATATTAGCTTGGGGCCTGAGGCTCACTATGTCTGTGCCAGCTGAGTGTGGCTTCTGTCCAAAGGAGACCATTCATTACCACAGAGAACTGGTTCATGATTACTTTTCCCCACAGACACTTCCATGGAGCTAGTGAAGCCTCCTGCTTCTGTCAACTCATGTCTGCACTTCGAAGGCACACACATAGCTGCTGTTATTTAAGGTTCTCTGAGGTGAAACTATTCTAAAAGTTTCTCAGTAAGCTCTTGTGTTAGTCTGTGCACACCTGTGATGTACAGCTATTCACCCGCTCAGCTTATTTACAACTGATTTATCAACAGCTAATTTGATTCCAGTTAGATTGTGGAGCTAGCTACCCTGTGTGCCAAACAGTGCTGATAAACAGCCACATTAGTCTGAAGAAATGCATTCATCTACTTGAAATATACAATGAAACCAATTCAAATCCAGTGAGCAAACGCAGACTGTTGATAAGAAACTTGCAGAACAAGAGACGTTATCACTTTCAGCTGATAGTGGTTGATATGCAGGAGTACCTTTTAGCAGGTGAATGAAAGGCACAGATTTGATCACAGCATAACTCCAGAATATCCTCAATGTATGAGAAATTCTCCAATCATGTAATTCAGTGTAGTTCTATTAAAGTAAAACATCTAATTCCCTATGGTTTGAAACACTACCTCAAGATATTTTTATTTTTCTAGAACACTGATGCTGACAGGCCTGAAATTGAACTTATATCACTATGGAGAAGCTATTTCTTTTATTAAACTGCCCTTCAGACCCAAATCCATGCAGCAGCAAGGGAAAGATTTAGCTGGCAATCTGCTGCAAGCAAAACAGTGTGAATTGTTTCAGTGTTGCCTGGATTTGTTTTTGGTCTGAGTTACATCACCATAGGTTTTGCCTCATTTTGGTATGGGTAAGATTTGGGTGCCACTGGTTGAAAACCATAAAAAGACCCATTCTTTGTCATGCTTTTAGAAAGAACTGCATGGCATGCATCTGCAAGCCAGATTTAATTGATTTATGTCTTACCACCTCCGACTGGGAGATTTTACCATTTTAAGAACTGAGATCTTGAGAGAAGTTACCCCTAACTTACTGTCATCAAATATGAAGTGTTGAAATACATTTTATGGTTGGTACATAAACAACAGAAACTTGGCGGAATAAGGGAAACAGAAATTGGTGAACCTGAAACCACTACACTTATTTTTAGTTCCAAATATTGACAGACCACACTGAATCCTGCTGTGAGGAACAGCTAACAATACACACTATCTCTTCTCCAAGGAGTTTGTAGTTAAGTTTCTGAGGGTATAAAAACATACTGCCACAGGTGATGGAATGCCAGAAAGGCTTCATCAGCATCACAGGTGGCAGTTTCTATCTACCAGCTGCATAATTATTTCTTGGCTTTCTTATAGCAAAACAGTCATAAGGTAGAGATTTAAAAGAGGAAGAAATTGAGTGCTTGCAGACATGGAGTGACATGGGAGAAAGCAATAATGTGCTTGTTTGAAAAATATAAGGCTATGGCCAGAGGAGTTTGACATTTTTGACAAGGCAAATGTCAGAGTCATGACAGGTAAAGAGGTTGGAAATGTGCCATGAAAAGCAAAGATAAATAGTTTGCATTTGATGCAACATAAGGGAATTAGACAGTGTCAGGAAAGAACAGTAAGTTGATAGAAGACACAGCTGGGACAGTGTTTGCAAGACTCTGTCAGATATGTGGGGCAAAATTGTGTCTGGCATGTCTGAAAATGGGTAGTTGAAATTCAAGATGTGTGGATGAAGCAAAAGCATGCATATGAAGATGTATGGAAAGAACTACCTGAGTCTAGACATAGCCTTAATAAAATCTTACTAGACACAGCTACTTGCCTGCAAACCTCAGGTATCCTGTTCACTCCAAACCCCTTCTGATCCTGAGAGCTCCTAAACTGTCACAGAATGTTTGACTCTCTGCCTGGTCCAGATAGGGTCCACTACTGAAATGGGGTGTGGTCCTGTCCCATTAAAGAGTTATTTTGTGGCAGACAAATTTCACACTGAAGTGTCATCTGGTCCTGACTCCATTCTCCTCTTCTCTGAACTTAACTGTAAATGCAAATAAAATCTTCTCAAAACCTGTCTATGTTTTCTGGGTTTCACTAGTCTCACTGTTTTCTAACAGGTAGTTTCTTGAAAAGCTTATTGCCTGATGCATAAGCATATTTCTTTGTTAATCCTCCTTTGCTTGCTGCCACATGGAATGTTATCAATGCCTTCCAAGTCTTTTGTTGTTGTTTTGGTTTGTTTTGGCTTTGGGGTTTTTTCCCCCTCTTGGAATTACCTCTCATCATTACACCTTCCAGTGCAATTCACATCTTCTCCCTGGCTAGTCATAGAGCACTTGTGTTTCCATCTCTGTACCCTCTGTAGCTGTGAAACCCCAAAGCACATTCTCTGCCTTACTCCCACAAATGCATGTGGATGTACAGTTTGATGGTAAATGTAGAACTAGTGCTGGCTGTCTCCAGATTTCTATGGGCATTTCACTGCCCATAGTTTGGGGGAACCAGGAGTCATGGAATAACTGTATAGGATGTAAAGCCAACTGTTGGTGATTTACATTTGATTGTGTAAGAGTTTTTTTGTGCCTTAGTTTCTCCACCTCTGTTGGAAATATAATCCAATTTACAGGTACATTAAAAGGTGTGTGATCTATATCATCTCCTGAAATTGTGTGGGCTCTGTCTTTTCAAACTTATTGCTACTTGAACTTATCTGTAGCTGAGACAGTGCTTTGAGGATACAATCGTATTTCAATCTTTAAAATGTATGGTTTTGCTTTTTGCTTTATCTTTTAATAGTGCTTCACATAGCTTGCATTTAGATAGGTTGGAAGATGAGCTCAGCTGAAGCCTTTTGGCAGTTGATACTTTCCCAGTTTCTCCAGTGTGGTGGGTAGCCTGCTGATCTGTCAGGTATTGGAGCAGTCTGATAAAATCCAGATAGGAGAGGATCCATTATGTAATCACATGTGTGAACCATAGCAAAACAGATAATGCAATGCTCATTTTCTCTTTTCCTCCTTTAGATACAAATGCTGATGTTAGTACACAGCTTGGGGAAAAGGCCTGGGTGGGACTCAGCTAATCTTTGGCTGTCTGGTACTGTGGCATCCAAGTTAAGACAGTGGTCTGGTCTCTCTCTGTATGTAAAAAGGAGTGTGAGCTGCTCTCAGAATTTAACTAATCTCACTGTGAGATGGGGTGTCCGTGGTTCATGGACCACCTCTGAAGTCTGTCATCTTTAGAGGGAGGCTGTCCTAGCTTAAACATAGAGTAGGCAACTGAAGGTAGGTCAAAATTATAGGTGGGAAAACCTAGATAACTGAATTACAGATCTTAATTTTTATGTATCTGTATATACATATCTATATACATGCCTATGAATTAATGTATGTATTAATTGAAAGTGCATAGTTTAAAAGCTGTATAGTCATTCCTCTCATATTAATAATTCTTGTAATTATCATGTGATAGTAAGAGCAGTAGACCAGTGTAAAATGGCCCTGAGATACAGAATGTTATAACTTTATTGCAAGATAATGATTAGTAATCTTATCTTCCTGTGAGTTATGCTAGTCCCTTAGAAAGCCTCATCTTGCCCTTCTGTATTTCTATTATTTTTATTTATGATAGCTTTCAGATGGTTTTTAGTCTTGCATGATTTTTTTAATTCCAAAGAGTGCTGAACACTGATGTAAAAGATGTTGAGAAGTATAAAATAATGATTTTATTCCTCATATTCTGGGGNTATGTCTTATTGGCCTAGGTAATTGCTGGAGGAAAGTCATCCAATAATGGAAATGTCATATTGTCATTGATATGGCATAAACTTAACATAACTTCAGGCTTTGAAAATGTATTTTTTAATATTAATATGCTTACTGCATATATCATTTTTTATCTGGAAAGCTTAATATAGCTTCAGCCAGATTGTTAGCAGTACTGGAGCTGCATCTTAAAATGCTAGCTGGGGGTTTGGTGATTCTCCTGTGTTCCAAGGTAGGGAGATGTGTACAGTTTGCTGGCTGGGCAAATGAGGTTTTGAGAGTTTCAGTCTGACAGATTGCCTACTAGTGAGTTTGGTAGTGCAATTTTCCTGTCTGAGGTACTTGGAACAGGTTTTTTCTATGTGTGTTTAAACACATTGGTTTCTTTGACTAAAGAAAACACATTTAATATTCATATCAAACCTTCAGTACTGTACTTGGTGTTCCTGCATATTTTTGTTCACACCATGCTTTTGGAATATGAATTTTCATTGTTTATTTTGTAATAAGTTACTGTGTTCTTAATGATTTCCCTTCAGTGGTGTTCATTTAAAAAAGTTTTTCCCTTTGCCTGAGATTTTTACACATTGAATATTCCTCTTTGGGACTTTCATGTGAGGGACTCAGTCCTGTGTGAAGCCAGCCTTCCTCGGGTGTGACCATCCCCTGAGGGAGACGTGGACTCTCCAGCAAGACCGAAATACTGCTCTTTGCACAGCACCCTTCCCCTCTTTGACTCCTGTCCCTCCAACACTACCCTGACAATGGTCCAGGTCTCGCTGGCTGCCTTCCTGCAGCAGCAGGGCTTGCAGGGAACCCTGCACCAGCTCTAGGCTGGGGTCTGTGATTGTCACAGCCACCTTTCAGCCCCAGCAGGGAAGTGACAGGGGAGGATGGCTTGACACGACTTTTCCTGCCTTGGCCGGGGGGAGCCTTAGCTGGGATGGTAGGAGGTTGTCTCATAACCAGGTGAAATGGGAGTGTCTCTCCTGAACCTCTATGTAGGTGACCCTGAGGTAAAAGGCATTTTAATTCTATCTATGGAAATAATATATTCTTTATCAGATGAGTAAGTACATATTTTAAAAAGAAAAAAATCAGCCATCTGTCATCCAGGCAGGTCACAGCAGAGACTGCATTATTCTGTCAAGAGCAGAGCTGTCACAATCCAGGTTTTGAGAGTACATTTTTCTGGCATTTAACAAGACAATTGTATTTTAAGGGTGAGAATGATGATCATTCCCTGAGTTCATAGCTGTACTAATCACTCTGTTGTTGAAATAAGAAACCTGCCATTGCATATTGCTTTATATTTATTTAGAAAAATCTTTTGTTCATTGCTCATTACTCCAAGTCTGTAAGAGCAGATCTGTCAGGCCTGAGGTACATGAGCAGAGATTGAAATAGTCATCTCTGATCTGCTTCCAAGAGCTCTGAGCATTTTGTTGAAAATACTTAATTTGGCCTGCTCAGCAGTTGTGGATATCTGTTTTCCCAAGGTCAGTCTATGGCTGGTTGAATAACCTGGCAGAATCCCCAGCTCTTACTGGCCTCTCCAGTCTAACCAGTACATAAGTTTTCACCTCTGACTACAATAATAATTATCATTGTAGGGGTTATTATTACTCTTTTTGTCTAAAGTGCAAAGAATTACAAAATGATTTAATGAGTCTGAAATGGTGTTGCCACAAGTATTCTGTTTATATTTTTTCATGACTTTACAATTTTTAGAGATGATAAAAGCAACTCACTGCTGCTACATTTTAGCTGGGAAGTCCACAGTGTCAGCACCTCCTAATGAAATCAAGAATTAAATTTCTTTAGGTCTCTTTAATTTTTTTTTTTAATTATTATATCATCATAAAATGTTCTCTCTCTGAGAAATTGAAAATTATCAGCTACTTTAATTAGATTATGAGAATTTAATCTTGAAGCAGGAATACTACAGGATTCGTTTTGGTAATCATGACTAGTACAGCTCAAATTCTGAATCCCTAGCTCATATTTCATACAATGAAATCAATTTCCAAGGTAATTGGGAATACAGTCAGAACAAAATATTGGGAATTTTAAGGTTTGCTTTTATTTTTTGAGGAAAGTTATCTTGGTGTCCATTAAATCTGAGGAGGACAGAGTCCTCTGAGGAAAAAAAATCTAAGCAAACAAATTGCTTTCCATTTGGAATTTAACATTCTTGGTGGTATCTATATTAGTAACGTGCTGCTGGGTGCTGCAGAGAGAGGTTCACCTTTCCTGGTCTTCCCAGCAGCAAAACTGAACAGTGTCTCTGTAACCTTTACATTGATTCCAACAGCAAGCAGGATTTTCAACATAGGGTAAGAGGTGCATCTTACTGGGTGAAAGCAGGTTCATTCACCCATTGAAGAGAGGGGGCTTTAAATTTGTTGCTCCTTGAGGGTTATTTGCAGAAGTTCAAGGCTTTGTGCAAAAAATGGCATTTCTTTTTTTAGCAAAAGTAGAACTGGAGGTGAAAAAACAAAAAGGTGGCCTGAAAGAGAGCAAAGGTTTCATAAGTTAGGAACATGAGGGCAAAGGAAACAGAGCTGAGAGCTTGGGAACTGAAACCATCTAAAGGCTCATCTGCTGAGCAGCTCCACGGTAGAACAGGAAGCCTGTGCTTGGCAAAGGCTGCCATGGAGACTGCAGGTGAAGTGCATCAGGCAAAAGCAAGATTGGAAGCCAGATATCAATATAATAAGGGGCAGTGTGTGAAAAACTGAACAGAAAAGATCTTATATTGGAAAAAACGGTAGTTTGACCTTGGAAATGTTTGTGCGGAGCCATGAACTGTTATAGATTTCAGCTATGGCAGGGATAAAATCACCTCTGGTTTAAGGACTGCAATTAAAACAGTTGGATTAACAGGTTCAAGATACTTCAGAGAACTGAACAGTGATGCAATTGCTCACATTTAAAACCTTTCAGGCTCGTGAAGCATACTGAGTAAAGGCTGAAT
The DNA here is from genome assembly GCA_024734555.1 of Trochalopteron elliotii. Classification (NCBI taxonomy): domain Eukaryota; kingdom Metazoa; phylum Chordata; class Aves; order Passeriformes; family Leiothrichidae; genus Trochalopteron; species Trochalopteron elliotii. Next base: position 4,727,768 of record JANPWX010000011.1, read on the forward strand.
TTTCAACTGCAGACCCAAACCAAGAGAGACCCCGGCCCTTTCAGACCTGACTGTGGAGTAACAGAGAGCTCCTGCATGTGCTGTGGCTGAGCAGCCATAAGGCTCTTGATGCAGAAATTAAGAAATGAAATTCTGTTAAGGTTTTTATATACAAAAGATTAAAAAAATGGTTTTATTATAGTGATATTAAAATAATGCTTTTCTGACACTGAAGTCTGAATCATGGATCTATAGCTTGAACCATGACCAATCAAAGTGAATATTTATAGTTTTTCTTGGATATTTCTGTGGGGGGGTGTAGTGTATGGCTTGAAAAAGCATGGGATGTATACATTTCAGAGCCATAGTTTCGCTTTTTGAGCTTATGAATATTTATATTGCAGAAAATATGAGAAAACATGTAGAATTGGGTGATGTTGCTCTGACTGGGGATAAAGTGTTTATTTTGTGAACGCTGATCAAAATTTGACAAATGATTTCCTAAGCACCTGGGAAGATGAACAGTGAGCACTGAAGGAAAACATGGGCACTATCATCAGTGAGTAAAGCAGTGCTATAAACAAATGTTATGATGTGATGAGCTGTTGATCTGAAAAGCCAGTTCAGCTTGAAGTACTTGAGACTGAAAGAGATACCTGAGGGAGAAATTTGGTATTTGTGTTTTACAGGATTATGAGGGGCTGGAAAATAGATATCTTGAACTCTGTCAGTTCAGTGCATGCCTGCACACCATCAGCACAGCCCATCCTATCAGGTAGGCAAGAGCACGGATAGCACTTACTTAGAGAAGCAGCTCTTGCTCTAAGGAATGGGGCTCTCAGGCTGCATCACTTTCAGCAGCCAGCTCTTGGAGGATTTTAAATTTCTTTGTGAAATACAGCAGTAGCCTTAAAAAAAAAACAACTCCTTACAGAGCAAAAATGTCAGCAGAGGGTCCATCCAATGTTATAACTTATAAGTGATTCTGGCAAAGAAAAAAAACAGGCAATGAAAGACATCCTTTGTGACCAAGTAAAACAGATATTTCTGATGTTGTTTCCCTTACTAAATCTGGGACCTTGGAGTCAAGCTGTTTCTTGTCTGGGCTTCGTGGTGTAGTCAGTTACCAGCAATAGACCTGTGACACCTTTTACACTGTTTTTTTGCCCTTTTTTTGCTATTGAGGTCCAGGCCGAGCTTGCAGGGGGTGGTGTGGGTTCGTGGGGCTGCTGACATCGCTTTCTGTGGAGCACTCAGGATGCAGCTCCATGAGTCAGCTCCACCCTGCTGCCTGTGGGAGCTGCAGCGCCTCTGCTGCTGGCAGCACAGCTCTCTCCCAGACGGAGGATAAAGTGTTTATTTTGTGAATGCTGATCAAAATTTGACAAATGATTTCCTAAGCACCTGGGAAGATGAACAGTGAGAACTGAAGGAAGTCCTAAACTGTGATCTTCAGTGTTTCTGACTCCCTGAAACAAATGGTGCTGGAAACCATAATTTTATCTTCAGTGGCTGGTGTTAAATAAAATTAGCCAAAAGAAAAAAAACCAAACCAAAACAAATCCCAAAAAACCCACCACCACCTCCACCAAAAAAAAAAAAAAAACCAGAAGAAAAAACCAACCTCGGGGGGGTTTGAATAGGAAAGCTGATCTTGCTTCTGTGATATAGAAGACAAGTTCAAGGTTTCATTTTTGAAATTATACTTTTTAAAAAGTATTTTAAATATGAGAAAACAAGCTTTGTATGAACAGCCTATCAAGAATGCTGTTTTTGTTGTTTCAGTCCCATTTGGGTGAACATTTTACAACAGGAAAACAAATTTGAAGGAATAAAAGTATAAAACTATTGAAATACTTCACAGAAAGGAATAAAATCACTACTTTCTATTTCTTTTTTGTACTTAAAATTTTTAAAATATTGTTAAGAATAACGTTTGAAAATTCATGGTGGGTTCTACTCTGAATGAACTGTTGAATACCTTTATTAAAAAGGTGCAATTACTACAAATGCTGTTTGCGATTAAAACGTGTGCACTTGTCAACAGTTCCATCATTAACTTTGGTGCTTGCTTTTTGAAAGTGGGGCCATATATACCTAAATGGTTGGTGACTCTTTAATGACAATTACAATAATGATTTCCCTAGCATTCCCAAAATGAACACAACTCCATCTGCGCCAGAGAAGCCTGACACAAAACAGAACATAAATCTGAAGGCAACTTTCAAAGTTGAGATTCTTAACAGTCACAGCTGACTGTTTTTGTTTTTTACTTTCATATGATATTTCTGATTGCAAAAAGAATAATGACTGCAAAAAGATCTTGTCTTTCATGGACCAATAAAATGGCTTCCAGTTGTTGTTACTGGCATAATAGGTTGTTTTTCAGCAAATGGAATTGCATAACTTTACTCCAGAGCAAGCAATCATCTCAAGCCACAAAGGAGTTGAGCAGAGCTTGGAATGGTTGGTGCACTCAAAATGTCTGTAGGGGCATCTGCCAGTGACTGAAAAACAAAAATAATTTTATTCTTGATGCATTATATAGAAAAAAATAGCAAAAAAAAGAGTGAAAATCAATGGCCCATCCACCTCCAGTCTAGAAGTGTGCAGTACCAAATGTTACAGATACAGGCATGTGAAACTTTGTGTGCAGGTACGAAATAAACTGCCCACCAAAACTGTTTTTCACTAATCATGATGGAATGTGTTTTATGTGCTAGAGCTCGAGGTTTATAGCCTTTTCCTATTTCTTCTGCTGCTTCCCAGTATGTAGTGCTGGACTTCTCATATAACTGAAAGGCAAACATACCAGGATGGATTTCTTTCTGGCAGACAAAGCTGTAGTTTTATGGAAGCTCATGTATCCTTTCAGATTTATACCAGTTGAGCACCCTTAGCCTGATTTCTAGCTCTATATAGCCTTTTTTTCCCTAAAGTTACAGTGACAAAGGGGCCATCTAAAGGTGAGTAGATCATCTCTGTTTGAACCTGCCCACATTATTAACGGCAGAATCTTCACATCTTTCCTTACTAATTTGTAAAAAGTAGATCTGGGCTCCAGCCAAAATGACAGTCAAGAAGAAGAACACTTAGAAAGAACAAGTTGTGATGAAGAATGAGATTTGCTGTGCCAGTTCACTGACAGCATATTTGTTTTATGTCTCTAGCCCTCACACCATCCTTTGTCTTCAAAAACACTCAGCAAACAATTCAGAGGAAGCAATTGGCATATTCCCTAATGAGACAAGATAAAGTGTCCTGTAACGATGATGACAGCAAATTCACTAAGTGAACTGCAGTTTAAGAACTTTGCAAATTGATCAAACCATGATTCCTTGGTTGCTTACTTAATTGCCTGTTACCATCTCTCTGCTGACCTCCATATGCCCACTGCTTCTGTCAGCACTTCTGCACCTCAGGGACTCTCTGTCAGCCCCTCAGGTTGTGAACACTGGAAGGATAGGTTCTGGTTTGGGGATTTTATTTAACTTGCATTTAATATGTGTTCTTGGCCAGCTGTCACAGTGGGAATTTAGAGATATTCTGGCCTCCTACCATGCTTGAGTACATCAGGCTGTACAGAAAAAGCTTTCCTAATTCTATTTATTATGGGATGTACGCTAATTAAGGCACTATCTCATCAGGTACTGAGTACCTTAAGCAGCTTCTTAACCCTGGGAATGATAGTGCTGTGCTTGTTTAGCACTCAGTGATGTTCTGTCTGCTAAAGATGTCTGGTCAGGCAAGAAATGTGCAAGGGAAGAGCATATTTTGGTGAGTATACAAGTGATTGAATCCATAATCGTTTGATGATCTTAATCCATAGCCAGTTTGGACTAGAGCCCTTAGAACTGTGGTTCTGTTTTGTAGGCAGAAGTGAAGAAATGTCCAGTATCTAAGTGACAAACTATCTTACAGCATTCTTCAGACAAGGCTACTTCAGGGCTTACTATTTACGCCTTTTTGGAAGTTTCATTAGAGAAGTTTCTTTAAGGGAATGAGGGAAAAGGAGGGATGTGAGTCTGTGTGTGCACAGGAGTGGGAGTAAGGAGTTATTCCTGCTGCTGTGGCACAGTTGCTGTCTTCTGCAGGGATTGTGGTGAGGAAGTGCTGGCCCTGCCAATCTGCAAAGCTCCCTCAGTTCCTTTCAGACAAAAAGCACTGTGAACTTTGCAGTTGTACTTACAGCCTCAGCACAGCAGTCATAAACTGTTATGGAGAATAATTTTGTCGGTATAACCAGGTAAGTGTTTAAGCAGGTGGGGAGAAAAAAAATCAGCTCTCCTGAAATGAGATGTAAAGTAGTTGTTCCAGGTCCAGGATCATACATGTGGCTTTCTGATGCCTCTGACTGCCTCTCTGCAGGAGTTTTGTCTGTGTCCCATATGAAATGAAAGTTAGATCTTTCCTGAAAATATACCTCAAATACACAGATTGTACTGACCTGTGAGTTTTTCTTCCTTCTTTTGTTGCTCTTAGTGACCTGCTGTACTTGTTTTATTCACCACTTGGACTTTCATGGGCACTGCTACTCTAAGAGAAGGATAGTGATAAGCAGAGAGAAAGAGTTGATTGTATAAAATTAGGTCTAAAGCATAAAAATATCACCTAGGCTGGAGACCATGTCTGAGCTTGAGCTTTTCTGCTGGAGGACAATGGATTTCATTTGCATAGTAGACTGTGGTAGGGCTTTAATGCTTCCTGTTAATCTTATCCTGCAGGAAAGCTGAGGACTGGCAAAAATATCTGTTATCAGTGTTGGCAAGACTTAAGTGTATGCCTAGGTGGTAAATCATGAGTACCTGTGTGTATGCAGGTATGTTTTTGAAACACCATACATGGATGTATATATGTACCCCTTCATAACTAGATGTTTCACATTTGAAAGCTCATTTCCCTTTATTTATTTACACACTTTAATCCAAAATAAAGCAAGTACCCGTATCTTTAAAGCCACCCTGTATTAAGTTCAAAGAATCAGTTAGTTAAACAAATATCTGATTTTGAGCATGGATTCAGGCCCAAATGCAGTAAGATTTCACATTCTAATCAGCTGTGTACTAACAGGGTAAGTTATGACAATAATTAACACAGTGCTCATGTATAAAATGTGTCTGTCTGTGTTCTGTCTGTCTGTGATGCAATCATTCTCGCTTTCTTTCTAAGCTGTCTATGAACAATCCTGCGAGGCTTACCGACACCAAGGGAAGACATCAGGTTTCTTCTACATCGATTCTGATGGAAGTGGACCCCTGGGACCACTCCGTGTTTTTTGCAATATAACAGGTAATGAATGACCTAACCTTGACTTGGCTGCCTGATGTCGGGTCTCATTTGATTAGAGGTGGGCTGAGTAGAATGATAGACCCATCAATAATGCGGCTCAGTAGTGGGGAGGAAGCAGGGAAGTTGTAACCAAGGTTTCACTTTGAGATGTTTCCTTAAATAAGATCCGTGTAAAAGTGATTTTTCAAATAAGTTTGAAAGACTTGCCTTGCTAAGTGATGTATACAACAGTGTCTGCACCTTATAAAGGCACTTCATAATTATCGTAACTTTTGATGAGATGTTTGTTTTTTACTAAAGAGTTAGAAACTTAGAATCCAAACCATTCTTTTGTAATTGAATGGTTTCTCTGCTTTATTAGAATACGAGATCTGGGAATTCTTGTTAAACTCCTCTCACTGAGCTAGCTATAAACCCTTCTAGTCTGACGTAGGGAGCAATGCATTCCATTGTACAAGTGTGCTCCCTTTGGCATTCCGTAGAGTGGAAGCTTTGGTTGTCCCTGGTACTTGTATGGAGGAGAATGCATGATGCTCTTAGGAGAAGGGACACCACAGAGATGGGTAGCAGAGCAAGAAACTGGCAAGGTGACCTGTTGGTTGAGGCTTTTTAGCCTTACATTTCCATAAGTTTAAAATAAGAATTGTTTCAAATGAACAGACCTGTCTGGCGAATTTTCCCCTTAAGTGGGTCCAGTTGTGTATACAGGACCGTCAAGCCAAGAGTCTGAGAAGAGATAACATGGCCCTTATTGTGGATGGGGATAGATGGTAGGGCTCCCTTTCTGCTTTTTATATTTGAAATGGAGGTGAAATTTCCCACACCATCTCCTGTTTGGCATTTTTTGCTTCCTGTGGCCAGGTGCAGATGAAGGAATGTTTTATTACCCTTTCTAAATTGCTAATTCTGGCTGAACTGCTTTGCCAGATATCACCTCCACAGTCAGTGCTGAAAACTGAGGACTCAGGACATTCATATTTTATCTTTAATCTCCTTGTACTTAAAGTGCCTCAAATTAAATTTTCATTTTTGTTTAATTGGGCAATGATTATGTTAATTAAATGCACAACTGTTAATTATTAAGTATGTTTTTTATTCAAGTGTAACAAATATTTAATAAGATGTGTCTCCTTCACTGTTGAATCTCTTAAGAATTGAAACAGAGTTTCACCTTGCTGTCTGAATATCCTTCCTTGATCTTCAATATGGGAAATGTGCTCATTTTTATTATTTATCATGTAAATATGTGTGATCAAAACGTTGTCAGTGCTTTTTATCTCTGCTGAAGAAGTAGGATTTTTGACAAACACCTTGCATTTGCTTTCCTCCAGTAAACTTTATCTGGCAGAAATCCAGAAGGCATATACCTGATTTTCTCTCTATCTGTAATGAACTTGCTGACATTCTCATAACATTGGTTATGAGAAAAGTGGAGGTGGGGAAAACTGGCAGAACCTCCTAGCCTGGAAAACTTATGCTTCTGTGTCAACTAAATATTGTGTGGGTGCCTTAATCACAAGAGCTTCTTTTCTCTGGGAACTTCCCTTATTGTTATCCTCATAAAAATTGTTTACAGTAATCGATTAAGTGCACAGTAGGAAAAAAAATTACTTTGTGTACAGAGGGATGGATCCTCAATTTACTTCTTTTTTCAGATGATGCTTCTTCTTAGTTTTCCGAAGGTATCCCATATTCAGGGATAGGAGAAATATGAAATTCTCTGTTGTTACACTAGGTGCATACAAGGAACAGAAAAAGATATTATTGTTCAGTGACATAAATCTGTACCACACCTCCTGTGAATGGGAAAACATGGATAGCCATGAATGTGGATGTCTTCCATGTGTAGGGAGACTAAACAAATTAAAAAGATGGTTTGGGGGAACTGTCACAGGAGAGTGTGGAGATCGTATGTGGCATAGAGAAAACACATAGGAATTGATTCTTTTTCATCATAGATGAGCTAAGGGACGCTTGAATGATTACATAGCAGGATTTGGGAGTTTTTTGTTTGTTTGCTTTTTCCTGATGCAATAAATTCAGCTTGAAACCACCACAGAACAGCAAGGAGGCTAATAGATCAAGAGAAGGAGTAAAACCCATCTGGAAAAAGCCCCAGCCTTGTCTGATAGATTCAGAAGGTGCACATAAACACCAAGGTTTAGTTGCAGCTTCCCATTCAGGCAGCTGTGAGGCAAAGACCATTGGGAAATGGGAATGAGCTTCAGGAAAACCTTTTGGCTTCCTTGGGTATCTCTTCACCCTCAGAGGCAGAGGTGGGCTCCTGGGCTAAATAAAGCTTTTATTTTACCCAGGCTGGCAGTTTTTTCTGTATACAGTTCAAGAAGCAGTAACCTTTTTATGCCCAAAATGTGTTCAAGCTGAAGAATTTGGAGGTGGAATGGAAAATTCAGGGCAGTGACTCATTTAGTGTTTTTAAAAGTGGAGGTGCAGAGAGCTAACGCCTTCTGGGAATTACAGTGCCTTTAATCTGTGAAGGATGAATTCAAAGAAGAAATCAGACCATCAGAAATGAGCAGCATCATTGCTTTTAAAGAGAAGTGTTTTTCTTAATGTTCACTTACTTACATTTCTTTAAGTTCTTCCTAATTCTAATTTCAGTTCTTTCTAATTTTTTAAAGTTCTTTCTAACAGTATTATTTACCTGTTTAATTGAAGGAATTCAGATGGGGAACTTGTTTGTGGCCAGTTATTAACTGGGGCAGATAAACACCAGGTTTCTTGCATGTTGGTGTCTGATGTGGATATGGGAATATCAACTTTACAAGTTAGTTTACTGTGTTTGTGTTTGCAGTGGTTTCTCTGTAGCCTGTCAGCTTTAGCAGCCCACTGCTGAATAGAAATTCTGAATAAAGCAGAAAATTGTATTTGTGTGTGTTGAGAGGGAATTGGACAGTTTTACAAAGAGGGAGAGAGATAAGGGAAAGGAAATGTTACAGGGAGGAAAAAAGTATAAAAAATATCAAGTAAATTTTCAGCATGGCAAGAAATTTAACAGTAGTGTCACAGAATATCTGATGAATAGCTGATAATAGAGTGGCTAAATATACTTATCCACTGTGTGAAGAACTGGCTGAAAAAGCAAGGTGACAAAAACTGTAGATGACGTGCTACTATTTAATAACTTGCTTATTGGTCAAGAAGGGATAAGAGCATATGAGGCACTTTAAAAGGATCTTACCTGGGGGGCTGTTTACTTCTACTAAAGGTAAAATATGTTTTTGAAATAGGAAGTTGTCAAGAACACTAATGTATCTAATTAAAGGCATAGAAAGATATCTGTACAAAGAGATGTTAAAAGTAAATAATCCAGGACTATTTAGAATGGGAAGACTCAAAGTGAACGGGCCTCCCTGACAGAAGCAATGCTCATTTGCATTTTCTTACTATAGGAGGAGAGAGACAGTTCAATGACAGTGAAAGACAAAAACCTCGAAACTAGATCTAAATGGAAAAGACAGCACCTTATTAACATAATGTTTTCTTCACCTTATATACCTGTTGTCTACAGAGCAAAGTCACTTTCACAGGGAAATTCATCAGTTGTAAGAAACACTGAGGAATCCACAGCAAATATGCATTTGTGTATGGGGAAGGGAGCCAACATATGCCCAAGTCATGACTGGGTGTAGGTGGACACTATTCCATTCCATGAGGATGTGAATGGGTCCATGCAGGGATTATTAAATTGAGGTGGTTGCATTGAGTGCTGTGGGAACATATCTGGCATGTTTCCAGGGCCATCCACATGGGAATGTAAGCTAGCTGTGCTCACTTTTCCTGGGTTTCCAGTCATCCATGGGGGTCTATGGCCACACCTTTTTGACATGAAGTGCAGAAAGAATGCATTGTGTCATACTCTGGGGTAATGAACAGCCACTGGGGCTGGGAAGGATTTTCCTTGTAGGCTGGTTGTTTGAAATCAGCCCACTTGAATTAATCTTAATTGACAAATCATAACAGTCAATAGAAAAGGTGACTGATAGACCCTGTGAACCTCAGGTCTGGCAATCTTTCTGTCATTGTGAGGCTTATTTTTTTCATGCTGCTTAGAAATCTATTGGGCTGTCTGGAGTACTACTTAAATGCTAATAACCATGTTCTCCAGGACAAAGCCTATAGATGTGCAATCTACATCCATGTGCTTGTTTTGCTGTCCTGTTTGAAGAGTAGAACGACCTTTTCTCATCTCCTTCTGCATAAATTTTACCCTTGAAATGTGAAAGATTTGCTTACACTACATTTGAGTCATCCTGTCACTGTACTTCTCTACTGATGCTGTTTTACAGTATTCAGACCCTGGGCTATCAAATCAGTAATGCTTAGAAATTGCCATGACTAGATCAACTGTTCAGCTTATCTTTGCTAGATATTTTTCCAGTTCTCAAATTGTTTGCCTTTCTTTTCTTCCCTTTTGTTTCTTCCAGGGTTGCAGTTTGGGGAAAGATGCAGCCTTATCTCAGGTCTTGCTGATGGTCTAAGATCTGTTTTTGAAACTGCCATGGTGAAAAAGACATTAATTAACAAAAATATATCTCTACTACATGCAGATCATTTCTGTTTTGGAGTCTCATCTCAAAGTGCCAATACTGCTAATTTCTCTCATGCAGGAAAAAGAAAGTTTTATTTTCTCTGACTCAAAAAACTGTATAGAAACTGTGTGTAAATCTCAGAAAAAGTAAGGGATTCTAATAAGATATGAAGTAGATTGTCAAAGTTATACTTACAATTTTTAAAAAATTGTGTCCTTTTTTTTTCTTTATTCAGCTAACAATGATTAATATTTTTATTCTTCTGTATAGTACATATCCCCATTGATGTTCCTAAAACAAGCAGTTGTATTATTGTCCATGGCATCCATCTTTCCCTTTGTTTCCACATGTGAATCTCAGTTCATCTGCTTAGTTCCTTAATCTATTTTCCATAAGAAAGCATCTCCTTTTACTTTGTATAACAATTACACGGATGCAGGAGTCACTGTGTACTTGGCCCTTTTTGCATTTCTTGTGAACATGGGAAATCCTTGTGTGAAAAGTAGGGCTGCCCCTGGGCAGGCTGAAGGAAGAACAGATAGGAGAAGGTCATGTCCTTAATTCTGCCTTTAATACCTGCAGCTACAGGATTTTGGAACAACAATTTACATGGTCCAACTCCCTCTACCTTGTATCTTACTGTCTGTAGTTGTGATTGACTTTATCACAAGAGAAAACAACAAATGGAAATTCCTTACAAATTATTTACTACTGTTTAGATTAAAGGCAGCTCTTAAAGATTTATAGTTTATCCCTCAAACACTGCAGGTCTTTTGGCACACTGTAGTTTTGACAATTGATATGTTTCTCTTTTGAATTTTCATTAAATATTCTTCCAGAACCTTAGAGAATTAAAAAAATCTTTAATGTGAATATTATGTCAAAGGTATTGTGCTGTCAACAGCTGCCTTGCTGCTTACAATGAAGTTGTTGTTTTTTGGATGAGCATTATGGCAGAAGTCCTGAAGGCCGCCTTCACTGTCACACTTGCAGGTGGCCCCTAAGGAAATTCTAGTACTAAAGAATGTAACTAGGTATTTTTCTCTAGCCATTACCTTTTAACAAAAGTTTACTGCAACTTAATCTCTCTCCTGCCACATCTACAGTGCTCAGAAGTTAGAAGTAAGTTGTGGCTCTGTCCAAGTCACTCCAGTTGTCTTGGTTGCAAGGGGTGGATCTGTTTGTCCCAGACACGGGCGTCTCCTGCCCTTCTGCCCCCCTGCCCACTTCATGCCCACCCTCCTGGTATGGCAGCTGAAGTAAAGCAGGTTTGCTGTGGGCTCTTCTTCTTGTCTGCCAGGCTCATGCAGGTATCTGAGCCATCGCAAGACACGTGAAACAGCAGAAACGTGATTTGAGTCTCTCAACACTCACCCAAGATGAAGGAGACTGAGGCAGAGTGCAGTGAGAGGAGAATTGTCCACTTTGCACTAGGAAGTATATCAGTGACTGCCTCTTCAGTTTCTGGAGAGGAAAATTTCTCACTGCTCGTTTTCAGATACCCTCTGTTAAGGAACTACTGAAATGGAGGATCATCAGGAAGTAGGCTGGCATGACAATGGTTTGGCAGCTCTGGACTTCAGCACAACAAGGGGGAGGAGGGTGCTAGATGTCACAAAAGAGGGGTCTTGTTGTCATCCATCTGGCATGGTCATTCTGCTGAGAGTTACCTTGAATGCATTGCAGTGTTTCTGCACTGGATGGACGTGGCTGAATCAGAACTCAGGGGGAAGCTGATGAGAAGAAAAGCTGCAAAAGCATGTGTTGCTGGGTCAGCCAGCAGAAAAATGAAAAGTAGATATAAAAACAGTAATGGGATTCTTTCAGAGAAGACTCAGAAAACTCTTCTTTGGAGTCAGTGATTTAAAGCTGTCTGTGAAAAGAAATTGGTGTTTTAATATCCTTTGGAGGGAGTGTATATTAGAGCAGCTGGGTTGACCTGCCACTGCAGCTTAGAGCAGAGCAGTGTTTAAGAAGGAACATCTTGTCTTTTTTGTGGTTGTTCTTTTAGTTAGAGGTACAGCATTCTGGATAAAATTTGGCATTCAGTGTGGAGCACCATGAAACAAATGCATTGTATGAGCTCTGAGAGTTATTTTTTTTCTCTCATGTAGCATTTACCGTATGTTTGGCTTGTTGGCAATTTAATCAGTCTGAATAATCTTGTTTTGTGACAAACCTCCTAAATCACAAAGGAATGATGCAGTTTGTATGGGTGGAATATGCTCTACAGGGATATTTCATGTTGAAGAATAAAAATGAGAATTAGACAATACAGAATTCATTGAAAGCCAGTTTTCCAGCTGCTCTAATTTCCCACAATTTAATTTGTGTGCCGTCAAAAGCAACTTGGAGGTTTCCAGCAAGATGATAGAACTACGGGCTAGGCTAAACAGAGTCTAAAATGTGCTTAATGCATTGCAGTCCCATGCTGTAAAAGCATCTCCTATGGCCAAAAGCAGACAGCATAATATCCTAGTGAATTGGACCATTAAATAAAACTGTGAAGTCATAAAGCTGTAGCATTACCCTGAAATTAAAGCATTGTCACCTTTGAATTATGGAAATAATTTAACAAGCATTTAGGAAATCTGCTTTTCAAGGCTGCATTAAACTATTCTACATTATACAATAGAAGATGTGGTTGCAGTCTCCTACTTGGTTTTGAATGACTTCCAGCTTGTGTTTAGCTTGAAATTTTACCAAGCTTAGAAAGTAATAAAAGAGTAGAGAATGGAGTAATAGAAGATAAAAATAAACAGTAACCTATGCCTGGGCAACAGCTTTTTAATTCTCATTGCAGATTCACAAGTGCAAGGAGAGCTCATTAAATGGAGTAAACAGGAAAAAGATGTGTAGTGTGGACAGCTACAAAAATATAATGATAACTTCATGGTTGAAATACATGAGAAGAGAGCTTTATTTATGTCATTTAATGGTTTCCAGGTATGGAAGTGACTAGAAGGAAGTAGTGGCACTCAGCTTGGTTTGCATCTGTGGTTACAGTGTCATTGTGTAAAAGCATAATGTAAACAAAACAGAGCAAAGATTAAATAAAAATCCTTGCATTGTGAAACAGGAACAAATATTTGAAGCTTCATTTTCAAAAGCTGTGGGCATTTCTGGTGTGGAGGTGAGCCTCTAAAGGCCAAACATGGAGCCAAGGTGCAGACAGCTGCTGCAGTGTTTGCTGGAGGGATCTGTGGGCACGTTCAGATGGCAGCTACGTGTCTTACACAGGTCCTGAACCTGCCTGAAGTGCCAGATCACAGATCATTGTCAGGAGCCTTCAGAGGACCTGTCAGTTGAGTAGTGAGGGTAGAATGCCTTGACCTCATTGTGAGGCAGGCAGTGATATTTTGGGAGCAGCCTTAGCTAAACTTGTGCAAGTGAATTTGAGGAAACAGAGTGATCTTTTTCTAAGTGTTGCCAAGTTTGAGGTGGAGAAACTGGGGTTTGAACAAACCCCAGGGGCTGATCTGAAAGGTGATGATCTTCAGAAGAAATGCTGGGATAATTTCTGACTGGTTTTCTGATCTGTGGAAGCACATGCAAAGGTCTTGCTATTGTCTTGGAATGGTTCAAGGATTTACTGCCCTCCAGCTCTTCGTAACTTCTCTCTCAACCGGTGGAGATGCAGGAGGGAGCACTGTTGGCTCTTCTACTCTGTCCAAAGTAATCTGAAGTTTAAATAATTTTCAGTGTCATTTGCTGTATTTAAACAAAAGGGTGTCCTTTTGAAAGAAGGAACTTGTTTTTTTACTGTGATGTGAATGTAATCCTCTATTCTTGTAGCAGGTTGTGTTTGGCTTTGTATGCATTCCCTCACCCCTCCACACCTCATGTGCTGCTTTCTAAAATGGAAGTACTTACTCTTCCCCTGGGAAGTGGGAAGAAGCATGACTGAGATGGTGGAATAGATTTCTCCTCCTTTTCCTCCTCTCACCTTGTTGCCACCAGCTCTTTTGTATCTGTGTTGTGTTGAGCTGCCCTTTTGATCCGAGGTTTGCTTGCTGGTGGCTGTGACTTTCCTGTCACTAGATCAATGAGAAAAACACAGATCTTTTTTGAGAAGCTAAACTTATGATCACCTTTACTTCAAAGGTGAAGCACAGAGGGAAGCTTTGAAGTGACCACTGAAGCACAGATTTGATCTGTATAAGTATTAAGCCTAACAGAGTAGGCATGTGTAGAGTAGAAAATCTCTGAAATGTAACTTCAGAATTCTTCTCTTCTGCTATAATTCTCCTAACTCCATTCTGATTTACTTGATAAATCAGAATTACTTTGAATACAGTAGGAAACTTTATTTGTTTTTCCTTTCCCTTTGTAAACTAGAGGATGGAGAATAGGCTAACTTATTTCTAAATGATCCTGTGGAGAAAAGCAGGTCTAGAATATCAAAGTTCAGATCTCAGGACAACTGTGTGCAGCTGTAATGATAACAAGACTGCTGGAAATTAATACACAGTCATAGAGGAAGATAAGAGGAAGACCTGTCACACTCCCTGTCCAACACTCTTGTTAATGAGTGCTGGCTGCTTACAGTATGTTTGCTGATACCTTGTCCAACCTCATTTCAAGCATGTCAATTAATTATATTTCCAACACTTTTTTTTTAAGAAGACAGTTTTGTGCTATACTGTTTTTAATTAGCTTTTCCTCATAACCCTTCTTTGTTTCTAAATTGCTAGCTCTTGATGCTTTGGACTTTTCAGGTACCCACATGGCACCTTTCTTGATGTGCAGCCTGGAAAGTACAGCAGTGTTAACCACTGTACAACTAAAGCTTTAGGCTGCTCTACTTCCTGAGCAGCACTGTAGCCACTATTGTGAGCATTGATTTTATTGCATTTTCTTAAAATTATGTCCAGAACTCTCAGTGGGGAGGTGCTTTTGACAGCCTGCCTGGAATTACAGCAACCAGTTTATTCCATCATCTCCAGGTTTTATGTCTCACATTATCAGCATCTTGGTGTTTGTCTTTTTAGTAAGGCAGTTAAGGCAGAAGTTAAACTTCTATCAGCGTTTGTGAGAGGAAAGTTAATTCATCCTCAACTGCTTCTGAAAAATCTACTCTGTTCTTGTCAATATTGCCTTGAGAGAGCAAAAGCAAACAGAGGGACTGGCTGATAAGGATTGCTACTTTGAGATGTACAAGATGTCTGTTACGAAGTCATGGAGGTATATTGTGTTGGAAGCAATATATGTGCAGGACTGTGCAGGGTATTGTGCTACAGTGTTCACTGTGATTACAACCACTGGGACAAGCATTACAAGCAATAAATTTGTAGTATTTCTTATCATTTTAATCTGTCTTTTGTGTATCACACATTGCAGCAATGTTTCTTTGAGCTCCAACTCCAAGGGTCCACAAGCAGCTTCCAGAAGTCAGTAAGAACCACAGAACCACAGACCTATGAGAAAACTTTGTCTGCCATCACAGAAATGATGAGAGGGTTGTGAGTGAACGTGTGGTTTTCTGTGTGTAAACTCTCCTTACAGTTAATGCAAGTTAATTTCTCTGTGACTTGCAACCAGGTCTTGGAACAGACCTCTTAGACAGTCTCCAGATGGTTGTTTTTACTTGCCTGTCATTTGAATGCTTCCATAATGACAATATATTAAATCATCTGAGTGTCTTTGCACAGGTAGTCCATTTAGGATTTTTATACACCTATTAGCATTCCGTTGAAGTAATCTGGGGGATATTTGTAGCTCAATGAAAAATACTTTGACTCCAATGCATTGTAGTGCCCACAGAGCTATTGGGCTCATCATGCCAGTGCATTGGGGAGTTACTGGAATGCTCAGGCTCTGCAAGAGCTCAGGCCAGGTAATGTGGTTTAAAGCCATCCAAATTCTTAAATGCACAGTTTTTAAGATCAGCTTAGAAAATATATGATTCATTGTTATCTAGAGTTGCCCTGATGAAGCATAAATAACAAAATAGAAATCTATTGCCTAGATCTCACTTCTTCCACTGTAACTGTCTGCATGTTTCTGTGAGATCGAAATCTCCTTCTCATCAAATGATTGAAAATTGCTGCCTTAAATTTTTGCCCTGTCAGTAACTCATATCCTCTCTAGGCAAGCAGAATCTTCGATAAAGAGGAAATTTGTTGGATGTGACTTGACACTCTTACTAATAGTGTTGGACATGTGCAGGGCTCAGCCCTGTGAATTCTCATTGAAGAGTTAATCTTTAACTCTGTGTCAGCTCAGCAAACTGGCTGTTCAGGTTGTCTTTTCTACCTTGCCCATTGCTATACCAGAACCAACTGGGAAAAAGCCTCCCTGGAAGCTAATTGCTCCTAAGTGTGTTCTCATTATGCCAACCCCAATGCTGATAGTGAACTGGGTTATAGGGTGCAGGTTGTGCTTAAGCCTGGATTCACCTAGATTGTGTCACCTACACAATCCCTTGCTCTGCCAGTAAATGCAGTGCAGGAAATGAGAATGGGCTCCCCAGCATGGAAAAACATCAATATTTAGAGTTAACTACAGATGCCAAGTCATATGGCGTTCTGCACCATCATCCAAGTAGGGCATCACTCAACTTATATGCAGAAAAATCTGAGAACAGAGTGAAATGCATGATCTGACTTCCAGCTGGGTGGTAAGAACATACTCTCAGTTTAACTTTCTGGCAAGAGATTGTGCTTTCTGCTCGTGGTGAGTTTGTGCTCATCAGCTGCAGTTCTCTGCTTTCATTTGTTGTTAAAACAGCATGGGCTGTGCTCTCAGGCAAAAGGTGAATGGTACCCCCATGAGCCATATTACTGTGTGTTTTCTCTCAGGGACAAAGCCAGTTGAAAGGTATCTAATTTTATACAGATACTGCGTAACAGAAGAAGCTGAAGGTCTCCTGTGCCTCCCAGGAAGCTTGTAGTTTGTCTCTTGCTCAGCAGGCAGTTTAGTGTCTGCTTGAGCTGGTTCAGGGAGAAACATCTTTGTGGGCCACACTGACCTTTAATGAAGACCGACCAATTGGTGTTCATAATGAAGTGCCCATTTTGGAGCCCAGGATCCTGCTGATTCTCTGTCCACTGCAGTAAAATGTTAGATTTCAGTTGTTTTTTTGTTCCCTGCTTGTTGGAAGTGTTTTGCTTTTAACCTCCCGTTCAATCGTTTTTCATTTAACAGAAGATAAGATCTGGACTGCAGTGCAGCACAACAGCACAGGGCTGACCAGAGTGCAAGGAGCTGGTCCAGAGAAGCCCTACATCATGTCCTTCAACTACAACAGCAGTGCAGAGCAGCTGGAGGCCGTGATAAACAGTGCTGAGTACTGCGAGCAGGAGGCAGCCTACCACTGCAAAAAGTCACGGCTCCTCAACACCCCGAGTAAGTGCCACCCTCCCACATCTTTCCTTCTCAACTCCTATTGATGGTACAGCAGGTGCAGGCCACGCTGCAGCTGAGGAGAAAAAAAATACCCAAACCCATAAAAAACTTCAAATTAATAGCAGCAACATGGAATAGAGTGAAAAAGCTTTTACTGTTTTGGATTCTACTGTGCAGTGTCTGTGCCCTGGTGCTGGAGGGTCTGAACTTCACAGAGGAATTTTCACTCTGTAAGTTCATGCATGCCCAGACTCTGAAAACTTCTGCAATGGAAAGTGCTACCTAGAAACCACAAAAAGTGTATTTAGGTGATGGCAAATAGATGTGTTTATTCATTTACAGTTTTTGCCTGTATATTAAAGATAAAAAGCATCCATATTGCTCTAGACTCATAATGTCATGTAGGGGAAGAGTGTAACATCTTCTGAGTCCCACAGCCCTGAATATGATGTTTAAAGTGCTTGGTAGTACAGATTCTGGGGCAAAACTAACTATCCCCTTGAAATAGAAGGAATACATTTTTTCCCTTGGCTTAATATAACAGAAAAAAGAAAGCAGAGGGTCTCACCAGTTTGTGTTTCTTTGCAGTACCAAATTTCCAGTGGCTACTCATGATGTCTGGCTTCCAGTCAACTCTGTCTTGATGTCAGGATTTTATTTTTGTTTATGTGGAGAGATGAATGACATTAAGGGCAGCCTTCTGAATGTCTTCAAAGTCTCCTCTGTTGCTTGTAATGTCTGTATTGTCCTGGTGATTATTTGATTATCAGCACCTCTTGAATTTGTTGGTAGTTTAGAAGACAGACCATGGAAAGCCTGAAGGGGAGCTTGTAGTGGGAGTTCCTGTTGTCTTAAAACCACATTGCCTAATGAGATGTGTCAAAACCCTCCTGGTTCCAGCAAAGTTATTATAACACTGAATGTTTATGGATCCAGTAATCAGATGCCTTACAGTCAGTTTATTTTTAAAAGCTGTGAATTATTGTCTTTTGTTGTCATCAGATTTACCAGCCAAGAATTGCTTGTGTTGCTAATCTTTTTTTAAAGAATGAAATGTTAATATTAGCATCCAGGGTAGAGCACAAAGGGAAAACAAAATGTGGGTATAACTGCTCATAAAGAAGTGGAATTGATGTCTTACAAGTGCTTTCAGTGTTGCTGGCTTCTGTATCCCATACCATACTTGATATGGCATAAAGATAAAACCCCACCGAGGCTACTTCCAAAATGTTGTTTTAAGGATGAATGCTGCTATATTAAAGCAGGTCTGCATGTGTTTATTTTTGCACATTTCTGTGAGGCACTTGGTTGTGTGTATGCAGGAAAGTACACTATGAATGGGTTTTGAGATGCCTCTTGTATGTGGGGCCTCTCTAAAGCTGGGGGCACTTTCTGAGAACCAAAACTTTTGGGGAAAAAAACAGTAAGCTAATCTTTCTTAAATTGACAGCATGTAAACTGTGCATATTCAGGGCTAAAGCTATCAAACAACAAGCAGACTGGCTAAGAGGGCTCCTGACAGGCAGCTCATCCTCTGCTTGTCCAGGACCAAAGCCATGGCTGGTGCCTCAAGGGAGAAGATGTAGGGATGGTGTCCAGCAGTCTGGCTTGTGCTCTTGAAGCTGGTTCAGTGCCACTGTGGTCCTGACAACTGACCACACAAGAGTTCCACAACTTATTTAGTCTTTACTGCAGCTCCAGCTGAGAAAAAAAACAAAAAAAAAAACCCAACAACAACAACAACAATCTAGTGCTGTGCATGTGACAGACACCAGCATTTTTTCCGTCTTTTTTTCTTCCTTTTGTTTGCTTTTTAATTACGCTTTTGAATTTTCCTTTTTTCTTCCTGAGCTTTCTCAGTAGTCTACGGCTTTAAATTTGGCAAGATGTAAAACATGCTCAAAAACAACATTTCAGTTCTTGAAATGACAAGATAAGGGCAATTTGTTATTAAGTGAATATTAAGTATTTTTGTAGAAAAACATTATTTTCCCCAAGCTCTAATAATTGATACTTATTTTATAATGAAGTGCTGTTGTATTGCAGAGGAACCTAGAGACCAAGTGGGGCTGAACTCTGTAAATGTCTTCAAGAGCTCTAGGACTTACGGAATTTCCATTTCTAAACTTCAAGATGAGCTACAAGTGTGAGTGACCTCAGGGTATTCTGCTGGACTTGCTGCTGAAGGTTCTTACCTGTGCTCTTTTTGCCAAATTTGGGGCCAGAGAAACAGAACAGAGATCAAAACTCTTGGGTTTTGTTTCTTTATTTGACCTAGACTTCTGGATGCCTGAAGCACTGTGTTCCCTCTGTGTGGCCAGGGTATCGTAATGTGTAATTGCTGTTAATGAACAACACTTCAGTTCTGACTAGAATTTAATATGCAATGCTCATGTATTAATGCCAATACTGCATCTGTAGGGCAGCAGGAAATGTTACCTGACTTAATCCAGCTTGCTGAATGTCTCCACTCATTATTACCTCTGGACTGAGCCCAGTGGTGAATGCCTGATGCAAGGGCATCTTGCAGAGGTATATCTAATTTTGACAAAGTTATAAAAGTTCCTCTTCCTGCAAGAAATCCAATCCATTTCTGAGTTTACTCTCATTCTGGGCTTGCGCCTTTTTTTTTTTTTTTTTTCCCCCCACAGGGAGATGGAACACACGATTAGGATATTACAGCTGGTAGCACCAACACACCAAATCCTTGTCTTCAGGATCTAAATACTATCATGTTTCACAAAGAAGCAATAAAAACATTTCTCTTTCCTTTTGCATCATAGTGCAAAGATGTATGTTGTTACATAGCAATTTTGGCTTTCACAGCTTTGACATGGGGCAAATGGGACAAGCAAGGCATTCTGGGCTGCCTCAGAGAGAAGCCCAGGGAGGCTCCTGGCTTGCATAAAATTGTTCCAGTTTATCTCAAGGAATTTCTCTTTCTTCTTTTGCTGCTCCCTCCTGCCCTGAAGACAGGCACATCCTCAGCGGGTGTGACTGAGCGTAGTTTCCCCGTTGAGTTTCTTGGATTTACATCTGCAACGTGTCAGACATGCAATCTGGCAGTTGGCAGAGGAGTTTACTCATCTCCACCTCCTGCTGTCTGGAACAGCCTTATTGGCTCTCCCTGTCATACTACAGCTTAGCTGCAAGCGTGTCTGTGAAAGCAAAAGTTAAATTACCCTGAACTGTAGTTTTGTACATCTCTGCCATCAGACAGATTTTCAGGAGGTTTGTGAACACCACAATAGATGTCTGTTCATCAAGGCATAGCTGGCTTTCTTAAGAAGGAGCAAAGGAAACTTCTGTGACCAGAAATCACAAGTTTCCTGTGACTTTCCCAGGCCTGTTGGAGAAACACTCATATAACCAGAGCAAATCTGACAGTTGGCATTAATTAGGAAAGTAATCCACACTCTTAGGAAACGATTGCAGACTTATCCTTACAAGTAGAGGCCACGTCAAACTAGCAGGAGAGGACCAGGGTGGGCAGGAAGATTGATCTACCTCTAAATGTGCTCTCTGTATTCTGAGAATATGAAAAGAAACGTAGCTCTCAGGGCCTTGATTTCCTTAATTCATGGAGCATCTCAGGCAATACCTAAGGAAAGAGCATGTGTACAAGCATAGGTACATTGTGCAGATGCACGTTTGATTAAACTGTTAACATACAATATGGTATGAAAACATTAACTGAACAAACCCCCAGCCCTTGACTGAATTTGCTCAGTTTTCTAGAAGCAGTGGGTGGGCTCCAATGCTTGTCACTCGGGAAGCTTCCTCACATCCACCTTATCAAGAACTCAGCGCAGTGACGGCTGTATCAGTGGCAGCATAGCTTGCTTTACAGTACTTGGCTGACAGTCTGTCAAGTTCATAGCACATTTGTGTAGGCAGAGACTGATAAAAGATCAGTCCAAGAGCAAAATCAAAGAAACAGGAATGTCTGTATGTGGTGGGTTTTTCCTGACTTCTTCCTTATTTTTCTCTTTCCAGTAGAATCCCTACACCATGTCACCTTTGGTTTCAAACATTGACCCTAAACTACATCCATCCCAAAGTCCACACCTCTTCCCTGAAATTATGGTCTGTCAAATATCACTATTACATGACATGTGCCCTGGTTTCCACCTCCTCTCATCCCCTTTGGCTCCCAGCTAGTCCCATATCTCAGTGCCAAGCTGCACCAGGTGCTGTCCCACAGTCTGTGACCCCTTATGCCAGGCAGCTGGTTGCCCTCACTGGTGAATCATTGCATCTGCATTTTTGTAACTCTCTATTGGAGGGAAAGATGTAGTGCTGCCTCACAGCAGGGAACACATAATAATTTCTTACTTTAGACTTAATTCCATTGCTTAGACAGGTCAACTTTTTTTTTTTCTCTTTATCTATGCCCTGTATGTTGCTAGAGCTTTGTCTGTGCAGGCTCCCTCCTTAGCTCCAGATGAGGCTAGTGATGTGAGGGCATAAAGTGCTAAGAAATGTCATTCAGGGCCCTGCCTTCAGTAGTGGCTGCTGGAGAGATGCAGCTTAAGGTGAGTAGACAAGTTGATGTCTTTACCACATCCCTCAACATGTCCCCATCACCCACAGCTGCTCAAATAAGGGCATTAGTGTTTATGCTATTGCCAATCCCTTTTAGTATCCACCATGGATCTGCTGTTCATAAACTTGTCTAATCACTTTTTGAACTTTATTAGGCTGCCTGCCCTGCAGCCTCCTAGGAAAGCAAGTTTCAGGAGTTTCCCACTTACTGTTTTACAGAACTGCATTTTTTTAATGTGTTTTTAACTACTGTTTTCTCAGTGCACTGAGTTCTTATATTACAGGATGCAGTGAAAAACAGTTTTGTACTCATCCAGAGCTTTTATAGTGCTTTTAGTTACTCATGTAGGATTTTCACTAATTCTAGTATTTTTTCACCTGTGCCCACAGTTTTTTGAGACACAGTTTGCACCACTTTAGAGTAAATTCTTTTGAAGAAAGGAATCTGAAGCCTGGGTTCTGATGGAGTTTTTTACATAGATGTATCAGGAGGTGATATAAAATGACCCATAACAAGCAATCATTTACCAATGGGGTTTTGCTCGCTAGCATTTTATGCCTTATAAATATAATTTCCAGTTTATCATTCCAGTACTTTCAATTGTTAATGCACTACCAGGGGACTATTTGTTCTTGTACAAAATAACTTTAAATTGTTATTGCATTACCAGGAGACTGTTTTTCATTGCACAAAATAGCATAGAACAGGGCAGTCTGCCCTCAAAAAGTGGCTTGTGTTGAAGAAGTGGTGGATAGGTGGCAGGTGTGGATTGTGTGCTGTGATTATTCTTGGGTAATTAGGATCCCTTTTTTGAGAATGATTGACTTGCCATCTGTGTTTCCATCACCATACCTTGTCTCTCTCCCCGAAGTGGCAGCAACAGCTTTTCACAAGCACAACTTCAGACAACCTGTGCTATATTTGGAGACTTTGGAACAGAGTTCACCACAGTAATGCAATGCACCCCCTTTATTTGTAGGGAGAGATTTAGAGGCCGTTTTAAAAGATGCTACGTTGGTCTTTGTGTGCAGCTGTTTAAAATGCAGGGTGTCTAGGCAGAATACAAAACCTGTGGTGTGGTAGAGGTAGCTTGGCATGGAGTCTGCACACACCTGTGAGTAGTGGAAATATCATTGTTCCAGTTTCTGACCCTTTACTCCCCTTGCCCTGTACTATGCTCTGTGGCTGGCAGGGAGGTACAGTGTACTACAGCTGCCAAGGAATGGCAGCTACTTGCTGCCATTACTTCTCATCCAGTCTTGTTGTGTTTCTCTGAGATCGAAATGCAGCCAAGAGGTTAATAATGGAAAAAACATGGGAGTAAATCCTTGCTCAGCCATACAGTGGATGGCTTCTAACACAGTGGAAGGAAAACATGTTCACTCCTTGAAACCCAGTGCAGGAGAGGGCAGGCTTACAATGCTGCCTGACATAATTCTGCAGTGACACCAGCTGGGCAGGAGTCTCCTGGGATGGCTCCAGTGAACACTGGAGCATCATTATCTGTGTTTGCTTTAGACACAATGTGTCAGGTGAATTTAAAAAAACACTTCTTAAAGTGAGGACTGATGGAGTAGTGAGGAGAGAGCTTCTATGGTTAACTCCTGTTTGCTTCTATCGAATACATCCTTCATACTTCTGCTGTCACAGGACATTTCTGTTGCTTTTTTGTTGTGTGTTTCCTTTTTTTTCCCTTTCTTTGAATGAATTTATTTTTGTAATTTTAAAGAGCAGTTTTGGAATTATACTTTTATTTTGTCTTATCAAATTTCATTTCATTTGAGACCTTTTACAGTTTACATAGAAAACATATTTGCACTCCAAACTAAATAGATCTACTGTGTTTTACTGATGAGGAAGTTATCTTTTCCAGTATACAGGAAGCTTAACCACGGGAATTAATGCAGGTACATAGGACAGGTAAATCTAGACAACAGATTTTGAGCCTGGAATCTGGAATTCATTGCATGCACTATTATTGTGGAAGTCTATGCTGTGAACTGATGCTGCAAGATATTTACTTGACCTCTACAATCTGTTGGTTTGGGAGTTTTGATCCCAAAGACCTTCTGGCTTGGAGTAAAGTCAGTGATATCTTTTGTTCAACCTGTGAAACTTGTGGGACTGTGTAAATGCTCATAGCTCAGTAATGCCAAAAT
The DNA here is from genome assembly GCA_024734555.1 of Trochalopteron elliotii. Taxonomy (NCBI): domain Eukaryota; kingdom Metazoa; phylum Chordata; class Aves; order Passeriformes; family Leiothrichidae; genus Trochalopteron; species Trochalopteron elliotii. The sequence goes on from JANPWX010000011.1 coordinate 4,751,641, forward strand.
GTTGAGTTCAGGGGATTCTGCAGTCCAAATAAGAGTTTGGAAATGGGTAGTTTTATGAGGCACACATGTGCCAGAACCAAACACATCTTAAAGATAACTCTGGCTTGAGAGACCCAGTGTAGTGTAAACTATTCATACACACAGTTTGAAGAAGGGAAGAAAGACAGAATTCTTTGAAGCTATTCCAGCCAACATTCCCTTAATCATGAGCAGTAATAGTCTTTTTTTTTTTTTTTTTTTAATTTGCAGGACTTAGCATATTGTTAACAATAAATAAATGATGGTGATTAGAAACAAACAGCTAATTCATGGTTTGTTATATTAGTGGGTCATCAGCTATGACAGCAACCTGTTCCCCATCCAAGGAAGAAAGTAGGACTGCTGCCTGAGCAGAAAAGTGTGCCTTCTCCCTCATTAGGGCCACAGCAGGGAGTGTGTTCTCATCACACTTCCATTTGTCTGCTTCTTTTAGCTGTCCTACTTTAAACATCTTGAGCTCCATTAGACTCAGATTGTCTTTGCTGACATTAAACTAATTTGTCTGTCAAATTTGGGCCAGTGCAGAGAGTGAATCTTTCTGATTTTGCACAGCAGAAGATGTAAATCATAGCAGTGGAAGAATTCTTGTCTAACCTCTTCTACTGAGATGCCACGTGAGTGGCAATAGCAAATGGCAATAGTAATTTTCATTGGTATTTACATTATTTTTGAGGATGAAGCATTTGTGGCTGTAGTCTCTCATTTTATGTGTTTTGGGTTCATTTGACTCCTGTTTTAGACCTGGGGAAGAAAGTAGGTGCATGGCAAGGCACTTGCAGAAAATTAGCTGGGATGGAACCCCTATGCTTAGATTTTGTTTGAATTGGCTTGACCTGTCTGAGCAAACAGAGGTGTTAGGAGGTTATACACAAAAAGATCAATAGCATAACTTAATCAGATAAGTAATTTGGAGAAAAGAAAATGCAAATCTATGGTAAAAAAAGACAGGTTTTTGCTCTGAATAATTAGGTTAGTGCTGAGATTCATTGCTTGGAAATCTGAAGACCAGGAATTTTACCCCCGCTGCAGTTTGAAGGTAGCCTGTGGAAAATTTATTTTTGTGTTTGAAAGTGTGAATACAGAGACAGGAGAAAAGAGTCTATGAGAATAGGCTGAAGGCGGCATTTTGACATAACTTGGTGTTCAAACAACAAGGGAACAAAAAATCTTCCCTAAGCAAAACACTAAACTAAATACTCTTACATGAGCTATCTGGTGCTAAGGGGAGGCATAAAAGTAACTCTTCTAAGTGTCTCTTACTTCCTTTTGTGAAAAGAACACCCCAAAATGTAGAGGATAAGCAAGCAGACTCTGAGAAAATGTCTCCAGACACTGGAGGAAAAAAAGTTGTGTACTTCTTCCACTGACAAGAAGCACCTAAAAGCAATTTAGAATTGTTTAAATCCCCCCAACCTGGACTGATCTGGAGAGGAGCAGATCTGACTGAGACTTGACGAGTAGCTAGAAAGATGTGGTGACCTGAAAGAAAATAACCCCTTTAAAAACCTTCTTTAGAGAAGCTTTTTTGTTATCTGCTTGGCCCAAAAGATTGAGAACAAAAATGAAAAAGCTTTTGAGCCTGAATCTTTTCCAAGTCCTTTTGACAAGAGAAAGACTCAGACTGGTTTAGCCAAGGCGTGTATTCCCACTTGAACTGTCCAGGATTAAAAACAACATCAAGAGCCTTCTTCCTTTACTCTCGAGCAGAATTCAGAAGCCCCACCAGAAATGTTTTTTGTTGTTTTTTCTCTTTTTTTTTTTTTTTTAGTTAGCTTTTAAAAAGGGTAACCAATTAATCTATGCACGTCTCTAAAGGTGGCTTTCTTGTTTGGCAGAGAAGAAAATTGAGGCATCACACTGCAACTGACACCAATTTTGTTTGAAACTGGAATGGGCCATTAGATTGATTTAAATGTACCCCCCTAAAACCAATAGCCAAGTTCTTGTAGCCATAAAAAAGAGCCATACAAGTGTTTCCTCTCAGCTGAACACCTCTGATGTCTTTCACTCCAAGTGTGAGCTTTCTGTAGGTACCTCTTGTGCCTTGTCCCTGTAGGAACAAAAGCTCAAACCAAACGTTCATCCTAAACTCAATTGAACTTCATCATTACCCTCTGTTCTTTCATAGATCTTTGGACCATTGCTGTTGTGCGAGATTCAGTCCCTGTCTTCATGTGCTGACTTTTTGTTCATCCAGGGTGCTTAGTTCCATGTCTCCCTTTCCTTAAATCTTCCATTTCCCCAAAAAGTTTAAAGTGACATGTCTAATTCATAACATGTAATGATTTCAGTATATTTACATTAATAGCACATGAAAAGTGCTTCCAGTAGTTTAGACTGCAGTCAGTTTTGTTCTGGCTGTCTCATTCAATGTGATCAAAATGTTCATGGTGACATTTGTTGGTGGGAAGGAAAAGATAACAGTTCTGGCTGTTCTTTTTCTCAACTCTTGTGTTACTGAACCTAGTTCAGGTCTGATAGGTTTGTTTTACTGATGACTCCAAGCCTATGATGAGCTGTTTTAAAAAATGACCAGAGATCTGAAAAGTGGTTCTGAAAAAAGAGTAACATTAATTTCATGATATGCTTGTTTTAAATACTAACTTTTCCTTCATGATTCAAGTGGTCAGTAGAGTCCACAAAATTATGTATTCATACAGGTAGAGGCCTCTCTTTTTGGGAAAGTATGTGTTTTTATATTTATGTAGGTATATGTAAATCTACTTCCCTTCTTTTTGGAGGAAAAAGAAGAGTGGAATTTGGCTGTAATTCATTTTCAGGCCATATGGATATTGTCAGGCCTGGTACAAGACCGAGCAGTGTTGGTTACTCTTTTCTCCTTTGAGCTAAAGGCTTTCTGTACATTAGCACTTGTTTGCCTCCCATTTGTCACCCAGTTTCAAAGTCTCAGATTTTATCCACATGAAACTCCTTTGGGGTGTGGCAGAAGTTCAAGGGCTGTTTCTCAGAGAGAAATCTGTACGGTTGAATGCTAAGGTAACAGAGGATGGGATTCTAGGAGAAGCTGTTTTCTGAAGTAGGCTCTATTTCAGCTCCTTTAGCTTTTTCTCTGGCCATGCAAAGTGAGTTTGATCCTTTTGTTTTGCTGCTCTAATATCTGCAATCAAACTGGGAAAGGTTCTGCTGCAATGAAGATTTTTTTAGGTCCTGCTTTGGGGTCCTGTTTCCCAAAGCCTCCCTGTCCAAAGCAGTGGCAGCTTTCTGGGTCGCTTCCTTCCCCGTGCACACTGTGTTCAGGATTCAGACAAAGAGGTTGTGTTGCATTTTGTTTACTATCTCTGTGAGACATTCTAGGGCCACTAGTCAGTCTGCAAAACATTAGAAGTACCTACTTAATAGAGGCAGGATTTTACTGAGTGAATAATTACATCCTGTTAGTGCTGAAGTAATCACCTTAGATACAAGTGATGCCTCCAGAGGGAGGTATGTTCTTTCCAAAATGCCACCCTGGACAGTTCATTTTACTTCCATACAATGCTCCAGAATCTGTCTGACCATATTGTACTACAGGTTGTCATGTTTTCAGAGGATGAAATTTATGTTCCATGAAATATGCCATTGGCAAAATTAATAGGTAAATGAACAAAGTGAAACAGACCATTAGAACAATTGTAATGTCACAGTTGCTGGGTTGTGGCACAAAAGCAGAAACTAATGGGTAAACATAACCATATTACAGTGACAGGAGCCATCAATGTGCAGTACACAACTGTGGTTACACAATGGAAGGCACTCGACCGATGTGAAATACGATCTAGCAGCCAGGCCAGTTGCAGGTAATCTTGCTTGGAACAACACTTCCCTTGGCTGGATTTTTTTAGCTGATGGAAAATTATAAATATCAGCTATTTCACTCATGTTCTACTGGAATTTCAGTTTCACTTTGATAATTTTCATAGTTCTTTTTTTATATCATTATTGACAGTGATACTGAGATTCTTGTCTTTGCAGAAATTTTCCAAGGCATGAACAGATTGTTCCTGAATATTCATGCAAATAGGAATTCAGCCAATGACCTTCAGAGTAAATGTTCACTCTAACACCTTGAAATGTTTGATGGCCTTGCCTTTATTTCTGATCTAAAGCAAATGCTTCGTCATTTTAAGTGAGCACTCAAACAATATCTAATCAGTATAAACAATTCATAGACTGAACTGTGTTTATATAACATGATTAAAAAGCTTTGAATAGCTAACATAATCATAACATTCTATTAATGGACAGCTTGAGAGAAGCTACAGTAACGAATGATTCAACTAAAAATATTACAAAGCTCAAAGATATGCAGGATCAGATCCATTGGATTCAGTATATTTATACTGATTTAGGCAAGTAAGGTGGTGGATTAACTCCTTAGTTTTTACATCTTTCATTAAATTCCACTTTAGTATAAAACAAACTAAAAACCACAGAAACATTTTAAAAATTCAGATATTTAGAGGACCTAACAAGTTCATCCAGAGCTTGTTAATGTAGTATTTACAGTCAGCATCTAAACACTTCAGCACTAATAGACTGAAAAAGCCAGCACTCTCTTCTTACAGAGATGTACCCTTTAATACTGAAGTAGAGAGGGGTGGAGAGGCATCTTTAAGCCTGGTTACTGGAGTGGTGCAATGTAAATTAGAATACCATCTCTGGCCATTTGCTGGTGCCAGGAGTGGGATTGATGCAGGAGCTCCTCCAGTTCACTGTGCCACTCAAGAGTTTACTGATGCAGGAGGACTGTGTCACTGACTGACTAAAATAGATTCAGAGCTGCTTTATTCTGCTAAAGTGGTTCGAAGTGGCTGGAGCACAGGAGAGAGTTAGGTGCTCTGCTGTTTAGTTTTCTCTCTCAGAGATTTCACTCCATGCATGTACAAAAAATAATCAGTTGCTTTGGTCTTCACTGGGCAAGTCTTTCAAGGGAATATGTAGCAGGGATTTGGGTCCTAATAATGGTCTGTTACAGAGAAGGCTGCAGTGGTTCAGAAGCAGCCTGAGCTACAGCCAGCATTGCTAATCACTTCTTTGCATGGCAGACCAACTAGGGGTTTCTCTACACAGCAAAATAAAACTGTGGAAATGTTATATATGTGTCATATATGTGATTTAGCATATGTTTCATATCAGCACACAAGTGTTTCCGCTGAACAGTATGTGGATTTACATAACTTCAGCCACCTGGTGCATAAGTTGTGTTTGTGTTTTGACCTTAGACTATGTCTTACTGAATAGATACCCTTTGCTGCTTTCACCCATGGAAAACACAAAGCCAACTGCGGTTTAAAATGCACAAGTAAATCTTGAAATTAGAGTCCTCAAAGTCCTGCTTCCATTTATCAAGAGAATGCTGTCTTACTGTTACACCATGCTACTTAAATGTGAGATATTACTATGATGAGTGTAACCTATGACAAAAAAAGTGAAAACTTGAATACGTTAAATGCAGAATTAGGTGACTAGTTGAGTGATAATATATTGCCTAACCTAATGAAAAGACATTACCTTTGAATAATGGACCACATCATAGATTAAATTATCCCAAGGCAAGGTAGTAGGTGCTTCATGCAGACAAGGTCAATTACCTTATCCAGAAGAGCCTGTTTGAAGTGTATTATGAATAATTCACAGACATAGAAATTAGCTTTGAAAAAGTGTCCCAGCTATAATGTGGTGAAAGCATTCAATTTCTTTTTTAATGTATTTAAGATAACACCCAAAGGACAATTATGGCTGCTTAACTGTAAGACTACTTAAATGACAAGGAATGACAATTGTGTGGTCAAATTCTCGTTAATGCATTATGCAAAGCGAAGCATCTTCACCATGGTGAGATGCTGTCAGGACACAAATAACAGATTTCAAACTTCATACTGTATTTTTAAATGCTGAATGAAATTTGATCACAGAGTGATCAATTTATTAGCTTTTCTCAATGGAGAAGACACAGTTGCTGCCGTACTAGCTTTGTTTGCTCTTGTTGTTCAGGCCTTTTAGTTGTTTGACTTTCTGATATGGAAACGGAGGTTCAGAATGATAAAATACACTTGTGTGATTTTGGAGAGTCTGACAAATGCAAGGGTAGAAGCAGAACATTTAATTTTCCATCATTACTCAAAAGACCAGTCTTCTGCTCTAAGCACTAAATTACGCTGTTTCCAAGTCAGTATTGTTGCAATCTACAACTATTTAGCATTAGAATTAAAATGATGACAGTAGCCATGGTAGCAGAATGCATACTCACTTGACATATGGTGACCTTAGGTGTGAATTAGAAATGCAATAAACCTCTAAGTCTGGGGAATAACATGCCCTCTCAGCATATTTTGATTCCACAGGCAAAACAATAACCTTAGCTTTCTCTCTTTGACTTTGCAATAAGTGGTAATGGCCAGGGGAAATCCCTTGGGGGCAGGAGTTTTCTAAGATGTCTGGCAAAAAGATGGCTAATTCATCAGGTACCTTGGTTTAAGTGTTGAAATGTAATAGTGACATTTCATGGCCTCTGAGTTTACCAGCTTTATTTGCTTGAAAGGGAGAGTTCAGCAGAATTTTAGAGGGTGCTGTGGAATCGTGTATCTAATGAGGCGTACAGCCTTCCCAGTCCTGTTTCCATTCACCTCAATGTCAAGAATCCCATTTAGCTCAGCAGAAGCAGGTCTGGGACCCTGGAACTTTCAAAGGATGGTTTGAATTAAGGGGGATAAAAATTTGGCACAGAGTCCAATTATAAAACAAGCTGTAAAAATATGTGATGAAGTAGGAATCCCCCACAAAGAGATAGGAATGTCATTAAAGCAAGCACACTGAAAAATGTTGGTTTTTTTGCATGTAGTTAGGTTTTTGGTAGTCTCCATCATCCATCTTTTCTCCAAGGATCAATTCTCAAAAAAAAGCTCAAGAATTTCCTTTCCTCCCACTTCACACAGTTATTGGCCTCCACCCCCGTGTTTTCTGTGAGGACTTGATAAAGACTAATCTGAGTCTAAGAGACTTGCAAGCTGATGTTCTCATTTGCATGCAGGAATGTGAACAGATGTTTACATAGTAGTATTAAGTAGGACAGCTGTTTGGGAGGCATTTATATATTCCATTTAAAAGCAAAGCTTTATGGTTAAAATTTTTACTCGCAATGTGGAAGAGAAAAAAAATCTAAATTCAGACAAATGCATTTCTTCCTGTGCTAGGGGTGGCTTCCTTTATACTCATCAGTTTTCTGTATCTCTTAATTTACAGAAGAGGTATTATACAGACACCTCTTACCTAAACTCTGGGCAAATGCACCTTACCTTGGCCAGGTGCCTGTGGGTGGAAGAAAATACACAGCACAACATCAACATTGCTAAATACTGTTTGACTGAGGGAGGAAAAATAGCACTGAGATTAGAGGAGAGAAGTTGTCCCTTTTCTTTGCAGGAGATGGCTTATTGCTGATTGTTTTTGCAGTCTGTTTGTAATGAAGCGTGCATCAGGGTAATATTTGCCTTTGCATTTGTTCTGCTCTTCAGATAGGAGAAAATCCTTGAAGTGTGTTACAGCCATAAATGTGTAACTTGTATTTATTAATACATTATCCTAACATAAATCTGCATAGAAAAACTTCCATTATGGAGGTATACATATGCATGAAGCATATCTGTAGAGAGAAGAGGTTGGAGGTAGGGGCTCTCATATATTTTTAAAAGAAGTTCGCCCCTCAGGGATTTATATTTTAAATATGAGACTTGGGTCTGATCTTGTTCATGACTCCATTTCCCCTGATGCCTGTCCCCCTAGGGCTCCATATTTGAAAAGAAAGGAAGCAAATTATGTAGACAGTTAAATGGAAGCTATTGAAGCCTGTTACTTGCATAGTGTTTGGAGAACTCTAATGTATTAATGTATACCTGGTTAATATCCTACACCAGTCTGAGAAAAACTTACCTGCTTCAGTTGTGTTGTTTCCAGCCAAACACCACTACTTGATAGACATGCCTGCATCTCTTCAAGCCAATAGTTGACAGGATTTGTAGTAAGTTATACTTGGCTAGAGGAAAGTACACTCAATTAAGGAGCCCTAAGGAAGATGGTGATGGATGTGATGATCTTATGGACTTCTGATTCACGGCATTGATGCAGCCCACAGAAGGGGTTTTTGTCTCATCAGCTGTGGTGAAATGCCTATGGTAGAGTTATTTTGTATGTAAAGTTCTTGATTCTCTCTTTGTGACACTTGTAGATAGACAGAATGGCTCCAATGCTGGTTCTTTCTCTGACCATTAAATGCAGAAGACACATAGGCTTGTTCAGCCTTGGGAAGGAGAGGAAAGACTAGGGTTTCTTGAAGTTGCATGGCTGTCATTCTTCTTCAGCCTCTGCCCATTCCAGTATTCACTGGAGTGCTAAAGTACAGCTCAGATCTTCCTTAAGCTCCAGGAGCAGAAAACTGTCTTCAGCTGCATAATAATCTCTGTTAGTGACAGTAGAGCTACAGAGCAGAGCTGAACAGTTCATATTCTGTCCACTACAGTCTGTGCGGGAATGTAAAAACACCCATGTTTGTTATAGCTGTATAGAGAGATACACAGGAACCTGAGACCAATTAAGTAGCAAAAAATAGAAGATCTATTTGAAAGATGTAAACCTGTTGCTAACAGGGTGAAGAAAAAAGAGCTGCAAATTGATTAAGCAATCCCACAGAGAAGACAGATTGTTGTCATCCTGACCTTTAAGGCTGGTCAGGATATATCAATAGAAGCATCTTCTGAGTATAGTGTTTTATGATTTTTTTTCATTTACATTCTCTTGTTTTTCTCTTTACGTGCTGGCTTGAAGCCAGTTCATTTCATGGTCTTGCCTATACATATGTTCTGCTACAGCTGCATTTTTCCAAAGTGCCCAATTTCACAGCACTCCAGCCTTCCTTAGGATGACAAATGGTGCCCCTGCTGCTCTGGCCAACAGAACTGTAATTGCAGCCTGAGACAAGGACAGCTGAGCTCACACCCTGCTGCAGTTGGGGTATATCCTTAAGTTGAAATCTGGCTACATGTGCTTATTGTAGCTGAGTTTCCGATTCCACCACTTAAGGCATTAACTGCTGACATTAATTGTAACATTGAGGAAGGCAGAATTGCTTTGCAGTTGAAAGCAGTGTCAAATCAGCAGTTATTTATTTACCATTGCTCTGTAATGTGTTGTAACACATCAGACTATAAAGAAGTTTAATGAGTTGCAGTAATGCCTCTCAGAGATACTGGAATGCAGTTTCACAAGTTATTGGGAGGTTTTTTTGTTCACTTTTTTTGGTTGGTTGGTTTTTCTTTAGTGTTTTTTTAATAAAGCTTAAAACCAGACTTTCTGCCCTGCTGTGCTGGACTTTTTGGTCATAGGAAGTACAACTCAGAGTTGTCTTTTCTTGACTAAAACACTTTGAGAACAAAAAATAAGCAAGCCAGTTCAATTGGCCCTGTGAGATTTCAATTCAGTAGGGATGTGACAAAAGGGTAGGAGGAGAGGCTCAGAGTGTGGTTTATACACTGTCCAAGCTGCCTTGCTGGTTCATAATTGGTATAAGGCTCAGAAATGTGCTTATATTACTCTCTAAGCTCTCTTGTGGGTGTTGGTGTCATTTTGTAGTTGTTTACAATGCCTGTCTTGTAGAAGACAATGGATATATTGCATGCTCTTCCCAGTGATTTTACAGCTTTTTTTTGCCATTAAAAAAACAAACAAAAAACAAAACCAAAGAAAGAGCCAAACAAACAAAAATCCAAAACCAAAGCAAAAGAAACAGAACCCCCAAACTTACGGCTTTTTATCAACAACTGCATGAGGAGAGATACTGGACTTCCCTCTTACCCAAGATTCTCACTTACCCAGGTAATATTACAGGAAACTTGATATAAAAAACTTGAGATATGATCTCATTTTCCAAAGGTGTATTTTCAAAACAGAAACACCATCCTAATAATATCTGAGAGTGCTACTATCAATTTTAAGAAAATCCTGCATTTAATTAGGGATTGTAGCTTTAAAGTGATTAGCAATATATTATTATCTCTTCTAATTTATGTTCTATTAAGACTGTTTTTCTATTTTTACTCCAATCCAGATATTCAGTATATTTACTGATGATATTTTCAGATTTCTTTAAGATTAATCTGAGCTATGAAATTCAGTAGTTACAATCAGCCGCTTACAGGAGGCAGCCAGTGGTTGCACTCCAAAAAGGCACGCTGTGGAAATGACATTGTCCTAATGACTTTCTGGTTGGATTCACCCCATGTAAATAGATGTTATTCTCTAACTGTCAGCTGTGCTGTATTAACCTGGGAGCTGAAGGACAAGGTGTGTTCTCGTTGCTTCATGAATCAATAGTGCTAATAAAGATTCTCTATACCTGAATCTAGATTTTATTATTCCTAGAAGCTGCCATTGCAAGTGCAATGGGAGCAAAACTAATCTGTCTTTTGTGGAGGGTTGTCAAATCTGAAGACAGTCCATTCGAGCCACTAGTGACTGTATTGGTGCAATGTGAGCAGGGGTGAAAAAAGTAATAATAAGGATCCTTTTCTCATTATTAATGCTGGTAGTTAAAACTGCATATACAGGAAACAGTTCTGTTGAGTAAGGTAATTCCATTTTTACTCAGACACTTTTGAAAATAAAGGAGTGGGGAAGAAATGTTATTAGTGTATGTAGTTTCTCCCAAAGGACCAAGCAAAGATTGCTTTCCACAGCATGTTTTTCTGTAAGTCATCCAGTCTCCTATTAAATGTCCCAAATGTCCCCATTTTATCTATTTTCTTTCTCTAGTTTATCCAGTTGCATCTCACTGTGGGCGTAATCCAGCCAACTGTCCATGATTTCTAGCAAGAATTATATCAATCCTTGATTAATTCAACTCAACTTTACTCTAGATGGCTTGTGTTCATAAATGAGCAGCCTGCTCTGAGTTACACCCTGACTTTCAGACCACTCCTAGGCCAAGCTGTAGCCCTGGGGTTTTTTGGGCTTTTTTGGTCAGTCTGTTTCAGAAGTTAGAAGTAGGAGGCTGGACTAAACTGTCTCCAGAGGTCCTCTCCAGCCTCAGCTGTTCTTTCTTTCTCTGAGCAGCCTGATGCTCAGTGAGTGCAAATCAGCATGACTACCCTGATTTCACTGGAGCTGGAAACTTCTGTACTGTCCATTATTATTCCTGGAAAGTAATAGTAAATGAATGAGCTACAAAGTGTTTCTTCCTGGAAGTCTTTCCTGGGACAGTTGCTTATAATGTAGTTTTACTGTTCTGTAGAAGTTTTCTCACTTCAGCATTTCCATGAATATTAGTTGATATTCTATAGTTGATATTGTATAGCTGATATTCTATTCTGTTCTTGGTATTCTCTTGAATACCATGTTTTCTTGTGGTAAAATGATTGGTTTACGGTTTGATGCACCATTCATAGTCATTGATGCTTCAACTATTCCCCTTTGTCCTCTGCAATCTTATTTCTAGCCTCTGAAAGTGCTTTCATCTGTGAAAACTTAAATAGCATTTAAGAACAAAAACTGCTGTGATAAACTACTACTCTCACCTTGCAGTATTTTATAAGGTGCATTAGTTCAGTGCTCTCTCCTTTCCCTGTGGCCCGTTCACATCCATTATAAAATCCTTTAAAAAGAAAGCTCTGAAGAGCATATGATGTGTCTAAACTTATAAACTCTCTCATCTCTTCCATACTGTTTTCCATTCCATGTGGGCACCTCAACCAGTTAGCTCATAAGATAATGTGGATGAGACTTTGGTAGGACACAGAGAGAGTGGGTTGTGTTACTGTCTGACTACAGTGGCTGCAAATGTCACTCCTGTTGTCTTCCTCAGGCCCTAGAGAACCACTGAGGAGTGTTGGTCTGCTGCAGGTGCAGAAAACCCAAAATCACACATGATCATTCAGTGTCCCATAGCAAGAGCTGGAATTACATAATGTGGTTTATCTTCTCTTTATTAATCCGTTAATTCAGTGCTCGCTACTATTTATTCTCACTAACCATTTTTATACTTCTGCAGAAGAACTGATTAAGAGTGAAAGACTATTTCCTGGGCACTGATTGAGCCACCTCACAAGGTGCCATTCCAGTGGAAATGGGTGAGAGGATATTGCTAATGAGGATGAGAATGAACACAGAAGAGCTGGTGGAGCAGTGTGAGGGCAAGAAATGATGGGTTCATCATATTGCCATTATTCCTACTGGCCATACCTATGACATAGGGCCAAAAAATCCAGACATCTGCTGAGCAGGAGCTGTGCCTCTGGCCCAGGCAGGGTTGTGTTGGAGCCCACTGTGGCTTATCTATGGTCATTATTCACTTGCAATTGAATCCAGAGCAGTGATGGGTTTCTGGTCCCAGTACAGAGTAAGGATGTGGCAGGACATGCATCAATGTCATAGGCTTATCTGTTAAGGCAGTGTCAGGCTTGTTTATCTGAATTTACCTGGAGGATTTAGGCTAAACAGAGAAAATGGGAAAAGAAAAGGGGAATGAGGAAGAGGAAAAGGAGTTGAAATCAAGAGGGGAAATTTTGAAGTGAAGGTGAGCTGGAATGCAGAAAATAGAGGAAATTAGATAATTTTTTTGTTTCAGAAGGGTAGGATATCCAGTTCATCTTCAGCAAAACTGCTGAGGATTCAAAGCTGCCTTTTCCTGTTTTGTCATTTGTCCCTAAAAGCTATAATCATCTTTGGGTTGTTTGTTGTTGCTGGTCCTTCCCAACCTGCATGCCTTCAGCTGTTCACATAGTTTCTGTTATTTGCTGGAGTCCCACTTGCATCTTTCAGGAAACTTGTCACTTGGCCAGAATTTTATTGAGAAAACAACCCAGCCTGGGCTGGCAGAGGAGAATGCAAGTAGTCATTTTCAGCCTTCTTAGGCCTTCAGCTGGGACATTCATGAGGCATTAAATTTTAGTTTGGATGTAGATTTAATGTTCCTCAACATCTAAAAGTGTTTGGGTTTGAAATCCTTATGCTCATCCTCAAATCTGTCTCTCAAAGGCTTGATGATGATTTTGCGTTTGGTGAGGCACTCCAAGTATGCAGTGGCATTAACTCTGTCATTGCAGCTCAGCAGTTCGGCTCATTAGGCTCCTGTTAAATGTAGAAGAAGCAAAGGTCCATGTTTATTTACCTTCTTTCTGCCCGTTCTCATCTATGAGAATATCTTAATTCCAAAAGAACAGAGCACGCTGTAATAACAGCTGCTCCAGAGGGAGAGCAGTTTCTCTGCTTAAGAGAAGCAGACAAATGCTACTGTGTGGTTTTTTCTTTGATTGTTTTTGTTGGTTTTTTGGGGTTTTTTTAAGCCAATTACTTCAGTCTGGGACTCTGTGAAAGCAGTGCACCTTGGCAGCAAATCTGTATAACAAGAAACAAAATGTCAGCAAAGTACTGCCTTTTCCCCCCTTCTTCTAACCACACTTAAAAAATAATTTTAGAATGAGGAGCAAACTTTGTGATCTTCTCTGTTGGGTAGTTCCACTTGCGTTTGCAGGACTGCTTCACTTTTGGATAGATGAGTCAAATAATGGCAGAACCTGACCAGAAATCTTAATCAAATTCAGTGAGATGCTTATCAGTGTTAGCTGGCACAGTTGGTACCCAATACAAAAAGTGACTGTCTTTGTGCAGTGTTCAACCACCTGTGATTTCCAGCACAACCATGTTTGTCATCTCTGAAAATTAGGAGTGATATGTGAGTTACAGTTTTAAGAGAGAAAAAGGACTATAAAACTATTGGTTAGTATGATTGCCGTGGGGAAAGTTTTAAGTAAAGGAAGGAAGTATTAAAAATAGCTATTATGTCTGCACTGAAAAAAGATGAGACAGGCATAAAACAGGTGGGTGTCCCCACGGAAGCAGAACAGTGTGCTACAAAACCCACTGGGTGACTTGGTGGCTCACCGTGTAAATAATGAATAATGTTCAAAGGAACCATGTCATTGGGGATTCTCATTTTTTCCTGGTCCATATTACATATTTTTTTTCCCAAGGTAACCTGATCTTGGCTTAAAAGCAGAGTTAATTGTGAGGTGCAGAGAGCCTGACATCTCAGGGTGTGAGTGTTGCTTCCACATGGCGGGGACAGAGCCACGAGACCCTTGCCAAGGGTTGTGAACCAAAGGTCAGCATTTAAATCTCTGCACTGGTAAATCTCAGCATCCCCTTCCAAGAATGGGCAGCACATCGTGGTTAATGCAGCACAGCCTGAGCTCACCCTGCCTTGAATTATCAGTTTATTTTCCCAGTGGTGGGAGTTGTTGTTTAAACCAGTACAGATTCTGAGTCATTAATACCACAGACTTCACTGAACAAACAGCCTCTAAGAAGGTATTAATTATGTATTTTCAACTAAGTATGGAATATTTCTCCAATTTGTCCTTTTTTCTGTCCAGAATTATTTTAAATGCTTTTTATTTGATTTATCAAAACTGTGGTTTTTTTCCCTGATGAAAGGCCAAACGGGAAGAATTTGGTTTTGTGTCAATTGAATGTTAAAAATTTCAATATAAAAGGCTGTAAAAGTGTTATGATGTAAAAAAATTAAGTGTGAGCAAACAAGATCTTGGTAAACCTTTGCAAAAATATTGAGTCAGTTTTCCCTTATCAATGCTTTCTCCATTTATTCGAGAGCATTTTAAAAAATTATCTGAGATGATAATTTGTACTCTGATTTGGCCTCTGAATTCAGTTACTCAGGTTGAAATTGCCTCATAGGTTTGTGTATATATACAGAAATATGTATGAAAAAATCTTCCAACTGCTTGTTTTACATATTGTTCAATGTATCATGTTCAATGTGTCAGATATTTTATGGTTTTGAGTGAGGTTTCAAAGAATTGGCTTTTATTGCTTTGTGCAATTCAACAATCAGTATTTTCCTAATTTTTACTACCTCTTGATATGTGAATCTTTCCTTTTAAGAGAAAACAGCATAGATGTAAATTAATTTACATTATCTTCAGTAAAATTTATAGATGTAAGATTTTACAAATTCAGTTCTGTTTAACTTGGTTTGAATTTGGAGGACAAAATGAACATGAAGATTGCCAAGACAATGTTGTTTGAATACAATATGCTTTCAGTGTTTCAAAAGACAAAAGCAAATAAATTGACCTGAAGTGGTAGTGAAAAAGACCTTTAACTGGCCTATTTCAATAGCTTGGTACCCCAAAAACCTTGACTGTCTTAAGGGTAAGTGCTGTGTCAGACTTTAGGTTTATACAGCACAAGAGTTTAACACAAGATCAAACTTATCTTGCTGTGTTTCCATAATTAGATTTTTGTTTGTTGCCATAGCAAGAACAAACTGACAAATCACACAGACAAATCTTGACAAATATTTTAAATATAATGCTTCTAAAATGCATGGCTTTGTTTTAACTCACACTGTATAAACATAAAAGTCAATACTAAGACTTTCTGCCTGTATAAAGGCCAACTGAGTCCACAGAGTTGCTTGGAATTTATACAAACAGAGATATGTGTACAATGTGTATATATGCTGTTGGAATATGCTGCTTCAGCCACTCCTTCAGCTTCTGAGGGCCTATGCAAATAATTTTTGAAAAAATGCCATTTAAAACATGAGCAGAACTACATTTTTGAAAATAACTTGTATTGCTACAAATGTCAGTGCCTCCTAATACAGAAAATGAGAGAACTGTCAGTATGAGGATTTCAGAAGAGCGTTTCTTTTAAGCTGGTGGAAGGACACCAAATACATATTCAGCCATTCCTGTCCCTTCAAGAGGCAGATATGCACTGCAAGTGAATTTGATCTCAGTCTGCATCTCCTAAGGATCACTGGAAACCAGTTCCACGTGTCTCTTACGCCCTTCATAGTGCTCAGCCTCTGTGCTGGTGAAGAATAGGGCTGGTGCCAGCCTTGCTGCTGCCAAGGCAGATTCCACACAGGGAGCTACCAGTGAGCAGCTGAGTTCAGCACACTACTGGAGCAGATATGGGAAATCTGCTGGAGAACTGACAGCCAAGAGGAGCCTGACCCTCCCTGCCTTGCTGGATGGACACAGACTGAGTTCTTGTCCAGGTACTGCAGTATTGTATATGTCGGGGTTTCCAGAGACTTCCTTGGCCCTTTGGATGCACACACCCAGCTGCTGAACAGAGAATCCACAGAAGATGATACCCCTTATTCTTTCCTTTCAGAAGATCTGTGCCAGCTGTACCTTCTATAGTCTGTGCCTGACAGCATAAAGGAGTACTTGGTTTGATACAAAATTTGGTCTGCCTGCTCAGTTATTTTCTATTATTTCATAATTCATTATAATTATGTCTTACTATCATGATATTATTCATGTTATTACATTATGCTTATGTTATATTTATACTATATTAAGTTATGGTAAAAAATAGTGGTGTAAATATTACAGCTGTTTCTAGAGGCTTCCAGACAATGGCATTACTGTCATCCTGTCCTCTGCAGGAAATACAACCAAAAAATTGCCTTTTTTTAAGATTTTGTTGTCAAAATTGAAAACTTCCTGAAGCAGCTTAAGCAGTGCAGAAGAAAATCGCTGGAAAGAAACTGGTCATTGTTCTACCGTTGGTGAATTCATTCACTTGGGACTTGTTTGTTTTGCTTGGTTTGGGATATTTTTTCACACATATTCTCATTCAAAACCACAGCATGGAGTTCAAAGACAACATTAAAAATTTTTTCTTACAGAGGACTTTTTTTCCATTATAAATAGAAAAAAATGCGTGGAAAAGAATACTTTTAATTGTGCCATAGGCTTTTGACAATCTTTTTTATTAAATAACGTGTTGCTAGGAACAATGTAAGCACACAATGAAGAATTAGTAGCACTTCTTATTAATGGACTTTTTAGCTTAGAAATATTAAACTAGAACTCTACTGACTTATGTTACCATAAGGTGATGGGATAATTTTAAATTCTTGCTTAATGTCATTGATTTGGTCTGTGGCTTCACCACAGAAGGGAAATTAATTCATTTTGAGGTGATGGAGAATTGATAATGTTTTGAAAAATTGTAGTACCATGATTACAGAAGTGAAGATTCTGCAACAAATCTACAGACCTAGAAGAAAGAATTTTAATCAACACAATCTAGCCCAACTCAATCTCAGTGCAAGACATCCTCTAGCTCTGCCAAGGTATAATGGTGTAAACTTTCTGGAAAGAACTCAGATTGATTGGCATTGCTTGCGAAGTATTGCCTTACTTCACCATTACAGGTATGTGACATACAATATAAGTTTCAGAATTCCTAAACTCTTCAGGTATTGAGGAAGCACTGTAGATTTGGAAGAGCTTTGCTGAACAGCTCTGGTTTTTTATGTGTTATAAACTAAGCACTTGGAAAAGAGTTTTGAAGAATCAGGGCGTAATTTTCCTTAATACTGCAATTGATTTATAGGGAACTAGTTAGTGAAACAAATCAACTTGTCTTGGGTAAAGGTGGCAGAACTCTGCCTAATAAATAGAATTTTGGAAAACACACTCTTTTTTTATAGCCTGTTCCCTTGATGATCTGAGATTGTTTCTTATAATGTTGACTGCTCTATTTTTAGCACTGTATTTAATTTAGTTGTAAATGACTCAAACTGTGGTGCTTCTACCACTTCCCCAGTCTATACCATAAATCTGAATGTGCATGTGTTTGCTTGGTATTGCTCAATAAAACAAATAACAACAGATCTGAAAAAGATGTCAGAAAATTACTTATTCTTAATACACGCAAAGGATTGCTTATTTCACTGTTATGTTTAAGTATATAATGACTTCCTCCAAAGGAAACTGACACAGATTGTATTTGATTAATTAACACCATTATTTGCTGTGGGCCTGAAGAATTTATCTTTATCTAAATATTTTTTTTCCAGAATGGGCACTTTTAAAATTAGATTAAGCACTTCTGTATAATATCTGTTTCTAGTCCTAGACAAATCACCCTTTTATTCAATTAACATTACTATTCCAAGCTTTACTGAGTAATTTCCCAATAATATCATATAGAATGGTTTCACTGGCTGCAGCAATCAGCTTCTACAAAAAAATCAGCTGAATAGAAAAGAAAGAAATATAAATGTGTTGACAATAATATGAGGCCTAAAATGAATGCGTACATTTTTGTAAGATGAATCCTTAGATGTACTCGGATTGTGTTTTTCTAATGAGTACCTCTGGGTATTGGTCAAATTCGTCATGTCTTAATTGTTGGTATCATGAGAATGGAGTTGCTCTTCCTATTTTTATTTTCCCTTTTTCATGCATTTACAGTTCAGCAGTCTAAGCTTAGAAGAAAAATAAACATGAATTAATTTTGCCAAGTGATTCTAAAACTCATTTTAATTAGTCCCCTACATTCTACAGTTAACCTTGATTGCATTTCATAATTTAGATTTTCTTGCCTTGTATAATGAGAAATACTCCCTACTAATAATGTTAGTAAATCAGAAGAATAAATTGATGCAGCTTTCTTCATTAGCCATACAGTTTATTTTTCCAAGCTCCTTTGATCAAAAAGTCTTGATATGTCAGTTTTGTTAAATTTTGCCATCTACCTTTATGTATAACTGATTGCATTTCTTGATAGAAGGATTAAGGAGTCAATGAAAAAGTTAGCTGAGCTGGAAGACAAAGTCAGTCTTAGAAAACGTTCATCTCTGAATTTCATTACATCAGATTCTGCTTACTCTGTCTTACTGTTAATGCTTGATGCATAATGGATTCTGAAATTTGAACAAATAAACTGTCTTGGTTTATATAAATACATAGATCTTAAAGCTCCTGTAGATAAAAAATAGTTTCACAGAGATAAATTGATTCCCAAGCAGGGAAGTATTTTTTCCCCACTATGTCCTACCTGTTTTAATATCTTATCGAGCTTTACATTTGCAAATTCTACCCACGGAGAACACATTAAAATTCCTAATCTTGCTCCCTGAGAAACCTATAGAAATTTTAGTCTTAGTTTTGAGAGGAGCTCTGTTAAGTTCATAGTAATGGATCAGTTAGGGTGTTTTTTCTGTAGATTTTTGTTCTTTATATCTGACTGTTAAGGTAAGAAATTCTGATCAAGGGCTAGAGGCTCCTGCAAAACAAGTTGACACTACAAGGGGTCCTTGTCCAATACTGCATGGGACAGTACAATCTGTGCTGTCAGTGTGAGTTGTGGCAGGAGAATTGTTTTCAGTCTCCTTCAGTGATCAGATCTACCCCCTACTGTCACACAACAACCACTGGACAAAACTGGTGCAGACAGCGTTGTTGGGTTTGCCATTCTGAAGTCTTTGCAGCTGAAAGGTGCCAAGGTTCTCATCAGTAACTGGCATGTGAGCCTTGAGGGGAAGCAGCTGCATCTCAAACCAAATGGGATCACAACAGAGCCTTTGCTTTCTCAACATGTATTCCATAAAATGGAACTTGGGGCAAAGATCGTGCTTTGTTACTTTGCAGCTTGCATCTTTTCTGTGAGTGTTGTCTAACGTGTCCACCTCCATTCTCTTTTGCATTCTCAGGAGAATCCAGTTTGCTTATCAAGTTCTCTTTCTCTCTCTTTTTCTCTTTTCCCTTTCCCCCCCTCTTTTTCCCTTTCATCCAGATGGAATGCCATTTGCTTGGTGGGTTGGCCGTGCCAATGAAAAGCATCTTTACTGGGGAGGATCTCTTCCGGGCATTCAACAGTGTGCATGTGGATTGGAAGAAAGTTGTCTGGATATGAGATATTTTTGCAACTGTGACGCAGATAGAGAAGAATGGTAATAATTTTAATGTGTTTAGCAGTGTCTGTGTGAAGAGCTGGGGGTAGGAAGTAGGGAAAGAAGGCTTAAATCTTTCCTGCTTCACAATTCAGGAAGCTTAAGTGGCTTGAGTATGACCTGATAAGAATGAAAATGAAACTAGAATTTGGACTTCTGATTTCGTCTTAAATTTCTTTCTTGAACCAAAGACATCTGGCTGAAGCAGGTTTCTGGAATGGGTGGTCTTCAAAAAAATCTTTTTTGTTGAATGCCAAATACAGTAATTCTGTTTGCTTAGAAGTTCTGATTCACCTGGAACATTGCATGAATAAAGGCTCTATGAGCTTGTTTCATAGGTGTACATCGGAGCAGAAAATTGAGGCCTAGACAGCAAAATTCAAATACAGCTTAACAAGAAGTATGTACTACTAAGTCTCGTATTTTTCTTGTGAAACTTTCTTTTAATCTTAACTTTCTTTTGCATTGGATGTCAAGATTCTTAAGGTCAATAGGAAGAGTTGTTTGGCTCCTGTAGCTTTTGGTTCAGTCTCCATAGGAAGTTTTAGAGTCACAGCATGAAAAATCAAAGCTTTCCTTGGATTCTGACCTTTGTTGTGCTCTGATGCTTCATGGATTTGGGAAGGTCACCTCACAACCTTCTGTCAATCTCTTCACTTTCAGAGACACTCCAGCTGCCAAGAGCTAGCTGGTGAACTTTCCAAATGTGTTTGAGGGGACAGAAATGCCATATGAGTGTTGTTGGAAGTACAGTTTAAATCACTGAACATACATGTGAAAATTCTGTTCACTCAGTCTCCCTTCTAGACCACTCGCTGATAGGATCTGCTGTCATTTATCTGAAAAAAAGATATTTTAACCTCGAGTAGTTGAGAAATTATGAATCATGGAAGTAGACAAGAAATGTCTTGCTGTCATAGGCTGCTGTGTTTGAAACACTGTCTGAATTAGCCTTGTGAAACCTTCAGTTTAAATGAGTAGAAAGGAACAGTAAGGGATCTTAAAACATTAAAAAAAAATCAGAAATGGTCACTGTAAGTGTTGGGCTTTTTTGGTTGCTTGATTTCTAGACTTTCTGCTTGATTTCTTGTGATTATTTACTTGGACCCTTTGTGTCCCTGGGGTCACTATTCACTTTCAAAAATTGTATCTGTAAGGGGATTTCTTCAGAAAGATGTTTATGTAAATATTGGCTTTTGAATGTGATTTGTATTGCATAGCCTGGCTGTGCATGTTAATCTGTCTTTAATGTTTGGTTATCAGATGTGCTTTTCATGAGGTTTCCACATGAGCATCACGAACATCTGTTTTTGCTGGTGCTTGGCTCTTTTCATGATCCACATTCCATTTTTCACTGCTCAATCAGAGCAGGATGTTACACTGGCAGAGTCTGGGGTAGCAGTCCTACACTGCAGGGCACTGCACCTGCATTAGGTCATACAAACCCATGCAAGGTGAAAGCTAAATGAAGTTTTGTAATATTTCAGCTGAGTCTCCTCAGGAAATGAGACAAGTTATGCTGTGAGTATTTATCTCCATTTCCCCACACACACCCCCAATGATTTTGAGCAAGCAAACATGTTTCAAATATCTTGCACAGAGAAGGGGAAGTCTCAAAAGTATTAGAAATTACACATTCTATGAAAATTTATGCCAGGTTGAGGGGGAAAAAGCCAATTAAAGCCCACAAGAAGGAAGTTAAGGAAGCGTACACTTTTATTAGATTTTGGAAAACCCTCATGGGAGAAAGATGTTGGAAATCATGCATCGTTAGCTTGGCAGCTCAGAGAGCTACTTGTTTCTCCTAATTTCATGATAATAACGGAATATGTTTACAAGTTACCTCCGCTAAACTGCCTACTGTTTGTTGGTTTGGGGATTCAGTTGCTTGGGGTTTTAATCCATGAGAAAATTTTACTTTGGTGGTATTCTAAACTGGAGGTTGGCTTTATAAAATCTAAAAAAACCCCTGACCTTTATGAAGAGTTTCTAAACATAAGAAATTTCATGCCTCTTGAAGATTGCTTTTGTGTTTCCCTGCTAGAACACTGATCCCCTGATATATAACGAGCATTCAAATCCAAAACCTGCTGAGATCTGAACTGTGACTTTAACCTGCTATACATTATAGTGGAAGGAGCAAGACAGCAGTAGATGCATTTATTTGCCTCAACATGAAATAAAATGGGTGCTGCAGAGTGGAAAACCAGAAAGTCATTTTTGCTCCTTTTAGATAAATCATGCTGCTCCAAGGTAGGAACTCTCCAGAATAGCTGAAGCATCCTCCTGAAGAGGAGACAGTCCTAGGATTTTGCTTTTTTGCTTTGATCTGTTTTCCCTAGACTAAATCTTGGGTGCAGAAGAAGCTACTAATTTCTCAGAGCAGCATAAGAAATGATAAACAACGGAAAGCAGACCTGACAAAGTCCTGTGCCAGGTGTTTGGCAGCACACATTATGCACTTCTAGGCATGCTGACTTTTAAATGATATCTGAGCAGACACCTGAGCCAGCTGCTATTTTTGGGCTCTTACTTGACATCAAGTTAGTCCCCCTGGCCAAATGAATAGGGATCTGTAATTAAGCATTCTAGATGGGGAAGGCTTTTGTATTTTTCTCCTTTGTTTTTATTAAAGCATTGTTCTGATAAGTATCTTTTTCCATATGGCTTATCATGCTTCTAAACTCCACAGTTTGATGACAGTGAAAGCTGTCACCAGAATAGTAGAGCACCTTTCATGGTATTTTCTGGAGAATGGGAGATCTCTGATGAGGAAGCAGAGGCACCTGCAGCTGCACCCTTTTTGTTGACTCAAGCAAGGGATCTGAAAAGGTGTAAGACATGCCTTGGCTGCATGCTGCCAAAAAAGAGAAAGACTACTGAAAGCACTTGTTAGTGGATGGGAACATTCATAAAAATCCAGTGGCTTCAAGCTGAAACTAAACATAATTCAGAAAATGTTCTTTCTTTCTGTCTGTCTTTCTATCTTTCTCTTCCCTCACACTGACAGTTGTTAAATGTTGGGACAAGTTATATATACATAAGACACATTAGTGATTGTCTTTCAAATTATATACCCTGTTTCAAACAAAAATGCATTCTTGACTGGGGAAATGTGTTAAACTGACCTACAGAATACAGCATTACTGAAATACTGACAGGATAGTGTTATCATGAGATCTTTTGGATCTTCAAATACCTCTCCCAGGTTGTCTTTCATCTCAAGCAAAATTCTCTTGCCTTGGCAATTAAGGTCTTGCTGCTCACCAAACCTTGCATTGTATTTCATGCTGAGCTGAGGCACATGACTGTCTGAAGTCCTTTTGCTACTTTGGTCTCTCTGGAATCCATTTTCTACTTGAAATGCAAACCCTTGACCGAAGCCAGTCATCAAACCAAATCATGTTGACGGTATTTACCTGGAAACGTTGTGAACATGGAGAACTTCGCAGCTTTTTATTTTGCACAGAAAGAGAGGTATTTTTGGAAGTCATTTTGTACAAGAAGCTCAGGCATCTCAGCAAAGTGTGGTGGATGGCGTTGATTCAAACAATTAGCTGAATTGCCATCTTTTATTTCTATTCTGCAGTCTTATTATTCAAACTGGGGGAGTATCCTCCTGTTTTGTCTTCCAGAACAGTCTTCTTCGCTGGGGAACTAAACCTTTGAGTCTTGCCATTTCCAAAGTAACATGCCTTCAGCTCTGTATCGTGGCTTTGGGGCACTAGAAGAATAAGGAAAACCACAGGAGATGATAAGAAGGGGAACAAAATAGAGGGTGAATATTACTATTGTCAGACCCACCTTGTCTCACAGAGATATAATGAGTATATTGAGCTTTGTTTGAGAAGGAACAAAGCCAAATGGAAGGGAATGAAGCCCTGCTTGGATGAGCTATATTTGTGCTAAGCTATGCCAGAGCCAGGATGATAAAACTGGAAGGGTTGAGGAGAGCAGGGCAGGCAAACCCTGATGAGCCCAGACTTGACAGGTTTTGTTTGCTGAGCCACTATCCCATACTGAATCCATTCCCTGAGAAGCAGTGCAGGCAACTCCAGCGAGGCAACAAGCTCATAAATAACCCCTGCCAGAGGTCACCTGGCCTGCATAGAGTTGTCTTGGATATCTTCTGTCATGACTACATTTGTCAACAACTGGCAAGAGCTGCCTGCAGAGAGCTGACTGTAGCAGGTCCCTGAGGTGTCAAGAATCAGTTCATTACTCTAATTACCAAACTCTGTATCTCTAATTCTGCCAAATGCAGGCAGTGCATCTTGCCTTGAACTGTTAGGTGTGTCCCCTTGTGCTGGTGTTTTTAGTTTATCATGACTGTACATTATTTTACTCAGTAAAGCATTTTATTTATATGGCTCGTGGGCAAGATAACAATTAAAATGTATTCCTTTGGATTATTTATGATATGTCCTGCACAGGCCTCAAAACTTTTCCTGATGGAATCCTGTGTCACGGGCCCATTCCTTATGTGCTTCCTTGCCATCTGCTGATGATAGTATTATTTTCCCCAAATGTATGGTATTCCTGAGAATCTGTACTGAATATCTCAGCTACTGAGGCTCAGATCCCGCCAGAGTTTCCATTAATGTGCAAGAGAAAAACATACCAATAGGGGATCATATGAGAATAAATTATATATAATGGCACCACTGTTCTACCATCTGTTACAAGAAATATGGAAATGGCTGTCTAGAGATTAGCAATTTATGATGGCTCACACTGTTAGAACACCATCGAGCAAGGGTTTGTTGAGCCCACTTTTAGTAGTAGCCAGGAAGGAGAAAAATAGTTTTATAATGTTATCATCCAAATAGTTATTTGTCATTTACATGTAAGTCTGTCTTTACTACACCTTGAAGTATCCAGCTGCTGCACTATCACCTTTAGTAGCAAATGATTTTCATCTTTTTAAAATTGGTCCATACATAAAGCGTTTGTTTGATGTGTGACTTGCCTCATAGCTTATTGAGGAAGTCCTTTGGGTAGATTTAGCCATTAATCTTCAGACATGGATAAACAAATGACATCCAACTGTATTTAATACCCATAAACAAAAAAAAATTCAGTGATTTAATTTAAAGGGCATTATTGGATTTGTTTGGTTTGGGTTTTGCTTGTGGAAAGGGCAAATTGACACTATCCTTTATGCAAAGAGCTCACAGAAACATCTGTGAGGGTTGTTTCCACCCTCAAAACATTCAGATTTTCATCTGATTTTGTGCCAAATTAAGTGCCAAGCCAGGTAAGCAGGAGGTCGACTTCTGAAGTTTATTAATTTATTCATAGCATTTTCTGTGAGCCGAGGACTTCTTTCAGGAAGTGATAAAGCCTGCCTTGATTTTTGCGAAATCAGGACTTAACTTACAAGGGGTGTGCTCGGTGGAGGTAGCCACAGAGTGCCATGTGAAACCCACTGAGGAGAAATAAAGTAGTGGGCTTGGCTGACCTGAGAAGCAGCTGTGGAAAAGCAATTATAATCTGGTTTCAAATGTGTGAAGTGCTAAATTAAAATACATGTAAGTAAAATGGAGCTCTGGGAACAAATACAAAAGTAATTAATCTAACAAGGTTTTACTTTTGTTTAAAAGACAAAATCATGTATTTGCACATCAGGGTGCAGATGCTTTTTATCAGAAAATAGCAATTTTACTTGAAAAGTGTAGTACATGAAAAGTGATCCCCAAGCCACCTTCAGGCAAAATTTTAAATGTTTTGTCCAAACCCTGGTGTATTTGTATTTTGTAGTGCCACAGCAGTGCCTCCAGGTAGTTATTGTACAGGTACACGAAGCTGTTTTGCTCCTCTCTCAGGAATAATACATTGTATTTGAGAGGCTGCCATGGTGTAGCACATAGAGAAGAGGAATTATGGTGCTTTGTAAGAAATGGAGTCTGAAATAAGTTCAGTTTAAGGAATACCAGGAATTTGAAACACTCACAGTGTCTTCCACTCTCTTTTCTGCTTTTCTTAGTTGAGATCGTTTAGGTGTTGATCTTTCACCAAAAACTTGATTTCCTACTGTGAAATAATAGTAATTAACTGCAACAATAGATATGTTGTTCTTTACACTGACATATTCTCTGAAGGACACAATGTTTTTCTGATAGGTTTTATTTCAGTGTCTGCTTGTATGAAAATACATATCATTATATGAGGGGTTTTTTCCGTGTGAGAGAATAAAATGCATAAAATGTGCTATTTGAGTTTGAAGAGAAGCTTGATTGAGTTTTCAAGGCATTAACAAAGAAGTGAAGATTTTTATTAATTCTAGAATATATTTCTCTCTTACTTGAACTATGCTACTGAAGTTCACTGTGACACTGGCATATAAGTAGTAAAAATTCAGTCATAAAATTTGATATAAAAGAACTTCATGCAATACAGCAGAATATCTAATAAGCAATGCAGTTTTCAGAGATGTGGAATAGATACCTTTAAAATGTCACCATTTCATGGTTTTTTGTAGATATTTTGAGTGCTAGCTGTAGAAAGATACTGATTTTTATTTTAATGCTGATCATAGATAGTAAAAAGACTGCACTATTTTTAAAATTTAAATAAATTTACAGAAAACCTCCCTTAATATTTTGCAATTTTTGAAAAATTTTATTTTAAAAAAGAAAACACCAGCTTAGTTACTCGTGTGTATATTGAATATTTTATGTGCCATTACTATGCATCTTTCTGCCTTTTTTTCATTCATTCTGCCTAGTCTTCTTCCACCCAGACTCTGGAATACCTTATTTGATTATCTTTCTAAGAAATACTCAAATAATTTTGCTTTTGTCACAGCAGCTTTATAATCTGTTAAGAGTATTTACACTAACTTTCAAATATTGGTTTGAGTATGATAGTGAGAGTCTGCCCTGAAGAGATTTGGAGACCTTGTACCTTTGATTCATACATGATCATTTTCCTCCTGAGTCTGTACTGAAGGCCTCACTCTGCCTCGTTCCTGGGAATTTCACCTTGCTGCACTTTGTAATTATTTGCATGTTAGACACCCACTGGAGCAGGAAGAAAATGTTAGCTTCAGAGAGGGTACCTCTCCTTTTCCCCTTGGCATTATGAGACAATTAACTATGCTGCATGCAAATTATAAGCAATGAAAAATAAATGCAATGTATGCAGCCTTTATGAAAAAGATCAAAATACTCCTATTTTTGTCTAGCATTAATCAGAGTAGAGCATTTAGCCAAGCAAACATTCAAGGTTGTATGTCAGCGCACAGCTGCAGTGTTTGTCCTGATCGTTATTTCTTTGCTAGAAGTCTGTGTCCATTCCCTGTCTGGAACTACACTGAGAGGTACATTTATGGAAGTTGGCATTACAAGCAGGATATGGGCAGGTCTGGGATCCTGCCTGGAATGTCAGACTCTGGCAGTGTTATCACTCAGATAGTGATACCTGTTTCCTGAGGCATTGTGCCACACCTGCCTGGAAGAGCAGTGGCTATAAATTTGGGATTACTGGCATTTTGGATGCATTGCCATCCCCATATGCAGGATGTAGTCTTTCACCTATGAGCAGACAGGTGAGTTGAGTCCAGACCCTGCTGGAATGTGCAGAGGTAGAGATAGATCCTTTCTCCAAAACTATTGAGATTTGGTTCCATGAAGGATGCTCTGCCAGGCTTTTGGGACCAGATGTACAGCAAACCTTAACCTTGAGAAAAGGAGAAGAAAAAACACATCACTGTGGAGATGAGATTCAGGAGCGCTCACCTCTCTATTATCAATCGGTAGAGAGAGACCTCAAAAGGGCAGCTCTGCTCTGGTAAGGTCAGGGTTGGTGCCTGAGGGACTCAGCTGGGTTCATGAAATGCAGTGGGATGAATGCAGGTCTGTGTACCCTGCCAGAGCCAAAGCCACTTGGTTGGCCTAAGGACCTGCCACAAAACATCACACTTCGTTTTGAGGACAACTTTTTGTCCAGCTGACTCAGAATAAAAACAAAGAAATTACCCTTTAAGAAACAATCTTTCTTTTCCTTTCTAGCAGCCGTGTGTGAGTTAGTTGCAGCTGAAGAACAAGCCCAGCTAAACAAACATGAGAAGTTTGACAGTGCAGTAAATCCACCTTGAGTATTTTAGTTGCCAAACCAGAATGTCCCCTGGCGTGCAGTGCAAAGGATCGATATAGTCCAAGCTCACTCTGCCCATTCAGCTGTTTTTGCAGAGTGCAGGGTCAGTCGTGTCGCAGCCATCTTGAAGCTGGATCAGTAATTGTCTGGCTTCCCCTTGCTCACAGCGTGCTAGATCAGGCATTGCCTGTCTTCTTCCTGCTCGGGTAAAGCATAAAGCCAGCATAAAACACTCTTATCTGTCTCCAGCTAACTTGACAGAAATGCAGGCTTGGACTTAGACCTCATCCACAGCAAATACATCCTGCTGAGGAAACGCAGTAGAGCCCAGTTTACATTAATGCCCATTAGTCAGCATGCCAGTGCTCTTCATCACCTTCACAGTTGTTCTGCACAGCTGAAGCAGATTCCCAGCCCATCCCAGGCAGTGTCATGTATCCAAATGGTGTCTTCAGTGGTCAGAATTGCATATGAACATAGGGCATACATGGGAACGTATTTATCTTAAACAGTGTGTACTTGTCATAATTCTACTAGGTAATTCTGCAAAAGATCTTTAAGTAAGCATCTTTTTAGTATTGTCTTGCATGAGGAATGCTGGGGGGGTTTTCTGTGATTAATCTGTCTCTTTCTGTTTGTGTATTAAAATCCAGGACGAATGATACCGGCCTCCTTGCTTTCAAAGACCATTTGCCTGTAACTCAGATTGTCATCACTGACACAAACAGATCAAATTCTGAGGCTGCTTGGAAAATCGGCCCTTTGCGTTGCTATGGTGACAGTGAGTACTAGCTCTTCTCCATTTCCATAGGTACAGAATGTTCCTTTTTCTGTTGCTGTTGTTGTCGTTGTCTTTTTTTATTAAAAAAACACCCTATTTCTCTGATAAAAGGTGGCTTTTCACATGCAGCTTGCAGCTGCTGTCCTGTGCCAATTAACTATAGAGAAGGGGGTTGTGTTTGCAGGGCAGTTCTGGAATGCTGCTTCCTTCAACACGGAGGCCTCCTACCTGCACTTCCCCACGCTCCACGCCGAGGTCAGCGCGGACATCTCCTTCTTCTTCAAAACCACTGCCGTGTCCGGGGTGTTCCTGGAAAACCTAGGGATTAAAGACTTCATACGAATTGAAATCAGCTGTAAGTTTCACTGCTCAGAAATCTTGGTGTTTTTTGCCCAATTTGATGTGTGCAGAGATCTGGGAAGGACGTATTTTCTGCCATTTTTAGGTGGTTGGAGGTTCCTGGAGATAATTAGACGGAGACATAAAGACTCTTTTATCCAGATTTACCTACCTCTCCTGTCAGAGTTTCTCTGTATAGACTTGACCTTTACACTGTATCTTGTTATGACTGGATTTATCTTTCTTAAGGAAACAAGAGTATGGATTTATTTTTTCAACACTGATACTTATTTTTTTTCTCTTTAGATAAAATCCTACTGGTTATATGTACCTATAGGCTGTTTTTAGTTGAAAGTGGAAAAATTGAATGCAACCATTCTGCTGGTTATTTTTATTTCCATATCAGTAATATACCCAGTCTGATGCTGCTGTAGTGTTTCAGAGGAACTCAGTGTGTATGGTACAGCTACAAGGTGAGAGTTTAGGAAGGACAGGATACTAATGAAAGATAACTTAGTCACAGTTGTAATGAATCTTGAATACTTCAAAATCTATTAAGTGAGTACAGTGTAACTGCTACTCAGTGTATAAGAAAAATAGCAGGGAATTTAATTAGTGAGATTTTCCCTCGCTCCTGTACTGGTGGCTTCAGATATTTATTAGTGACAAAAGAGTACAGCGGCTTTGACATGAAATATGACATATGTATTCCAAATTCTGTCAAGCTTAGGGAAAACAAACTGAGTGCTATGCATTTGATAATATGCTTGTAATAACCCCAAAATAAATTTAATAAAACAGGGCCCCAAGGCTCTTTGATTCATTAAACCAGTGGTAAATGTCATGGTGGATTATCACAAGGTAATGAGGTGTGATTTACTGTTAATTGCACATCAAGGTCCAATTTGGTTGTACTTCAGGGTAGTACATTTTATTCTCAGGGATACAGAAGTAAAAATGGCATCAAATATAACAATTACTTGTAAACTAAGGGGATTGTTCTCTGAAGGCTTCTGGGTGTGCATTACACCTGTACTCCTAGAAAAATGAGTCATTTAAAAGTTTGGGAAAAAATCTTTTAGACTTAGGCTTCTCATCAGTAGTTTGTTGTTGTGATTCTTGCTGCCAGATGGAATTTGCAGCCTAAAGGCCTTGTATCAAGGAAGCTCCATGGAGCAGCTGTTGCAAAGGGAAACAACTTCTTAGCAGATGCAGGGGCTCAGAATAGATCTTTGTCTATCCCTGTGGAGCATTTCCTATCTTAACTATCTAAGAAGCAGTTTCCAAAACCAGACTTATCCAATTTTTGGGGCTTGAAATAACAAGGTTTTTAGGATTTTTCAGTCCCCAACATTCTGATGGTGTGATGTGTGGACCTGGTTCTTGGTCTTCATGGTGTATTTAGCATTTGAGGAAGAGGAAAATAATCAGTAGCAAAAATGTTAAAAAATTCTGGCCTCTCTTGGGCTTCCAGCAGAGCAAGGTGGACTCCTGTATGTGGCTTTTGTTTTTCAACTATTGTCCTGTTTCTAAGACCCTTATTATTTTTAGTATTAATATGTGTGTTACATATACAGCTTTAGTATAGGATCACTTATTAAGTAGTTTCACTCATCTTTTTTTGTGCATCTTGGGTCAGATTTAGTCAAACAAATGCTCGTAGGATTCTCTCATACCACATGCAGCCAAGTTATGTAATGGTTAATTACCTGCATTTTGAAAGATCTAGTTGGAAAGATCTTCATCCTTTCTCCCATCTTAGCATCTTTTGTCCAAAATCTTTTGGGACCACTGTGTGACTTTGTGCAGCATTTGGCACTTTTACTTCAAAAAGAGAAGTGCCATTTTTAGAGCACTGGGATTTTTATAGCAAAAAAAGATGGGTACCCACAACCAAGCCTAATCACAGTAGAGATCAAACAGTGAGGCTGCAGGCTTAAATTGATCTATAAGCTGCTGTGTAGGAGATGGGAAGTAAATGATCCTGTACTATTTGCTGACATAAAAGTTAATGGACCCTATATTTATATAAGATTTCTTGATGTCAAAACCATGATTTAATTGAGACCTTCACTTCCTCTTCACATCTGTTTATCTATTCCAGCCCCCAAGGAGATCACCTTCTCCATAGATGTCGGGAATGGCCCCACAGAAGCCACTGTGCAGTCTCCCACAGCCCTGAATGACAACCAGTGGCACTATGTCCGGGCAGAGAGGAACCTCAAAGAAACCTCTCTGCAGGTGGACAACCTCCCCAAGAAGGTCCTGGAGGCCCCTGCTGAGGGACATTTCCGCCTGCAGCTCAACAGCCAGTTATTTGTAGGTAGGGACAATCCAAGGATTCCTGTAGATAACAGTATTTTGTATACTTTGGTGGTGAATGCTCTTATCTCATCATTGAGCTTGCATGTGGTGGCTTGATTTTGCTTTCTCTTCTTCTACTCCTGCACGAGCAACATGAAGTAAACCCAAATGACTCTCTTTACACTCAAAGCTTAGTTTAACCATCCTATACTTAATGGTATTTTTAGGGTCAAACTCTTGAAATGTATTTATTGCCAAAGAGTTGATAACCTTTCTTCCTATGCAGCACTGGCTGTGTAAAATGCTGTAAAATATGTGGCCTCTCTCTTTAGGCACGTTGTAAAAGTCAAAAATTTGTTGTACAAGTTTCTGGGACAAAGCCTGACAACAGTATGGTCTTTGAAGTCTGTTCCTTCAAGCATGTCTACCAAAACCTTTTTTTGGCTAGAGAATCCATGAGTGAGAGAAGTATGAACACAGTCAGTGCAAATACAGGTGTTTTATCTGAAAGTGACTTTTCAAAGAAGAAAAAAGAAAATTAAAAAAGGAAAGAAAAATCTCTGCATATATTGTGTTTACTTACCGCCCTCACACAAGAAACCTGGATTGGGACTAGTTTGTGTTTGATAATATGATAATGGATTATAAAGGGAATTCTCTCGTTTCCATATTCAAATGCTCTCTTTCTGAGTAATCTGCTCAGTTATGGAGTGGGCTGTAACTGTTCCTATGCAGGGTCGTTCAGGTAACTTCTGATTCCTTCCTTAAAATGGATTTTTTTTTACTTAGTTGAAATGCTGTAGCAAGCCTCTATCTGTCAATGCATTTTAATAAAGTTTACTTCTATATTCATACCCTTATATTTAAGTAGCTTTTGGGGTGTTCATTTGAGCTTTTTATTGTGTATGTGTGCAGTAATTACTGAGCTCTGAACACAAAGAATTAATCTGTTAATAAATAGATATGTCTGCATCAATGTCAGGAGTCCTTCCCACACAGCTGTTGATTTATACCTAAAATGATCTCTGTTAGACTCAGCTGGAGAGGAGAACTCACAGAAGGGAGGCTTAAGACTGTCACAGTGCAAGGTTTCTGTTTTCAGGTATGAAGCATGCTGCTAATCACTTGTTTTTCAAATACTACGTTGATCCTAAGAACATGTTCTGTGGGAAGCCAGGCCTGGAGGCATCATGCTTGGGCTGCCAGACACCTTAGAAACATCAGAGAAACTTAGCCAACATACTGTTTCCAGTTAGAAAATTAGAGATTTAGTGACTTAATACACTTTGCGATTTTTTGGTTGTTTCTTTCTGAAGGACTAAATATGATGGGTTTATCATAGGTCATCTATTAGATATGTCATATATATCAACTGCTTACCATCTCACGTCTGAAAAGCAGTATCTGCCTGTAAGCTTGCTGCTCAGCCTCAGCAAAATAAACAGGTTACCTGTGTGAATTTCATGGTGGTTTTAAAGTGACATAATTGATGAATTGTGTAATGAAAATCCGTGGTAGTTAAGGACCTCACCAGAGCAATGTGCCAACAGGAGCCCTTGTGAGCAAAGACAAGCACAAAGCCCTGCACCTGCTGCAGAGCAGCATCAGCATCCCCACAGCTGGGGACTGAGTGGATGGGGAGCAGCTCTGCCAAAAAGATCCCATTGGTTTTGGTGAAGTGAATTTGTACCTCATCTGAATGTAGCTATGCTTTAAGGAACAGGTTGGAATAGCTGATTCCAGCAGGGACTTCCAACTGATTGTACTCTGACTGAAGTGAGTGTTAACAGAAAACTCTAGGATATAGGTATTTATTTCAGCCAAGAGGTGAAAAGTTCTCACTGTGGAATAAATATGTTGCATTCTGTTGTCCATCCACACTTTCACTGAACCATGAATAAAAAGGACAGAAAAACAAATGAGTTTTGGAGTGCTTTTTCAGGCCTTAACTCTGCCATATTGAAGGCCAAAATTATCTGTGTCTTGCTAAGTTTTCCTGGGAGCTGTCAGAAGAGTTGGAAACCTGGGCAGCCTTCGGATTCTGGCAGCATTGGTCCCTGGGTGCTCCAGGGAAAGGTGGCAGAAGTCCAGCAATACACAGATGTGATATAGTTTGTCTCTACTGAAAGTCTCATTTGAATCTCATAATAAAAAGCTACTGATTTAATACCTCAGCCATGCAGAGAGACTTTTAACCCATCTGAAAAATAAATGTATGAACGCCATTGTAAAATGGAAAGAAGCAGCAGCACATAATATTATTCCCTATTCCCCCTATAATCCACAACATATTTGTCTCTGCATCATTCTGCATACTGACAGTGATTAAGGGGTTTCCAGCCTTAATGACTGTGTGTGGCAGGCTTTTGAGATAGCTCTGTGTGTCTGTGAAGTGGAAGAGAAAAATGACTTTGCATTGCCACTACACTCAAACAAGCTTGGATTTTAATGCAGTTAGAAAGGAGTTAGAAAATCATTGCTCACTTTCCTTTAGTGGGTCATGGGTGCTTCTGGCTGCATTATAATCCTGTCAGAGCATGGATATCCTTGCACCTGGCCAGATTTCTTCTGTAAATTTGAAAAAAAGTACAGTAGAAGGAGAAAACCCCAAACACATATACAAGGCTAAGCAACATCAACTGCACCAAACTGGCCAGTAATGAGCCAATTCAGCAAATTACTTGCTCAGAAGGGGCAGACAAAACCCATTCCTTTCAATGGACAGTCATTTTCAGCACTCAATATGTGTGACATGATTTTGTCTGGTGCATCTATCCCTGTGGTCCTGGAGTTGTTGTGTAATTGTCTCCTCTTGTGGCGTGGTTTGAGATGAAGGTGAAGGCATGAGCATAAGACTCCCACCATGGGGATGGGAAAGACTGTCCTCCCAGACCACTTTTGGATAGGATTTGAGCTCAGACTGGTAACATCAGAGAAGCAAAATAAAAATCCTGAGAAATTGATCTGATGTACAAAGCTTTGGTCAGAAGTTTTTGTGCTATTTGTTTGGTACATTTAAGAAATCAGCAAAGCTAAGTGTTTGGGTTCCTGGTTTTGTCTTGGGAGGAAGTAAGCAAGGAATGAATCCTTGGGTGAATCTCCTCTGTCTGTTGTAGACAGTCCAAAGGCCACATAACCCAGAGAAAGTCAACATCTGAGAAACTTTCTCTGGAGACAAGGAGAAGGAATGGAAGGAAAAGAAGTTTAGTTACTGCTGTTGGTTTTAAAAGCAATTGTAGTCACCTTGGAGGCCAAGAGGAGGAATTAATGCCTAACTCTTGGTGTATCCTGTATGCTTCCCAGATCTTTCAGCCTGAGATTAAAAACTGTGACTTCAAGGTCTTCTGAGGAGCACCATAGCAAGTTCTGCTCCCGATTATGATTCCTGTACTTCTCTGCCCTTTCCTTTTCTCTGTATCAGTTGCACAAATGTTCCTAATACTTATTTACAGCCTTCCTAATCCAGTTTCTACTAACAAAAAGTCCTTTTTTTTTTTTTAGCAAATCCCCAACTCATTGCTAGAATGTTAATTACTTAGTCAATTGTGACACCAAGCTATGCCATGAGTGCTTAGTTGTGAGCTTCTTGTCTCCTCCTCTCAGACTGTCTCTTCCTTTCCCAAAGGCCCCTCACAAAAATTCAGCTGCATAAACACCTTGCTGAAAACAGCTTGGCTCATTTGACTGTCACCTCCACTCAGCAAAGTACACCCTTAACCTTGGTGCTCATGGTCGTTAGGCTTATCCTAAAATCTCTTCTCCTGAATAAAACATTTAGGCCTCATCTGTTAAAGTCTCTAGTCCACCAGGCTCCTATCAGAGTTGGAAAAATCTGCAAAGCCTAATTTGGGGAAGAGTTTTGTGTGTTTGTTTTCAGTTTTTCCTCTGTTTTGCAGGAATATATATGAAGATCAGGTCTAGTCAGTTGAAGAAAACTGCCCAAATAAGCAATAGATTTGCTTAATCAATGCTCTTTGGGTCTAGGATCATATAGCTGGTCTGTGTTAAGCTCTACACTCTCCAGAAAATAGAAGAGGAGAAGAGTGAGAAACTTTACATGGCTTTCCAAAGTGCTTTAGAGAGCAATAAGAATATGAGTAGTGCAATAAACATGACATCCATAGAACAGTTAGCAATAGTTTATACTCATTATATCTTACAGCTGGGATTTGTGTGTGTGCAGAGAAGAGACAAGGAAACTGTCATTCATCCTTGTAATATTTGTGGTGACCTCCAATGCAAAAAGAAAAAAGAGTAACCAGTAGCCTTAAAGGGAGAAATCCCATTTCTACTTGCAAGGACTTTGCTGAAAAATCTGTATGGTATGTTTTGTTTTGGGACAAAATCTCCAAACAAAAGGATTGTGTGTGCAGTGCAGCAAATGCAAAAAGCCTGATTCTTGTCCTCAGAGGGCCTTTAAAATAAGTGAACTAACATTGGCTCACCTGAAAAAAAATATCTGGCTAAAGAGGAACTTGAAGATATTTTCTCTGAGATGTTTCTCTGAGAAAAGCGTCATAAAATGAGCATGAAATATATGTGTCTCATGCACACTATCTATAGTTCAATTACTTTAATTCACATCCAGTATTTCTGCTATTAGTGTTCCAGAGAGAAAAGTATGACAGAATGGTGTAGTAGAACACCAGGCCTTTTCAGACTGTTGCTAAATTCTCTTCAGTTTGCAGAAGTCTTGCTTTAATTAATTTATAGAAAAAAAACAAATGTTCTTCTGCTAGAGCTTATCAAGTGATGTAATCTCTTAAGTCATATACTGTGAAAGAGAGACAACTTCTACAGAAGAATAATAACTTCTTTCATAATACTTTTGCAGGAGAATCACCAATAGAGCTAGCTTTTAAGAGTCTGCAAATGCTGATAACTCCTGAACCAGAATTAGATTTCCTAGCAGCAATCAAAGTTGCAGTATCTTCAAAAGCAAAACATTGGCAACTGACAAAGAAA
The DNA here is from genome assembly GCA_024734555.1 of Trochalopteron elliotii. Taxonomy (NCBI): domain Eukaryota; kingdom Metazoa; phylum Chordata; class Aves; order Passeriformes; family Leiothrichidae; genus Trochalopteron; species Trochalopteron elliotii. The sequence goes on from JANPWX010000011.1 coordinate 4,787,937, forward strand.
AAAGCATATGATAAGAAAAATGGTTATATTTTCATAGAGAACCTCAACAATCATCATTATTATCATTCTCAGAGATTACCTCATGGAAAAGTAGCACTGTTAGCAGTTTCATTTGACAGATATGAAGCTAGTTAGCTTGTAGAGACTGAACTGCCCCCTTGCATACAGGTCTGGTCTTCAGAAAGAAATGCAATTATGTTTAGCCATTGTAATAAATAACACACCTGTGAACTGAAGTCGTGTTTAAGGCCTACAACAACGGCTGACATGCAACACATCAGGCTGGGCAGTCAGGCATAAATTCAGACTCAAGTCATTTCCCTTCAGCCAGCAGGCTTGTGCTGAACATGATTCATCCCTGCTATCTGGACTCATCTGCATGTGTAACTCTCCTGCTGGTGGGATTAGGGTGTTGTTTGTACTAAGGCAACAAATAGGAAAAAACAACAAAACCCCAACATTTTCGGTTTGGTTTTCTCATGTATTTGCTGATATGCAGACATAAGATAAAGAAGCTAATCTTTCTCCTAAATGAATTTGCAGTTTCAATGCCAGACAGGGCAGTAGATAAGCCAAAAAAGAGAAGAATGGCAAAAAGAAAGTGTGACATACAGCTTTCTAGTCCTTTCATAGAAATAGACACCTTTAGTTCCCAGGGCTGTCCATCTGTCATCTTTTGCCATTGTATGCATTAATATATATATTTTTTTTAAAATTTGTGGATTCATGTTTGTACCTCAGGATTGAACTTCATGGCTTTGATTACTGTGCAGACTCACCAATGAGTGCATGTCCATTTTTCTCTCTTTCTCAGGGGGAACAGCTTCCAGACAGAAGGGCTTTTTGGGCTGTATTCGATCTCTGCATTTAAATGGACAGAAACTTGACCTCGAGGAGCGAGCTAAAATGACACCTGGTGTTAAACCTGGGTGTCCAGGACATTGCAGCAGTTATGGGAACCTGTGCCATAATGGAGGAAGATGTGTGGAAAAGTATAATGGTTACTTCTGTGACTGTACCAACTCAGCCTATGAAGGACCTTTCTGCAAGGAAGGTAGGCAGCAAGTTTTGATTCCAGGATTTCAGTGGTTTGTGCAGTAACTCTGAATTACAGCAGCCATGTCAGCTTGGTGCCTCCACATTTCAAGATGTTCTAGTATGAGCTGTCCTTTCCGTGTTCCTAAATGTTTATCTTAAGCAGGCTCTAACACCTCCTTTTGTTGACTTCTGTACTGGCCTCAGAAATTAAAATGGTGTTAATAATAAAGTTTACCACTATATCCCACTATGATTCCTGTATTCCATTGCATGTAACTATTCCCAGACATTAGGAAATAGGGCTGAAATTTTTTATAGCAGGTGTTTGACCATGTCTGAATGTTTAGGATTCTTGGTTTTTTCTTAGGATGCTTGGTTTTTAAACCCCATCTTATTTTGTTCACCTTAACAAATCCTGAAGTCTTTTCTTTTCAAACTTTTAGACCATTGATGTGACAAAAAGAGGTAGTCTTTTTACGTTTTTTTTCCCCCATTCCTGCGACAACCCATCCAAACGTTAAGAAATTTTTAAAATAAGCATGAAGCATTCAGGAGAAAACTGATTTGCATGATTCGGTCTTTGGTGAATGTGTCCTCACTGAACCTTTCTGGTGGCTTATAGGAGATGCTGTCAACACCAGTAAAAAGCAGGGCAAATATGGAACATCTAATTTAGAGAACATGCTTTTTGGAACTAGGAAAATCACTGCTCAGTAACAGCAAGGTGCAGTGTGCATTTTTCATTTCCATGGCTGTCCCCCACCTCACAAATGCAACAGGTTTGCTAAGTGGGCTGCATCATCTGCTGGTGTAAATAGGCTTTGTTGTTTAATGAAAACAGAAGCATGAGTTCTGAGTATCTGAGGATGCACAGGTAGATGTTTCTCTTCATTTGATACTCCCAAAGACACCCTCCCTTACTGGCTGTTCTTTGGTCAATGTGTTGCTTTCATAGTTAATGTCTTTAAAAAGGAGACTGGAAAGAACAATTCTATGGTGAGGGCAAGACAGAGAATATTGCCTTACATGTCACTGTCAGAAGATGGTGAACAAAGCATTTATTTGGCTGATGGGCATTTGGGCTGCTCCATCTTGTGGAATTCTGATTCCAGCACTGAAATAGCTGAATTTATGTCTTCATACACTGTTTTTCTGTGTGCTGGACAAACAATCTGTAAGGAAGGACACACTCTTACACAAGTGAAGGAAGGGTGATGTCAGCTGGATCAAGGATGTTTTGCAGTGTTCTGCTTCTGGGGCAGTTAGTTCTTGTCCATTCCTTCCTGGGAGAACTGAAAATGCTGTAGCTGAAATAATCCCTTTGGTTTATATGTGCTTTCAGAGGTTTCTGCACTGTTTGAAGCTGGCACTTCTGTTACCTATACTTTCCAAGAACCTTACCCTGTCACAAAGAATGCGAGCACCTCAAGCTCTGCCATTTATGTGGATGCTGTTGTGTCCAAGGAAAATATTGCATTCAGCTTTCTCACAGCACACACTCCAAGCCTTCTGCTGTACATCAACACCTACTTTCATGAATATTTGGCTGTGATTCTCTCCAAGAATGGTAAGCAGTCTTGATTTGGTACCCAAGGGAGGCCAGTGTATCTCTGTGAAGTTTTTGGGGAGTTTTGTTTGTTTGTTTATTTGTTCGTGGGTTTTTTGAGGGAGAATAGTATAGAATTCTGCACTGATTTAAGTTCATTTCTGTGTCCTCAACTTTATCAACTTCATGGTGTTTGGTTCATGAAATGGCCATCACTCTTGTTTATGTGCCTTTATTTGGCATTCAGTGCTACACTTGCATCAGTCTTTGAGTAATCATGCCGTTGGGGCTTAAAATGTGCTTTGACTTCCATTTGGCAATATTGTACAATAGTAATTCCTTGCTATTTATTCCATAGTGAGATCCATTAGGCCACCAAGATAAGGGAATGAGAAATACCATGTACGTACAAGAGCGCTTGGCAGAGAAATATACTATAATTTTATCCTTTGCCTTCTGTCTTGCCACATGTATTGCTCCCCGCTGCATTGTTTCAATGGAATAAGGCCATTTTGTCTGAATATTAAAGCCAGAATATGTAAACATTTTATATATTAATTGACCAAGACATGAGGTGTAAATCCATTTCTTGTTTAAAGATACTTGATGTGGGTACTTTTTGAGAATGTGTCAAGATTTTAGGGGTATAGACCTTTGTCTTTTCAGTAAAACTCTGGCTCCTGAGTCCTTGGAGTGCTTTTAGAAAACACTCTCCAGACAAACATCTTAGACGAATGGGGAAATCTGAATTTTTCAAGAGTTATCAGGCACTGGAGCACTGGAAGTGATGAGTAAGCTTATTGGTGAGTCAGTAGCCTGTGGAAGAATGATAGGAAGTTAATGTAATGTGGCTGAACATGTAGATTTGACCAAATGACCCAGACCACTCTGAAGCCTTGAAAATTCCAAAATAACTACGATTTCAAGTACCGTTAAATGAAACCACAGAAGTCTGGGTTTTTTGGCTTTTTTTTAACAAAAAAGGATTTGTTCTCAATGTGGAGTTTACAGTAGTTTTTCTCTTGGTTATGTCATGTGGATAGCATTGAGACTGGCATGGGATAGTGGATTGGCACCCTAATCCTTGGGAGAGGCAGCTGGAATAGGAACTGCCTGAATAGATCTACTCCTTCAGTAGGGAGGTGGGACTACTGAGGTGACCCTAACCATCTCCCCTCCAGTCCCAGATTTCCATCTCCCATTTGCTCCTGTAGACAAGTGTTTATGATTTTCAGATGTATGAATATTCTAGTGTGTATCTCCAGGGTGATGGAGGTTAGCCCCTGCTGAGATAAAACCTTGGAATCTGCTTCTCAGTTACACTCAGGTCTCTTGATGCCACTCAGGCAATTGGAAATAGCCCTAAAGTTAATCCCAATATATGGATACATTTAAATCACCTTTATTGGTGCCAGAGTAGTCTGAAATGACCTTAGGAACATGAGTCAATTGACTTTTATTGATGGAATACACTATAAGCAACCTATAATTGTGAAGCTGTGAAAGGGGGTGTCTAATAGTGCTTGGAGAAGGGGCTGGGATCAAGACATGAGAATGTCCTTCAGCAGCTCAGCAGGAGCAGGGCTTGAGAAAATGTAAATGACCTTTCATTTTGTCAGCTGCAGCATCTGCAGATTTCGGCTTTGACTTGGATGGAGACAGGCACTCTCAGTACATGTGGAAATCAGGTGGAGCAGGTCTTGGCACAGTCAGGCAGTACAAACAATGGTGCTTTTCTCAGATCTGCACCTCTTTTTTTTCACTCGTAATATGGTGATAACAGTTGTTTAGAGGGTTGGTGAGATGTCAGGCTCCAAAATTCTGCACTGTAAAGTGTAGCACTATATGCAAAGAGTGGTTAAGATAGCTAGCTGACCCTTGTTAACTCCTGAAAGTCTCCTTCAGGATTACTCAGTGCACACTTCTGTGACATTTTTACAAGACAGTCATTTCAGTCATGTATATTCTCTGCCTTTTGTCCCAAATGGAATAATTCGTTAGATTTCATGTCCTTTTACTTTTTAGTCTTGTTGGAATTGAAATTATTCCAATGAAAATAGTGTTCAGATATGTTACTCTTTCTTCCTCCAAGAGGTTTATGCTTGCCATAAAGTTACTGGACTATGAATATCAATGTCCTTTGTAGCATTAAAAGTGAGTGTGATTCCTTCTCTCTTATTGGCTCACTTTCAAGAAATCTTGCTGAGTCTGACAGTGCATAGTAGGACATAAGCAGGTCCCTGCTGGATAGCTGATTGGTTAAATAAAGGTTAGGCTCCTGGAGAAATGGGAATGGGCATTCTCACTTCAGAGGTGAGCAGTAATACTCCTTCCCATAATCCCAAGTCCCTTTCCATTTATTAAAAAATATGTAGGAACAGTCTATGTATAATTTACTTACTAATAATACTTCACCTTTTGTAACTGCTTTGAAGCTACTACTCACATATTCCGTTATTGCTCTTTTCTATTATCCACAAAATAACTAGGCAAATTATTAGTTAAAAAATTAACTATGAGAAGAATGTTTTTCCTACTTCTGAATTCTCATGTTAGATATTTGACATTAAAGAAGTGAAACTGTTTGCAAGGATTATTCATAGATTATACTAAAAGGGCTTGTATGAAAGTGACCTTGTATAGGCAGCTATGGTCTAATGCGGTTAGGTATGAAATATTTCCTAAAACCTATTGATTTCAGAAAATTTGTATGTATATAAAATACTTCTAGAAGTAGCTCCCACCTATATAACATATTCCATACCAGAGTGTTTGTTCTTACCTCTGATCAATGGGCACATGTCCTAGAAGTTTACAGGTAAGGTTTCAAAAGCTGATGGTTTTAAAGATGACTTAGGGATTGTTTTTTCCATTGGTAATACTGATGCCTTGAAATCATACATGTGATTTGAAAATTGTATGCATATAAGACCATCTTCCTTTCCTCTCCAATCTTTCATGGATTTTTAAATTACGGCTACATATGTATGTGTATGTATTGCATATAGATGGGTGTGTGTATATATACGTGCACATGCACACATATATAGGTGGGTATGCATGTAAAGCTCATGTAGTCCCATTGGTCCCAATCCAAGAGAGTAGCAGTACTGTAATGATTGGCATTTTTAATATCTCTTTCTCTAGAAATTTCAAATTATGGTGCCCGTTACTAAGCTACAGAAAACGGGTAAACATCTCTAATTAGTCTTCTCAGTGTGTCAGTTCACAGGAATTATCCATATCATGGGAAGATATTACCAAGAAAAGAGGGTTTTTTCATTCTTAAGCTAGCTTTTCACTGTACATTTTTGCAATTACACAAATTCATGAAGTTACCAGTACCTTTGAAATATTATCTTTGCTTTGCTCCCTAAAGGTAATAAGTGATGGGAGAGAAAAAATTTCAAAGAAAGAATATTGAAATAAACTTTATTTCTCCTTTCTTCATCTTTCCTACTCCCCCTTCACATAATCAAATGGGATATGGATATGATGAAATATATTGTCTAGAAAATGTTTTCATAAGTCTTTGATTCTTAGTTATGTTGGCTTTCTCCATGGAAACAATATGATTCTTAATCTAGAAAAGAAGCCCATAGCTAGCATCAAAGAAGAGAGATAGAATCTCAAGCAATGCTAGAGTGATGGAAAAATTATCTGTATTTATTATCTAATCTCATAAGAAATTAAACATTTTGAGTCCTTTTTTTTCCACCTTTCCAGCATCTATTGCCATCACACTGAGCTGTATACTCCATTTCTTTTGGAAAGCAAGACTCTGATTTTGCATAGGAAAGATTAAATACAAGGAAAAGGCACTTTTAAAAACAGCAATACAAATAAAAACCTCTTAAGTAATTCTTAAGTCTCTGATACTCAGCCTACAGTATTATATACAGATTTATATCAGCTCTACTTCCCTGGCCTATAAAGTCTTGAAATCAGCTGATATTTGAAGTGGATAGAAAAAGAAATCACAATGTGTAAATGAAGTAAACTGTTAAGACTCTAAAAAAAAAAAAAAGGCAAATACTGTCAGTGAGAAGCTACTGATTCATTTTTGCCTATAAACTCATTATCTCCTGTAATCTCCTCCTGTCTCTAAGTCAGAAACAGCCTTTCTAATGAATGCATGTAAATTCTCCTTATTGTTTTTGCCTTCAAGTATGTTGAGCTGCATCTCCAACAAGCAAAGCTTTTCTCACTCAGTGAAAAAGAGATGCAAAAAATTAAAGAGGCAAGGAATCTTTTGATTCTGTTCACACTGTACACTCTGAAGTTTAATGGGTAAAAACTAAAACAGGGGAAATAGGATTTGGGTGGATTTCGTGGGGTAATTCTTCTGGTTCTTTTTCCTTACTTACTTTCCTTCCTTTCTTCCTGTCTTAGTTTTGGGATGTTAACCAACTGCTTCACAAAGACCCTCTCAACTACTCTATTGCTTGTGCAGTTGTCTTCTCTTTTGAGAACACCTGGTGCCTTACAGGTTTGCAGCAGGCATTGAACAACCTGCACAGTTTATGTGGCTGAAGTGGGAAATGGTGACAGGGTCAGGTATAGTTACTGTTAACAGATCAGGAGCAGGAAGGATAATCATGTTGGGAAGTGTAGGAGACAGCTTTGTGGACAAGCAACTGTGAGTGACAAGCAACTGTGAGTGACTGAGGATTGTTCCCAGTCTAGCTCTGGTTCACAGCCATTATGTGGCAGATAGCCTATGTGTCTTCTAAATATAATTGCAAGCAACTGTTGTAGTTGGCCCCTGAAATCTGATGTTATTTACTGAGTGAGGGACCAGAGACAGTTTGATCAGTAATGATGAATATAAAAGAAATTTTCCCCAGTTGCCTCAAATGAGAAGCTGGCTTTGGTACCATGAGTAGGCAGGGTTGGGGTGGCAGGAGATCTGTCAGCTTATTTATCTGAAGAGAGAAACTTCTGTTGTTAGAAATCACACTGGTCACTTAGATGTTTCCTTGCTGTAAGCACACTTCACAGAAAATAGGAATGCTGATTAGAGTTTTCACTTCAAATCCAGTACTAAAAAGTCTTAGAGGAAAGACGTGGATTTGGCATCCAAACCCAATTTTATCATATGTTTGTGTTACCATATGTCACTTTAAATTTCTAAGTGTGCAAAACTAGCTTGAAAGAAGAAGCTGCCATAACATTCAGCCAAGAACTCTGGCAGATCTCTATCTCCGTTTTCCAAGAGGAGAGAACTGAAAGATCTGTCTCATTAGCAGAATTCATGGACATGTTTGTACTTATGAAGATTATTTTGCCATAATGGAGGGCCAATAGATGTTCTAGAGACCCACAAGGGAAAACAAGGGAACTGTAATTGGATTACGTAGAGCAGGAAGGGTTGAACAGGCTGAATAATTGATCTGTGCTCTGGCTATATACAGACTGACTTTGAACTTACTGTCATAAAACTCCAGACCACTGGCTGCAGATAATCAGCTGGGAAGAAAATGTGTGTTCCCATTTGCTTATAGGAGGTGTTTATCTCCCAGAAGACTTGAGTTCTTAGTTCACATTTTCCAGCTGGTAAGGCATTTTTATTGTTGGATTTCCCTGGAACTGTCCTGAAAAGAATGAGAGGAAGGGCAGAGGGTCCTGTCTGAGTAGATGCTCCATATATATATATACACATATTTATGCATGTACATACATACACACACACACATATATGTTTATGCTCTTCAGTATTTCTGAAAGAAGGGTATTTTAGAACTCCTTTTATTGAAAGTTTTAGCCTTGAAAATTGATAGGTGTCAACTTTCAGTTACTTTTAATTTAAGATTATCTGTATTGTGATAATACAGATATAGCGTGAGGGTGACTGAGTACTGGCACATCATGCCTAGAGAATTGTGGAGTCTTCATCCTTGGAGGTATTCAAAAGCTATCTGGACATGGCCCTGGACAGCTGACTTGAAGGGTCCTTTTAGTGGGACAGGGATGGACAGCATGGTCTCCAGAGATCCCTTACAACCTCAGCCATTCCATGGTTCTGTGAAAAATCACAAAAGTATGCATTTGAAGGTGAATTACTGGAATTTTATGTGTATAAGCATATATTTGACTAGAGAAAAGTCATTAAAATGCTACCATTATATGGTTCTTGCAAAAGGATTTTTACTAGGTAAATTATTCATTCTTCCTCTAATTTTTCCCATTAGATGACCTAAGAACATGAGTCAGTTCTTTGTATCCCAGTGGTTGCAGCTAGTTCCGAACTCAAATATCTCCCTTGAAAGGTTGCTATAATCAGGAGGTCACTCACTAAAGGATCCAACTTCTCCATTCATAGAGACTGGCATAACCCATGAAATAAGCAATCTTTAGAAGGACTTGCTAGTTGGAGGAGCAGAAATTTCCCAGAGATGCCTGACCAGCCAGGCAGTTTCTCTACAACTCAACAATAATGCCACAAACAGGCATTATTAACCTCAGAAAGCCATTAATCCACAAAGTTCTGTGCTGCCTTTATTATGAGTTAAGAATGAGAAGGAGCTTTTAGAAGAAGTATATGATTACTTTTTACTAGTTTTGTCTAAAAGATTATTGCTCACTCTCCTGCTCAGGCATCATGCAGTGCTAAAATTGCTTCTTTTTTTCCTGTTCATACCATCTTTTTTTCTGTGTTCTCATTGCTGAACATAATGGCTATTTGTTAGGTCGGCATGAAACAAGTCCTTGCTTGAACAGGCATCTGTACTGCCAAAATGGAAAGAAGAATGGTCAAAAGATATTAGGAAAAATGGAAACTATGAGCCAGAATCTCTGTGAGGGCAGGCTGGGCTGACTTTTTCAAGGTATCACAAGTCTGTCTTTTTTTCCCGAGAGCTGTTCACACAGCATTAATGATGTTGCATAATTTGCAAAGCAAGGTTGAACTTTTGGAATAAAATTCATAGGATGATACTTTATAATCCATTCACTGGGTAAGGAACAAAAACTCTTCCTGCCATCCTGGCTGCTCTTAAGTAAAATGTACAGAGGGAGATGGAAGCCTGGCAAGATTCTTCTTCATACAAAGATGAGTAAGGCATAGGGCCTGCTGAATGTCTGACTGTCAGACTATTGGCATCCAGTGTGTGTTTAAAGACAGAAAGGGAGATCTGAGCAGAGATATGAGTCCAGGAGTATGACACAGAGGCTTCATATCATGAAGTTCAACAAGGCTAAGTGCAAGGTCCTGAACACGATTATGGGCAGTCTCAAGCACCACGTGTGGGCTGGGTGTAGAATGGGTTGAGGTCAACCCTGAGGAAACACGGGGAGTGTTGGTTAATGAGAAGCTCAACATAACCTGGCAGCATGATCTCACAAGCTAGAAAGCCAACCAGAGCCTGCATGGTCCCTGCATCCAAAGCAGGGCCAGCAAGTCAAGGGAGGGGATTCTCCCCCTCTACTCCACTGTAATGAGATCCCACCCTGAGCACCCAAACACTTCCCAGCATAAGAAGGACATGGTCTGTTGGAGCAAGTCAGAGGAGGGCTACAAAAATTACCAGATGGCTGAAGCACCTTTCCAGTGAAGACAGGCTGAGAGAGCTGGGAGAAGAGAAGGCTCTGAGGAGGCATAGAGCCCTTCCAGTACTTAGAGGGGGGACTACAAGAAAGTTGGACGGGGATGTGTTACAAGAGTATGGAGATGGAGAGGGATGTGTTACAAGAGTATGGAGTGATGGGGTAAGGGGCGAGGGGCTTCAAACTGGAAGAGGGTATGTTTAGATTTGTTGTTAAGAAGAAATTCACTGTGAGGGTGCTGAGGCCGTGGAATGGGTTGGCCAGAGAAGTTTTGGATACTCAGCCCTGAAAGTGTACAGGACCAGGTTGGAAAGGACTTTGAGCAATCTGGAAAGGTGTCCCTTCCCATGTCCCTCTCCCTGGCAGGGAAGTTGGAACTAGGTGATCTTTAGGTCCTTTCCAACCCCACCATTCTGTGATTCTGTGATAGCCTTTGTTAATGAAGGGTCTTAAAGTGAAAGTGTTTTAAAATTTCAAAGAATCTGTACAAAAGGTTTGGTTTAAAATTTACTAGAATAAGTCTTGCCATCAGAAAGCAGATGCTTTCAGGGAGTTTTAACTGCAACTGAAACCCTCGGTTCTCTTTTTCATCTTTATATTCAGTCACCTTCAGGGAAAAAAAAAGATAGTTAATGTTGCATCACTTTAAAAAAAACAGTAAACACTCCTTCACCAAAAAGAAATACCTAGGAATGTAGAGATAATGATAATGACTAATAGTGGGGTTTTTAAATTGCTCCTCCCTCAGAGGTTTCAGGTAATTTTCCAATGGATGAATATTCATGTATTTTACCAATGGATAAACTGTGGCATAAAGAAGGAAGACGATTTGTCAGCAGCCATCAAGCTGGTAGATCCCAAATTATGGCAGTGCTGTGTTTATTGCCTCCAGGGTACATGAAAACACCACTGTGTATGCTTACCTATGAGCTGAACTGGAGAGACAGTGTTTATTATTTTCCCACATCTGTGGGTTAGCCCTATTCCCGTTTTAGACACAGCCACATCACCACTTACATGAGCTGTTTTGTTCAGATAAATGGTCCCCTTAAAATCACTGGAATAAGCTCTGTGTTTAGGCCACTCAGTATGTGCATTGTGAGCTCTCTGACTGCGATCCTCTGGGTAATTTTTTAAGTTTTGCTATATTTTCTACCTTTGAAGCAAGAAGCATCTGCCCATTCCTTGTTAATTGCTGGTCAGTCTGTGTTCAGCCAACTAGCAGCTGGTAGGAATGAGATGTCTGTGAAGGTTAAACACATTTCTCAGTCACGTAAGGGAACCAGCTACATTTATTGAAGTTTAAGTGGCAATCTCAATCTGGGTCCAGCTGTCTAGCAGGATTGTAAAGTGAACTGAGGTCATTGGCCTCCAGATAGGCTCCTTTTGCTGTGTGTGTTTTTTCTAAGTTGAAAAAATGCAATGTGAAGAGAAAGTGTTGTTTTTCTTTTCTTTTTTTTTTAATTTTATTTTAATATAGGATGGCCTGAATATGATCCTTGAGTCCTGAATGTCTCAAGCATTGAGTGAGAGGCATTAACTAACCTCTTTTTTTACTTTTTTTTTTAATTACAGGAAGAGACTGCAAAAAATAGAATGGTAGATTTTTCTTTTAAACCCTATGAAGCAGTAACATCTAAGCAAATGTAATAGCTGAGTAGTGATATAAGCAAACATGTTCTACAGTTTTTCTTCTTTGTTTTTTCCATGCAAAACAAATAGCAAGAGTCACCCCCTAAAAAAATGGAAGTACTTTCTTAGTTAAATGCCACTGGACTCTGAAGAGATGGGCTCTGTTCTTAAAATCACCAGCAGCACTTCCAGTGGAGAGTAAATTTACTGAGTAAATATCCCTGGGGAGAAGCTGCTAATTAAGGAACATGTTTCTAAGCCAACTGCTCCTAACTGAGAAAATGGTGGTTCATTTTTAAATATCTAGGCTGTGAAGAGGGACACTGCCACACTGAAACCGTGCAAGTTCCTGGAGATATATTTTGTGGTAGAGACAACTGAAAAGTGTCGTGTGTTGTTCTGCAGTCAGGAGTGAACAAACATTTATACCTCATGAGCTGCAAATGGCTTTTGAGCTAAATAATTTAAATTTTCTATTTTAATTTTTTTTTCATAATACCAAAATTAGTAGCATCACTAATATATTCCACCCTTTGTTTAATTTGTGTTTTCCTTAATTATTTTCTTTCAGCTATAGCTTGGGTGAATCTGGAGGGTGTATGTGGTGGTGTAGATAAAATCTATCAGTCCTACAAGGGTGACCGTCAATTTGAGACAGCTGTAAGATGTTCTGTTACTGCTGAACACTTTTTCTGGGTGACTCTCAGGCAGGGATAGTCCAGTGCCCTTTTATTTAATGCACTGTTTCACTATTTCATACATACACATTTTCCCCAAATCAGAGTTGTCAGCTGCCCTGGTTTAAATGTGTAACTGATGTTACACAATGGTGATATATTTGTACATTCTGCATGTGCCACCCACATGTGTTCCCTGAATTAACCTCAGCTTCTCTGAGCAAAGCAAGATGTCTCACCAGCTGCTCCAGCCAGTTTAAGTCATTAAAAAGTGCTGTTGAAGTTGGCGAGAGTCGTTGGGCTCAATTTGGGCTCGTTTAAAACCAGTTTCCATAAATAAAGGTCCTGCAGAGAAGTCTCAGACTCCAGTGGATGCCATTCCCTTCCTTGCTGTTTGGTCCTTCAAGATGAAATGACACAAAATCTGTGGTCCTGGTGACATGTGTGACAAGAATTTGACTTAAGAATGATGGATTTACCGACCAAATTCCTGATATCCATTTCTCTTTTCTGCAAAGCTGCTTTAATTTTTTTGCCAAATACCTAGCACTGGCTGATGTCATTCAAACAAGGGAGTCTTTTCCTGAGCTAGAACGCTATGTGAAACATTTTCCCTTTTCTAGATGATGATTTAAATATTACTATTTGATTTTCAACACTTTGGCAGTCCAGAATGAATGTAAAGTTGGTGGGCATAGGCCACAAAGGCAACAGATTATTTCTGGCATACCACGCAGGCACTGCTGTAGACACAGACAAAAGGCAGCTCTCCTGTTGATATGTTGAATCAGCACAGATTTAGGACGCAGAATATGTAACACCATGACCAAGCTATTTCTTCACACTGTGCAGTCTGGGAATATTTTTTTTTTTTTGTTCTTCAAGCTGAACACTTTGAAATCTCTAACCAGTTTTGTATCCTTATTACCACTAGACATAAGAGCTGCTACAGCAGCTTATCCTGAGAAAAAAGAAGCAGTTTGAAGGCACCATGCTGTTCTTGTAGCTGCCTGGAGATTGGTTATGCTGACACTGATCATTAGTGTTCTTCTAACAAGTAAAAGTGCTGGCCTCCATCATCATTGAAAGAGTGTCCTGGGAGTCTTTTGTTTCAGAAAAGCCACCTCAGACTTAGTCACCAGCATGGGATGGCATAAATACTGCCCTTTAGTCTCTGTTTCCCAGGACATCCCTCTGCACGAGGGAAGCCCCAAGAATCCTGTTCAAATGGCTCTCAGCTGTTTGATATCACCAGGGGGATGTCACTCAGCCCTACAGTTGTGGATTATAGTATTGCAGACTGAAGACCACAGCAGTGTGCAGCGAGCCAGCTTTGACACTGGCAGTGGTCTCATCCCAGCAGCTAGGCAGCCCACGTGGAGTCATTTCCTCAGGAAGTGCTGAAAAGAGGCCATGCTGTGCTCAGTAACTCTGGCTAAGCTAAATCTGCCCCCCTCTCAGACTGCTCTAGAGGCAGTGTTCAAAGCTGAAGGGGATGGATAACCACAACAATCATGTGTGAATCTACTCTTAGCTAATACTGCTGGGGTAATGTGCCCACTAAAATTTTCCAGCCCAAGGCCAAAAGAAGGATACCTTTCTTTCCTTTCTTTCTCTCCCTTATTGACTTGATAACAATTGCTCCAAGCAATTCAACATACATTAGAGAAGGAACTCAACTGGTTGTGCATTGCTTGAGCATTATGACACTCCAGGTGTGCATGCTCAGACATGGAGAGCTGAAAAGAGGATGACAGGCATGACTACAACAAGACTGACAGAAATTACACTGCTTGTGATTAGTGTGAACCCCTCTTGTGAGGCAAAAATGATGCAAAATAGAGAATAGGGAGAATAGAGCTGGTTTGTGCACTGATTTCCATTTGCAGTTACTGACACTGGGCTGATGTGATGGAGAAAGTCAGTGGACCAGATAATCAAAATTCAGACAAAATAAAATTCTTAATAATAATCCTAATTAAAAATTCATTTATCTTGCTTGTCAAGTAATAAAATGGCAATTTAATCTGCAAGGAATATTATTTTGTAATCTGAACACCAAAGTTTTAGTATTGATGCAAGGCAAGGTCTCATCTACAATGGTGAAAATTCAAAACACCTTGAAAGATGAGCCCATATACTTCTGGTTTATATTAATGCAAATTTGGCCCCAGGCAAAATGCCAACTTGAATTCAATAGTTTTGAAGAGCATCTGTCCATAAGAAAAGTTGCTGCTGGAACTCAAAGCAGTTTGACAAAATAAAATGCCATTCACTGATCTCTTTACATGATTTAAGGTGAAATTGCATCACTTTAGAAAGTAAGATCTATTTTTAATGGATGCCAAGAGCCTCCTCTATTGTCTCCCAAAAAATGGAGCAGATGGTTTCTGGTTTGAAATCAGTGCTTCCCTGACAAAGTCAATGGGTAAATCCCTGTTTGCTGCAGCTGAGAGCCTGGATAGACTGCATGTCATGCTGGCTCCCTTTGAACACAGATGTGCTGGTTGTTGTTGTTGATCACCTGCATACAGTAGTACCAGTTATAATTTTATATACATGTGTGTTCATAGCCTTCAAAAAAGGCAGAGAAAGTTTTTTCACATTTACGAACTAAGGTCACAGACCACACTCAGACCCTGTTCCTTTTTCTGCTTTACATCCCTTTCAAAGGCTCCAGGTAAGAGGCAGCCTGTAAAGTGCTTCTGCTGTGAGATGATTTTTAATTTGGCCCAGTCTGTTAGACTATCATACTTTAGTTCCAGCTTACTCTGTGTGATCATCTTGGCTGTGGTGTGCAGGGTCAGTCAACCTTTTGACTTTTTATCAGCTCTCCCACTGCCCAAAGCAAATCTGAAAAATTTCCTTGCGCTTGGGCTTCCTTCCTCATGCATTTCTAAAGTGTTTCTAAGATGTTTACACTGCTAATCCCTGCTGATGCATCTTTCGTTCAGCACCAGATAATGTGATTGTGATTTAGGTTTGGACCTTTGAGTGTGACAGTCATGGTGATAGACAGCACCTCCTTGCCCTCACTATGCAATGAGGGCTGGGAGCTGTGCAGGATGATTTGGGGCAGCTGAATTGGGACCTATAATATCACACTGAATAATTTAGCAGTTTTTACTGACCTTGATGTCTTCACAAACTCCTCTCTAATGTCCATAGCTATGTGTGAGAATTTAAATGCCTTTTATCGCTTTTTTTTTTGTTTTCACTTTAAAATTTCTCCTGATCCAGCAGACCTCTCAATCAGCTAAAAAGCCTTCACCCGAGTAGTTCGTTCTCATTTTCCTTCTTGATTTTGAAAGGTATTTTTCTATCCTACAAATCCCAGAGAGTGTCAGTGCTCATCTGGGATATACTGAATTTTTTTAAACTTTTTTTTTTTTTAAGTACAGCTCAGGAGGAAAACATCCTGGCAAGGGAAAAGGAGGGGGAATTATCTTAACTGGACTAGGGATTCCATCTTGAAGGACTACCAACTTCACTGTGAGGTGTGTAGAGGTGGAAAAATTCCTGATGATTTTCAGAACAGGGAATAAATGCAAGACCATTTCTCAAGTTTGGGGTGCTGTCAGCATTCATTTTGTCTTTGGAGACAGTTAAAAATAGCACCAGAAAAGCCTTTTTAACTCTATGGTACCATAGTTCCTTGAATTTTAGTTGCCAATGCATAAAAAGAGTTCAAAAATTTCTTCTTTTTTTTTTTCTTTCTGCTACTTAATTCTCAGAAAAGTATGCTTGGAAGGATTTTACCAGAATAGATCCTTTTTCTTTGAGATTATGCCATATGTAGCTGCATGTGTGTCTATATCTATATCATCTATATCTATCACCTATAGACAGACCTATACACATTCCCTGTCGTCATCTGTTGAAGGATTAAAATTCATACTGGATTCCTTGTTTCCTCATTTCCTGCATTTTGATTTGTTATGGTACTGTTATTTATCGGAAGTCGCAATGCTTTTTTTGATAGGAAGATTGAACGAGATGTCTGGCATTCATTTTTATATGAATTACATTAATTCCTTCAAATATGTTAGAAGTAAAGGTACTTCTTCATTACCTGTAAATGATAATGGAAGTACAGGCCTTTAACTGTTTGAAATTAAGTTATAATTCTTACAGTTGTCACTTTCTTCTGTGTTGTATGTTACATCTGGATGAAAAGAAGTTATAAAACCCAGCATTATTAGTTTAGTAGAGCAGTGCAAGCCCTGCATGCCCTCTGCTGGAGGTATTCCCTTACAGGATGATGCAGATCAGCTTCTGGCAGTGCTGGCTGTCTGACCTGCAGACAGACACACTCACCTTTGATATACTTAGTTACTCATCAAGTTATGTGTTTCCATAGCAGTTTGTTAACCCAGTAGGAAGTAAAGCTCCTCCAGTGCATTATTTTGTTCACACTTTTCATTACAGCTTGAACTTTCGACCTTTGTCTTAACTTTTTAACCTTGTTACTACATAGCAATAAAAAAGAAAATGAATTTGTTGTGTAAAGTTATTGAATGATATCACATTACTGACACAGGTTTTATACATACAATTTTGCTCTGCCTTTAAGGAAGTTTACAGGTCCGATACAAGCTGAGTAAGGATGGGCTCCTCATTTTCACCATTGACTCTGGAAATTTTGCCAACCGAGAGCTGCACCATGTGAAGATTAACAGAGAAGGCAGAGAGCTCGTCATTCAGGTATACCATGGCTCATGCTGAGTGTTAAATAACACTTCAGGCCACAAACACTGGCACAGGTTGCCCAGAGAAGTTGTGGATTCCCATCTCTGGAAGTGTTCAAGGCCAGGTTGGATGGGGTCTGAGCACCCTGGTCTATCAGTGGGTGGTGTCCCTGTGCACAGCAAGAGGGTTGGAACAAGATGATCTTTAAGGTCCCTTCCAACCCAAGCCATTATATGATTTTGTGAATTCTGGGAATCAGACGCCCTGATCTCAATGCCTGATCACTGACAGGAGGCAAAGGTTTCACACAGATTCAGCAGAATAACAGCTTTGAGCAAAGCCCATCTGGACCCTATTCGAAGAGCACCCAACAGCGGTGTTTTCCATTAAGGGTCCTTCCCTTGCCTCTGACAATCTGTGAATTGGGAAACACCTTTGGCCAGAAATACATCTGGACCATTGGAGTGGTTCTGTTTGGGTGTGTTTCCCAAGGGAGAACGTGACCCCAGCTGCCTTATCATCTCACAGAAAAGGAAAAGCTGAGGGAATGCAGGGTGCAGTCATCATGTGCATGGCAGTGCCCCATTCTAAAAACTAGAAGCAAGCCATGCTGAGTGTGACAGCATCAAGAGAGACAAAGCCCTTCCTCTGCCCTGTTCCCCTGCATCACCTGTTTTTCCAAGGCAGGCAGAAGAGGACCATCTTACTGCTCCTTCTGCTTTTGTTCTGAGGCTAATTATAGCTATCCATTTTGCAAAACAGGTTGGCTAGATCTGAGCAAAAAATCTCTTAACAGAGAAGGGTGGCAGAGTCTATAGAGAGGTTGTATCTTAAGAAATAGAATGAGAAGACAAAAATACAGCACTGCATTTTTTTTTTCTCTTCAGTTTACATCTCTGGGTGGTAAAATAACACATCACACAACTACGGTGGGTAGGCCTCATTATCTAAGAAGGGTTATGCTGAAAGCCAGGGTTTTCCTCAAGTACCAGTCTTCTATTGTCTGCTGCTCTGTGGTTTTCTTCTGTGCAGAACTAATTCTTCACAATACATTTCTAGAGTGGCCTCCTTTGAGTGTATTCTGAAGTGACTAGACATGGATTTTGGGAAGCAGGGGGATTTCAGGGTCAAACATTTTAAGCTTTTCTGCAGGGGAAGTTTCTTCAAAGTCCTTTATATGACTATCCTGGTATACCTTTAAGCTTCTCCTGCTAAAATCAAAGCACATTCATTTTGCTATCTTTAGAAACTGAATCACGCTTGGAGGCAGAATTAACTGATTCTCAGCTGAGGATGTTCCCAGAAGTTTGCAGTACAATGAGATCTAGGGGTGTCCATGTGCTGTTGTACTGAAGTAATTTTATTGACCTCTTCCAGGTTGATCAAGTTCTCAAACTCAAACACAACTTTTCTGAGATTGATTTTAAGGCCATTAAGTCACTCACCTTGGGCAAGGTCACAGGTAGGTTCTACTAAAAATATTCCGGATTCGTAAGACGTTACAATGCTGGAATTAGCCTGTGCTGTGTGTTGGGTTTTTGATAGAATTGGGGGTTTGTTTGGATGATTTTGATGTAAGAGTTGGCCTGAACATTCCAGTACTCCTATTTATATATCTCATCAATGCAAAACTTAGGCAGCTTTTCTTGTTTGCAGCGATAGCAATATTAAGAACTCCAGTTGCTCCCTCCAGTGAAGTGATTCACACAGCCTGTGTGGCTGCACAGGGCAGCATCTTGGTCTAATGATACCATTTTGCTGACTGCAGCTTGCTCCTCTCCAGCCATTTCTGTTTCCTAATGATAAGAACAGCACAATGAGCCTTCATCCTCTCTATCTTTTTTTCACTGCCAGTCTTTTTCCATTTGAATTCTGCAAGGAATATTGCATATAGCACTTAGGCCACAATTCTGCATGTTCTGTACATGGACCTTCTTGAACCTTACTCCTTTAAGCCATTACAAGACCTGCCCGAAATTTGGAAAATAGAACTCCTCTTTTTTATTGTCAAGTATGTCATATTCCTTTATATAAAGAGTATTGTTCTTTCACAGTAAAATTCTAAATGCTTCCTTCTTTACAGACATTTCTGTCCTTTGTTCAAATTGGACCTCCATATCAAGTCTGACATCTGTCTCACCATTGCAATTTTATATGTTTCATTATTAGCACACGAGGCCTGTGGGACTGGCAGCCAGACAAGACACTACAAACATCCTCTAGTTCCTGCTTGTGCAGTGTAACTCCATAGAGTAGTAGTGCTTTCTGCATCACATTTTATTAAACAGTTTAAGAGCAAGACCTGATTATCCCCTTAGTTATATATAATGGGTTTTTTCAGAATGCAGCTGTCTTCCAAACCTTTGTGGACAGGTTTGGGAGCCTGACAGTTTTCAACCCAATTCACAGCTAAGCTAAAATTCCCACTTCGTCAATGTTTGGCTTTAGTGCTGTAAATCTAAAAGAGCATTACTTGTCCTGACCTCTACCTAGAACTCGAGATATAGACACCAAATCAATAAAGCAAGGATTTTTTTAACCAGAAAGATGGAAGGTAGCACAAAGACCTTCAAAAATGTAGCCAGCAAGCTGACATGGTGCAGCTCAGCATTATGGAGAGAAACTAGATTTAGTCACAAAAATATGATTAGCTTCACAAGTGCAAGTTGTTGCAAAGCCAAAAAGCCCAGGTGTATCTCCAAAGGTCAGGCATTCAGTTCCACTGAACACCACCAACTTTTCTCCTTCTTTTATTTCTGTCTTGCCCCAAAGTTTATTGGGATTTTGTTTTAGTATAGCAATAGTTCATATTCTGTAATGACACTAAAGCCATAAACTTGGCTGTCCAGGTGGTGAAAGATACTGTTGCTGTACTGGAAATGACACAATGCATCCCAGCAAGTCACTTTAATCCCAGCCTAATCCTAATTCCAGTTTCTTTTTCATATGCTAAGTGAATTTCCACAAACTGTTTCTTCTGTATTAGGATTTAATTTTCCAGGTTTTATCCCACAGCTGTAGCTATGCTGAGTAGTGTCCTTGTGCCCTCAGAAATTCACAGATCTTCCTCAGTCTTCTCCCTCCAGGGTAACCAGTCCAAGCTCTATCAATCCTCTCTTCATAGAAGAGATGTTCTGGTCCCTAAATCATCTTTGCAGCCCTTCAGTGAACTCACTCCAGTAAGTCCGTGTTTTTCTCCCAGTGTGAAGCTGTCTTGCTCTGCAAAGCTGCACTCAGACAGTGCAGCTGGATGGGGGTGTTTCTAACCCAAGTGCAGATCTTCACATTTCCTTTGTTGAAATGCAGTGGTTTTGTTTCCTCAATCCTCCAGCTTGTCAACATCCCTCTGAATGGCGACACAACCATCTGGTCTACCAACTGCTCTCCACCATTTTGCATCTTCTCCAAACTTATTCAGGTTACACACTCTTCCATGATGGAAAGAAACAAAACCAAACCAGAAATTCCCAGTGTTAGGAGTATTGCTTTGTTGTACAAAGAGAAGAGCTGGACTTTGTCATTTTGGGACTGTGGAGCTTACATAAATATGTTAAATCATTATTTATCCTGTTGTATGGGTAAAATGTTGACTTTAGCTTCTTTTAATGATGGTTCACCAGATGAATACAGGTGACTTGAACCAGTATCTACCAAGTTTGTCCTTCTCATTGCTCATGCCTTCAGCAAAGCATAAACTTCCAGAGGCGTGTGATGCTTTGGATTAGACCTAGACTTCCTGTAGTGTTTGTCCTGGATTCCACTGGGGTTACACCCCTAAAGGCATTCATTAGGAAATTTAAGTGTCCACTGAAAGGGAACTATGTAGAAAACTCTCTGTTCTACATGTCCTACTATGTCCTATGCTATAATCTTCTGAAAATCTCTCTCTTCTTTCCTGTCACACCACTGCTCATTTGTCTGCTCTAACTGTCTGATCCTGGCTGCTTAATCAGATGGTTCTACCACCTTCTTTCTTGACTCCACCATTAATTTTCCACTGACTGGGAGATCTCAAAGAGGTCTTCCAGCAGGACATCATAAAAGCTTAAAACTTCTTCCTCACCAGATTTTCTTATGATAGCCATTTTAGCACAGCTGGGAATTTTGAAAAGTGCACTTTTATAAAATGACCAGGTTTTTAAATAGTAATGTTTCCCCTGTTTCTACCCCTCCCCATCCCAGCCCCATTACACTTACTTTAGGTACTTACACTCTAATATTTTTTTCCTCTTTTCAAACCGGCTATGTTTTTTTCCAATGGCTGCCTTATACCCAGCTGTGAATTCTGGGAAAAAACCCCTCTGTTTTAGGCAGTGGAATCTCACCTGGAATTCAAAACATAGGGACACTCACTCTGCCACAGACTACTTGAATGACCTTGGGTCCATTTATGTGCAGATATAAAGGTAAGCAGGCATTTTATTCCCACTGGAACCAGTCTGAGCTTTACTATCTCCCTTCTCTATCAGTAAAGCATAGATAATAGAACATCCTGCATCAGAGGGGTGCTGGGAGGATAAAAGCATGAAAGGCTGTGAGCTCTTCAGATACACAGTAATGGGACCATATAGCTGCCTTGGAAAGATCAATCTAAATATAAGTGTGGCTTTGAAGACAAGGGAGTAAAAGGAAGCATCATTCAAGTAGCCAGCAGACGTCTGTTGAATTCATCCTCACTGTACCCAACAGCAATAGAAAAATATTATTATCCTGTAGTTTGTTGTCATTTTTACTTCACAAATATAGAGTCAGGACACAAAAGGACCTATCCAAAGCTCATCGGTATCAATGGGAGTTTTTCCATGGATTTTAGTGAGCACTGGATTCAGGCCCCAAGTGGGTCATACAGTTTATGGCAAAGCCTCAGTGAAATCTTTACCAGAGTCCCAGTTCATTTACTTTAAGTGCTCCTTGCAGAGATCATACTGCTGTATTTAACCACATGAACATTCTGACCTAACTGTGAGGCTGGCTCTGCTTTGAACAAGGGATGGAACTGCATGACCTTCAGAGGTGTCTTTCAACTTAAATTATTTTGTAATTCTCTGATCTCAGAGACACATTTGCATGTGTTCAGGTGTTGTCTACAAAAAGCTGCTGTCCCAGTGGAAAATAGAATTTATTTGTTTGTGGGTTAATGAATCCCTGAAAACTTTGTACTGTGCCCCAACATGTCTAAATTTTTCACTGTTATTGTCTCTGGGAAAAATAATCTCTGATGCAGAGAAGTGAATTTCATTGTTTATGTATTTGCATCTGGGCAATTTAATATAGTAGCTGTGTAGGGATACCAGAATAAAAGGGTAGCGCTGGAAGGATTCAAGAGGATTTTGAAGAAAAAGATTGCAAGTATTCCTTTAGAACCTGTTAGTGTTGGGCTAATTTATTTAGCTCAATAAATTATTCAATAAATCAATTTTATTTATTGTCTTCAAAGTGATCAATTAGCAGACCTTCTCACACTGGTAGCATAAGTGATTGTGTATTCTAGCACAGGAACATGATGTCTTTTATCTCCAAAAGCCTGAGCTAAAACACACTCAAGTTTCAACTGAGTCATTCAGCTTTGATATAAAGTGTACGTAAAAGAAAGTTTATCTGGAAAGTAATTTTATTAAAATCATTATCTAGGTGCAGTACAATTCTTATGATTTCTACAATAGCTTTTCTTATTAAAAGTTCATGGGGAGAAAATGAAATCTATACACTGAAGAGATCACAGAGCAGCTCATCCAAGAATATTACATAGGGGTAGATGATAATGGGATAATTAAATCACAAGGGGTAAGTTGTCATTAACTCAGAAATACAAAAGCTGATTTAAAGAATTGCCTCCTTTTAGAAAGTTTCTATGAAAAATGCCTAAGTCCATTTTTTCTTTTATTTTTCTTTTTTTTAAGTGGAAAGACGTTTCCTGTTTTTAAGCTCACCAGATCTCAATTTACAATTTAAACAATGCAACGGTGTCTGCAAGAGATATTGCAGAGCTCATTTCTTTACTTCAGACTCTTTTTGCCCTAAATACTTTTTTTTTAGACTATATTGTGAACAAAGATCTCTTAGGTGAATTTTAAGGTGTCTTTAAGTCTTTAAAAGCCATTGGTTTTCCTCCTTGTAGCCTAGCAAAGCATTAAGGAAAATGGAAATTACTACGTAAGATAAAATGGGAGAGGCTTTTGGGACCAAGTTGGCAAGAGTCAAACTGGTTGACCTCAGCTGTTGTAACCAGGAAAGACTTCTGTGGTTTTCACTCCACTGTCTTTGTGACAGACTCACACCAAGAAATTAGATTATTCCAAAGTTATATTTTTGGGTTCCAGGCTAACCCAAGATACACTTTCTACCCTTTCTAACTGAATGATTAAACAGCAGTGTTTACTGAGATTGTTGATGGACACAGCAGCACATTTTTCAAGGTACCTGCACAGTGCCTTGTAGTCAGCTCTTCTGAGACAGGTGCACTGTGTGGAGACTACAAGTGTCTTTTACCTCAAGGTCATGAGTTCAAATCTGGTGACAATGTCCAAGAAGTAATCTTGCCATTCCTGTTCAGTACCTTGGCAAAATGAGGTTTAAGTTTCTGAGTGAAATGAAAATAATGTTTATAAAGAAATAACAAAAATATATTGAATAATGTTTATGGTCCTGTTTTACACAATGGTACAATTAGAAAGAGGATATTTTACCCACTCTTCCTGCACAAAAATAACACTTTTGATTTCTCTTTGATTCCAGTTACCTGTCCTACTTGTCATCATTTGCTGTGTCAATTTGCTGTTTCATTACTGAGCAGATTGATGCTTGGTCCTAGAGAATTCTCGTAGAATTCTATTCATGATGAAAATTAATTTCCCATTACTGAGATATGAAGACTTAAAATTGCTTTATCTAAAATCTTAAAACAAGTGTGTTGTATGCGGCAGAGGTGTATAATGAAACAGCAGGGGAACAAGATGTCTGATTTTCTAAATGGAAATAAATCAGAACATAAGTTATGTTGATACAATCCATAAAGCTTCAAAAATACAGCCACATGTTAGACTTAATCCTCATTATCGTGGAAAGCCATTGCAAATACATGGAAAACCAACATAAAGCTTGCTGAGCTGTGACATTGCAGACAGCTTCCAGGGATCAACTACAGGACCCAACAAGAAGCCAGGCCAACTTATGCACAGCTCAGCAGATAAAGCTTAAAAATTACTTCCTAAATGTGGGGGTAAACTTAATTTGCAGAGAATGAGCAGTTTAATTACTAAAAGCTGAAAAAGATTGCCTTCTTATTCTCTGCGTAGCAATTAGCCAAAATATCTCATTCTCCAGTGCTGGGAACAGAAATGAAATGCTGAAATGTCAGAAGATCAAACCAAGCTATCAGCAGCAATTCACTGTGATTTTCCAGACCAGTGAAATGCGTGGAAAGATTCCCAGCATTGCCAGGTCAGAGGAAGGCCACTGAAGTTTCTCATGACCTTGGCTGGAGCACAAACCATGGAACTTCGCCGAGTTGCTTCTCTCACTGAGCACTGTGTCACGTAATGAAAACACCTTTTGGAAAAACATTTTGTTGTGATGCAAAAACTCCAAAGGACAGAGTGTCCTTTAATAAGCCTTTCATAGAGCTAACCGAGTCATAATCACAGATTTAGATTATTCTCTCAAGAATTCAGAGGGAAGCACAAGTTGTTCACATCCGGGTTGTGCAGCTTTCTTGTTGAGAGCAGTGCAAGCCCCCCTTTCTGACACACATTAGGAACACACCTAAAGCTGTGTGATAAAGCAGTGTCTGTGCACGTGGAGTTTTTATCAGAGGACTCTGGGGTTGGTTTTGGTTTCTTCTTTTGATTTTGATAAAGTTTGATGAGAACAATAAAATGAAGTTAGGAGAATTTAAAGACAAAGCAAGTATTAACAATAAGTTAAGTATAATTGTAGTAAAATATCTAGGGGTGGAATAGTTTGTTGTTTTAAGTAGGTAAGAGTTGTATGTAATTTTGATAATAAGTTTTATATGTGTATTTCTTTCTGACACTTTTTTTTCCAAATTTCAAAACCTTTCAATAACAAATCTCCGAGCTCTCATTCATGCAAAGCTTACTTTGACAAAAGGCTCATGGAATTGGCTCTCAATGTAACTTTTTAAAATTCCTGCAAAAGTACTGAATCTTTGACTTTTCAAACTACTGTACCATGAAAGAGGAACACATTATTTCTTAGGCTTAACTTTTTGCACATTGGGGTGGAACAGAGCAACTTATATTGCCTGGTTATAAAAGGTAGCAACAAATTCACCTTTTGTGTCAGCGCTAAGAAAACAATAAAGGCTGAGCATAGGAATGTTTACAAAGGGTTTTATAAATTCAACAAAGATGGCAAATAGTGTAAATCAGTCTTTTAGTATAAATAAACCTTCTTGCAGGACCTTGGAAGCAATTCTTTGTCTGTTTTATAACATCTCAGCCAAAATTTCATTAAAAATCTGAATGCAGTCAATTCCTTCATATTTTCAGAAGAGCAAATGTGAACTTCTGCAAGATTGCAGATTTTCCAGGGGCAAAGCCTCACTGTTTCTTTTCCCGTCTTGCAGCTCAGGCTGTGCCCCTGACAGCTCTGCAAACTGAGCATTTCTCCTGGAAGGCCCCTGGGAGAGCAGGCTGATAACTGTACCTTGCTTTGCTGAGAAACAGCCACTCTCTTCTGTGTTATACTTCCACAAAGACACTCAAACATAATTAGAAATCTTTCTCGGCTAATTCCCTCTGAGTGCATGGCATAACAGGCACAGATCTTGAGCACAAAAACCTGTGATTTGGGCTGGCTTTGAGATTTCTCTGTAATTTCTCATACAAAAAAGAGGTTTATATAATTAAAATCGCAATGTCAGCTTTGAGAGAAAGGTGTTTTTTTCCCCCTAAATCCTGACCACTTGTAAAGTCATTATATTTAAATAATAATGGAAAAATTGGACCTTATTTTAAAATTTAGCATCTTATTCTTTCAAGATTTGAAAAAAAACTTGAAAAGCTAGGAACCTTAATTCTCAATGTCATTGGAAGTAATCCCAAAACTTTCAGTGCCATGAGGTTGGGTTTTTTTTCTATTAGCAGGTATTTTTTAAGACTTTGAATAAGTTTTGATACTGTATCTGTGTGCATTTGTAGGCTTTTTTCTTGTTTGATTGACCTAGATATAAAGCGCATCATGTATGAGACCTCTGAGCAGCATGAATTTCAATTTCTGGAAAGTAAATAATGTGACTTTGGAGAAAATAGAAAATGGCTTCACTGTCCTTCCCTGACTTTCCCAAACAATCTTTGATATTAAAACTTTGGGAATTATTTTTTTTACTGTGAAGGTGGAACATTGGAACAGGCTGCCCAAAGAAGTTATGGACTGTCATCCCTGGAAGTGTTCAAGGCCAGCTTGGATAGGGCCCTGAGCAACCAGGTCTAGTTAGAGCTGTCCCTGCCCATGGCAGAGGGTTGGAATGAGATGATGTTTAAGGTTGCTTCCAAACCAACCCATTCTATGATTATATAAAAACCCTTGCCTTTGATTTGCTTTCTCTTTGTGAAATTTAACTGAACACATACCAACAGATAAGTTATTTGTGCTATTTTATCTACAGGCTGGAAAATAACACAGAGGTATTTGTTTTAATTTTGATTTAGATAAGAAGAGGTATAGTTTTATTCTTTATTTTATTAGTGAAAGGGGCTAGTAGAGTGAGAGCCTGACTCATAACTAGGAAGATTCATAGGAATTCTGATAGTAAAAAAGTAGTAATATGAATAGGTGCTTCAGAAAAGTTGAATAATAAACTCTTGAAGAAGGATGGGAAGCTGAGGTAGCAAGCCATTCAGTGACAGGCCACATAAAGTATTTTATAACAAAAAATAGAGAGCAGGGTCTTTCATCCAAAGAGTGGAGGAGGCAGAATGCCTTGAAGGTATGGTCCATATATGTGCAATTGGTGCTGTTAGCAGATACAAAAGAGTGTCAGCCCCAGAATTCTATGGTATTTAGTGTAGTTATTTTACTTACTTTTACTAGTATTATT
The DNA here is from genome assembly GCA_024734555.1 of Trochalopteron elliotii. NCBI lineage: Eukaryota > Metazoa > Chordata > Aves > Passeriformes > Leiothrichidae > Trochalopteron > Trochalopteron elliotii. The sequence goes on from JANPWX010000011.1 coordinate 4,815,124, forward strand.
ATTGTTGTTGTTTTTGTTGTTATTGTGGTTAGTAGATATGACGTGCTAGATATTGTCCATTAGTAGAAAAAATGGACAAGGGGAAAAGTGCAGTGCAGGCTTTTATGTGCAAGATAATTCAAGGTAAGTAACGTTATAGAGAAAGGATTTTGGGAACCTCATTGGTCAGGCTAGAGAGAACTTGTAGGCTGCTGAAGGAGAACCTGAAGAGTTGAGATTGGATAATAGATATAAGAGGGGTAGGTAAGGTGAAAGTGGATTAATTTTCTTAATGCCTTCCTAAAACAGTTCATTGCCAGATGTTTTTCTGTTGTACTGCAGACAGTTTGCCCCTGGACCCTGAAGTCTCCAAGGCAAATGCCTATGGTTTCACTGGCTGTCTGTCCTCAGTCCAGTACAACCACATCGCTCCCCTGAAAGCCGCCTTACGCCATCCCAGCATTGCTCCCGTCACTGTCACAGGTTCCCTGACAGAATCCAACTGTGCATCCATGATGGAAGCTGACGTGAACACAGCAACCACAATATATTCCTCATCAGGTATGTCCTGCTGGGGGATTGGGGAGTTTAAAGGATACTGTAGAGTGAGGTTTCCTTCCTTTTTGCTGTAACACAATCATGACAGTATGAATAGTGGAACGGGGAAGTTGCCTTTTCTCTCTGAATCAGGAGTGTTGAGGATGGGCATCAGGACTAGTTAAGGCCCCTTTAAAAGTCATTGTTCTGAAACAATGTTTTCAGACTAAGTTCTGGGATCACCTAAAACATGCCTGCCTAGAACAAACAAAAAAATCCCAAAGCTGTAGTGGAAAAGCTTTGAAAGTTTAGTTATGCACCTGATTCCTGTCCACTCCAGATAACTCTGGTGCTACAGATCTCAAAGGAGAACATAAATGTTACACAGACTCTGTGTCCCAGTGGTGATAAAGGAATAGAAGTCATACAAAAAACAATTCAAATTTGCTCCCACCCTGACAGAAATGAGCAAAAACTCTTGCACAAACCCCTTGGCATGTGTGACTTCCACTGGATGCTTGTACTTCATTCTCTTAGACTAAAGAGAGGGAGCACTACTTGAGCAGTACCAGCAAGATGATCCCAATTGTTTGTGTATCTTTTGCAATCCTGAAGCTGTCCTCTGGGAATCTGAAGTATTTTGCATATGTGAATTTGTATGCAGAGAATGAAACTGAGAGCAGCTGGAAGTGTTGTCACCATGAACAGGGACAATCAAGTTGCTGCTTTAGTCACCAGTGGATGTGGCAGAATTCTTAATAACCAGAAAGGGGTGCAAATTAAGGGCTATTTTTTGCCCCTTGGCCTATAGAGCTACTCTCTCCTTTTTGATAACTGATAAAACTCTGGTTTAGATCATAATACAATTCCTTTCACATTTGTACTTGCATCAAATCCCCATTTCCCGCAGCTTCTGCCTAAGATATTCAGCAGAAAACAAATGATGCTATTAGCATTCTGCATAGGGAAAAAGGCTGCTGATTACTCTGGAGAGAGGCTGCCAGTGTGCCTGTGGTCCTCCCCAGCCCCCACTTCCTGCTCTCTGCCTTCAGTTGTCCAAGGTGTCTGCTCTGACGCACAGATAAATGTGTCTTGTGAGTCCTGAATGGGCAATCAAACTGAAAATATGAACTCTTTGCCCTGGGATCTGTCACCCCAATGATCTAATTTTTCTAAGGAATTTAGAAAGCAGTAAAACCTGAGGCTCAGAACTTCAGGACAGAACACAGAGCAGAGTGTAGGATTTGAACTTAAATATTTAAAGCGTACAATCAGTTGCACTCCATTGTTAAGGTTAAGCACTGTTGCATCAGAAATGCAGAATTACTATAAAAACTCATGTCTGTCTTGCCACTCCGTGCTCTAAAATATGATTTCCTCTCAATGTGATGAATTATCTGACATTCCAGTCTCGCTATTCATGCTGGATTTGATTAAAGCCTGAATAAGATCTTTAGAACAAGTGAGCTCTGAAGACTTCATGTCTTTATATGCTAAAGTAAAAGCAATGGGCGATTGAGTCTTGTTTAAAAAATATTTCCAATTTGTAGCAAATTATAATTTCTATAGATGTACTCGAGCATTACATTTCTACATGGAAAGGACACATTCTAAGAAATCAAAAGAAAACAGAGTCAAGGATTAACTTTCAAATTTAGTGTTCATATCTCAATTCATCACATCCCAATTTCTCATTATTGAGTGTCTGAGAAGAAAAATAGAACTTCAAAGGAGGCTGTACATGTCTGCATCGATATTCTAATGTGTAGATACAACAAAAAAGCCCACTAGGAAAACTCTTTAAGTGTGTGAAAAAAGCTTTCTATATTTGTAACTTGAAAACAATTGAACCTGTTTCCTTCAGAAAGGAATACTTGTGCTCAAAAAAGTTTCCTGGCAGACAGACATGAAATAAAATCCATTCACACAGCTATCTGAACACTTTTTCTGATTAGGAAATACAAAATGAGAGGTGACTTACTGTGGTTTTGAAATTTAACAAAGATCTGCAGATCACCTTCTTCCTTGCTGAGGCACACGTAAGGATTTTGTTTTTTCGAACTCTATATTGATGCTATAGAGGTAGTAGAGTTTTCCTATGGTATTTTTTCTTAATATTAAAATGCTGTAAAAATTACAGAGATTCAGCTGTGTGGTGAAGTCTTGAGCTGCCTGTCCTCTTCAGCTGAGAGCAGGTCTTCAAGCATTTAAAGTAAAAAAAGTCAAATACTTTCATAAGTCTGGAACTACCCAGAAAAGATTTGCTTCTGAAAGGCGCCCTAAACTGTGAAGTTCCATCTCACTGTGCTAATTGTGCTGGACCTGGTATTTCCAAATAGGCTCTGAATGGCTAGGGATATGCCAGGACAGCCTTGGCTGTAGCAACTATGAGATGTTGAAGTTGAGGATTCTCAAAGGAAGGAAAAAACCAGAAATGCATGACTTTGACCTTCTCATGGACCAGCTTGAGAGAATCCCACAGGACAGAGACTTGAGAGAGAATACATAACAACCAGAGAGGTTGTAAAGTCTTCATCCTTGGATATATTCAAAACCCAAATGGATACAGCTCTGAAAAACTTGCTGTAATAGACTTGGATTTGAGTAGGGCTTTGGATTAGATGATTCTTCTGGTGAACTGTAACAACACTTTCAGCTGTTAGTGTGAAATTTGCTGTTTTCTTTTAAGTATACCCTTAATAGAATTTGCTCCTGAAGGTGTAGAAGAAAATTGTTCTGCAAACTCACTTTATTTTTCAGACTCTTCTAGTTCAGTTCTCCAGTTCTCCAAATCGTATCTTTTGAAAACAGATTAGGTTTCAAGAGAGTAAGAGGACACTTCTATCTGAGCCACAGAGAAAATGAACAGTTGATACAGAAAATAAGTTCTCTTTTGTTTAACCAACTGCAGATCCTTTTGGGAAGACAGATGAAAGAGAACCTCTCACCAATGCAGTCAGAAGTGATTCAGCTGTGATTGGAGGTAATTTCATTTTTAAAAACTACAGTCAAAAAATAATTCTGCCAAGGCAAAAATCTAGGAGACTTTAAATCTGGGCTCCATGAAATCTAGTCCAAGGGGTTTTTTTTGTAATCTGATGCAGGTCTAGTATCTGCTCTGTTTATTAGCATGTATCTGTGTCAAGCTACCTGGGTAGGCAACTGCATTATGGGTTATGGTGGTCACACATGGATCATCAGGAACCCGAGTCTTCTAAAATATAACTAAACTCTGTCTGTCTGCCTGCTTGAACAGGGGATCTGGACAAGATGATTTCCAGAGGTTCCAGGTGTTCTCTGATTCCATGTGATTCCATGTGATAAGACCCAGCTAAGCAGCAATTTTTTTACACCACCCTGGTGAATACTTTGCAGAGCATTCACATATCTCGTGCTTCCTGAGCTCTCTCTTTGTAATCTGGTGGTGTAGTGGAACTCACCAGGTCATATGGAAGTATTTATATACTGGGGAACAGTGTCCTCATAATTTCATGTATGGTTTTAATGTTCCTGTAATGGCCTAGAAGACAATTTATCTCTGTTTATTTTATAGCATGCCCTGTAGTGAGCTGCCTTTGATAATATCTAGAAGCTATAAACCAAAGTGTACAAGGCTTGTGCAAGGTTCTCAGAGATAACACAGAAGAAAATATGACAGGGCAGGAATTTGTATGAGCATACAGATCTAGTGCTTTAAAACCAAACACACTGAACTAACTTTATTTCCAGTGAAAGCATAATTTTACAGAAATTAGGTCAATTATATCAATACGTGCTAGATTTTAAATGTTCTTAAAGCGACAAAATAGAAATAAAAATTACTAGAGAGGATTTGATAGAGACATATGGTTTTGTATGGACTGAGATGAACTGATCTATTATACTAACTAGCTGCTGTGCATTGGTAATGCATTTTTGAGGTAACTCAGTGTTTTGTTTTGGTTTTCATTCTTTCTATCCTACCTTTTTTTACCTCTTTACAGGTGTAATAGCAGTTGTGATATTCATCATCTTTTGCATCATTGCCATCATGAGCAGATTCCTCTATCAACACAAACAAGCACATCGAAATAGCCAGAAAAAGGAGAAGGAATACCCTGAAAACCTTGAGAGCTCCTTTAAAGCTGACATTGACTTGCAAAACACAGTGAGCGAGTGTAAACGGGAATATTTTATCTGATGGACAATGCAATTTCTTCTTACTCTTCCTCCCCTAACCTCCCTTTCTTTATTCCTTTCTCCCTTCCTTTTTTCTTTTTGAATTTTTTTTTTTTTTAACACTCATTTTTTGCTAGCTTCTTTTTCATTTGGAAAAGACCGCCCTGCACAGGAAACACTGAGAACAATCACAGTGCCTCATTCTCTGCACAAGAACCTGGCAGTCACAGTTTACTTCTGCAGCTCAAGAGACCTGTTATCCCATCCTACACAAAATAAGATCCACATACACACCTGGTTTCTGCTGTCAGTTCTTGGGTGTTTCAAAGTCCCTACATTTATTTGTTTGGGTTTTTTTCTCTGGAGCCATTTAAGTCATTGCTTTTAAACTAGAGCTGGACTATATAAAGTACAGGTAAATTAGTTGAACACATAGCTCTGCAGATACTGGGACAGGATAGAGGGAAAGAATGAGATCAAAACACCTGATTTATTTCACGGGCTCATTTACAACAATCATAAAGAACCAGAACCGGCCAAATTCTCAAATGTTATTAATTGATACATTGTCTATTGATTTAAGTGGTGTTAAATTAATTTGTACCAGTTGAAAAGCTGGTATGACATAAAGAAAAATAAAACTGTCCTCATTAAGCTCCTTCCCCCAACCTCCTGTCCTTTTACTGTAACTTTTAGGCTTCTCAGTACTTTTCCAACAATATATGTATCAACAATAAATACCATTCCCATGCACCTCTTTCACCTCCATCTCATAAGGCTGGCTACGTAGGCCCAACATGCACTAGTATAACCCTAGCTGAAGCATGGAAAAATAGTAGCTTGGATCTCGCAGGGGTTTAGGAAGCTGCTAGGACTTAGGTGCTCTATATTTGTCGGAAATTTTAGAAATGCAGTATATGCCTGTTCATGCCACATGGAGGATTATCACACACTGAGGTTAAACGCTGTTGCTGCTGTGGAAAAGAAAAACACAGATGAGAAAAAACACCAAAGTAGTTTAATCTTAAACATGACTCACACCTTCTGCCAGCTCTTCTAAAGAAAGAAAAAAATTAATCCTACTACTCAAGCCTCCCAAAACTGCATGAAAAATTGATTGGTGTTTCCTGTTTGTAGAAAGTGGAATAACTTCTCCAAAGCTAAATAGAGGGAGGTCTGATGTCATGTCTAAAAAGATGAATATCTGATAAACCGTCTTTCCAAGGAAGAACATTAGAGAAACAAACAGATCCCAAATACTCTACTTCAAATTAATCTTTGCTCCTTTTTTTTTAAAGTCTTCTGTCTTTTCCTGATTGGGAACACTACAAAAGAATCAAGTTCTGCCCGTTTTACTTGTGCTGCATGGTTACAGTGTGAGGATGAAAAACCTCCTTTTCAATCACAAACATCCCAAGGGTAAGAAATGAAGGAGTCCCAGCCAGTGAGATTTGGAGCACCCTGTTGTGTCTGTGTGACATCTGCCTTTGCAGGGCTTTTAAAGACTATGTAGAATTTGCTGGTGGGAAAATTAAGGGGAAAAAAATTCTTATTCATTGCAGTACTCTTGGTAAGAATTAATTTGAGACAATTGATTGTGCAGCTGAATTTCCTTCTTTGCCCTACACCCTGGGCAGTCATCCTGGGGATTCCACACAGTGGTCCTTTTTACATAGATAAAAAATTAAAGAATCCCAGTATAAGATAATAACCCACAGCAAACTAGAGAGGAGCTTACACATGGAACAGGTGCTGTTTTTCTAGGCAGTCCATAGGAAAGGTATGTAGGTGTTTATTTGTTCGAGTTTTTTGTTTGAGGTTTTTTGTGAGAGGAGAGATCAGACAAGGAAGAATAAATAAATAAATGACTGTTTAAATATGGTGATTCTTTACGACTTCTTTTGGAGCATTCAGGGAAGAGAAAGCAGTCTTGGAGTGATATCATTCTTACGTGAAGAGGAATATGAAGCCAGCCCTATAACCAGAACTCTTCACTGAGCAATTTTTAAAGCTATCTGTATTGAAACTAGTTTGGTGCCATTCTTCCTCAGCCATGGTCAGCTGCAGCCATTTTGCCACACACTGGCTGTTTGGGTGACACAATTACCTGACAGTGTTTCTGTGTGGTGAGTATTGAAATGATGGACTGAGTAGCTGTGTTCTCCTTATGTTGCTTTGTCTTTGGTGGTAAAATCCTGGCAAACCAATTATCTTTCCTCTTTCCTTCCTGCAGATCAAGCTGCTTTGTTTGGCATGGCAGAAGGGAGGAATAGGAGAGCTCATGGGCACCTCTGCCTGTGTTTGAGGCCATTTCTTTTCTGACATGACCTCTTGTATGAGACATCTCTGATGTGCTAATGTGCTTAATTGGCTACATGAAGAACAGAATAGGAAGGTAAAACTCTGCAAATTTAGCTAGGTTGGGGTGCATCTGAAAAAAGAAAGAACTGCACATGAATGCATGCATGGGTATACAGACATGTGCATCTGTAGCTGTGGATATACTGAGATGGGAAGATTTTTATGCTACAGGGCTGAACAAATGAACACATTTATATGGACTTCTAATTTAGGATGTCAAAATTATTCTTATTAAAAGATAGCTGAAATATACTAAATGAAGTACTCTAAATATTAACTACTTTTTGTTTTTTAAATTGTTTTGTTCTAATGCGTTCTTTAGTGAGGGTGTACTCAGATTTCTTTCAGCACCAGTTAAAGGCAATTAACAATCCTTTTTTATAAAAGAGAAGAAATACAGTTTTGAAAAAATCTACTAGTGCTAAAATTCATTTTCCCTAGATCATTATAACTTTTTTCCCATCTATTTAAAACTATTTCTGCTATTTTTGTCAACATTTCTCTTTAAATGGGTTGTTTTCCCTTTTTCTTTTAGCTGTCAGTCTAGATAGTATTTTTCAGTAAAGCCAGAGGATAATACTTTTTATACATAAAATTTCAAGTTTCATTTCAGTGGAAAACCTGAGACTGTCAAAGAGTTGTTTGGAGGCATTGTTTGGATTTTCTTTCTTCCCCAAGATGTGTTTCATAATAAAAGAAAGGGACTGGTAGAAGGACACTGAGTCTCTTTTTTTTCTCATGGTGATATGATATGTAGCCCCTGAAAATTATTATTGCTAGGCAGGGATTTTTGGACTGTGAAATTACAGAGTATCTTAGATATGGATTTAGGTGCTGCAAATTCCTGTTTTCCAGAAAAGGCTTGACCAATAACAGCCATGCTGATAAAGATAAGTCATGCAGTCTGAGCTGGATGCCCAGAAGGTCTCTCTGTGAATGCCAGTGCCTGGCTATAGAAAAGAAGGGAAGGCTGCATGTCAGAAAGCTGACTGCAACTAACTTGTCTGCCACCTTGGTGAAGGATAGGCTTTACAAGGAATTTAGTCTCTTGAGGATGTGGATCAATGCTAAAGTGACTAAACAAAATGAGCGTTTAACTCAAATTAATTTCAGTTGAGTTTCTGTGTTTGCCTTGCTGTGAAATGTTCTAATATACTACAAGATGTTTAAATACCTTTAAAAATTCAGTCCCATTTCTCTTTTGGAAAAAGAACTTTGGTCCTAAGTAAGTTACCCATGTAATTGACAGTTAGTATTTCATCTGGCCTTATTCACTTACTAAAGACAAGAAAAGTGTGAGTGTTTTGGGTCAATTTTTAACATGTACACTCTTTTTATTTTTTCTCATTCTTGCCATGGCTTAGCAGTTAAGTTATGTCTGCAGTGAAAATGCCAAATAAAACTTTTTACTCATATGGGCTAAGCCAGAATTCCCACCTGGGTAAATATGACTGTAAAAATGAGACAAATAGAGCTGTGCTGTTATCAAAGTGTGTTTGGTCATGAGATGCCCCTGATATTTAAGTTAAAACTATAACCAGATTACAAAAATAAGATGCTTTCTCTTGACTTTATTTTAACCTGATCTAGCAAGACTTACCTCATCCTGTTTATCAATTGCTCAGTTTTTACAATGTAATCCAAACCCTTATTTTAATGAGATCTTTGACTATAGTAGCATTTAGCTGATCACATATTTCACATATTGAGTGAGGAGCAATCAATATATCATATTGTTTCACTATGGTGAGGGGTTATGAATCTTTTCCTAATGAAGTCAGTTATTGATTTTGCTGAAGATAAGATTGACACCTGTGAAGCACTTGGATATTGCTTTTATCTGAGTCTTCGGGGTTTGTTTCATTTTGCATTTGGTTTTACTGACTGCCTGTTTCACAACTGTCATCCAATCCTGTCCAGTCCTGTGGCTGGTGAGGACAGGGCAAATGTCTCAAACATCCTATCAGATTGAATTAATCACTAGAGATGCCTCTTTCTCTCCATGGGTTATAAAGACAGGGTGGTCTCCTGGCAACAGATAAGTTACTTTTAGCAGAATCTGCCTATGAATCCAAATTTTACAAGAGTTTGGAAGATCCAGTAGACACATTCCACTGGTATTACAAGTGACACTCTTTTTGTTGTTGTTGTTGTTGTTGTTGTTGTTGTTGTTAATACTGAGGTTACAGCTGGGGTCAAGGAAGGACACCTTGCATCTAAAATTACACTAAACATCTCTGCCTAGTAAATGCATACATCTCCTTGTAGCCAAATGCATGAAAATCAAGTTTCAAAGTACTGCTTTGAGCCCTCCCACTAACACTGGAAGGATTTTATGGGATTTTAATGGATAAAGTGACAATCTGATCAGTAATCTGTGGGGAAGTGGATAATTCTCCTTTCAGTCTGTTGTAGATCCAACATCCGTATTTCGCCTCACTTGGGAGCTTTGGCAGATAGCACACATGAAGCCAGACCCACACATTTCTGAATCTAAAGCCAACTGAGGCCCCTCAGATGGCTTTCTACATCTCTGGTGCCATTCGAGATGATACTGGAGTATCTCTGCAGCTCCAGGAAGGATGTAAGTCTCCTGTCTGTCATATCCTGGCATCTGTTAACCCCAAGTACCTATGTCTGATACTTGCTGGCTTTTCAAATTATAATTAAGTTCCCATCCAGAACCCCTAAGTTCTGAATGAGATGAATCCCTGAAAAAATAAATCCCATCTTCAGAACAAAATCAACCTTCCTTCTGTAAGGAAGCCAGTCAGTTGACATGCATCCTCCACTTCAAATCAACAAGAGTGTAGAGGAGGCAGAACTCGACCTCTTTGTGTAGGTGAGAGCAACAGACAATGGCATGAGATGGTGGACCACAAAGTTGACCCCAAACAAGACCAGTTTCAAGTTTCTGCTGCACTGCTGTTTCTTCATAGACAAAAAGGAGGTTTTTTTCCATTTTATTTTTCAGAAAGCAACACTTCTTAAAAGACTTGAGCAAAGTCTGAGACCTTGTGAGTGCTATTTCAAAGCTTTCATGCAGTTTTTTAATGCCTACTTATCAAACAAGCCAAGTGATATAATTACACCCCTGTCAAACCAAGGGCCTTATCCAGAGTCTTCAGACGTTGGTGGGAGGCCTCTTGCTTGACTACAGTTAGAGTTGCACCATGCCCTTGAAGTTTTTGGGGGTTTCCTTCACAGGTTGCTATCACAGCTTCAAAGCATGATTTGTTCTCTTGGGTTCTATAGTTTGCTGCACTTTCTTTCCCAGTGGAAAATTCTTCATGTCCTCTTTCAGTGTGGGCGGTCCCCTCCTGCCTGCTGCTTTTGTACATGAGACTTCTAAACACATTCTTCTTTTGGGTCTGAAGCAGCTTTTTTCTTTGATTGTTTATTTCAAGACATGCATATAGAGAGTTTGAATATTTCAGTGTATTGGTACTTATTTTTGTGATTTTTGCACTAAGTTACTCTGACAAAAACAAAAATTAGAAAAAAGCACACTTTCTGGTGAACTCTTGTAATCTGTAAGCTCCTTGTTTGTTGTTTGTAATGTGCTGAGTCTACAAGCCGAGCTAAGGAAGGATTAAGGCAACAGTTTGTGTTGACAGTGTCACTCCATATGTAGTTCACCTCTGTTTTCTTCATCCCTTCTTTTTCTTTAACATGTGGAGCTGTCAAATTGCTGGTAGGAGTCAGAGAAGCTTGTTTCACAATTGAAATTAAGATTATGATTTTTCTCCTGGCAGTCACAGAAACTAAAGTGTCAGCTGGGTGTCTCCCAGAAGGGAGACTGCCCTCCATCCATTCTCCATCGTGGAAATGTAGTCACCTAGAGCTGATGACCTCTAACACTTCAAACTACCCTTGTGATGGGGCAGTGAAGGAGGCAAAAGCTCTTGGAAGATGTTCAGTGTTTGAAGCCATGCATGGTAACCATCAGGTGGATATGAGGCTCTCGGGTATTTTTCAGTGGTTGGTTTTTGCCATGGAATGAATTGCTACTTAGTCTGCCATAACATAGCCTTAGTTGTCCTGTGATCTGTAAAGTATCAGAGACGTGCTTCAAACATGGGGGAGGATTTCAAAGCTCTGGCTGATACCAGATCCGAATCTCCCCAGTTAGATCACTGGAACTCTCCTGGATCGCCCAAATGAAAATTGGGGATGGTTTCCCTCAAATAACCATAACATTTATCAAATGTTGGGTACAACAGGTGATCCAAAGAATAGTGTTTGCTTAGAGACTTTCCACTCCCTCGTTTAGGGTGCTCGTGGCGGCTTTTTTCTAATCTACTGACTGCTGTTCACATTGCAACACCACTTGTTGATATGCTAGTCATAACTCTCTTCACAAATTTCAATCCCACAGCCCTAAACAGAGTCCATTTGGAGCAAATTCTGCATGGGAAATTATTCACTCATTTTTGCATGCCCTTTACAGCTCCTTTTTGTGTCCCTTAGGCACACCCTTCTCTGATGTCTTTTGCCATTGCTGCCAATGCAGCACCCATGTTATCAAGAAAGAAGGATTGTTTCTTAGGTAAAGCTTAGATACAGCCAGTCACGGCCTCACTTTCCATTCACAACACAGTGGAATTGAAGTTCCAGGAGCTTAGGAGAGCAAACAGGTACATTTTTTTTTATTCAGACATCCAGTCATAAAAATCTCTACTCTGTGATTTTTGCAAATGAAACCTGTAACACAGACCATTATATCTAAATGATAGTCAGAACCTTAACATTGTTGTACCCCACCTGCTTTGAAACCCCCTTTGTGAAAGAAACAGAGACAGCTTCAGACCTGGTTGTAATCCTGTTTAGGTCAATGTGGATACATCACAGATGAATATTGCTCTTGTTTTGATGATCTCCTGCAAACTGAGGCTGACATCCATGAATCCAAGTCAGGACCTTGTATTTGTCATCCCTTACTGCTGTCAACAAGAGTTCCATTCACTGAAATTGTGTTGTTTTCTAGCAGAACTATGGACAAAATTTGGGATAAGGCAATGAACTTCAGCTCTACAAAGTCCATGATACGGCTTAAGTCACCCTCAGGAGTTTCTAGAAAATTTGTGTTTGGGGAAGGTTGGTCTGTGGGTGGTGTCTTGTCAACCAACTCAGGAGCCCTCCCACTAACACTGGAAGGATTTTATGGGATTTTAATGGATAAAGGCACCCTAAAAAGAGAAAAAAAAAAAAAGGCAAAATGGCAGCTGCAATTAAGTATTTGTAATAATAAAAAATTGGTTCTTTCTACTGATGAGCCCTTCATCATTCATTTTACTTTGTTCTACTCAGATTATATTAAATAAATCTCTCAGAGCTCTGTTCATTTTATTAGCAAAGCAAAAAAAAAGAATTTTTTTAATGGTTCGTCCAAGGGTAAAGCAAGAGTCTCTCAGTTACAGTAAAAAGCAAAATGGAGATTTAGATTATTCCCCTTTCACTATCTGGTTTTCTAAAGAGAATTCCACAGGACGTTGCCTCAGTCTAAGTCAGTTTTGTAGACAATGTAACATGTCTTAATACCCTGTTAAGGGATTGAAAAAAAATTTAGCCTTAGCTTCTTTCGTTTTCTATGGTTACTGTTGTACAGAAGAAAGACTTAAACTGTAAGTAATGTATATTTAATAAAAAGAGACTTTTTGTATGATTTTGTGTCGAAGACAAATGCCTCCTCTTGTGTTTTTATTTTATCTTCTAGCTGAATGAACATTAAAAGGTGCTGGTTATGGGAAAACAAATTTTCAGGTTGTGTACATGTTAACTCTAAACCAGCACAGCTCACTGGATGATACTATTGATTTATTGATTTCAGCTATGGCTAAAAGTTAATGTCAGAGCAAATCTGGTCATCATCCACATCCCTGACATAACTCATTAATGTTGGTGGGCTGACTAAAAATTGTGTCTGCAGATACACCTTTGTTCTGGTTAGAAAACCTGCCCAGTCACAGCTCTAGCTCTGTACCCACACTCACAGGCGTGCACACACAATTTGCCATGCAGAAATATCCAGTGTTTCTGTTTCTGTCATGGGTCCCCTCACAACAGCTGCACTTCCGGCTGTCACAGGGATCACACTCACACCCTGCTGCCTTCACATGTGTCCCTAGCATGGTGAATGGGATGTGGCTCACTCTCAGGGATTTTGTCTTGGCTTTAGGTTTGATTATTTTTCCTCTTCCTTGGAAGCTGAACACATAAATCTCTTATTCTCCTTTGAAAATCACAGTGTTTGATACTATCAAGCAAGAACCAGTAAACACTACTTAGAAAATAGCGCACCCTAGGAAGTACAGATAGGAGGATTCTTTTTCAAGAGCTTCACGTGCTTGGATCTGCTGCAATTTTCACTGTAAACTTCTAGTACTTACATGTTCTGTGTTTCAGTCAAACATTTTCATACTAACAGGGGTGATGTGGGTCCCATTATCTTAGGAATTTCTCTGTGAGTTTTGTTTTTCCCTTTCATTTCTGGGCAGCCTGTCACCCAGAAGGCAGGGTTAACACAGGTTTGCAGTCCTGCCTGGAGATGGGCTATCTGGCAGGACAGCTTTGCAGTACCTACTTTGGGGTTCTACAGACAGTGGAGCACAGTGCCCTTCTCCTGAGGCTGATCCAGACTAGCCCAGGTGTCCCAGTCCACAACCAGCCATGCACCAAAACCTTCCTACCCAACAGAACCCTCCTGGTGTCCCCTTGTCCCTGGTGGCTGCAGCAGGTGGGGTTAGGTATCACTTCTCTTAGATACAACCTCAAGTAACAATTCATTCCACACCAAATTGCTTTACCCATGGGAAAAAAAAAAAAAAGGCAAGACAGAACTATATAAATCTTTCAGACTTTCTTCATAGCTAATATAGTGGGAGCAGTAACCTTACAAAGGTTTGTAAGGACAGTATAATCTCCTACAATTTTATCTTTAATCCAGACCTTGGAAATTAAGTTTGCATGGTTTACAGTCTGGAAATGTCAATGTTAATTGACTTTCATTTTTCTGAGTGGAGAGAGAAAAACTGGCTTTTTTCTTTAACACCTTAAGTGGGTGCTTTAGTCACTCCCATGGTTTTCAGGTGATTTGGGCTTTTTTGGTATTTTTTCAATGTGTTATGCTTCTTTCTTTCTGAGTAGGAACACGATGAGTTAAAGGTATTATTCAGAGGTTACATTAAATGATTTCACTGGTGTAATAGAAATGTATATATCTATTTGGCAGACTGACAAAACTTCATTTATTGCAGTCTATGGCTAGTTAGCAATGTCTGAAAGAGGGGACAAGGTATCATTGTGGGTTGTGGTCAAATCTCCTTATCCCTCAGCACCTGCTCTCCTTTTCTATCATCAGGCAGAACTAAGGAGAAAAAAAAGCCTCTTTTTCAACTTCCACGAGTAGCAGGTGTTTTATGTTAAAGCTTTGTTCCTTCAACCAAAGGCCCATGGGCAGATGTATACAGGCAAATACCATTAAGTGAACACTGCTGTGAAAGAAAGGCAAGAGCCCTGCTGGAGTCAGCTGTGGCACTTTGCTTTTTCCCCACAGTGTAAGTACTAGGCAGCTGCAGTCAATGCTTATTTTTCTCTACCTGTTGGCCTCCAAGTAATCATAAAAAGCAGCCATACAAGGTCATTTTTTTTTTTCCAAACCCCCATGCTGGCGATGTCTGTATCTACCTCTTCTTAGCTTGAGATCATTTCCCTTCCTTTCTCAAAGCCTAAATTAAATAGCCTTTGCCTCAGTTTAAGCCTATTACAGCTTGTCCTATTGCCAAAGCAATGGGAAGAGCAGCTCAATCCCTTCCTGCCATGCAGCAGTCGTTCTTTTCCTGTTTGACTATCTTAACTACCTGTCTAGGCACTCTTCTCTAACAAAATGTTTTCAGAGCTCTGGAGTGATGGGGGCTAAATCACCCTGCAAACCAAAACATTGATGGGGCATCAATAATATGATTTAAGAGTCTGCTACAAATGCTCATGCATCAGGAAGGATCTGCCTGGCACAGACATCAGCTCTGTTCCCTATTACTGCTGGTGCCCGGGATGGAGAAGCACCTCAGCCCCAAATGGTTAAACAAAAATCTTCCTTTATTAGTTCACCCCATCCTCCTAAAAAGGCTGCAAGCTGTTGTGAGGAAAGAAATCTGCTTCCAGCTGGAACAGACCATTTAAAAAGTAACAGGGAAGAGATGATGTTGGGGTTCTGTTTCCCCCACCAACAGGGCCAAGGGGTCAGTAAATATTGCAATAGTTACTGCAGGAGGAAAGGATTTTTTTTTTCCAGAGCAGACAGTTGTGCAGGATCCTTATAATGTGATCCAGAGGGTCCTCAACATCATCAGGTTAAGAAAACTGCAGACTAAAAGGAGAGTCCAAGGGGAATTCATGTATCTGTTGGGGCAGGTGATGGTCCTGGGATCTGAAACCAAACATCACTTTGAGACACTACTCCTCAAGACCAATATTGGTTTATGTGTGCATATAAAATATTTATATATACTCATCCACCCACCCAATATTTATATACACACCAGATAAAATACTTACACCTACATGTACCTATGTATGGGGTAAATATATATATATATATATGTATATACATACATATATATGTCTAAGCCCTCTCTGGCATACATTTCCACTTCTCAGCTATTGAAAAAAAAAAAAAACAAAAAAACCTTTGATCACTATTTCCTTGGAATAAATTCCGTTGTTTAAAGAGGAAGGACTTGAGTTTGCTAAGGCAAAAGAAGTTTGCACTGCTTCTTGCCTCTTATCCCATGTGGTATTTAACATCCTAAATCCCACTTGTTGACTGGCACAAAATACCCACAAGGCTCATGCATCTGGGACAAGGCTCAAGTGCTGAGCTGCTGGCTGCATGTGCAAGGAGGTGAAGGGAAATACTGGCTCTGCTTTGAATCTCAGTGACATGTGAGGTTACTGTGGTGTGTGCCTGACAGAACTGAAACTTCTTCTTTTGATGGGGATACTGAGGACAATTAATGAATGTGTTATGATCCATTAAAAGCTACAGAAAATAATAAGCCACAAATTGGCCAATATATAATAATCATGATGCTTTCAAAAAAGTCTCCTTTATATTTTGCTTCAGGCCCTGTGTTTCCTGTGCCTCTCATGACCCTAGCATGGCTGCTGACTACTGGTGAGGTTACATTTTGATGCTATTAAAACAAATAATAAAAGACAATACTTAGTATTTCTTTTCATTATGAGAGATTGCTGTTAAAAACAAAGAAAACCCTGATGATCTTGGAGGAAAAGACTGGACATCTCAAGGCAGAGAAGAATCAAATTGCAACTTTATTACAAAACTGTCTTTGAAAAAGTTTTTTGAGCTTTGTGTAGATTTTTCATTGAGCGGGAACTTCATGAAAAGGATAATGGACATGGTCCCCACAGAAGAGTAGCAACAGCAGATCTCTGAAACAACAAGACCTGCAAAACATGTTCCTGCTGCCTTTGGGGCTGGCAGGTCCAGCAGCAAGACAGAAGCTTTTTGTAGAGAGGGGGAATGTGTTTGTAAGGGAGCCTAACTGGAGGAGAGCTGCAGAGGCTCCCTGAGCTCAGCATTTTGGAGATTTTGAGGGCCAATGAGTCTCCCCAGAGCTGTGGGCACTGCTGTTCCACCCCAGCAGGTGGAATGGGTCTGCCAGGCCTGGGTCTGTGGAGTGTCTACAGAAAATACTTCCCAGGGTGGGAAACTGGAAACATTCAGAGCAGCACTACATGTATGCACAAAGGAAGTGGTTTCTGGATCTGAAGCCATTTTCTAAATGGATTTTCTGGCTAAGGATTATGTTTCAGGCCCAGTCTAGCAATGTATTCATATAAACTAAACAGCAGAGGGGTTTGCTACCCTTGTAGGGAATTAATTAGATGTAAATTTGCATTTGATTTGACAGTGCTCTCATAATATGCTAAAATCTTTGTAAAAGACTTGTGAATATTTTTAAGGCTTTTATGCTTCTGGAGTCCAAATCTCCATGATGTTTTCTTATGTATCGGTATTCGCCATCTTATGCAAAAAACTGACAACATCTGCAACAGTTTCAGGCTAGAGCTTCCATTATTGAATGTTGCTTTGTTTCTTTCTCAATCTAGTACAAGAAAAAGTCTCTAGAGAAATACTGTGAAGAGCTAACTTGTCATCACCAAAATACAAAGATACAACAAGCTCACCCTTGTCTTCAAACATAAACTATCTTGCATGCACTATGGAAAGAGATCCAGAACCAAGTCTAAAAATATTATTCATCAGCCACAAGAATTTGGAGCAGAGGAACTTTCCAGATATGTTAAGAAGAGCTGAAATTTAAAGTTCCAATATTACACTAATTCAATCCATTTGGGCAGGATCAGCAGGCAGGAATCACACAAACAAACATATAATTCACTTCATGGACTTTTGGATGCTTAGCACCACAAAAGAGCCTGAGGCAGAATATGCAAAAACAGTAATGTGATTATCAGTGTTACTTTGCAGGTTTAACACTATGCATAATTGAAAAAAAAAAAAGCTTTCACAGCTAGGAGATCATGTCACATATATTTTGAGTCTTGTTCTCATACTCATGCACTTTGTCTGCTACTTTCTCACTCAGAATACCTGACTGAGAGTCCAAACACAAACCTGCAGCATGTGTAGTAGACCCATCAGGATGGGCAGCCTGGTCAGGACTAGAAAGAACTTATGACTGTTGAGAAGGTAACAGACAGAGTGCTAATGCTTATTGAGCATAGCTAAAAAAGACAGGAACAAATTCCTTCTAATGATGAAACAGAAACTGATGCCTGTCTAAAGTGAGACACCGTCCTCTACTTGAAAAGTTACATGAATGTGAGGCTGAAATCTGTCATGATTAATTGGTAAGGGTGGGATCCAACTTCATGGTGAATAACCTAATTTAGGGGTTCAAGTTGCTTCCTTAAAATACAGTCCTAATGGCATTTTCACTGTGCAACAAAAATATATGGTTGGCAGACATGATGGAGGACTTCATGTGAAATACCAGAATACTAGATAAAGAAGAAGCAGTGCAACCAAAAATGTCCATAACACCACGAGATGCCAGTATTTAGACAACCAGATCTCACCCTTGACTTCCTTCTCAATACAGCAGTGCTGACATCCTGCTTTGCAGGCTGAGTCCCCCAGAAACAGTGAGAAGCTGCAACAAGTGTGTCCATGTGAGATGTGCACACAGACACACACAGAGCATGCAGACTGCCAACTGAAATACAGCACACCTTAGCACCCTTTCAAAACATGCAGAACTTTGCAGCACAGGTTCCCATTTTAATCCCATTTTAACCAAATCTGTATTTTTTCAAACATGGGCACAAAATCCAGTGAATTCACAAGTCTGCCAAACAACCCTCTGATTTCATGGACAGCATGAAATCTGGATGAAGTTTCCTTTTGTGTTTTCAGGGGGAAAGGTTGCAAAGGAAAGAAAAGAGGCTTTCTGCTAAGCATCTGCACCTTATAGACAAAAAAACAAATTTCAAGAGGGTTCTGCCAGAAGGCAGGTTTCTCAGAGGTGAGGTGATAAGGGAGCAGTTTGGGTTTAAAGAGCCACTGAACTAAAAATAATCAGCATAGTTAAAAAAATATTGAACAGCTGTTTTTCCCAACTAATGTTCACCATATACAAGCTGCAGCTTTTGACGTTCAGGTGAAATGGTGGAGCTGACTGCTTTTCACAAATCTTACATCTGGGATGCCAGAACACTGATATTTCAACTCAAAACTGTCCCCTGCCTTCCCACTCCACCCCATCGCTGCTCAGGAGCCTTTAAGCAGTTCATCAGTACCTGAATCAAAGTCCCTTGTTCCTTGGAAGATCAGCAGGAATTTCTTGAGTTACGTCAATAAGTCAAAACTATCTTCTGTGTAAGTCAGAAGGAACCAAACTTCTCCCATTTCTATTGTTCCAGAAACTTTCTATCATTACCCAGAACTGTCAAACAGTCCATGTCCTCTCAGTATCATTACATTTTTACAGCTTACCTCCACAAAAAGTGCTTAACAACTTCTTTTGAGAGACCCTGTATTTGAAGTTTTACTTTACATGGCTTATGTTCCGGTTTGTATGCGTTTTTCAGTGGTTTTAATTTCTTTAGCTATAAATAACCTCTGTTACTAAATACGTGTCTTAACTTTCTCCACCCAACCAAAAGTTCTTTTTGCTATTTTGTGCTACGGACTATGCTGTTCAGAAGAGACAAGTCACAGCATAATAAATTCCTTCAGAGGTCACAGGAGTTATGCTAACAAAGAATTACTGACTTACCCTTCCCCTCATAAGCATCCTTATGGTACAGCTAAGTAATTCAGTGTCTGGGCCAAACTCACTAGTAACTATTAAGGGCTGGATCACCTTGAGAACTCTGCATTTATGTGATTATAAACCCAGTGAAATTTAACGCTTCTCAGAAATGAATCAAGCTCAAAATTCACGCTGATTAAAGCTGAGTTACGCTTTGTAGCCCTCTGACAAAGTTCTGGCTGAAATAAAATAGCATAAAACAATAAATCATTTTCTACCTCCTGCATTTGCTTATCCCTGGGGAAGAAGGAGAACTCTGGTTTGGGTTTTTTCATTGTTGTTTTTTCTTCCTCCTAAATCCCCAATGCATTAATTAGCTGCTTATATTTTTCTCTACCAAGTAATAGATAGTGATGCAGTTTGTTAACCCAACTAGGACATTTCTCTCAGAACTAAATCCCTTTGTTATTATTATTACACACCTTCCATGGGATTAGTTACTGAATTACCTTCTGGACCATTACCACAATATCTTAGCAGGAATTTCCCCAGATAATTCCTTATCTTACCCACAGAGTTGTTTTTTGAAAGATAATCACTTTTGCAGTTTTGTATAGTCCTCTGGTTTTGCAGAATGGTAGCCAGCTTTGCTCTGAATGCTGAGAATTGTCAAGCATCCTAGCATGTATGCATTCTCACCCTCATTCCCCAGAGCGATGTCAAATTCTCTCTGTTTTCTTATTTTTGCAGTTATTCATTTTTCTTCTTCATCCATTTAATCTGTGCTCAAGGGTCAACTAGACTTAAACGAGATATTCCCTCCCTTTCTCACCCACACTCTTCTCTCTCTATTTACCTTTTTGACCTCACTGCAAGTAGAAGGCTCTAAATCTTATAAAATATTTTAGGGCTAATTGTGGGAGGTTAATGAATGATTTGATCTCTCTTCAGGATTTAAATTATGTGAATGTGAATGTAGGAAGAATTCACAGTGTAGTAAAACTCTTTGAAATCTGTTCCACTAAAACTGTGCAACTGTTTCACTCACTGTGCAACTTGGCCAAACTGTTTAGTACCTGCTCCAATACAAACTGAAAACAGTAGGAATAATTCCTCTTTCAAGGAGCAGAAAACAAACATGTACATTTGTAGACTAAGTGTCTCTGTGTGGTTTTGATTCATGGAAAAACTCTCACTGATGTAATTGTATTTGAACCAATACTCTAAGCTATTATAAAATGGAAATTCAGATTTGGGTCACCAAGATTGGCTGCAAGGTTTTATGGATTAATGTTTCTGAAGCCACTTGGAAGGGAAAGGTTTATAGAAAACAAATGTAAATCTGGGTAATAATAAGAATTCTGGATGCAGTTTTAATGGAAAAGCAGTGATTTATTTGCATATATAAAATTTGCAGAAATGTGAAGATTTTGTCAACATTTCCATGAGTAAGTTATTCAAAATCTTCTACACAATATGAAATATGCCATACTAATAAGGCTAGAAAGGGGTGCTGAGATGTATATTATGCGTCAATGGAGAAAAGGTAAAATTGTTTGCAACTATGTGAAAGGAAAACAAACCCCTTCTCAAAAACTGCATTTTCTTCACAATAACTTGTCAAAAATGTTATTCAGCTGCTCATTTTGGATAAAAAGGCCTGTTGCAATGCCAGCTTTTTCGGGGGACAAAACTGCATAATTTTGCCCATTACGCTGGCAAAGTGCTAGTGGAATTTCTTTCTCACATTAAAGCAAAACTGTTTGCCTCCATCTACAGCTCTGAGGTCCCTTGTGGTAAAGTTGCTAGGAAAATGGTAAGTCATATCTATGAAAAATTGCATAAATTCCACACCCCCCCCTACACCTGACATTTTTCTCCTTTTCTGCTATTTGCTCAGCCACAATAAATGCCTAGCCTTTGTTGTGTAATGGAGTAGCTGGCTATGGGACATTTAACTTACTAGACCTCTGCAGTGCACAAATGGAATGAAAAGAATCCAAACTAGCTTAAAAGCCTCTCAGCTCTACAGTGTTGGTGGCAGAGCTCTGGACAAGCTGTGGGGACCAGGTCATCAAAGGCAGCAGACTTTTACCATCCTTCCCTTAAAGCAGGCAACACAGAGACCAGAAAACTCTTCCTGTAGCAGGCACTTCCCTGGCACTCACCATGTGAGTATGCATGGCAGTATCATCCCATGTCTCGTTGCAGGAGAGCTGTGATCCCTTCAAAGCACAGGGAGGAGGTACAGCTGCTTCAGCATTGGTTCCCACCACCATCAATAGCCCTAATTTAATGCTCTTTTGCTGTTGCAACTCTCTAAAGCCCATCCACTGCTGATGCTGCCTGTCCTGTGCAGAGCTTTCCTGCAGAAGCTGGAGGGAATCCTTTGACCAGAAGGTGAGGAAATGGCACTGTGAGAGGAGAGGGAGCTTCAGGGTGGTTCCATTATCCACGTGAATCTTCCTCTAAGGTTTCTGAACCCTAAAGACAAACATTGCCAGTCTTCCAAGAGCCATCAGGGGATCTCTGTATTGGGAGGGAAGTACAATGAGTCAAATATTTCCGGGGTGTAGAGAAAAAAAAAAAAAATCTACCTTTCTCTCTGTTGTAAGACATTACAGGTCATCGTGTTACCATGGTTTTACTTTAAGACAGTCATGTCTCAGCTGTTACCCTTTATCGAGTGGAGGCAGAAATAAATCACCTTTCCCCGGAGTGTGAGATTGCACATTCCCAGGCGCCATCTACTGGTATTTCACCCTGGAGCCGCTTCCAAGCACACAAGTATCCTTCGTTCCGGCGTTTGGCAGCGTGAGGATTCAACAAATTCGTGCTCCTGTGTTTCAAGAAACACAGAGACCTATAAAAAGAGGCAGATAAAAAAGAGCGGTCCTGCTCTGGGCCTGGGGAAAGGCAGCTGCTAGAACCAGCTCCGGGAAAAGCTTAATCCTGGATTTCATTAGATGAGAGCAGATAATTCAATCAGAACATCCAAAACCATGCAGAACTGGACCTCATTTGTTCTACTTCTTGTGAAACTTCCTGCTTTGATTTCTTCACCCGTGTAAGGAAAAGTCTTGAAAGAACATATTTAGTAAAACCAGATCCCTGGGATCACATGACTAAATCCCCAGAGCTTTCAACATGATTTTCTACAAAGGTTCTCTAAGTATTGTATTTTTCAAGACAGACAGTGGAGCAAAACACCTTTTTTAGTTGACTCTGTAACTCTTTATAATTTTCACTAACAAAAATAATTTTAAAAATATATTTTAGTCAATTTCACTAAGCGCTGTTTATTTTTTATTTTTTCTTTCCTAATTATCCTCCCTCCCTTTTTATAGCTAGTTTTAGAAAATTATCTTATATTCTTTTCTGTCAAGACTTTAGTGAATTTCAAGAAAATTTGCTAAAATATTTGATACCTAAGCAAAGGATAACTACTTACTAGGAAAAGTGCGGACTTAAAAATATCTTCAAGGGAACTTTGAATATTTCCAGTTCTGAAGAAGTCCTTTGAAGATATCATCCCAGCGCTCTCACCTGGAGGCTTTCATACCCTGAAGTAGCTCAGAGCATCTACTAAAGTATTCAGAGCCTCAGTGGCACATTCCTGAGAAGTCATTATGGTAACACATTCCTGACTCCTGAGGACTAACTGTTCCTGCCTGACAGGACCGACCCACAGGAAAGGTGTTTGTGGTGTTGGCCACCATGACCATTCATAATGACCCTTAGTTGGTGGGCAGCATTCAGGATGTTTTGTATACCCACTGTTCCCATGTATGAATCAGGAGTCTGGTTTCTTAAGAGGACCAAAAATATTACACATTTCCATCTTCCCTCAGTTGTAATAGACTTGGAAGTAGTTTAAAATATAAAAGCATGTAAAGGCATAAACCCCCTGGCCAGTAGTCAAAATATCTACAGGCATTGTCTACAAAATCTGGTTTGAACATTCATTTGTATATTGTCCAGACCCTTACCCAAAAGATGGGGTGGCTTTCAAATGATGTTAAAGAAATAAAGACTTGAAATAAACATGTCACTGCATTCTTTGTTACAAACTCTCCAGTTTTGGTGAGCTTTCTATGCAGAAACCTTCTCCTACTCAAGAAGTCAAATATCTGCAAAACTGTCTATACAAATCTCAAAAGAGGGTTTTTGCACTTGTAATGGTCCTGATCTGTAACAAATTGATGTAATTTCCCATGAAGGAAAAGACTGAATCACAAATCAAGAAAAAGTGCCCCAAATAGAGACTCAGGAACCAATCTCCCCATCAAGAAAACAGACCTCAGTGCAAGTCACCACCAAGGGTTAAGGAGCAGACCACCACAGCACCCTGCCCAAATCCAAGATCCCATGTGCTTTGTTACTTGTAAGAAATTCCAACTACTAATAAAATTTTAAAAAAGGAAAAAAGAAAAAGAAAAGCCAACAAAATCTAGCAATATGTGCTTTAGCCCCTTGAAAGGAATGCTAATCCTCCCTTACACCCTGAGCCAGGGGAGGGTTGGCCTGTGGCTGACAAACTGTCCAGTTTAGGATTCAAGACAGACTAGGTTGTGGCCCAAGCTTATCAGAAGTGTGGCATCTTTCTGCAGAGATTAGATTTTCTGGCATTTGGTTTGGCCTTTGTAAAACATTTTCTGGGTGTCCCATTTTGATCCATCTATTGGGGGTAGGAGATTGGTTTTATATTGTGCAAAGATGGTGCCACTTGCAGAGGCCCTAATCTTGTACTGCAATTCAATATAATAAGTCACCATTTCAAAGGAAATTCCTGTAATATTTTTGTGCTGCTCAAACTGGCTGCTTTCCATTCCCTAGGCCCCAAACAAAAATAGTTACCACAGCATCCCTCAGTACCACAGTTATGCTTCCATATATTAATTATAATGAAAATGACCTTTTAATATTGATAATCTGCATCTTTGTTCAGACACATTTCCTTACACGCTGGAGGTTAATAAGATGGACACAAAAAAGGCAGATTAAGGTTAATTTACTTCTGTTTACTCGTTGATCCTAAAATACAGGACATAAGAAAAAGGAAAGAAGAATTTCAAATGCAACCATTCTGCTGAGAACTCAGTGGACACTTTTCTTTTTTAATTATTATTAATGCTTTCTCCCCCCATAGAACGTAGTGCAGACAAGTTATCAGCAATGAAGAATTATAAAAACACATCTGTGCAGCAAAGGTCAGATAAGATTTAAAAAGCTAGTCCTATTTAGGTGTTTTGTAATACAGGATTCTGGGTCCCAGGGAAGCCAGGATGAAACTGTTGAGCCTCAGAGACCTCATACTTCAGCTTACCTAAAAATATCAGGAAGAAACCAAGACCTTTGCAAGTCATCGGGGATTTGTTTTCTTTCTCAGCTGACTACTGGAGGAAGCTTCCTATAGAATAATCAATGCACTCTACCCCTAGCAGAATTTGTACCAGGCAGTGGTCAAATACGCTTAAAGCATGGTCAACACCTGAAGTAAATGTCACTGATTCCCCTGAGATCTGAGAGTTCAAGTCTTTAATACAGGTAGTTTAGTACTTTTATGCAAAGCAAGTCCATTCCTTCATCTAAAATCAGCCAAGCCCCATCTCACAAAGAACCTTAAAACCACCAGTCACTTCTCAGAGAGGATACCAATAGCAAATACCATTTGTAAAAGCCTAATTCAAGACTGAGTTCTCTGTATGCATATGAGGAATGCAGTCTTTTCTAATTAAGTCCTCCATTTACAAAAAAAAAAAGATCTTTGACGCTGTTAGGTCTGGTTTGGCTCAATTTTGCTTTTGCCTAGTTGCCATTTCCACCTATGCTTCTACCTAGATTTGGTTTTCCTATTCCCAGTCACCCTCATATTACCCCTTATCATCCATATTTGGAAGAATTGAAATGACATTTATTACCTTCCTCCTGCCAATGCAGGCGTCTTCTGCTACAAAAATAGTGGCCACCTTACTGCACAATAAAAATTCTATTGGATACTTCAGTCACCCCATCTGTGTGGCTGAACCCAATTTAATGAAACATTTATTAACTTATGGGCATTAACTAGTTGGGTCAGTTTGAAACAACACGGAAACAGGTTTGTTTAATTTGGTTTGGTTTAGGGATTTTGTCTGCTTATTTTAAATAACCTGGCCTGGAGATTATTGCAATTGACAGTCTGCACATTAAGAGGGCTGTTTGGGAATACTGTAGTGTACCAGAGTATGGTATGGAGCACAGGTTCAGCAGTTAGATAAAGCATCACATGCTTTTTATGTATATATATATATAAATATAAAATACATATTCTGCAGTAACAGAGTTCAGCATATTGCAGCAATTCCTCTCTGCATACAAAAGTACAGAACTAATTAGGTTGAAAAAGACGACTACGATCATCGAGTCCAGCCTATGTCCAAACACCACCACGTCAACCACACCGTGGCACTGAGTGCCACGTCCAGTCTTTCCTTAAACACCTCCAGGGACTGTGACTCCCCACCTGGGGAGCCCATTCCAATGTCTAATCACCCTTTCTGTGAAGAAGTTCTTCCTAATGTCAACCTAAACCCCTCCTGGTGCAGCTTGAGGCTGTTCTGTCATCCTGTCCCTGGCTGCCTGGGAGAAGAGCCCTATCTCCACTAGCTACAATCTCCTTTCAGGTGGTTGTACAGAGTGATAAGGTCTCCCTTGAGCCTCCTTTTCTCCAGGCTAAACACCCCCAGCTCCCTCAACAGCTCCTCACATGACTTGTGCTCCAGACCCTTCACCAGCCTTGATTCCCTTCTCTGCACACACTCCAACATCTCTACATTCTTCCTAAACTGAGGGGCCAAGAACTGGACACAGCACTCTAGGTGCAGCCTAACCAGTGCTGAGTACAGGGAAAGAATCACTTTCCCAGTCCTGCTGGCCACACTCCTCCCCAAAAGCCTTGGCTTCCTGACTTTCCTGACAGACACAAATGATTAGGATTAACTGCACTTCTGGCCCTGTTGTGCTTGGCCTCCATGCAAAAGATTTTTCTCCATCAAGTCTCAGAGCTCTCAGCCATTGCAGGACACAGTTAATGCCTTCCTTCATCAGAGGAAAACCTAGACTGTGTTTTCACAACACACTGACCATTCCATAAAAGCAACTCTGGAGTAGCTGATGTCTTGCTTGATGTCTGGAGTAGCATTTCCTTGCCCTCCCTTGTGATATTTTGCTCGTGTCCCCACACACCTCTTCAGATCCAGCCTCTGTGTTGGC
Source organism: Trochalopteron elliotii (assembly GCA_024734555.1). Lineage (NCBI taxonomy): Eukaryota > Metazoa > Chordata > Aves > Passeriformes > Leiothrichidae > Trochalopteron > Trochalopteron elliotii. The sequence continues at coordinate 4,841,715 of JANPWX010000011.1, forward strand.
TTATATGCCAGTAAAGTCCCTCTTTAAAATTCTGAGCAATGCTCAATTAATGTTCCTGCTCGTTAACCCCTGTAAGCCTTAATGAGCTTAACTTCTACTTGTCCTTATTCATTTAATACATAGACTATCACCAGTTTTCAGAACCGTCTGGATATTTGTGAGGTTTTTTTAATTAGCAGCAGCTAATTGAAAGGACAATTTTGGGATAAAAAAGAAAGTGACTGCTAAAACAAATGTATGGGAATGCTGTGTTGTACCAAGTTAACAGAAATGGAAAAACTCACAATGGCCTGGTGAGAATGCAGTGCTTTGACAAGCTATATAAAGCCATATGAATAGAGCTGTGTGTATATATGTATACTTACACCAGCTGACATAATTCAGCCACCTGTGTCAGCTGGGCAGGAGGGAAATACTCTCTTTCTTCCCTGTAGACCATATCCATCACCTTCATCTGAGTGCCCACGAGAATTTTATGGACATGAATGCTGCCCAAGGATGATTTCAGCCACCACAGAGATGAATGCAGCCACCTTTGGGAAAGAAGAAAACTGTCACTTGGTAGCATATAGTAAATACTTTAAGGGTCAAGAAAACAACACAAAACCAAAACAGAATGCAGCATTTGAATGAAGTTATGGGAAGATGGGACAAGTGGATGTTCTGTACTGGGATCAGGACAAGTGATCTAATCTAGTTGTCAACATGGATCCAGTACTAGGGTCTGGCTGGACAGCACTGGTGACATTCACTGGATTCCTCAGGAGCCAGCAGACAGCAACTGAAAGATTTCTTCATTTTTTAACAGGTAACCTCTATCCAGGTGTTGGCCATGGCTCAGTCCTGTTGCTTCTCACAACAATTTCAATAAACAGTTGAGTGTTCCCAGATTTGGGGGACTACCTTTGGTGTATTGACAGATATGTTTCAGTCAATTATGAAAACTACTTTATACTTATAATTCAAGTATTATTTTTCTTAATTGCTATAAATGCCATTGTGGTTCAGAGACTATATTCAGATTCTCAAAATTATTTAAAAGTCTAATGCCAATTTAAGTCCCTAATCCACACTGATTTCCCTAGGAATTAGAAAGTAAAATACCTTTAAGAAGTTGGGCTGTAGTTCTTGTAAGAAAATTAACATATACCCTCAAGAAAGATTACAAATTATTTGATATGGTATATTCAAAAGTCAATGGCTTTAGAATGCATAATGTTTTATAAGTGGCTCATTTATTTCAATATCTTGAAAACTTTTAAAGATACACTTTCTAAAAACATTATCTAATTATTTTTAGCCAGCTTCAGAGATCAGGAGAACACACACTGAAAGATAAATACATAAAAATGGGCAAACAGCTGTTAATGCTATTTTGTATTTCAAGAGAAGTTTTAAAAGTAGGTGCCCTGTTCAACACAACAGGGCTAAGCTCAGCTGTAAACTTCTCAAGCTGTGCGCATTAATTCTGGTAAACAGCATGTTTAGTATGAACTCCAGATCCTATACAATATTCTTGCAGTTCAAAATAACTCTGATCGTGTTGAATACATTCAACATAAAATCTGCTCATTTTAAGCAATAGACCAAACCACGTCATTTCAACATGATCATGGGAAAAAAAAAATATCCTCTAAGACTATCAAACTAGGAAAAAAGGTGCCGGTTTTTACCCTCTTCTTGAAGAAAAAAATAGTTTTCTGTAAAATTTTCAATAGAAAAAGAAGTAAAATAACACAAATGAAAAAGTTTGGCATCTGTTGTGTAAGCAGCAACTGATTGAGATTTTTTGTGCACAGAATAACTAAGTGTTTCAATTATAGAACTCATCAAGTTTTAAAAGCAGCTAAATATCTACTTCTAGCAGCTGGGAAATAGCCTTCTGTGTGAAACATGAGTGGGAAAATTGACTGTACTGTGTTAACTCAAGCAAAGGGAACAGATTTCCAAAGGGGGTCACACTCCCTTGTTGCTGGAAATTAAAGGTGGACAGGTTAGAAAAATTTAGAGTATTGAGTTATTTCTTTCTGTGGTCAAATTAGCTGGTTTTCTGCTGATTGCTTCTCTGGTATGAAGCCCAGAAGTCAGAGGGAAGAAAAATATCAAAGCTAACCTATTGGAAGTTGAAATTCTTGCACTGAATTTCAGGCTTTGGGACAGTCTCTGCCCATTGGTGCCTTTGACTGGGAACATGTAATAAAACAATTTAAAAAAAAAATCTCAAACTGATCATTTTTGTTAACTGACTCCAACCAGAATGATAAATCTTCCTGAAACAGCTACCTGGCAGAAAGTAGAGCAGTCACCTGTTGTGCCATGGGGGTTGACAACTTTTCCCAAGTGCTTTGTTCCCTGCTCTCTTTTCTGGTTGACATACATTCCCTCCCTTAAGTGTCCTGAGAACAAGTTTGCAGTGCTTCAGCAGAGAAGATGGTTTTCTTTGCTCTTCGGCTTCATCTCCATTGCATGGAATGGAGATGTATTTCTTTCCTCCAAAGAGCAACACAGCTGGTGAAGGGCCTGGAGCACAGATCCTGTGAGGAGCTGCTGAGGGAGCTGGGGTGTTTAGCCTGGAGAAAAGGAGGCTCAGGTGAGACCTTATCACTCTGTACAACCACCTGAAAGGAGATGTAGCCAGGGGAGGGTCATCACTTCTCACCAGTAAAAAGAAATATGACAAGAGGAAACAGCCTCAAGTTGCACCAGGGGAGATTTAGATTGGACATTGGGAAAAATTTCTTCATTGAAAGGGTTTTCAAGCATGGGAAAAGGATGCCCAGGGAAGTAGTTCAGCCACCAATCCTGGATACTTCCTATTAGGGAAAGAGGTGGGTAAGTGGCTTTTCATATCACAAAAACAGTTACTGTCTTCATTCAGGGAAAAATCTCTGCTTTTCAGAATTCAAAACTCCAAAGTGAGGTGTGGTGAATCAGACCATGTCTTCACCTCAATCATAAAACTTTCAACTTGAAATCCTTTTTGTCTGGGCTGAGTACTAAATGACAACCCTTTTAAGCAAAGCTAGCAATCTGATGATCTTGATTTTCATTTTAAAAAAAATTCTTTGTTTTCCTGAGTAGCTGTCATTCAGCATTCATTACACAGATCTTTCAGAAATGGTTCTCCACTCTTTTTCCATACTAATGGACTTTAGAACATTAAGTTTGACGAAAATTATATAGGAGATAAACATTATTACATGTATGTTCAGAACATTCAAGGACCATTATGTCAGTTTAAATACAAAACCTTGTTTTGAGAAACAAAATACATTTTCAAAACTTTGTTAGAAGGGCATGAAACAGGCTTAATTTCCATTTAGAAAAAAGTCTTCTGTTTTTTTATCAGAACTATTGCAACCTTCCATTTACTGAAATACAATTTTGATTAAAGCTTAGTATTTCAAAACTCAAAATTAATTTGATGACATGTGACATATCTTTTTGTCTCGAAAGCATTCTTTTTGGCCAGAAGATTCCTTTCTTTTATTTTCATTGAATTATGCATGTTTCATTAAATTGCAGCAAACAGCAGTGCCCATGAGTTTCTTGTTTTCCTCTAAGAATACAGAAGGTCAGTGTCTGATTTCATCTTCAACTGATTTACCAAATGCATTACTGAGCTACTGCTTTAAGCATTTTGTCAGTATTCTGGCCAAATTTTATGTGGTTTTAAGTGTCTTTACAAAGCCACAACAAATACAGGGCTCTTGTGCCCACAGCATTCTTTATGAGAAATAAAAGCAGCCAGGTTGGAAACATATAGCCCAAAGCTGGAGTTTGAATTCATTATGAAGCCCTCCCTAAACTCTAAGTGTCTGAAATTACTCATTTGGGCATGTCCCTCCCTCAGAAATATGGCCCACATGGACCCAGACAATGAGGCCAAAATTGTTGGAACCAGTGCTCTTGGTCCTTACTAATGTTTTGAAGGAGGTTGACCAGCTGAGACCCCTCATATAGGAGAGCAGAGGTCACCTTGAAAACTCTAGCAACCAAAAGCCTCATCCAGTCAGACACCCATGTGAAATTCCATCTTGAGTTGGACAGGTCTGAAGCTCCCATCCATCACCAGCTGGAATATGTCAGCTATTAAATATGTTGCTCTCACCCCTCTTGTCTCTCTGAGCAGCAAGAATTAGGTAAGAACAAAACAGGAGTAAAAAACTAGAGCATGATACTGGATAATCTAGTTTACTAGTTTATTTGTTTTATCTGCCTGAGATTGGAAAATCCTGGGTAATGGCAGTCCAAAATAATTTTGACTGATAAAAATAGTTCCAAAGAGGTAGTTAGTGAGGGATGGGCTTGAAGGGCCAGGAGTTGGACTCAGTGATCTTTTTGGATCCCTTTCAATTCACTCAGCATATTCTGTGATTCTAATATTCTGACTTCTGTTGCTTCCAAGACACCCAAATATTTGAAGCTACTTTGACATCCTCCAGTAGAAGTCAGCAGCTAAACATATTAGAAGGCATAATTCTCATTTAACTACAAAGATAAGTACTGACCTATCAGAATTTGTAGATCATGTTTATACCATTCAATTGCATGACTTTTCTGGAGAGAACATATTTTCCCACTCAGAGTCGCAGTTCATACAAAACAAACTCTATTGCCTTCCAACTAATTTATGGACATGAAGACTTCAAGTGGTTAATTGGAAATATCTTCTCTTCTGCTGTCATTATATTACTTTGATAGAGGAGCTTCATACCAAATGCTTTCCATGAAAACAATTTCTAAATCAAATTATTTTTAATGTTGTGAGTTTTTCGCACATGAATAAGTACCTCAATTGTGATGTATAAAACCAATTAGACCCCTATTTATCTCTGCTTAGCAACTTGGCTCCACTAATTTCTTTGGTCACTGTGTTTCACTTTGGAGCTTATTCTCTTCATACATTCTGATGATTGAATTATTCAACATTTATTTTAGAATGCATTTATTTAGTGGTGCCCTTTCCAAACCACTTCCTTTTTATCTGATCCTGAAAGTCCTGCAATATTCCTTCACAAATCTTGGAGACGGTCATAAAAAAGATGCATTAGTTACCCTCTATGTGCTTGCATAGCAAAAATTCTGAGCAATAAATAAGGAGTAATTGACAGAAAGAAGAAAATTTCTTAGATTTTTCCCACTGTTATATTAAAACCTATGTTGAATGGAGCATTTAATCACTAGCACAAATACACCTGGATATTCAGCTTTTTCCTGCCCCTCCTCTTGTCCCAGAAATGCTGACTATTTTCAATTTTAATTTCACCTTCATGATGCACTGTCACTTAAGCTTAGGTGCTCTTTTATATCATATGGATAAATCCTACAATGACTAACTCTGCTGGGCAGAAGAACATGTTCTTCATTAGATAACCCCTTTATATACATAATGCATAAACCCAAAGAAGTAATATATCCTTTCAACACTGCACCACTTTGGTTAAACACATTACTGATGTCCAGAGTTTAAAAGTTTAGAAGGATATAGTATCATAATGCTGGCAGGATGCTGAAAGGCAATCTTAAGGATAAAATGTATCTGTATCATG